>CM040118.1:338738011-339338011 GCA_022559845.1 Amorphophallus konjac
TCAGGACACCCTCGGAAAGGAGATAAGAGGTCTCCTCAACGGAGATGGAGGATTGAAAAGTTGAAATTTTGGTGTTTTTTTTCTTCATTTTTTCTTTTTTTTCCAATAGAAAGCAATGTGAAGGGAAAATAGAAGGAGGAGTGGAAATTGAAAGATTGGAGAAGGGTTGAATCAATAACGACCCACGCGGGGGTGTGATGGAGAGTCTGGAGAATTGCTCGAGGAGCAAGGGAGGAATTGGAGAAGAAACTCGAAGTGAACTTGGAGAAAAGATGACCATGATTGGGGGCGGTCTAGGCACACATGGAAACATTTGGGAATACAGGGAGACAAGAAGAGACAGATGCATGGAAGTGAGAGAGAAAAGGCCGGCCCACAGCCTGTCTGTCGTGAAACCTTCTTCATATGGCACATCAGGCTCCCCAGTGTCTGTATAGTTGCTCAATAACTGCCTTTTATCTGTTATCACAGCAGGTTTTTCAATCAGCTCAGGGATCAATGGCGGCCATTCTGGATCAGTTGGCATAAATAGACGGCTCAAAGCAATAGTGATATCATTCATATCAAACCATCTATACCAATCACACTCAGGATCATCCATCTTCCTTCTTTTATCTGGCCTTAAAGACTCCAGGGCTTTATATGTGGCTAATGGAGCAATATGACGTGCGAATTGTCTAGCATGAACGTCCTGGCAATCTAGCATAGAGGTGACTATTGTAGTCTGCTCGTTGTTTTGAGTGCCACCTTTGACAAAATGTGTTTGCAGTGTCCATGTAAGTGGCTGGCGATCTATCTTCAGAGTAGACGTCATAACTGCCCATGGTTCTTCTTCATTCTTGCTTGGCCCTTTATAGCCTAGGCCACCCCGTTCAATTAGTTTTTGTGGCTTGACAGGCTTAGTTCTGCCTTGGAAATTAACACCCAGGCCTTTACCAGCTTGGTACCCCATTTTCATAAAAATATTCCAGCCAGGGATATTTATTATGCTCTTCTTCTTCTTCCCCTTCGAAGTCAGAGGTGCCATAGCAACCGTTGTGACTGTCTCTGAGGGCGTCGGCCGTGGGTTAATGACATCTAACACTGATAACAACGGTTTGTTGGAAGGCGAAATAGACGGAACTGATGTTGCTAAGTGTATGTCTTCATCTGGCAAAATCGGCATGCTAGTGACTTTGATAATACGGCCTTTATGTGGAAACTTGAGGCATTGATGATTTGTAGAAGGCACCGCATTCAGCTGTTGAATATAGGGGCGACCCAGGATGCCATTGAATGTTGGATCCATGTCCAAGATGTGGAAATCTACTGTGACTGTAGCTGGACCCAAACTGACTTTTAATGTTATCATACCCAAGGGAGGCTTCTTGGTGTTATCATATACTGTGACTGTTATAGTGGATGGCCGAACCTGACTTTCCGGAATGCCGCACATCCTTAAAGTGCTAGGCGGCAATACATTGATGGATGCCCCAGTGTCCACCAAACATTGTTTTACTACCACCTTGTTAATGTCCACTGTGATACACAGAGCATATTTCCGAGCTGGTTGAGGTGTTAGTTCATGTTCATGAAAAATAATTGCTGGTTGACCGCTAGCAGGCGTTAGGACCGTGGTTATATGCTCGGCAGGAATGTCTTCATTAACCATGACCTTTTTCAGATATTCTTTTAAGGCCAATTGATGGGTTGTTGATCTTTTGATCAGCTCTAAAATAGAAATTTTTGCTGGAGTCCTATCCAGATGCTTTAATAAATCGTATTGAGTGCCCGGGATAGACTCCTGCTCCTGTTCTTGCTCATTGGGCCCCTGTGTGGGATCCTGCTCCCTCTGAGGAAAAACACGGTCGAATATCCGTCCACTGCGGAGTACCATAGTTTGATTCGGCGACGCCTCTATCGGGGCAAGGGTGGAGGGAGGTTTAGACGATGAAGAAGGGACATTAGTGTTGGCAAGTGGTGGAGAAGTGTTCAAAGAAGGAGCCCCCGTAGGGGGTGTTTGGGAAGGGTTCAAAAAAGAAGCCCCCGTAGGAGGCGTGGGAGTAGAAAGGGGTGCCCGAGTGTGGGTGGAGATAGTTGGTTGAATAAGGAGAGACCTGGGTATAAATGGTCGGTGAACTGATGGTGGAGGGGTCCTCGCCAGTGGAGGAGTAATGGTGGTGGATGTAACAGGTGTTGATGATGGGCGGATGAGGAGTGGCCTAGATGGCAAGGGCGAAGGGTTGGTGATGGGTGGTGGAGTTTGCTGCGTGGTAGGCTGCGGAGGTGGAGAACGGGTAAGGAGAGACCGGGTTGGCAAGGATGGGGAATTAATTGGAGTAGATGGGGTTTGGTTAACAGGGCACAGAGGGGTGCGGATTAGTTGGGGAGTGTGAAGCGTGCGTAAGAGGCGCGGAGGTTGGTTTGGGTTGTGGTTTAGTGCCCCGACAGAGGCGTTTTCTTCGTGCCATCCTTGCCCCCTCTCCAACTCATGGAGGGTTGTGACAGGGTTCACATGCTGGTTTAGCGGGTGCTCCGGCAGTGTATTGTGGACAATCCCCATATCTTGCTGTGGTGCTGGAGCTTGCTGTTGTACTTGTGGAGCTGGTTGCTACGACTGCTGAGCCTGTTGTTGCCGAGTAGGTCTTCTTGTTTTCAGAGAGACGATAAACTGCCTCATCTCATCCCAATTAATACCGCCTTGGTCATTTAAGTCATAAATATAGTCTTTGAAATGAAAGCAGTGATCAACATTGTGACCAGGGGAGCGGTGGAAAACACAATAGCGGGACCTGTCAACATTAGCGGGCCACGCCGTTGTAGGATGTAAATGTAATCTACCCCGCCCCGAGCTAAACAATATAACCATGCATATAAGCGTGAAAGTGCATGAAATGGAAAGGGGTGACAATGAATAGAGAACTAACCGTGATCGCCACCAAGGACTTACAGCACCAAAATGATGAAGAAAGGATGAAGATGGCGCCGTGTACCTTGGAAAATATGGAGGAAGACGCGGCCTAACGGGAAGCTGCTACGACGTGTGATCGCGCTTGAAATGGGATGCGGTGAGTCGATGTGGGTGCACGTCCTCACTTCCTAGCTGGCTAGAAAGCAAGGGCCTCACGTTCTATCAATAGTCTCCTGCAAAACAAAGCCAGAAACATAAGAGAAAACCCATTAGAAACATGAAAGTGTAGCACATGTCCCGAAATGATGAAGTAGCATGAAAGAAAGGGGGAGAACGCACCGGGGGAGAGTTTTTAACCCCTATGAGTGGGTACAAAAGTAAGGTGGGAGTGTTGTGCATGCATAGAATTTGAAATCATAGAATTTGATGGAGAGAACAGAGAGAAAACTATTATGCAAAATGGAGAAAAATGTATGAACGTGCCGAAACAGTGCAAAAAAAACTAAGTGTAAAACTGTGACGATTTATGAAAAGTAGAGGGAGAGAACTAAGCCTAGGTATGAAGAAAGAGAGCCCGGAGAGATGAAGAACGAAGAAGATACTCCCCTCTTCAAGATGAGACCAATGGAGGATGAAGAGGATGCCGGATGACTCCGCCCCGAGCCGACGAAGGGCGCCCCGTCGCACAGGTTCAAGAACTCGTGATGATTTGTAAAAAGTATGGGCGAAGTTAGGAGGGTAAACGAAGATGAAATCTAGCAAATAAGGTATCAAAATGAAGCTTGTACTTCCTCAATAGCCTGGGGTCGAAGGTTTGAGACAACGATTTCGCATGGCTTCGCCCCAAGTCCAAGAAGAGCCCCCCCGTCGCGCAGGCGAACTGGACAGGTTTTATATAGAAAAAGGGTGAAAACCTTAACTTTCTGCTGCGATTTTAGAGGATAGAGTCTACCAAATATCGAGATCTATGGATCAATCTCGAGATAATAGATAGGATAAGAGGTAGGAACAAACGGGACTCTTTTTGGTTGAAGATTGTGGAAGTTATGGCTCTTGGAAGAAGGCTCCGGAACCTAATCTGCATGGATTTTAGGTTACACGAAATGAGTAAATCCCTAACTTGCGGCCAAGATTCCAGGAGATCCGGTCAATTACAAATCGTGCTCCATATACCAAATTCAAGATAATACAAAGGGGAAGACACAGTAACAAACGGGGCTCAATTTAGTAGAGTATTCTAGAAGATAGAGCCCTAACAAGGAGGCCCCGTTGCACAGGTTTCGGCCTTGGAATCCGGCGGCGAAGAAGATGGAGTTCAGGACTTTTTGGACTCTCTAGTAGATGGACGGTCGCATGATAGACCGTTCATTGCATTGGGCGATCTAGCTGTAGACCGTCCAGTCCTGGGGGCGACCGGGGGACTTTTCGCACAAAAAAGAGATAAACGGTCATCCATGGACCGTTTTTCGAGTCAGGCGGTCTTAAGAAGACCGTTTTATGACATTTTAAAAATAATAAAAATAAAATAAAAAATTAAAAATTCAAAAAAGTTACTGTTCATGGGCGGTCAACTGTTGACCGTTTTACTGTTAGACGGTCAACTTGTGACCGTTCAACTCAAGGAACGGTCAACTGTTGACCGTTTAGCTACCAGGCTCGCGCGACTTTAGAAATTGAAGCGTATCTTGAAAACGATGTAGAATTAGAAAAAGTGGTAAACAAAGAAATTGTAGATAACTTAAAAATGAACAACTTTCATGAAAAAAGTAAGATGAGAAAATGATTAGAAGAGAGAGAAAATGGGGCTAGAACAGAGAGAGAAAATACCGAGACATAGGTGAATAGTGCAGTCTGTCGGAAAAACGTAAATAACTTGAAATAGGTGCAGAACTGGCCAATGACGTAAAAGAAGGAATTGTAGGGATTTGAAAGATGATCAACTTTTGTGAAGGACACATTTTGAAAAGAGGAAAGGAAGAGGGTGAAAAAGGAAAGTTTTCAAAACTGCGCAGCGAAAGGGGGCTGAATGCTTGAGGGAAGCCGGCCTAAATGGGCCGTAAGTTGACTTTGAAGGCCAGAAGGTGACAAGATAGGCTCCAGGGCTCCATGAAATAATGATCTCCAAGGCTCAAATAGAATGAAATAATGAAATGGACTCGAAATCCATCCAAGGAAGGGTCCAAAATAATGGGTAATTCGGGGCATCACAATGATGAATAAGAGAAATGACTCAACTTGCAAGCTAAAATGGGTGTCAACAGATGCCCCTCCTTGATGTTTGCTTTGCAAGGGAATGAGCGAAAGTGATGCGGAGGCGAAATGGAAGGAGATGGAGTGAAAGCGACAGCGACATGAAATGGAGATGAAGCAGAGATGAAGCGAAGAGAACTGATAAGTAGGCATCAAGGAAAAAAGACACCCATCACAACCAACAAGCGATAGGAATCCTCCCGAAATCGCCGAACTAACCACCAAGACTGGATGATGTGGATGAGACATGTCTGGAGAACTAAACTAACAGGAAAAAAGGAAGCACGACCAAGCCCATCGGGGACACAATCCATAGACGATGAGGGGGTCGAAAAGGAACATAACGTAAAAAGTAGGAAAAGTCTAACAGGGATAAAATCCAGACAGGAATCACGCTGGCCAACCAAACTAAGCAGGTAGTTCAGAGAAATCGTTCAAATTCAGAGTGGAATGGGATTCTCTTATCCAAGAAACTCAAGTGTAACTAACCATTGCAGAGGAGAAACCCTTGAACGGATCACGAGGCGTGAATGCTCAAAAGATGACATGATGCATGCTGGGCTAAAATAAAGAAATCGTCAAAACGAATGCAAAGAAAACATAAAATAGAAAGTACTCGAGAATAATATTGCTAGATTGGAACAATCAGGGTCAAGCACTATCCGTAACCACGGCGTGCAAGATAGAACCATCGTTCCCTATTTTTCCAACCTAACGGCCTATCCAATGATTAAACATGTGTACCTAGATCATCATTATTTTTGTTAAAGGGGAACGTCAGATCCTGGAACACGTGAATGACCAGCCGGTTCTCGAGATAATATAACAATATAGATACCCTATAGTAATGCAACAATGAGTAGGGATAGAGAGCCATACCTGACTTACATGTGCAGGCGAAAATGGCATTTTTTTTGAATTTCTATTTTCTGATTTTTATGGATTTTTTTAAAATTAGACGACCAACAACATGAATAAGTAAGCATGAACAAAATGAAAACATAACGACTAAATGAACGAAACAACATAACATAACAAAGAATGAACGAGCAAGCAACACATGTAAAGTACCACATAAACAAACAACAAGCATGAGAGCGGAGAACATGGTGGGGCATGACAACATATGGCGGGACATCACACCATGCAGAATGAAACCCCATGCAATGGGATAGAAATACATAGGACGAGGACATCTAAGACAAACATAGGGGAGATGACATAACACATATGAAATAATCTCAAGTGGGACCAGGACACATGCAACACATGGCGGAACGAGACAACACTTGGAACTAGAACATGCATGAGATGACCCTAGGGGATAAGACACCTGGTATGACGACCACAGGGGGACAACACGGGAAATGACAAAATATGTTCTTCAATCAATCCAAAGATCTGACGAAGTCGAACCGCCAGGTTCGCAACAGTAAGATAAAGAGCCCTCTCTCATAAAGATATGATCAAAAGTTGAGCGACGCAAAGCATGAGAAGGACACGAGCTTCGGAACAGATCGAGGGACAAGTTAGAAGAAAGAGAGGACAGATCAGAAAAATATGAACAGGAGGTAGAGCAAAAGATAGAGCCAGAAAGCTTGAACACCTGCGACCTGCACACTTAGCAAACATATCATACCTATCCTTAAAACAAAAAGAGAAAAAAAAGGAATAGAAGACAAACACTTTTGGATTTTGGACATTTTTTATTTTTTCTTAGATTTTATATTTTTAACAATATTTGTTTTTTTATAATACTTGATTTTTTTAGATTTTTGACAATATCTCATTTTTTTTGAATTTTGACAATATCTCATTTTTTTTGAAATTTTTGACAATATCTCTTTTTTTTTAAAATTTTGACAATATCTCATTTTTTGGAATTTTTGACAATATCTCATTTTTTGGATTTTGACAATATCTCATTTTTTAGATTTTGACAATATCTCATTTCTTTGAAATTTTTAACATATCAATCTACAGCACCTAAGACGGGTTCAAACTACCGGCTAGGGATCATCGGTCCTACCCCTCTCATCCAAGATTTCCCTTAAGCAGGGCGTGCATGTGAGGGTGGCTTACCACAACCAACCGCTTCTAAAGAACGGTGCCCCTACTAAGGCCATACCCGGGATATAACCCAGCCTAAGAGGGAGAAGCAGAAGAAAAATTGGAGATAAGCTTCGTGCAGGATGGGAGATATCAAGGCTCGAATTCCTTCAAGGGCACTACCCCTCAAAGAGTAGGTCTGTTGTGCCGGGGCTTTGTGTCTTTGATTTTTAGACCCATATTTACCAGGCACGCATGCGACCGGGCTCATGACGTCCCGCGGGGAACTATACTGCCACTCTTGTCATGCCTTTGATTCATAATTTTGTATTGATTCATTTTCTCATTTTGGTAGCCCTTATTGGCCAGATATAGTATGAAAGCTCACTTTTGAGGGTCAAGACTGCCCCTATTTGAGACCTCTCTCGTATTGGGGAGTGCCTAGGTTGGTCATCTTATCCATCCATCTCTTGCCCCTGCACTTGGCCGAGCAAAGAAGAGAAAAGACCTTTGTGCATACCCAAAGTATGACCAAAGCAGCAACGGTGCGCCTCAGAGAGATCGGCTATGGCTTGCCGTGTAGTGTGTGAAAAACCCATACAAAAGGTCACCCTCAACAATCAGGGAAAGAAACTAAATTCCCAGCGCGGAGTTATCACCAGCCTAAGGATGCTGTAGAAGCTAACCTTTTATTTGACACAAAGTTAAGATCTAATTAAACAAAGACTCCTAAAGCCACTCAATCGTGTTGAGGAACCAACGTTATAAGCATGTGAAGGAGTAGTAGAGATAATAGCGATGATAACATTTTCTTGCACAAAATAAAAAATACCTTTGCAGATCCGTGGAGTGATCTTGACCATCGAGCTTTGAGGAGTGCGAGCTTCACTTTCCTTGCTTGCTAGGATAAATGATGAAAGGAGAGCAAAGGATTGGATTCCTCGATATAGAGGAGTGGCAGACATCATACTAGACGAAGAAGGGATAAAAACGAAGAGAGACGAGGGCTAGAACTCCCTCGTTAAGGCACTGAGACCCTGATAACAAGGAACTGAATACAGAATAACCAGCGATTAACTAAGATCAAGGCGGGCTAAAGCCTCGAAAACAATAAGAAAAAGGGTAATGACCTTGAAAGGGTGAGATAGAAAGAATAGAAAGACGTCGAAAAGATAACTGTGAAGACAAGAAAGAAGGATAATGATCATCCGACGTGATCGGAGAAGAGGAATAGCGATCACCCGACAGAGGCGGAGAAGAGAATGTATGAACACCCGACAAGGTCGGGGAAAAGAAATGGAAACCACCCGACAAAATCGGGGAAGGATCAGAAAAATCACCCTACAAAGTCAGGGAACGAGCACAAGGGATTCCTAACAAGGTCGGGGGAAAGAGACGAGCAGTGAAATCCGGACATGTCTGGGAAGAAAAACTAGAAGATGCCCTTGACTCAGGGGAAGAGGAAGACATAGGCCGAGGCCTAGAATGGTGAGGATAGGAAAAGATGGTGGAAATATGGTCAGGTGGTGGAAGGTACACCACCCACAGATAAGAACTGAGCAACATAAAAGATGAATGGACGGAAGAAGGAGATGAGGCAGTGGACCCCTGAGTGCACAACTGACGGCCCTTGAACTTACGTCGCCGCCTCTTCTTAGCCGCAATCTTCTTGAAACAACGCCACCTGGCGCGAGCTCGGATTCCCGGGATCCTCAATTTGTAATGTCTTCTCAAATTGCGGGGCCACCTAGCAGATGGCCTAGCCCGGTCATGAATATGCAGCTTCATTGGGGCGGCTGCCCCTAGGCCCCCAGTGCTAACAAGATGCAGACATTCTTGGGTAAACAGCTTCTCAACTGAATGAATATCATAAAGCCACGGAGTTTTGTCTCTTGGCACTAGAACATAGAGGTTCGGCAACTCCACTCGGCAATCAGGCTCGAAGCATAACTCCCGTACTAGAAGAGCAGGACAAAGCTGAGAAAGATCAATACGCGACGTTGACGTGGCCGGCATGCTAATAAATTGAGGGAGGTTGCACAGCAAGTGCAGAATGTGCTTGGAAAGTGCAGAAGATGCAGCCAATTGCCCCTTGAATAGGGAATCCATCAGGCTCCGGGCGGCCTTATGGGTTAGCATAATCTGAGTAGAGAACCCCTCTCGGCCAGTGAACTGAACATCAATCGAGCGAGGAGAAATAACAGCATCGATAGTGAATCCCCCGGCGAGCGATGAGATTGCCATCAGCCTTGCTCGTGAAGAAACTAGCACTGGTGCGAGTGAACTCTTCTTTGCAACCATTTCTGAAAATGTAGGCTCATTATCCCGAAAATAGCCAGGGACCAGGTAAATGACAACTTGAATCTTGAAATGCACAATCGAAACCTGGCTCGGCTCATTATCTCCCTAGGGACCAGACCCAAGGGGCACCAAAGGTAGCGTGTACCTGCTCTGCGAAGTGGGAAGTGGTAGAGGAAGGTTAGAAGGAGGAGGTTTGAAGGGCGTGGGTGGCGATGGTGCAAGTGATGGGGGAATAATGATGATGATGGGCATGGGTGGAGGTAAAGGCAAAAGTGGAGGTGTGGGTTTGGGCTCGGCCTGCTCTGGCTCAGAGGATGATGGCGAAAGGGGGAGTGAAGGAAGTGGTGGCGGCGGTGGCAAAGGTGATGAGGGTGGCAAAGGGAGTGATGTGGTTGATGAAGACGGTGAAGGTGAGGGGGATGGAGGTGAAGGTAAGGGTGGGGAAGAAGGAGGAGAGGAAGGTGGTGGCATAGTGGGGGAAGAGGCAGGTGGTGGCGCTCTTCGACGTATCTTCACGACTCGTCGAGAGGCGTTGGGGATAGGTGTGGTGGTGGAAACGGAGGGTGAAAGAGAGGTTGCCCAAGCGGAGGCTGGGGTAGGTAAAGGTTGTGGAGGAGATGGGATGGAGGAAGTAGTAGGTAACGGAGTAGGTATCTTATTAACTAAAGAAACACCAGGGTGCCCATGGTCTTGAAGTGGGGACGGTTGCCTAGGCGGCACGGCTTGCTGTTGCTGCTGCTGCTTGCTGCTGAGATCCAAAATAACTTGGCGTATGACAGCCCAATCAATCATCTTCTTATCTTCCAAGCTGTAAATAAACTCCCGAAACTCGGGACATTCCTCAATCAAATGCCCCTGCTGACGGTGGAATTCACAGAACTGGAGCAAATTCTCGACTGTGGGTCGACAAGGCATAACCGGAGGGAGCTGTAACGCATGGGTGGCCATCAAAGCCCTGAAAATGTCTGTAAGAGATTCCGGCAATGGAGAGTAAGAAGCCCGCTTCGGGCAAGGCGGATGTCGAGGGGTGTGAGAAGGTAGTGGGGATGGTAGCGGAGGTTGCGTAGGTAAGGGGGATTGCGTAGGCGAAGGCGGAGGGCTGGAATGATGTGGCGGTGTGGAGGGAGTGGGATTGTAAGGGATGGCATCTACCCACTCGCGGTGTGGTGTTTCCTTGACCGGAGGTGGAGGGGTGTGAGGAGATAAAATAGCGGAGGGCCGACTCGTGGATGGTTGGTATGCGGTGGAGCACATGGAGGTATAGGGGTGTGTGGGAGTGGACGGTCGACTCGTGGAGGGATATAAGGTGGAGGGCTGACTTACGGTGAAGGGTGGAGGGAAAGTGTATGTAGAAGGTGACGGTGGAGGAGACTCATGGTCAAAGGAAACTAGGAGTTGTTGGCTAACTCGATTGTAAAGCTGTTGCCAGGATGTGATATCGTTCTGGGCTAAGATACATCTGAGCTCGGGCGTTGCGTTAGAAATAACCATCTTGATCTGCTCGCCCTCCGGAATATGCCCCGGAACTTGCGCGGCTAGGTGACGCCAGTAGTCGGCAAACGTGGAGAATTCCTCGTCGGGCGTCATCTTCTCTTAGGCCAGATCAACCAAAGAATGTCTGGGCCCAACCTGATCCTGGTACTGCTGAATGAATCTTGCTTGAACGGCTTGAAAATTCATCATCTGCTCTTGCGGTAACATGAAGAACCAATCCTTGGCTGGACCCTCTAAAGATAGGCCAAACACATAGGCCATCAAGCGTTGATCATGCTGGAACTGGGCCGACTCATATAAGAACTCCTTCAAATGCACGTAGGGGTCACCAACTCCACCATAGCGACGATAAGCCGGAATCTGTTGACGTGGGGGAAGCTGAAGACCTCGGAATGCAAATGGGATATCCAAAGAAGTTTGAGGACTGATTTGCCGTTGCAATTCATCAAGTTGGCGTTGGGCCTGAGCGATCATCTCCTCGGTAGGAAGAGTCCGAGAAGGATATGGGTCAGCTTGAGCAAGAGATGATGAATTTAGACCAGGATAATGTTGATGGGCCGGATAAGGGGATCCGGCCTGAGAAGAAGGAAAGCCCGCTCCAAGAATTGAAGAAATCATGGGCCTGGAAGAATTACGAAGGTAGGAATGAGAATTGATTGGGCCAACAGCAACACGGGCGGGACAAGAAGGCCCGTTAGAAGAATAGGGTCCAATGGAGGAATAAGGAGATGGGCCCGCATGGGAAGAGGAATCCATGCGGGGATAAGAGGACGAGGAGGAAGAAGGGTAATATATAGGAGAAAAATGACGCTCCATGAGGGCAAATGGAGACTTTATACAGGAAAATCAGGGAAATCCAATGAGGGAAGTAAGGGCTCAAAGGAGGGGGGCTGACTCAATAATGCAAAGAAAAAGAAAAAGAAACCTAGGACAATGAGACTAGACAAATGGACACATAGAATGGACTACCCTAAATGGGCCTAACAACAAAACCTATATGGATGATGGGGGATGCAACACAAAATAACACAAGTGGGCTTGGACAAGCCCACACAACACAAACAATATGAAGGATTTCACCCAAGTCAAACAAGTTAATATGATGGGAAGTATTTTATTGTCAAAGTTTTGGGTGGGCCTTTTAATGATTTGAATTGAGATTAATTCCCTCAAGATAGGTGTCCTATAGGGAATAAGGTCCAAACTTTGGTTTGACTAAGGTTAATTCCTTCACAACGTATGCAAATGCAAGCCTGAGGGGTGGAAAGATACAACCGGCCCGGTGTCCGTGTGGGAATCCACGGCTCGCGGGGACTTACAGAGGTCCCGAATAAGATCACCTAGTCGAGCCCAATGAATATGGGAGCGAGAGGATCACTTACCGAGGGGGAATGCAACTACAATATGTCAATATGCATGATCCTATGTGCACCGGGGTGCATGCAATTTCTAGCCTAAGTCTAGCAAATCAAGACAATCATGAAATCATGCTAACATTACAAAAATATATGAAAAATGTAAAATAATATGAATAACAATGATGCAAGACCTAAAATAGGGACAACTAGGCACTAAAAGGTAAGAAAAATCATCAAAGGAAAACGTACCATTGTGTTTGGCCCCGGACCTACAAGTGAGTTTTATGAATAAAATGCAAAAATGAAGGCAATATTTAAGTAGGCAAATGAAGTCCAATGCATGCAAATAATATATGGATGTGAAGATAATACAAACGGCTATGCAATGGAATCAAAAAATAGCCAAAACAGGCCTTGGAAGGCAATTTAAATTAGCAAACAAAATGGCCATGTGAATCTGTCCCGAATCTGCCTACAAACTAGATGTAAAAATGCAAAAATAGAGGCACCTTTTAAATATGCAAATGATGTCTAAATGATGCAAACTCTATATGTATGGAAAGATAATACAAAGGACATCACAATGCAACAAAAATCAGCTCAATCCGACATCGGGAGGCAAAGTTATGCCCGAATGAACAAGGCCCCTGTGAATCTATCCCAAATCTGCCTCAGACTAGATGCACAAAATGCAAAAAAAGAGGCAACTTTTAAATATGCAAATGATGTCTAAATGATGTAAATAACCTATGGATGGAAATACAATACAAATGACAACACAATGCAATAAGAATCAGCTCAATCCGACATCGGGAGACAAAGTTATGCTCAAATGAATAAGGCCCCTCCAAACAGAAATCCTGCCCGGCCAGAACCGTTAAAAGGTCCCTGGATGACCGTTTATACCATTTGTGCGATCTACAAGATGACCGCCCAACTGATGGACGGTCTAGGGAGGACCGTTTATAACCCCAGAGGGTTTGGACGGTCCTGGAGAGGCCGTTTAACACGTTAGGCGGCCCTACGATAGACCGTACAACCCTGATAGACCCGAAAATGGACAAAATGATAGAGAAACGTGGAGAAGACTATCCAAACATGCATGAACTCCCACCCAACATGCAAGAGACTAAAAATATAACGTGATGGGCACTAGGTGTCCCACCGTGATCGCCAAAAAACTGTAGGATGTAAATGTAATCTACCCCGCCCCGAGCTAAACAATATAACCATGCATATAAGCGTGAAAGTGCATGAAATGGAAAGGGGTGACAATGAATAGAGAACTAACCGTGATCGCCACCAAGGACTTACAGCACCAAAATGATGAAGAAAGGATGAAGATGGCGTCGTGTACCTTGGAAAATATGGAGGAAGACGCGGCCTAACGGGAAGCCGCTACGACGTGCGATCGCACTTGAAATGGGATGCAGGGAGCCGATGTGGGTGCACCTCCTCACTTCCTAGCCGGCTAGAAAGCAAGGGCCTCACGTTCTATCAATAGTCTTCTGCAAAACAAAGCCACAAACATAAGAGAAAACCCATTAGAAACATGAAAGTGTAGCACATGTCCCGAAATGATGAAGTAGCATGAAAGAAAGGGGGAGAACTCACCGGGGGAGGGTTTTTAACCTCTATGAGTGGGTACAAAAGCAAGGTGGGAGTGTTGTGCATGCATAGGATTTGAAATCATAGAATTTGATGGAGAGAACAGAGAGAAAACCATTATGCAAAATGGAGAAAAATGCATGAACGTGCCGAAACAGTGCAAAAAAAACTAAGTGCAAAACTGTGATGATTTATGAAAAGTAGAGGTAGAGAACTAAGCCTAGGCATGAAGAAAGAGAGCCCGGAGAGATGAAAAATGAAGAAGATACTCCCCTCTTCAAGATGAGACCAATGGAGGATGAAGAGGATGCCGGATGACTCCGCCCCGAGCCGACGAAGGGCGCCCCGTCGCACAGGTTCAAGAACTCGTGATGATTTGTAAAAAGTATGGGCGAAGTTAGGAGGGTAAACGAAGATGAAATCTAGCAAATAAGGTATCAAAATGAAGCTTGTACTTCCCTCAATAGCCTGGGGTCGAAGGTTTGAGACAACGATTTCGCATGGCTTCGCCCCAAGTCCAAGAAGAGCCCCCCCGTCGCGCAGGCGAACTGGACAGGTTTTATATAGAAAAAGGGTGAAAACCTTAACTTTCTGCTGCGATTTTAGAGGATAGAGTCTACCAAATATCGAGATCTATGGATCAATCTCGAGATAATAGATAGGATAAGAGGTAGGAACAAACGGGACTCTTTTTGGTTGAAGATTGTGGAAGTTATGGCTCTTGGAAGAAGGCTCCGGAACCTAATCTGCATGGATTTTAGGTTACACGAAATGAGTAAATCCCTAACTTGCGGCCAAGATTCCAGGAGATCCGGTCAATTACAAATCGTGCTCCATATACCAAATTCAAGATAATACAAAGGGGAAGACACAGTAACAAACGGGGCTCAATTTAGTAGAGTATTCTAGAAGATAGAGCCCTAACAAGGAGGCCCCGTTGCACAGGTTTCGGCCTTAGAATCCGGCGGCGAAGAAGATGGAGTTCAGGACTTTTTGGACTCTCTGGTAGATGGACGGTCGCACGATAGACCGTTCATTGCATTGGGTGGTCTAGCTGTATACCGTCCAGTCCTGGGGGCGACCGGGGGACTCTTCGCACAAAAAAGAGATAAACGGTCATCCATGGACCGTTTTTCTAGTCAGGCGGTCTTAAGAAGACCGTTTTATGACATTTTAAAAATAATAAAAATAAAATAAAAAATAAAAAAATTTAAAAAGTTACTGTTCATGGGCGGTCAACTGTTGACCGTTTTACTATTGGACGGTCAACTTGTGACCGTTCAACTCAAGGAACGATCAACTGTTGACCGTTTAGCTGCCAGGCTCGCGCGACTTTAGAAATTGAAGCGTATCTTGAAAACGGTGTAGAATTAGAAAACGTGGTAAACAAAGAAATTGTAGATAACTTAAAAATGAACAACTTTCATGAAGAAAGTAAGATGAGAAAATGATTAGAAGAGAGAGAAAATGGGGCTAGAATAGAGAGAGAAAATACCGAGACATAGGTGAATAGTGTAGTCTGCCGAAAAAACGTAAATAACTTGAAATAGGTGCAGAACTGGCCTATGACGTAAAAGAAGGAATTGTAGGGATTTAAAAGATGAACAACTTTTGTGAAGGACACATTTTGAAAAGAGGAAAGGAAGGGGGTGAAAAAGGAAAGTTTTCAAAACTGCGCTGCAAAAGGGGGCTGAATGCTTGAGGGAAGCCGACCTAAATGGGCCGTAAGTTGACTTTGAAGGCCGGAAGGTGACAAGATAGGCTCCAGGGCTCCATGAAATAATGATCTCCAAGGCTAAAATAGAATGGAATAATGAAATGGACTCGAAATCCATCCAAGGAAGGGTCCAAAACAATGGGTAATTCGGGGCATCACAATGATGAATAAGAGAAATGACTCAACTTGCAAGCTAAAATGGGTGTCAACAGCCATCCTTTCCTTTGGTAACATGAGCAAGTTGGCGGCCATAAGGGCATTGAATATATCCGGGAGACTTTCGGGCAATGGTGGATAGTGGGCCCTTTTAGGACCTAGTGGTCTCCTTTGTTGTTGTTGTGGTGGGCCGTAGTTGGCGGGTGGTGGTACTTGGTTGTATTGTTGAGGAGCTGGGGGGTCGAGGTGCGGCGTTTGGTTTTGTGGAGGAGCAAAGGAATGTTGGGGAGCTGATTGGTGTTGTGGTGGTGCATTGAAGAGGGTGCTTTGCTGTGGAGGTGGCGGAGGTCGTGGGTTAGATTGGCGAAAGGGTATGGGGTTGCCAACCACGCCAACTTGCTCGTTAGTAACAGTGCCCTCAGTCGTGGGTCCGCTATTGTTGACATTTGTATTCTTTTTAATCAGCCGCGGTTTTGGTTCAAACATACCCATGATGGGCGAATCTTTCATCTGGGTTTGAATATATCGAGCTCTCTCATAGAGCTCCTCCATGGTAGTCAATCTATTCATGGCCAATATATGCCAGAACTGAGGGGTTGCATTTGAAATGATCATCTTGACCTGTTCCGGTTCTGACAATGTATCTTTCAATTTTTCGGCCATTGATCGCCATCTATCAGCAAATATAATGAAGTCCTCCTCAGGCTTCATCTTTTCTGCAACCAGATCAATAACTGATAGGGAGGGTCCGACCCAGTCCCTATATTTCTGCAAGAATTTCTTTTGGACCACATCAAAGTCACTAGCATCTGCTAGGTCCAAGGAATAAAACCACTCGAGGGCTGGCCCCTCTAGAGACCTTCTAAACAAATAAGCCAATGAGGCTTTGTTGCCCTGCCAAAAGGAAGTTTCATACATAAAATCTTTCAAGTGAATAAATGGATTGCCAGTTCCATTATATCGCTGAAAGTTCGGCATTTCAGAAGGTGGTAGATGAAATATTGGCAATGTAGGGAGAGAAATCTCCGGGGCATTCTTTGCAGCAGTAACTTTCTTGAGTTGTTCTTCCATGCTAGCCAACTTTTGAAGGAGTAGAGCATTGGTGTCTGACTCGACTGGGGCCGAATTTGGAATGAAAGAATTTGGCATAGGCGTCCTTAGAATTTGAGGAGGTTGAAGGAATTGAGGCCTAGCCGCAGAATAACTTACCTGTTGGGCCAGCATGGCCACAACGGGCGTTGTTGGACATGAAGGAGTTTTGTGCAAGATCGCCTGGTCATTAACAACATGATGGCCACTCGCGACCGGAGGGGGGTTGGAAGATGAAGAGGGAACAACTTTCCCTTTCAAAGCGGCCTGAACTGCCTGCCGCTGGGAGTCATCCAATTGAGATAAAGCATGAATCAAATCATTGACATTGAATGATGGGGAGGTGTTCCCTGATGCGTTTTGGTTGGAGGGTAAAGCTTGAGAAGATGGTTCAACCTCATGAGTTGTAGTGCGACCACATGAACTTGGGAATAATGTGCATGAGACGGGGGGTAGTTTCCCTCGTGGTAAATGGAATCCTGGAGGGGAACCTCATAAGATTGACTGAAAATATTATCATCCATGTCATCATAGGAGTACCCGTAGCTTGCCATGTTGATGATTTTACCTGAGCGAAGTTGCATGTTTAAGAGGAGAGAAAGCTTATCTTGAAGGGATTATAACCACAATAATCACTCAATCTAATCAAGTTTATGCAAACAAGTTGTGATGAGCGCAAGCTTTTAGATTCAAGTTTGAGGTTAGGGTGAATTAAGTTGCAGCACAATCCACTCTTTTTGCAGTGTGAACCCTAGTTATGAATTTGAGTGTGATCTCCGGGTTAACGAGGTTCTTTCTCTCTCTTCACCAACGATGGGTTGTCTAAACTCCGGATACTTCAAGGTACAACCAGCCCGGCGTCCGTGAGGGAATCCACGGGTGCGGGGACTTACGGAGGTCTTGGAAAAGGAATTTTCGGTCTAAAGAGACGGAATGCTCAATGGAGGGTTATTCCAATTCCAAGAAAGGTATGTGGAATCCTAGTGTAGAGAGAGGAGGTCTCTCAACCAAATGCCACAAAATACAGAATAATATGATCAGATCAAACAGGTATAATCAGATGATGAACATATAAATCAATCCAGCATGAATAGATAGAGCAAACCGGTTTCTATAAACACACAGGTAAGAAGCGACTTAGCAGCAGTCGCTAAAAGCAGAAGCAACGATAGGGGGGCTGCCGCTAATCTGTGAAGTGTTGACCGACAGTGCAGAAGAAGCGCCTTGGTGTGAGGCGCTGATTGTGAAAAGGATGCCTCTGGCAGAGGGCGTCAAAAGAAAATAGTGCACAAGCTCAAAATAAAAGACGCCTTGATGCTAGTCGCTGCATTAACAAAGGACGCCCAGACCAAAGGGCGTTAATTCTCAGGGAGTGATAAACCAAATCAAGAGGTATGATGAATAGCGCCTTTGTAGAAGGAGTTAAATAATAGAAAGACGCCTTGGGTAAAGGCGTTAAATTATGAAAAACGCCTTGAGGGAAGGCGTTAAATAAGAAAACATCAGCGATGTTCACAAACTGGCTAATCCGCAGTGGACAATGGAGGGTGCCCGTGGGGCACAATGGAGGGGTACCGTGGGTACCAAAGGGAGGGGCACACGTGGGTGCCAATAGGAAAGGGCACACGTGGGTGCCAATAGGAGGGGATAATCAAAAGAAAAACACTGGAAGTCCCACCGTGATCGCCAATTTGTGAACACCTAAAGAAGAAGATGTTACGCCGACAAAGCTAAATAAAAAGGGGGCAAGAGATTGCTATATGGAGGGTGATCGCCAAAGGGGTTACCTCAAAAAAAGGAAGGAAATTGATCGCGAATACCTGGTGAGAAAAGGGGTGCGGGATGATGGTGGATTTCTTCCTCCTCCTTCTACCGGTCGGCCGATGAAGGGGGTTTCTCTCTTTGATTACCCTTAAACAAATCACAAACAACCAAAGATAAAATAGGATTAGCCAAAGTGTAGTATCAATCCTCAAGTAGAATAAGATGATGAAGTATGAGCATAAAGGATGCACCTTTTGGTTTCTTTAAAACCCCTAGAGAATCAGGGAGAGGAGATGTGATGCGAAGCTAATGCAAACGTAAAAAAAAAAAAGAACGATGTATGATGAACGAAGGAGGTGAGATGAGCTTAAAAACTAGTGCAAAACAAATCCCTGCTGTTCCTGACAACAGTAGAGGGAGAGAAACCGACGATGGCCGTGGGATGCTGTATCCGAAAGGAGGAAGAAGCATCAAACAGCAGCAATATGTTTCTATAAAAAAAACAAACTCTCTGCTTAACTTGCTGCTTCTCTCTTTTTTTTTATCTCAGCTCCGCTCTGCTCTGCTCTGCTAACCTCTGCTTTTTAACTCCTTCTAACCTCTCTAACCTCTTCTAACCCTTTCTAACCCTTTCTAACCTCTTCTAACCCTTTCTAACCCTTCTCGCGAGCTCAACCCAGGGGGCTATTTATAGGGTGCAAAACACAGATCTGATAGGGTAAGAACAGGCAAGACTCATCTACGGCAAGGTCTCTACTTCCCCAATCGAGCATGGTGACCAAAACATAGCAGGGAACTCTCCAAGAAAGGTATGTTCAAGCAGGACTCGGAAGGGTGGAAGACGACCCACAGAAAGGCGTTATTCGAAATTGACGACCTGGGACAAGGCGTTAATTAAAATCACGACTGGGACAAAGGCGTCAATTCATGGATTTAATTTTAGTAATGAAAACATTCTTTATTTGAAAATGATGAAGAGACGCCTGAGAGGGAGGTGTTAATTCAAAACACGACCCATGGAGGGACGTTAATTCTTATTTTCTAATTTTGAGTAGGATTTGTAAAAGTCCAGAAAATGACGCCTTTTGGATCAGTCGTCCTTTCTTTGAGAAACGCCCCGGCCCAAGCCGTTATTTAAAACACGCCCTACGTAGAGTCGTGAATTACAAAAACAATTAGAAAAATGTCCTAAAAACACACAAAAATAGAAAAACTTCATATTATGGAAATATTGAAGTTCACTTTGGGGCGTTAATATGGTGACACGAGATTTAATCAACATAGTATCAATTTTAGCGTGTCTACACCAGGTACCCATCCGCACCCTTCGCTTCTCGCCCGGCTTCCGAGCTTCCTTCGTGTCGTGCGACGAATGAAAGAGGGTGCGGTACGCCTTCATCAGATATCGATAGGCGTAACCTGCCAGATACCGGCCGTCACCGTCGGTCTGATCTTTCAGCCAGTCAGGCCAACAAACCTCTTCATACGGTTCCCCATCAATGGGTCGACCGCTAAGCTGCGAGAGGCTCCATAAGTCTAGAGAGGTCTCTCCTTCCGAAGTATAGAAAGTGTTATATTCGGGGCAGAACACCTCAATCATACCGCAGCACAAGCCTCGGGAGATGGGGTAGCGGTACCTTGAGGCATACACGCTGTGATATACACCAGCCCTAGTCAGAATTGGAGCATAATGATGTAGCAAATAGTATGTGAACTCCACTGCTCCAGGCCTGAATGCGTGGGCGTCGGTGGCCCTCAACTCGGCAAACCACCCCACAGATATCTGGTGCTTGAAGCGGACCACCAAGCAATCCAGCAGGAATGATTCTTCTCTGTACCCCCACTTTAGTGGGGCAAGGAACAAGCCAAAGATCGGCTTCTCCCGATCCACTCTGCCCGCGGAATCATTCCACCGAGCGGGTACAAATTCGGGGGCCCTGGTCAGCAGCCCGTCTTCTAGAGCTAGATCTTGTAGTCCCAGCACGACGCTCCATTTCCTGACCTCTCCGGGGAGGTAAATGGGTCTTCCCCGCACCACGCAGTCCGTCAGACTATCTCTCTCCACCAGCAGGGCCTTCTCAACTTTTCAGACAACGAACACGTCCCTCTTCCCTTGAAGGTTGAAGTGTTTGAGAAGGGACATAAGGAGTTTGTCTTTGGGGTAGTCCCTCCGGGCGACACCTTCCCTGTTATAATGAAAGGAGTCGCCCCCAAGAATGAGGAGATGACTGGTATCCACAGTATCTGTCTCTGAATCTGAGGATTCCGCAACCACGGCCACTTGACCGTGCCCCCGATCAAGGGAATTGACGTTCACCCACGTCACCACGGCACGAGAAGAAGAGCCGGATGCCATAATAGCTGCAAAGAAGCACATCAAACGATAAGAAAAAGTCAAAAAATAGCTGATCAAAGGCAGATTTCTGACAAAATTTTGGCAGAGTCTCCCCAGCACGGGAGATTGCCAAAGGAAAGCGGGAACGCGTCCACTAATGGAACGGCCCCTAAAAGCAGCCATCGGCATCACACCGAGGCCAAAAGGAACACCCGGGGAAATAGCTCCGAGGGCAAGCCCTACTAGAAGCCTCTCGGGGCCCAAAGAATGGGTTTAAAAACCCAAAAGGGCAGCATTTCGCTCACCCTGAAGGAAAAGCCGCCGCCGCTCTCGCCCTCACCTCGCTCGGCGTCGCGGGAAGAGAAGAAAGGGAGGAGAGAGAAGGGAAGCTTGCAAATGAGGAGGGATGAAGGAAAAAATGAAGAAGAAAGAAATATATAGGGGAAGCCTCCCCCTTGTTAAACCGGCGCGCTATTTAGCACGCCAGATTAAAAGACCTGTAAGCAAAAGGCGCGCCGGGATTGGCCGCGCCGAAGTCATGCGTCAATGGAAAAGGCGCGCCGGATTAATAGGCAAACAGCCAGGGCCGCGCCGTATTAAAAACCCAAAGGGTCAAGAGCGCGCTGAAGCAACCTCGCGCCGTATTAAAAACCCAAAGGGCCAAGAGCGCGCCGAAGCAACCTCGTGCCGTATTAAAATGCAAACGGCACCGGGTTAACATCCATGCCGAATTAAGGGCCTTCGCAAGCTCCTGTCAACCGAAGGGGAGATCATTCCGGGTGAAATTCATCCGTCGGCCTTGCTGCACTCGTGCCTTGCTCGCAACACCCACGTCTGGGGGGCATTTTTTGGTACCCAAAATATGATCGTCGGCGACCAAGCCACAAAGACAAAGGACCCGGCCCGCTGAAGCACGGAAGCCGATAAAGATCAACATATTGAAGATTTCTCAAGCTGCCAGAGCCTCGAGTCACCCCTTATGGACACGGGGACTTCACCTCAGGAGAGCCGAGACAAACTCACAACCAACCGGTAGTGCGATCAAGCCTGCCCAATGAACCGGCATCGACTCTGTCGTTCCGCATACACTACACCCGTTGTCCGATCAAGGACAACGGTCTACCCAGCGGCTTCCCACCTCATGATGGGCTCTCCTGAAGATGAAAGAGTCCCCCTGGCTCTCCGAGACAGAGGACCGAAAGCTCTGACGGCAGAAGATCCCGATCACCCTGCACGGGTACGGCTTCCCGCCAAGATGGGCCCGTTAGTGGCCGAATGATCGCCCAGCTCAGGCGGAACTATCCCTGGTGTTACCCCACCACCTAAGGAGCTTTGGGCACGAGCCAGGCGGAGCCAGTAGCACGGATCATAGAGCTGAAGGCCGTGTCAGTGGAAGGCCCGTGTGATCAAATCAATGCTATCTGGAGTCTCGAGAATGGCCGTACGTCAACCTAGGAGCTTCGACAAGACATCTCGTCAAGGTTTCGATGAGCATTGGCAAGATAAATGTTCACGGTGACCCCCGAAATCATCCCCAGACTCATCGACTGGTTCGAAGAGTGCGAGGAGCACTAGCATGGCGCGCCTTAAACCGGTGCGCCCCCATCTCACTCCCTTGAGCCCGGCGCGCAAAGAACCCCTTATCCGGTGCCCTATTGTGCCGACGCGCAAAGGATGTAGAAGGCCCTTCCCCGGCGCGCTAAATCTCCACGCCGGATGAAATCTTGAACCAATGTATATATATATATGGGCTGTTCGATTGAAAGAAAAAAGAGAAGAGAAGAGATAAGGGGGGCAGATAGTAGAAGATAGAAGAGAGGTTTTCGAGAGAGGCTTTAGAAGAGGAGATAGAGAGAGAAACGGAGGAATCGGGAGAGAGCTTCCTGGGAAAAACTAGGTTCCTTCTGAGTGTCCTCCGCCGGCCATCTTCCTCTTCCTTCGCTCGCTGAAGATACGATACTCTGTTTCAAGAACAGGTGGGCGTCGGTGCCTATCTTCCTCTGCTTTTGTGGATTCTTTTCTTTTGAGGTTTCCATCTATCAGATGTAAGCGAGAGGGGGAGGGATGGCGATGATACGAGCCGACCCCCTCCCCCTCCTATGCAATTCTCTCTTTCCCTTTGCTTTATTATTGTGCCTCTGCACGTCCCTCT
The DNA here is from genome assembly GCA_022559845.1 of Amorphophallus konjac. NCBI lineage: Eukaryota > Viridiplantae > Streptophyta > Magnoliopsida > Alismatales > Araceae > Amorphophallus > Amorphophallus konjac. Next base: position 338,761,175 of record CM040118.1, read on the forward strand.
GCCTCTGCCATTGATGAACGGCGACCGAGCAATGATGCCGGCGCCGGATTCTTAACATGTAAATGTTAGCCCATTCCCGTTTCTGGGATGGTAATATGTATATAAATGCTTAGACCAGCAGGTCGAATGAATGCTCGAAGCTTATGTCCCCTTCTCTATCTATATCAATGTGAATGTTTGAGTTCTTCCGCGCGTGGTCTCTGATTCCAGTTTCCCCGAAGTCCCGATCATGCCCCGAAGCATCGTGGGCTACAGAAACGACCCCTCCCCGGGTCTTTCCGATCGATTGCTTTCATTTCTAATTTAAGGATCTCTGTATCCCCTCGTGGACAGAGCTGTGCTTATGCGCACGCTTTTTCCTGCCATGGTATCGAGGGTCTAGTTTCCCTTAACTCCTCCCTTCGTACTGCTCTCATTGTTTGCAAGGTGGGAGTTGCCTTTGGGGACGGCCGGATCCATCCCCCTGAATTCTGCGTCCTAACTGTTTGAGCATATACTTCTACGATGGGCCCGTCTCATCTGTGCATCTACTACCCCTCTGCATCATGGTCATTTGAACCGTTCCGAGATTCTCTCATCCTGTCTTAATCTCCTGGGGAGGGGGACATTCCCCTATTGCTTCATGGAATTACTGGGCGATCGGGGGCTCTACCTCTCGATGGTAGATGCTTTCTCGAGGCCATAGCAGATAGTGACAGGGGTCTTAGCCCAACAAGCTTAGCCCCGACAATCGGAGAGTCGATCAAGGCCAAGGGATGTATGCTCCTGGTAGGCTAGCCCTCGGAGCTCCACTCTCCTAACGGCCGGTCTCTTCAATGGATGTGCCAAAAGCTATGGGTTGCCCACCCCTCGTAGGCTAGCCCTCGGGGTGATGCTCCCATCATCAATGGCCTCATCCTTCTATCTTCACCCACGGAGTATTGGTGCCCCTCGCAGGCTAGTCCTCGGGGTATCCTATCTGATGGGAATTTGCTGGCTGCCACTGTGCAGACCGGCGGTTTAAGGGCTTACTCCATGAGTCAGTATGACCCCGTTCCTCCCCTGCAACTCTTCATGTTCAGGGGAGATGCTGCCCAATTTTGGACAGACTCAGAGTAGTAAAGCCATAATCGGACGCTCGTTCTGGACTCAATCAACTCAGTGCTCAAGTATGAACCTCGCACTGACTCACTGCATCACTTTCGAAGGATTTTGGACTTCAATCAAACAAACAGCTGCCCTAAATAACTCTAAAACTCTCAAAATAAGCTTAACAAACTTAATGGTTTCAAAAGGCATCAAAAACAAATCAAGATGGCGCGGCCTTAGTCCGGCGCGCCCTAATACGGCGTGGTCCCCCCCCCCCCCCCCCCGCGCCGGATTAGCAATAGACTCATAAATTCCTTTTTCTTGGCTGGCCAATTCCCGGCGCGCCCCGTTCCCTGCGCGTCGGGCTAACAAGTGCCTATGGCCGTGCCGTTTTAAACTTTTCCTACGTTTTGACCGCGCCGGTTTAGACTTTTGCCTACGTTTTGGCCGCACCGAGGAACTCTACCCCTACGTGTGGCCGCATCGGTCTTAAGCCCTGATGTTGTTCTAATCATCCACCTACCCTCGGTGTGACCTACGTCTCCCATGACCAGAATCAGCGAATCCTAATAAACTGAATAAGAGTAGTGATGTTTGGATCCGAATCGCTTTGCTATCCGGTTTGTGCTATTATTCTTGCCTCACTTGGCGGAGATCGACAAACGTGAGTGAGCACTCCTCGCTTTCACAATTCTATTGCCATGCTTAATATAGTTATCATCATCATGCTTGCATACTTGCATAGACCACCGGGTATATTAAATGGTGTTGACAGAAGGTCGGGTTATGCCCGATCGGAAGTCTCTGCTATGCGCGATGGTGGTCTCCGGACCTGCGTCCTCCGCCGTGTACCAAGGGTCTCCAGTTCAATGAACCATGCCTCTCCTGCATGATAGATAGATGCATCGCGCATGATTCCGTCATGTTCATAACGTCACATCCTTTATTCTGGCCTCGACAACCCATTATCTCGGCAATTAATCAAAGGTGTTCCCTCCTCATGGGGGATGTAATTAACGTCATAACCTCTATGGTATGGCGGACTGCTGGTCCCGGCCGAACCTCACTTTCGCCCGACAAGGGTCAGAATGAGTGCATAGTAAACTTGTCACCTACGTGACTGGCACGCCCGCGTCGTCAATCAGTCAGTTAATTACCAGTTAGTTAATTGGTTGATCGACACGTGAAACAAGACATATATATATGTACATATATACATATATACATGAAATAAAACAACAAGATGGTCGGATAAAACCCATCGCAAACAACGTCTTCGGACGCCAGCACCAACCTACCGACTCCCCGTAGGCTCCTGTCGCCACTGCGGCTAAGGCATCAAACCGCACACACATCTTCAGACGCCAAACCCAGTATCCCGGCATACCAGGAATTGTCGCTCGAGGTAATCGAGCAGGCGATCAACGCCACCTTCCAGATACAACAAGCGGAAGGTGCCTGGATCAAAATTCGGGCGAGGAAGAGTCATCGACCTCGCCCGGCAAAGGCATCATCTCGGAGATATCCTCATGAGGATTCATCAACTCCGACTCCAGCACCTCTCCCTCCTACTCCCTTGGAGACTGCTATCGCCAAGAGACAAGAGAGAAATAGGAGGAAGAATCTCAGAAGGCGGCTCAAGAAGCAAGCTGAACAAGCAGCCACCCTATAATCTCAGGCTGAGCCAATGCCTCTCCAAAGGCTCCAGTGGCTCATTGATGACCTGGAGGAATACGTCCCTCATCGTCCTACCGGGGCTCTCCCACTCGATTGCTACATCTCATGGGAAGAAATGCAGAAACGTGCCCGCCTCAGAAATTGGGTCCAAGAGATGATCCAAAAGCTCAAGGACAGCGAAAGACTCGTGATCCCTGATGAGCTCTCCTTGTGCTATAAAGACAAGGAGATCACTACAGAGCAGCTGGAAGAAATGCTTCGACGCTGCGCCTGTAACACGGTGGCCATTCCACCTTCTGACAACATCAACGCTTCTCGGCGGAGTGAGCCAGTAGCCTCGCGGACAAGAAAAAGGACCATTTCCCCTCTTGGGCTATAGCCAGCCCCAGAACACATAGGCCGTGGCCGAGGTCGTGGCCGGGGACGCAGTAGAGGCCGTGGGAGAACTCCTGAGTTACCCCTCTCCCCGTCCGCTTTCGACCCGGAGTGAATCATCCTCTTTCGAGGAGAGGAACCGGCTCCCATTCCGGAAGTAGAAGTTCGGGGCAGACCTAGTGTCTTTGATCCTTCTGGCATTGACGAGACTACTGCCAGTCTCCCAGCCCCAGTGCCAGTATCGACTTCTACAGCAGAGCAAGCGGGACCGTCCGGTAAGGATGAGCCAGCCCGCTAATCAGCCCCAGAAGAGCCGTCATTGGCATCCCTATTCCAAGAGCCCACTGGCAATCGAGGTCAGTCTGATCCCGGTGGTAAGGGCAAGGTAGTGCAACTTCCGGACGGGGAACAGCACGGCAGCTCGCAGAAGGCTCAGCCTGACATACTACCCTCTCTGAAGGATGCTCGAGCTCGAGCTGACCGGAAGGTCCTCCACCAGATGAAACGCTTCCCTGCCAGCATTTCAATTTGGGAGGCCATCGCTTGGAGTAAGGATCTAAGGGAAACCCTTATCAAAGTACTCCAAGAGCCGGAAGTCTATGAAGCACATGCCACGGAAATGAAGGCGGCCGCCTATGGAGCCTTCGCAGCCACCATCTCCTTCACGGAGAAAGACATGCTGCTTTCCCCTCCGTGCCACAATCGTCCTCTCGACATGAAGGGGAAGATCAACAGGCATGATGTGAATCGGATCCTAGTGGATGCCGGTGCCGCAGTCAACATCATGCCACTCAAAACATTCAAGTCTCTATATCTGACCCCATACTTCCAGAAGGTTCAAGCGGTTAAGATATCCGACTTTAACCAGAATACCGAGGACGTCCTCGGCCGGGTGGACGTCGATCTGGTGCTCGATGATTTCACCTCTAAGGCGACATTCTACATCATCGACTCCAATACATCTTATAAGATGCAACTGGGCAGACCCTGGCTCCATGAAAACTGGGTCATCCCTTCGACTCTCCACCAATGCATCAAGTATGCCAAGGACGAGGAGCAACATAAAGTCTTTGCAGACCTGTCCCGTTCACACCGGTAGAATGCAACCTAGCCGACACTGCGCTCGACTTTAAGGGGATTAGTTCGTACCCCGTGATCAAGAGCAAAAGCAATGGTTGGCTCTCAGAGGAAGATGATGATGATGATCTCTTCTCTGTCGACGAGGAAAAGGCCAAGCTTCATCGGCTGCGCCTCGGCTCCAAGTCAACCCTAGATCACCCTGAGAGGCGCTAGATCGACTTCGAGGCTAATCTCATTAGCCGAGCTATCGGCAAGAGTATATTCTTGCCACCAGATTGCATCTAGCTCCCATGTGCATCTGAGGAGCACAGCGTCGAGTCATTGACGACATTCATTGTCACCTTCAAGCGACAACGCCGGAACAAGTGAAAGGCTAACAGGGATAAACCCATTGTCTTCTACAAAGGAGACATGGTCCCTCAAGCCCTGCCAGATGACGACTTCGGCTGGTCTAGGCCAGTCGATGATACCCCTGAAGTAGTTCAGGTGTGGGGCGACCTGTCGCCGCATATTCAAGAAATGTGTTTGAAACAACACATTCCCCTGTGGCAAACTCCTGCCCAACAAAGATACTTCCGTCGACTGTGGGACCCTTCCCAGGTCCAGAGGCCACCCCCGTCCTTCCATAAGGATACCAGGGGGCTTGGTTATGACAAGGACCCGGACTTCCGCATCCACTACGCAATTAACGTCGTACGATTGGCACTACCAGCCGACGACCAAGCTAGAGTCGAAGCCAAATTCGATAGCTCCGGGGATGAGGAAAAGGAAATCCTGATCCCGATCTCCGCCAAAGCCAGAACCCCAGCTCAGGCCGTCGGGGAACCTTCTTCGCCTCCCTGCCAAGATGAAGGAGCACAGGAAGCTTCTCCAGTCTCTCAGCCAGTCGAGGGACCCAGTTCAATAAACCCTCCTGAGGGGGGGGTATCTTCCTTGTCCTAGCTGTGAAAGATTGTCAGCTCCGCCAGGCAACCCCGAGGAGACCTCAGCAACTCCAGTTGATGACTTCTGGCCAAAACTCGGCGGCCCAGATCGATCCCTAGCGGATCCCAGCAACAACTGCTCCCTGGTCCCTTCAGCATCAATCGGTGGCTTCGAGAACCAAGAAGTACACGAAGCCGACACCGATGATGACAATTTCATCTAGCTTCAACCCGCTCCTCCCGAGCTGGAGGACGGTGGCCATGCGACCGTCGATGATCTTTTGGAGATCAACCTGGGCGGAGATGAAGCCCCTCAGCCTACGTTCGTCAGCGCTCTCCTTACCGAGCCAGAGAAGCAGGACTACAAGCAACTCCTGCTTGAATACAAAGACTGCTTCGCCTGGACCTACAAGGAGATGCCTGGGCTAGATCCCTCGGTAGTGGAGCATGACCTAGCCATTTCTCCCTCAATTGCTCTGGTCAAGCAACCTCAGCGGCGCATGTGCCACGAGCTGGAGCTCCAGGTTTCTACCGAAGTCCATAAAATGGCGGAGGTTGACTTCATCGAGCCGTGCATCTACCCGATCTGGCTCGCCAATATAGTTCCATTGAAGAAGAAGAATGGTCAAGTTCACATCTGCGTCGACTTCCGGGACCTCAACAAAGCCTGTCCGAAGGATGACTTCACAGTCCTGATTAGAGAAATGATGGTCGATATGACCACCGGCCATGAAGCCCTATCTTTCATGGATGGGTCGTCCGGTTACAATCAAATCCGGATGTCCCTCAAAGATAAGAACCACATAGCCTTCAGATCTCCCAAGGGGATTTTCAACCACATACGCATGCCCTTCGGTTTGAAGAATGCCGGTGCTACTTACCAAAGGGCCATGACCAAAATATTCGATGAGATGCTGCACAACATCGTCGAATGCTATGTCGACGACCTCGTTGTCAAGACTAAAAGGTGAGAAGACCATTTGCGCGACCTCCGCCAAGTCTTCGAGTGTCTCTGGCAATATGTGCTCAAGATGAACCCCATGAAATGCACCTTTGGCGTATCCAGTGGCAAATTTCTCGACTTCGTCGTCAGGTATCAAGGAATCAAGGTGGATCCCAACAAGATCAAAACAATCTGGGAGCTTCCACCACCCAGCAACATCATCAAACTCAGGTCCTTCCAAGGGAGGCTGGCCTATATTCGGAGGTTTATCACTAACCTCTCCGGTTGGTGTGCATCTTTCAGCATGCTGATGAAGAAAGACGCCCCGTTTACATGGGACTCGGAATGCCTAGCGGCTTTCGAGCAAATTAAGGAGTACCTCCTTACTCCTCCAGTCTTGGGGGCACCAATCAAGGGTAAATCCCTCATTCTTTATATTGCTGCCATGGACGCTTCACTAGGAGCTCTGTTGGCACAAATCAATGAGGAAGGTAAAGAGCAGCCCCTCTATTACCTCAGCCGGAAGCTAATCGGTGCCGAGTACCGCTACTCCCCTATGGAGAAGGTCTGCTTGGCATTGGTGTTCGCAGTTAAGAAGCTGCAGCATTACCTCCTATCCCATCGAGTTGAGCTTATATCCAAGCACGACCCCCTGAAGTATCTCCTTCGACGACCTGTCCTCTCGGGCAGATGTTGACACCTAAATATACCAGGAAAGACCAAAGCAGACTCAGGACTCAGAAGGCCGATCAGAGGTGAGGCTCCTGTGTCGTCCCTGGAAGTTCTGAGAATCAGAATAGAAGAGATCCACTACCCCTAACACTTTTTCCGGCTAAAGCCATCTCTAGTTAGGCCACTGCCCAGTTCTGCTATCATTCAGATAGTCAGGCTGATAAAACTATAACAAAATCTAGGCAACCATCTGCATGCTGGAAAGGATCTTCAAATAATGCTGATGCTCGTAGAAATGGATTCACATAGCCTCACAGCTGATCATAGATGCGAGATGTTAAGCAAGCCTCGAATGAAACAGATATCTACTCTGGAAGCCCACTAAACCAGTGAGGAAGGCCCTTTAGGCGAACCCTCACTTGGCACCGGATGGTGAAGAAATGGGCCAAGCCCAACACAAGCTGAGGCGCGTCGAGAAGATTCTTGCTGGCACACCGGGAAGCTCGTGCCGAGAGGCTGAGGGCCATCCCTCTATAAAAGCTGCTGCCCTTCGAGATAGAAAAGAAGAAGAAGATAATAGAAAGAAGAGACAGAAAAACAAAGAGAGAAAAAAATAGAGAGCAGTAGCCACCGAAAGAAAAGGGAGCTCGAGAGCCCTCTAAGGAAGCTGAGGAGAAGAAAGAGTTGTAGCGATTCGAAGGAAGAGTCAAGGTGGGATCGATTTCAAGATGCCTTGAGGGGCTACAGTTTCCCTTTCCCACGTCTTTTATTTGAGTATCCCTTTTTTCTTTTGTGTCTGCTTTCGAGCATCTTTGCTTCAGTAGCATTGAATGCTAATGTAACCATGTTATCAAGAATAGAGTTTGCGTATATGTTTTTGGTTGGATTCTCTTCTGAGTTGAATTCATGTACGCCGTTCAGATGAAATAGTTAATAAAAGCGGGCTGAGTTTCCCCTTTCATCTTTTTTCTTCCTCTGCATCTGAGGCTTAATATATGCAACGGAAACCGCAAGCTACATATATCTCATAGTTTACTCTCCCAGATCTGCTGAAGTCTTCTCTGCTGTGTTTTCTCGTAACCTCGTATCCACGTCGAGAGCCTGAGATAGTCCATCTCATGGCTTCTCGTCGGTGAAATGAAGAGGGATAAATTCAGAAGTGGCCGTCCGTGGTTCTGCCCCCCAGTGAGGCCCCAGAGGGAAGGCTACCATCCCCTTGGATTATACCCTCTCCGTAACCCCTTCAGTGGTAGTCAAACCCTTGAATAAACCTTGTTTGCAAATCCCTGAATAAACCCTCCTTCAAGACTCCCAGAGCCCCTTGAAGCCTTCACCTCAAAAATCCCTTCAAAACATTACTGAGACCCTCATTTCAGAAGCCTTCCCAGCCTCCCGGCGCGAGCCCCTCTCGGCGCGAGTCTCGCGCTGAGGACTACCTGCGCCGGCTACACTTTTTGTGTCGCGCCGAAACCTATTCTCCTTTTCACGTCGAGACCTTCACATCTTTCATCCTGAAGACGGCCACCCTGATATGCTCGTGCCGATGCCTTTGAGCTATGCCATCCTTGGTCACGATACCCTGTCCTTCTAAGGAGAAATACTATCCTTCCCTCGATCCTCATGGGAGCTACATCAAAGGGGTCAATTCCCCCCTACATTCTATCACCCCATCACGTCATGGAGGTCTACTATTGTATGTTCTCCATTGACTATACAGGGGATATCAATAAATCTAACAATAGGTGGATAAAGTCCCATAAGATTCAGATCCTCCTGGATCTCGGGCCACGCCTGGCTCTTCTTTTGGTTTCCACTCCGACATTTCGTGAGCGGATGACCTATAATATGTTGGGTTAGATGGACGCAGTCTATCTCCACTAAGTGTGGATCTAGAGGGGGGTGAATAGATCAACTTGCCTAATTTAAAACTACTATATGTTCTAAAGCGGAATTTAGGCAAACATCAGTTAAGCTAAAGGAAGAATGCTAAGCAACGGGTCGATCCATGAAAGCCATTCACCATATCTTATATCGAAAGCTAGACATAAGTATGAGCGATAGAATCAATAAAGCTAAGCAAAGGATACCAGCACACACAGTTCACAAGCAATCACACAAACACAATGCACACACGATTTTTAGGTGGTTCGGTCAACGACCTACGTCCACCCCACACTCAACCGAGTATGGCTTTCCTGCTGCGCAACACAACTTGCATCCGCTGGGCTTTACAACTTGGCCAAACAACCCGCTGATACACAGCTTCGCTAGGCACTACAGCTTGCCGACCAGAGGATCTGATCCTCTGCAACCGCTGGGGAAATACAGCTTAACCCGTCCAGTGGAGACTACCACTGCAAGACCACTGACACACAGCTTGAAGAAACAGTATTCGGAAATGAAAGACAGAATCAAAACGAAAATAGAAAAGCTAAAAAGCAATATAGCTCTAAGAGCAAAGCTCAGCTCTGGTTTTGAACCACGAGACTGAGATACATACTCTCTCACTCTCACTCTCAATCAGCTCTCTCTCAACTCACTCTCTCTCGATCTCTTCCTCTCTCTTTTTCTACTTCTTCTCTATTTCTTCTTCTCTGTATCTTCTTCTTCTCTCTTTTCTATCTGTGGATCGAAGGCTCACTGCTGTATAGACTTTCTCTTCTTTTCTTTCGATCAATCTTCTTCTGTGGAAGAAGACTTGTTTATATAGCAACAACAGCAGCAAGCGTGTGCTCTCCACGCTTCCCGCCCAGCAATTTGGACCACGTGGCAGCATGCAATAGAGTGTTAGTACACGTGTCCTCATCTGGATACCTTATCCTTCTCGGATCACGAGCCAGGTACCTGGGATCACGTGCCCCTCATTAGCTTCTTCAGTCTGATGTATAGAGTTCTCCGTTCACGTGCTCAATGTCAGCAATCTGACTTGTTGTGTCGACGCTGTAACTCAATGGCGTTAATGTAGTGAGGCATTCCAGTAGCCATTAGCCTCGTCTCTTTAGCTGCTGCGTCGACGCTGCTCAATTGTGGCGTTGACGCAGTGGAATAGCCTGTGAAGATGAATGCTTCTTCAACTGTTGCGTCGACGCTGCTTGCTTGTGGCATTGACGCAGTGGAAGATTGATGTGACACCACCCTTCGGACTTAAATTTGCAAGCAATCGAACCGAACGGTGGACCCACTCAAGCGGACTCACCCGTGTAGCGCACACTCGTGCCCGTAGGCAACTCGACAATGGTGGAGAGGGTCCGGGATGGGACCTCGCTGTTCCAGGGTTTGGCTGGCTTGAGATTGAACCCCTAAAGGCCTGGGATGCCCCAATTCCGTGGGCGACCAGCACGCCAAGGGCGTGGGATGTAGTGGCTCTCTCTCAACTCGCTCCGCGGTGGCACTCAAATTGATGATATTTTGAGATCGGGCGCTCACTCACCGACCGACGGCACTAAGCAGCAATACTAAACAAGCAAAGCAATTCCAGTAGAGTAGGGTAACCCGAGGCTCACCTGATCGGTGTGAAGACACCGATCCCGTTCGGAGACGAGGGCGAGCGGGGAAGTGTGGGTTCCCCGCACACTGCGCCGATGAAGCTTGATCCCTGTTTAAATTATACAACCACTACGCCTCACACAGGAGGGTGGACTTGGGATGGGGATATCAGTATTACAATGAAAACACTACCTCCACGCAGGGAGGGGCGTTAAGCCAGCCAGGCGGGGAGGGGAGATTCGCTCGAATCGCGCCGACTGAGCACCCGGCCGAATCTGCCCGGGTCTGGGCAGCAAGACAGGGTGTCGATGTAGTTGCCGTTGTGAGCTCTCCCGGACTCAGAACTTGATGAGACTTACGCCAAAATGTTTCTGAGGTACCCAGGTACGACTGTGATTTTTTTTGTGGGCGGTCCCGAAGTCGTCGCCGGCGGGGACGGGCTATGGAACAGGTCCCTTGCGTGCAGAAGCAGACTGTTCCCAGGGCAGCAGAGGATGGCCGAAGTCACCACGGTGGCTACCGAAGTCCGAATGAGGCAAGACCAAGTCCAGGACGACCGAGGATGAGTCTTCTTCGAGCAGCAACCAAGAACAGAACCAGAGGATGTCGGGGCGGTGAGGAGGAGTCCGTTGAGTGAGGCACTATCGGGGCAGGACCTAAACAGACTGTCTGCGCGCTCGGAAGAAAAAAAATAGAAAAGGCACTTCCTGATGCCGAACGGGATGCCGCTTGTTGGTGGTGGTGGATGACTCGTGGCTGCAGCTCTCGGCCAAGTGGCGCCTCCAGAAGTTGAAAGATGTTGCCGTGGTAGCTTCTGCACTGCAGCTCAGGTCCAGGTTCTGGTCCTTGTTGCGCAGTTGGATGAGAAGGGGCACCACAAACTGTAGCGAAGTCGGAATGAGATGATTCCACCTTTCTTGTGAAGAAGACTCGCAGACCTTTCCTTCGATGTAGGCCACTCCCCCAGGAGCTCCAGGATGAGGTCGTGGGCGGTGCTGCAACGGGGGGGGGGGCGGTTCTGCAGAACTGCAGCTGCTCACTAGTATATAGAAAATGGGGTAGATGGGGTGGGAGATGGGGTGGATGTGTGTGGGGGGGACCCTAGGCTGTGTGGGGGTCTAGTATAGGCTGATCTAAGGTGTGGGAGGGGCAGAATGGGGGCTGGAAGATGGTCTAGCAGGTGGAGGAAGGGTGAGCTGCGAATTTGGGTTGGGATAGAGAGAGAGGGAGATCTCTCTCCTTTGGTTTGAATGAGAGGTTAATGGGGTTTAATGTTGCTTTGGGAAGGGGAAGGGTTGTGTTGGGGAGAGGAAGGGGTGCTTGGGAGAAGGGATTCTCCCTTGGGAAAATGAAAGGTTGTATGGGGAAGGGGAAAGGTTACTTGGGAGGAGGGAGAGGTGCCTAGGAGAAAGGGATTCCACCTAGGGGTTGGAGGGGACTTAAATGGGAGGTATGGGGAAGGGGGAGGGGTCTTAATTAGAGGTTAATAGGGAGGAGAGAGAGTGAATTTCGATTTTGGGGTGGGGAGGAGAGAGAGTGGGGTTCGCCCCCTTTAGAGAGAGAGAGAAGAAGAGAGAGAGAGAGCTAGAGAGAGAGAGAAGCACAAATCTTGTGGCAACTTTTTTTATCAAATCTTCATTCAACAATTCATTAGCTTACAAATGAGGGATTGGGATCCTATTTATAGGGATCCCACAATTTAACTTAAGTCCCTGACTTTTGGACTACTAACACTAAACCAAGGGGAAGGGGGCGCCCCTGGGCCTAGCCCATATAATTGGGCCCAATAACACACATAATGACATAAGACTTAGGTAAATAGCTACCTAACCTAGGTATTGGACTCAAATAAAAGGAAAAGTACATGATAAGAAAATGAAAATTACATCATATGACTCGAAATAAAGTGGTGAACAAGATGTAGCATAGGTGGCGAGCATCGGGATCCTCGATCAAATGAAATTACTGGTGATGTCCACATCATACCCCCGGGGTGCGAAAAACTCGACTCCGTCGAGTATGGGCCCACCGGGGAAGTGGTCCTCTCAAGCAGCTCAGAGTGAGCCTCAACCTCCAAACTCAACCCTGCGTCCGCAACCAGGGGACGGTCCTTCATCCTCTCGAGGTGGCTCAGGCGCACCCTCTTGCTGGCGATGGAACCCTGCTTGCCTAGTATTGCCTCCGTGTGCATACGTCGGACTCTCAGGCTGATTTTTGGTGGCTCTCCGAGGGTGTCTCTCTCAAAGGAAGATAAAGGCTCGATGCACTCACTAGGATCCGCCGCGGTGCCCATATAGGGTGACAGATCCGCCACGTGGAAAATGGCGTGAATCCCAAAACCCATTCGTAAGTCCAACCCGTTAGCCGGGTTGCCAAAGTCACTCGGAACTTGGGAAGGTCCAAGTCCTCGTGCCCTCGAATTGGAGGTGACCCTAGGGTAGAGCCACTCCAATGTCATCATCACCAGATTGCCTACTTGGAATTCCAAGTGGTGCTCGCGATCTCTTGCCCACTCTTTGTGAACCTCACCGCTCGTCAAGAATTACTTACGTGTATGCTCATGCCATGCATCATAATGCGGTTGGTGGGTGTGAAAGAGGATAGCATGCAAAGGTGGACCGGGGCAACCGTACATAGACCTATCATGCATAGATGTGATGAAGACTTTTATGGACTCAGGGGGGCCGGGGTAACCATAGGTGGACCTATCGTGCATGATGGCGGTAATTACCGGGGGGCCCGGACATCCATGTATACTCCATTCATGCGTAAGAGTTATGAAGAATGTGGGAGGACCAGCACATCCAAATGTGGCTCTATCAGGTATGGGTGCAATGAATGCCGGAGGACCTGGACTTTCATGTAGACTCCTATCAAGCATAAGATGGATGATGAATGGGGGTGGACCTACATATCCAAATGTGAACCTGTCATGCACTGGACCTAGTGTGTAGGTGACACAAATGAGACGACTAGCCCTACCAGATGGAGCAAAATGTTGTGGCACATGCATTCCTATCAAGATGGTCCCATCTTTTGGTGGGGGTTGATTTGGGGGTCTCCACTCATGGGGTTCGAAGGGGTCCCAGAAAGTGGACATCTTGGGATGGGTCAATTCCTCATTTCCTGGGTGGATGTCACCCTTGGTCATGGCTCTCATATCGAGGGCTAAGTTTTGGAATGGGTGGTTTAGGTTCAACATGGTGGGTGAGGCTAGGAAAAGGAGGGTGGTGGGTAAGGCGACTAGGTCCCATGGGTTCATTGGCTTCCATTGGGAGGGATCAAAGGGGTCATGGAATGGGTTGCCAAGGAAGAGATATTCTATGTCCTCAAGGTCTTTAAATGATGGTGAGTTATCCTCCTCCAAAGTAATTGGTCCAAGATCTCTAGTGTGTTGACCGTTTAAGGCATTTGGGATCTCAAAGGATGGGGAGTAGACCAGAGTGGGTTCTTCCTCCAAGGGGAGAAATAGAAGAATCTCAATAGTGCAATGCCCACTCGTGCAAACGGAAGTGATGGAGTCAATGGTGGGGTGGGCAAAGTTAATGATGCTAGGCTCCGAAGGTCCCATGGCAAGCAAGCCGGTCAAGTGGGCTTGCCAATATAGGCAATCCACTAGGTCTCCCAAGTCTCCCGTGAAGTAGAAGGTTTGTAAAGTGACATGGGGAGACTGGGTGGGAACAATTTGGGATTGATATCCCAATGGTGGTGAGCTCAGGAAGGTGGGACTTTGCTTGAGCCATTGGAGTATAGACTCGTCTATGGTGAGGGTGTGCGGCTCATGAGGACCTGGACTAGGAGGGGTGGGTGAGTTTTGTGGCTCCTCCTCCTCAATGGTGTGGGCTTGGGTTCCCTCGAGGGTCGGGAGGGGGTCTAGGTCGGTCTTTACTTCCAAGGGATCAGGTGTTTGGATCATGGGCTCCTCTTCCAAGGGGAGGAATGGGTCTTTTGGTGGAGGAGTGGAGATAGCCGGCTTATGGTACTCCCGAGGTGGTGAACATGGACGGGCTTGGGTTAGGCTTGATAGGGGAAGTACTTGGGTTAGAATTGGGGTTGGGGGTGGAAAAGTGGTTGGTTGAGGAGGTCCGGATTGGGGTGCGTAGATCTTTCTAAGATCAGCCCTCATTTCAACCCAAGATTCAATGAGTGCTTCCCCTTTGGCTTCTCTCAAACCTACAATGTACTCCCATTCTTTCCTAGCTTGGCGCCAGAGCAAACTCTTGGCATAGTTGACTTGGATAGGCCCTGACAGGGTGAACCTCCTAAAGTGTCTGTCTATGGACTTCTCCCATTCTAGATATATGCTAGGGCGGGATCCATCAAACACAAAAGCCGCTAATGGGTCTAAGGATGGCGAATAGGCTAAGTAGGAAGTGGTCATGATGAACGGGTGATGAATGTAATGGCCCTAGGACAAGACTTAGTAGAGACAAGTCTAGAACTTGCTCTGATACGAAATTGATGTGACACGACCCCTCAAACTTAAATTTGCAAGCAATCGAACCGAACGGTGGACCCACTCAAGCGGACTCACCCGTGTAGCGCACACTCGTGCCCGTAGGCAACTCGACGATGGTGGAGAGGGTCCGGGATGGGACCTTGCTGTTCCAGGGTTTGGCTGGCTTGAGATTGAACCCCTAAAGGCCTGGGATGCCCCAATTCCGTGGGCGACCAGCACGCCAAGGGCGTGGGATGTAGTGGCTCTCTCTCAACTCGCTCCGCTGTGGCACTCAAATTGATGATATTTTGAGATCGGGCGCTCACTCACCGACCGACGGCACTAAGCAGAAATACTAAACAAGCAAAGCAATTCCAGTAGAGTAGGGTAACCCGAGGCTCACCTGATCGGTGTGAAGACACCGATCCCGGTCGGAGACGAGGGCGAGCGGGGAAGTGTGGGTTCCCCGCACACTGCGCCGATGAAGCTTGATCCCTGTTTAAATTATACAACCACTACGCCTCACACAGGAGGGTGGACTTGGGATGGGGATATCAGTATTACAATGAAAACACTACCTCCATGCAGGGAGGGGCGTTAAGCCAGCCAGGCGGGGAGGGGAGATTCGCTCGAATCGCGCCGACTGAGCACCCGGCCGAATCTGCCCGGGTCTGGGCAGCAAGACAGGGTGTCGATGTAGTTGCCGCTGTGAGCTCTCCCGGACTCAGAACTTGATGAGACTTAAGCCAAAATGTTTCTGACGTACCCAGGTACGACTGTGATTTTTTTTGTGGGCGGTCCCGAAGTCGTCGCCAGCGGGGATGGGCTATGGAACAGGTCCCTTGCGTGCAGAAGCAGACTGTTCCCAGGGGCAGTAGAAGATGGCCGAAGTCACCACGGTGGCTACCGAAGTCCGAATGAGGCGAGACCAAGTCGAGGACGTCCGTGGATGAGTCTTCTTAGAGCAGCAACCAAGAACAGCACCAGAGGATGTCGTGGCGGTGAGGAGGAGTCCGTTGAGTGAGGTACTATCGGGGCAGGACCTAAACAGACTGTCTGCGTGCCCGGAGGAGAAAAAATGGAAAAGGCACTTCCTGATGCCGAACGGGACGTCTCTTGTTGGTGGTGGTGGATGACTCGTGGCTGCAGCTCTCGGCCAAGTGGCGCCTCCAGAAGTTGAAAGATGTGGCCGTGGGAGCTTCTGCACTGTAGCTCAGGTCCAGGTTCTGGTCCTTGTTGCGCAGTTGGACGAGAAGGGGCACCACGAACTGTAGCAAAGTCGGAATGAGATGATTCCACCTTGCTTGCGAAGAAGACTCGTAGACCTTTCCGTCGATGTAGGCCACGCCCCCAGGAGCTCTGGGATGAGGTCGTGGGCGGCGCTGCAACAGGGGGGGCGGTTCTGCAGAACTGCAGCTGCTCACTAGTATATAGAAAATGGGGTAGATGGGGTGGGAGATGGGGTGGATGTGTGTGGGGGGGGGGGGCGACCCCAGGCTGTGTGGGGGTCTAGTATAGGGTGATCTAAGGTGTGGGAGGGGCAAAATGGGGGCTGGAAGATGGTCTAGCAGGTGGAGGAAGGGGGATCTGCGAATTTGGGTTGGGATAGAGAGAGAGGGAGATCTCTCTCCTTTGGTTTGAATGAGAGGTTAATGGGGTTTAATGTTGCTTTGGGAAGGGGAAGGGTTGTGTTGGGGAGAGGAAGGGGTGCTTGGGAGAAGGGATTCTCCCTTGGGAAAATGAAAGGTTGTATGGGGAAGGGGAAATGTTGCTTGGGAGGAGGGAGAGGTGCCTAGGAGAAAGGGATTCCACCTAGGGGTTGGAGGGGACTTAAATGGGAGGTATGGGGAAGGGGGAGGGGTCTTAATTAGAGGTGAATAGGGAGGAGAGAGAGTGAATTTTGAATTTAGGGTGGGGAGGAGAGAGAATGGGGTTCACCCCCTTTAGAGAGAGAGAGAAGAAGAGAGAGAGAGAGAGCTAGAGAGAGAGAGAAGCACAAATCTTGTGGTAACTTTTTTTATCAAATCTTCATTCAACAATTCATTAGCTTGCAAATGAGGGATTGGGGTCCTATTTATAGGGATCCCACAATTTAACTTAAGTCCCTGACTTTTGGACTACTAACACTAAACCAAGGGGAAGGGGGCGCCCCTGGGCCTAGCCCATATAATTGGGCACAATAACACACATAATGACATAAGACTTAGGTAAATAGCTACCTAACCTAGGTATTGGACTCAAATAAAAGGAAAAGTACATGATAAGAAAATGAAAATTACATCATATGACTCGAAATAAAGTGGTGAATAAGATGTAGCATAGGTGGCGAGCATCGGGATCCTCGATCAAATGAAATTGCTGGTGATGTCCTCATCAAAGATATCGTGAAGGCTTCGTCAACTGATGCGTGGACGCTTTAAGCTATCAGCGTCGACCCTATTCCCTTCAGCAACAAGAATGAAGTCATAAGATTTGAGTATGTACATTGCAGTGTATATACTTCGTTGTATAGACTTGTGAGGCAGAATGTAACGTACAGACTTTACCCACTGTATGGACTTCATGTAATGCAAACGAATGTGAAGACTTCAGTGTATAGACTTGAAAGTCTTGAAGCCAATGTATGGACTTGAGCAAGCTAAAGGGCTGTATAGACATCGAAGACAAGGGCCGATGTATAGACTTGTCAAACAGTCCAGTGTATATACTTTATCCAAGGAGGCCAATGTGTAGACTTGAAAAGCTGAGGATAGTGTACAGACTTGCCACCGACCATTGTGTAGACTTGATCAGCAAAGACACAGTATAGACATCAACTCTGCACATCGAATGTATGGACTTCAAGTGTGAAGACCATTGTAGAGACTATGGTTTCGAAGACAATGTGCAGACTTCGAGTTTGAAGACCAATGTCCAAACTTTGAGTTTGAAGACCAATGTCCAGACTTCAAGTAACACTGTGGATGTACAGACTTGATGGAGCGAAGCGATGTGTAGACTTGAAGCTCCTGATGGATGTATAGACTTCAAATATCACGACGCTGAGGAAGATAGACAATGTACTGACTTGCTGTAACAGTCTGATGTACAGACTTCATGCGTTGACGCTGTACACACTTAGCGAGTTGACGCTGTACACACATCCAATGAAGTGCGTTGACGCTGTACACCCTTAACCAATTCAATTGAGATGCAGTGTGTGGACTTCATCTTGAGCGAAAGGTAAGTGATGAATGTGTAGACTCAATCGACATGAGAGTTTCCAATGTATAGACTCATGAGAGTAAGAAATGCAGATAGCAGTGTATTAAATGCAAAGAACACATGGTCAATCTGATAGAGCAATTTCATCAAATCAAAAATAGTTGCCAATCAATCAAAACAATGGTGTTGCCAATGAAATAAAGCAAGTGTCAACATCATCAACATAGAGGGGTCACAACAATCTCCCCCTTTTTGATGATGGCAACCCCATATGAAGTAGAAGAGCAACATCCTGTCATATCGATATATATTTGATGAAAGACATGATGTGTTATGCAGATTGACATGCAGATGCTATGAAGGCATGCAACTCACTGCCTCAAACTCTCCCTTGGAATGAATTCAGAATTGACTTCAGAATTCAGACAGATATATATTCTCCCCCTAGACATCCCCTAGACAATATTCTCCCCCTTTGCCATCAACAAAGAGGAGGGAAAAATTAAATACAATGGAGGAATCAAGAGAAGAACTGACTGGCATTCTGAACAGGTAGTTCATGAATAAGCATTCTAAAGCATAGAGTCTTCAGTCATATGAAATTAGAGACTGCTGTCAGAAAGAGTTCTGGTTTAAAAATGATAAAATTTGTAGTTCATGCACTACAAGCAATAGATAAGTTCACTGTGCATGATAAAACATAAACCAGAATCATATTTGCATGAAAGATTCAGTTTCGTAATATCTTACTTTCATAGTCTCATAGAAAATATTTAGAGAAATCAAGTCAGGTATTGAAACTAAACAAATTGACACTCATGAACTTTTCTTTTGAAGAAGCAGCATTATCAATATTAGATTATATTGAGCATTCAGGTACCACAAGTCTTTCTGCGTAAGGGTATACGTTTATAAGATGCCAATACCCCTAGATACTCAACAAGATAGACCATTCTGCCTATGATCAAAGTCAACAGAACTGAGTTACACCTTTTTGTGTGAGGGTACACGTTTATCAGACGCCAGTTACCCCCAGGTACTCAGTGAAACCAGCCTGCTGTTTTGAATATTTTAACCAGAGATAGCTGATACACTTCATGACATGAGTGTTGTCCACTTCTTTGATGGATCACTCAGTTTCTCAGTGATTTATCAGTCATTGCTCTGCCAATGCTAATTTTCAATGATTTTCAATGTTTTCAATAGCTTTCTTAGCTGTAACGCCTGGTAATTTTGGAATAAGAATAAAAATATACATAATAGTAAATACATACTCTTATAAGTATATAATGTTTAATAAGTTAAAATTTATTCAAATAAATAAATGGTCAAGTGATATTCCTACAGGGTTGCTCAGATCGAACCTATCTCTGATACCTAGGACAAGGACTAATAAAAGTTAAACAAATTATGAGGAATAAAATCCCTATATACATACAAATTATTAATAGGTATATGAGGGTCATAAAATAATAAATATGTTTATATATATAATGCAATATAAATAAATATAATACAACGTAAATAATCAAGGCCAGACTCGGTACACGACCCCCTGACATCTTGAGAAATCTCACAAAAAGAACTCATGGACCCTACCATTGTATTATAATAAATTTAAGAATAACATGTTATATTTTTCTAGGTATTTAATGGATAATATAATTTTATTTGAATTTAGAAAATTTAATATTCCACATTTACTGTATCATAACTTTATTAGAAGGGAAAAGGATATATATATAAGATTTAAATGCATCAAAGATATATAAAGGATAAAAGAATGGACATATATACCATTTCGGTCTTCTCAAGGGCAATGAGAAATGACCAAAACTTAAATGACGCCTCTTAGTATAGGCATATATAATATTAAAAATGACTTAATATAAGTCGTTAATTCTAAATGAGTAAAGGTCAAATAAAGTATATACTTAAGGATATTATAAAAGAATAGGGGTATATACACGATATCGATCTTTTGGAGGTCAAATTGAAAAGTCAAAAATGAATGGACGCCTATATATACGGACGTCAATTTCGTAAGAAGTGCCTTCAACTAAGTCGTTAATTAGTATAAATAGCATAAGAGGATAGAGATTTCTAGAGTATAAACATAATTTTGCTTCTTCCAGGGGCATGAAGAAATGCCAAAATATAAGAAACGCCTATGACAATGTCATGAATTCAAAAAGAAACGACTTGATATAAGTCGTTATTTTATTCTAAAATGAATAGTGTCGATTTTTCCATTTAAGAATTTTTGAAAAATAATTATATGGAAAAATAGAGAAAAATGGAAAACTATTACCCCTAGAATTTTCCATCTAGATCACATCTAGAAAAAAAAGATAAACATCCAGAAAGAAAGTGCCCAAAGTGAATAGCGCCCAACTATTTGGGCATCACTTTAGAAAGAAACGACGTATGTCACGTCGTCAATTCTTTAGGAATGAATATTGTGAGTGAATAGTGCCACTTTTTGATTTAAAGGAATTTTTAAAAACTAATTACATGGACAAATCAAGAAAAATGAAAAACTATTACCCATAAAATTTCATAACTAAACCTAATCAAATAAAAAAGATAAAAATACTCAAATATTCTAACTAGCATAAGTTAACGTTAAATCGTGAATAGCGCCTGACGGAAGGGCGTTATTTCTTTAAAAACGACGAGATGCAAGACGTCAATTAAAAATTAACGACCTAGACTAAGGCGTTAATTACATTTTGAGTTCCGTTCGACCTGGGAGACTATCCAGGGCAAGTCCTGGATAACTACGAGGAAGATTGAATAGGGTAAGAACTCTATTAGGGAAATATTACTTCCAATACAATACTAACTCCCTTAGGATCGTAAAAACCCTATAAATACCCTCCTAATTCACCCAGATCGCTACTTTGGCGATCCAACCTTCGTTCTGCTACTATCGACCGTGAAGAACCAATAAGTTCTTCTTCCTGCTCTTTCGGATATATATATTATGAAGAATAATGTTCTTCAATCTTTTCCTTCTGTAGGAAGTAGTAACTTCTCATCCACCTGAAGAACGTGGGTTCTTCGTCTTCCTCTTACAGCAAAGAAGGAAGCTGGTTGTTGCTTATAGAATTGCTGCCGAAGGAAACTCTATATCATCTTCTCCACCCTTACATCCTCCAGTAGCTGAATTACTCGGGGATTTTTGCGGGTCATAGCTCTTCAGAAGGCTCTGTTTATAACAAAGTACCCTTTCTCTCTTCACAATCTTCACGAGTCATCAATTCAGATTATCCTAAGGTAGGTTTTCTCAAGGATTGTAGCCCAAAGTAACTTATGAAATCATATTAATAACATATATTCATCCATGCATATAGTTTTATTGTGGTTTCGAATATTTTCTGAGAGATTTTAAAGAAACGCCCTTGACCAGGGCGCTAATTTAAAAGAAGCGACCCACACCAGGGCGCTAATTGTAGTTTTGACGCCCTGCCCAGGAGTCGTCAATTTCACCTAATTGTTAATTAACCGTGTTTAAAATTTAATATCTATGAAACTAGGATCTAATATGATGCATGATCATACCTATTGAATCCTGCTATTTTTCTTGTCCTAACTCTGTAATTTGTTTTCCTGAAATTTTATTATCTAGAAACTCTACTGTTCATATGAAAATTTGATAAATCTTGAAATAACGACCTTCTGTAAGTCATCTCTTATAAAAGTGACGCCCTGAACCAGGGCGCGAATTTGAAAGTAACGCCCCTGTCTAAGGCGCGTTTTTATTAAGTTCCAGAATATAGAAATTTCTGCAAAATAGAAATATATAATGGACGACCCCTGTATAAGTCATCAAATCATAAATAAACGCCCCTGTAGAAGGCGTTAATTTGATAAAGCAATGACTTAGATTAAGTCGCTATTTTCCTGTGTTACTATTTTGAACTGGTTTTTGTTAACCGAGGGTTTTATATATATAATTATCTGGCACTATATTTCCATTCTGCGAATATAGTCCCATGTTTCATGATGGTTTATCGCCTTACCCCTCAATTCTTGGTGACATACAAGCTCTCCATTGGACATTCCGTTCCTTTGGACTAGCGAGTTAGTCATAGAGACCTCCGTAAGACTCCTCGAGCCTTGGATTCCCTCGAGGCCGACTGAGCGGGTTGTACCATAAAAACCTATCACACTATTTTGCCATGTCACTCTATAGAGACATGGTATACCGGCCCTCATGTTATGCTAAGTGGATATCATGAGAATATTCTTAATGGGATGAGGACATCATGCCATTAATATGCTGTTCTTATGGACCCCAATTCTATATAAAAAGAGTGACCATCTACATATGGGCACTTATTTGTTATGGTACCGGTTAGGGAACCAATTCCACCCAGTTTATCGACATGTCATGGTTTATATGCTTTACGTGAATTTTATCGCCAGTATGTCCTTACTCAAGGGCCTTGCCCTTGAATTTCATGAAAATCTTATCTTATCATCCTATTAAAGCTTGTTCTTGAAACTCCTTATTGGCTATAAACTATCGTGGATGTCTAGATCTATCTTTAATGCTGTGCATAGAAGGGCCCGATCTGGTCCTGGGAGGAGCACCCAAAAGTACTAGTGCCCATGGGAGTTGTAATGATCACGGTGTCTAGCATTGCACCGAAGTACTCTTTCTCTTGATCTTTGGCATTCCACACACTCTCTCTCTTTCTTGCGTGCGTGACTCGACTTGCGTGACTTTACTGGCATGGCCCGATACGGGCAAAGTACTTGCGTGAAATAGCCAATAATCTATAAAGTCTCTCATGAATACCTTTTGTTTAAGACTCACTTGAAAGTTTTGCACGACGTGTTATTCTATTGATTAGTTTTACTTGCTCAGTTCTTTCTACATGCATAGCCATATTGCATTTACATGTGAAAAATTTTAATTACTTAAACCCATTGCTAGTTCTTGAGATATAATTCCTACTGAGCGTTCGCTCACTCCGTTTTATTCCAACATTTTTCAGGTAATCAGGTGGCTAGCGAGACCGAGACTCACACGGGCGGGACAAGTGTGCAAGCGAGCTTCGGAAACTAGTGAACCCGAGTCTTTTATCTTTCTTGAGTCTAGATAGTATTGTCTAGCTAAGTTAGCTTATCGTCTCTTATCCAGTTATCTTGTCTAAGTCTGTAGTATGTCGTTCCCCTCCTTTCCATTGTGTTGGAGTCTCTAAGTTGGAAAACAAGTTCTTGTAAGAGATTTATATTAGAAATAAAATTTCTATTGTTGTTCAAAATTATTTTTGTCTTATGCGATTGCTCTTGATCATTCACGACTGTTTAACTGCCACGTTCCGAGCAAACGACACGTTCCGCTGCTATCGGTTCGGGGCGTGACAGAGGTGGTATCAGAGCTTCGGTTTTCATATCCTCTAGTTATTAAGTCCCAAGGATGGGTCATCCTTGTTAGTCATATCGGAGCTTCGGCTTTCACATCCTCAAGTTATTAGGTTTCGGTGATAGGTCAAGTATCCCTGTCAGTCATATTAGAGTTTCGGCTTTCAAAATCCTTAGATTGTTAAAACCAAGTTATAGGTTGAGTATATCATTGTCAGTCATCCTATAAGGATTCCGTGAGAGATGGGTAGAACTTGGGGTTAAAGTTATAAAAGAAAGATAAAGTATTTACATTTCATTAACATTAATTCTTGAGTCAATAAATTATCTCTCCACTCATCTTTGCAGGAACCTAGATAAAATGGAATCATCTAAGCCAAGCTTTGTTCATGAGATGATCTTAGTAGATATCCAAGCTTACGCGGACCTTGTCAAGAGAGTTCAAGAGCTAAAGAAAATGGTGGAAGAAAAAGAAAGAGTTGAAGGGAAGGATCAAACAGATGACTCTAAAAAGTTCACCGTTACTAAGAAAAGGATAAACGAGGGTGATATTTCACAAAGGTGTAAGAAATGCCAGAAATGTAAGAAGTGTAATAAGGAAGCTTCGGCAGATCGCTCGCAAGATAAGTGTAAATCTTGTGGAAGATATGGTCACGAATCGAAGAAGTGTTGGTGGAGTTCGGGAGCGTGTCTCCGTTGCGGGAGCTTAGATCATAAGATAGCAGAATGCCCTATTCTAACCAAGAAGCCTCCAAGAGGAGTTCAAGATTTAACCAAACTTGCCAAGAAAGAAGTTGTGGAAGGTAACCCTCACCCGTAATCCTAAACTAGCTCTTAAGATTTCTTCTGTACAAGCTCATAATAGTTCTCTGTTAGGAATGGAAGATAATGTGAATTTGGGGACCAAATTCTTTTAAGTGGGGGAGGGTGTAACGCCCGGCAATTTTGGAATAAGAATAAAAATATACATAATAATAAATACATACTCTTATAAGTATATAATGTTTAATAAGTTAAAATTTATTTAAATAAATAAATGGTCAAGTGATATTCCTATAGGGTTGCTCAGATTAAACCTGTCTCTGATACCTAGGACAAGGACTAATAAAAGTTAAACAAATTATAAGGAATAAAATCCCTATATACATACAAATTATTAATAGGTATATGAGGGTCAGAAAATAACAAATATGTTTATATATATATAATACAATATAAATAAATATAATACAACGTAAATAATCAAGGCCAGACTCGGTACACGACCCCCTGACATCCTGAGAAATCTCACAAAAAGAACTCATGGACCCTACCATTGTATTATAATAAATTTAAGAATAACATGTTATATTTTTCTAGGTATTTAATGGATAATATAATTTTATTTGAATTTAGAAAATTTAATATTTCACATTTACTGTATCATAACTTTATTAGAAGGGAAAAGGATATATATATAAGATTTAAATGCATCAAAGATATATAAAGGATAAAAGAATGGACATATATATCATTTCGGTCCTCTCAAGGGCAATGAGAAATGACCAAAACTTAAATGACACCTCTTAGTATAGGCGTATATAATATGAAAAATGACTTAATATAAGTCGTTAATTCTAAATGAGTAAAGGTCAAATAAAGTATATAGTTAAGGATATTATAAAAGAATAGGGGTATATACACGATATCGATCTTTTGGAGGTCAAATTGAAAAGCCAAAAATGAATGGACGCCTATATATACGGACGTCAATTTCGTAAGAAGTGCCTTCAACTAAGTCGTTAATTAGTATAAATAGCATAAGAGGATAGAGATTTCTAGAGTATAAACACAATTTTGCTTCTTCCAGGGGCATGAAGAAATGCCAAAATATAAGAAACGCCTATGACAATGTCGTGAATTCAAAAAGAAACGACTTGATATAAGTCGTTATTTTATTCTAAAATGAATAGTGTCGATTTTTCCATTTAAGAATTTTTGAAAAATAATTATATGAAAAAATAGAGAAAAATGGAAAACTATTACCCCTAGAATTTCCCATCTAGATCACATCTAGAAAAAAAAGATAAAAATCTAGAAAGAAAGAGCCCAAAGTGAATAGCGCCCAACTATTTGGGCGTCACTTTAGAAAGAAACGACGTATGGCACGTCGTCAATTCTTTAGGAATGAATAGTGTGAGTGAATAGAAAGGAATTTTTAAAAACTAATTACATGGAAAAATCAAGAAAAATGGAAAACTATTACCCATAAAATTTCATAACTAAACCTAATCAAATAAAAAAGATAAAAATCCTCAAATATTGTAACTAGCATAAGTTAACGTGAAATCGTGAATAGCGCCCGACGGAAGGGCGTTATTTCTTTAAAAACGACGAGATGCAAGACGTCAATTAAAAATTAACGACCTAGACTAAGGCGTTAATTACATTTTGAGTTCCGTTCGACTTGGGAGACTATCCAGGGCAAGTCCTGGATAACTACGAGGAAGATTGAATAGGGTAAGAACTCTATTAGGGAAATATTACTTCCAATACAATACTAACTCCCTTAGGATCGTAAAAACCCTATAAATACCCTCCTAATTCACCCAGATCGCTACTTTGGCGATCCAACCTTCGTTCTGCTACTATCGACCGTGAAGAACCAGTAAGTTCTTCTTCCTGCTCTTTCGGATATATATATTATGAAGAATAATGTTCTTCAATCTTTTCCTTCTGTAGGAAGTAGTAACTTCTCATCCACCTGAAGAACGTGGGCTCTTCGTCTTCCTCTTACAGCAAAGAAGGAAGCTGGTTGCTGCTTACAGAATTGCTGCCGAAGGAAACTCTATATCATCTTCTCCACCCTTACATCCTCCAGTAGCTGAATTACTCGGGGATTTTTGTGGGTCATAGCTCTTCAGAAGGCTCTGTTTATAACAGAGTACCCTTTCTCTCTTCACAATCTTCACGAGTCATCAATTCAGATTATCCTAAGGTAGGTTTTCTCAAGGATTGTAGCCCAAAGTAACTTATGAAATCATATTAGTAACATATATTCATCCATGCATATAGTTTTATTGTGGTTTCGAATGTTTTCTGAGAGATTTTAAAGAAACGCCCTTGACTAGGGCGCTAATTTAAAAGAAGCGACCCACACCAGGGCGCTAATTGTAGTTTTGACGCCCTGCCCAGGAGTCGTCAATTTCACCTAATTGTTAATTAACCGTGTTTAAAATTTAATGTCTATGAAACTAGATCTAATATGATGCATGATCATACCTGTTGAATCCTGCTATTTTTCTTGTCCTAACTACGTAATTTGTTTTCCTAAATTTCATTATCTAGAAACTCTACTGTTCATATGAAAATTTGATAAATCCTGAAATAACGACCTTATGTAAGTCGTCTCTTATAAAAGTGATGCCCTGAACCAGGGCGCGAATTTGAAAGTAACGCCCCTGTCCAAGGCGCGTTTTTATTAAATTCCAGAATATAGAAATTTATGCAAAATAGAAATATATAATAGACGACCCCTGTATAAGTCATCAAATCATAAATAAACGCCCCTGTAGAAGGCGTTGATTTGATAAAGCAATGACTTAGATTAAGTCGCTATTTTCCTGTGTTACTATTTTGAACTGGTTTCTGTTAACCGAGGGTTTTATATATATAATTATCTGGCACTATATTTCCATTCCGTGAATATAGTCCCATGTTTCACGATGGTTTATCGGCTTACCCCTCAATTCTCGGTGACATACAAGCTCTCCATTGGACATTCCGTTCCTTTGGACTAGCGAGTTAGTCATAGAGACCTCCGTAAGACTCCTCGAGCCTTGGATTCCCTCAAGGCCGACTGAGCGGGTTGTACCATAAAAACCTATCACACTATTTTGCCATGTCACTCTATAGAGACATGGTATACCGGCCCTCATGTTATGCTAAGTGGATATCATGAGAATATTCTTAATGGGATGAGGACATCATGCCATTAATATGCTATTCTTATGGAACCCAATTCTATATAAAAAGAGTGACCATCTACATATGGGCACTTATTTATTATGGTACCGGTTAGGGAACCAATTCCACCCAGTTTATCGACATGTCATGGTTTATATGCTTTGCGTGAATTTTATCGCTAGTATGTCCTTACTCAAGGGCCTTGCCCTTGAATTTCATGAAAATCTTATCTTATCATCCTATTAAAGCTTGTTCTTGAAACTCCTTATTGGCTATAAACTATCGTGGATGTCTAGATCTATCTTTAATGCTGTGCATAGAAGGGCCCGATCTGGTCCTGGGAGGAGCACCCAAAAGTACTAGTGCCCATGGGAGTTGTAATGATCACGGTGTCTAGCATTGCACCGAAGTACTCTTTCTCTTGATCTTTGGCATTCCACACACTCTCTCTCTTTCTTGCGTGCGTGACTCGACTTGCGTGACTTTACTAGCATGGCCCGATACGGGCAAAGTACTTGCGTGAAATAGCCAATAATCTATAAAGTCTCTCATGAATACCTTTTGCTTAAGACTCACTTGAAAGTTTTGCACGACGTGTTATTCTATTGATTAGTTTTACTTGCTCAGTTCTTTCTACATGCATAGCCATATTGTATTTACATGTGAAAAATTTTAATTACTTAAACCCATTGCTAGTTCTTGAGATATAATTCCTACTGAGCGTTCGCTCACTCCGTTTTATTCCAACATTTTTCAGGTAATCAGGTGGCTAGTGAGACCGAGACTCACACGGGCGGGACAAGTGTGCAAGTGAGCTTCGGAAACTAGTGAACCCGAGTCTTTTATCTTTCTTGAGTCTAGATAGTATTGTCTAGCTAAGTTAGCTTATCGTCTCTTATCCAGTTATCTTGTCTAAGTCTGTAGTATGTCGTTCCCCTCCTTTCGATTGTGTTGCAGTCTCTAAGTTGGAAAACAAGTTCTTGTAAGAGATTTATATTAGAAATAAAATTTTTATTGTTGTTCAAAATTATTTTTGTCTTATGCGATTGCTCTTGATCATTCACGACTGTTTAACTACCACGTTCCGAGCAAACGACACGTTCCGCTGCTATCGGTTCGGGGCGTGACATTAGCTGTCCTTTTTATGTTTCTGAATGACTTGTTCAAGAACAATACATATACTTAACCTCTCTAACATGATTTCAGATGAGTTTTCAGATTTTAGATATGATTAGCTTTGTCTGACATGAAATAAGAAAGAGGTTGAGAGTTTTATCAATTTTCAACTTACTTATATACTGATTGCAATCTTTAAACTCCAACCATTATAAGACTTAAACCATTACATCAGTCTTTAAACAATTCAAATTCTTATAAATGAAGAAGTCCATTTTCTACTGCTTAGAAATCAGAACTGACCATCAGATTGCCATAATGTCAGAGACAAGTATTCAGAGTTAAAGGTTGAATGACTTCAAGAAAGTTGAAACCACTCTGAATTTCTAGCAATACTCCCCCTGTCTTTGTGCATGCAACATGGCAAGAATTAATTGAGAGAGAGTTTATACATAGGTCATGAATGAATGATATGCAAGGACATGCAAAGACTCGACAAGCTCCCCCTGAATATATGCAATACAGGACAGTTCTACATCCACATGATTTATCTAAGCAATCAAAAATAAGTCCACATCAGAGATTTTATTCACAGCAATTAAACAATCATTCATCATGCTAAAATTTACATAAGCCAAGTTCTCTTCTAAAAAACTTAAAATTTTCATTCCCAAGAGGCTTAGTAAAAATATCAGCAATTTATTTTTCAGTTTCTATGAAATTCATTTCAATCTCCTTTTTATTTACAGCATCTCTAAGAAAATGATGTTTTATCTCTATATGCTTAGTCCTAGAATGGTGAACAGGATTTTTAGCAAGGCATATAGCACTAGTATTATCACATAAAAGTGGAATGCATCCCAGATTTATCCGATAATCAGCCAGTTGGTGCTTAATCCAAAGTACTTGGGCTGCACAATTACATGCTGCAACATACTCAGCTTCAGCTGTGGATAATGCTACAGTGTGTTGCTTCTTAGATGCCCAAGACACTAGACAGCCACCAAGGAATTGACAGTAGCCACTGGTGCTTTTTCTATCTACTCGACACCCAGCATAGTCTGCATCAGTGTAGGCTAGAAGCTCTAACTCACACTTAGCAGGATACCAGAGATCTAGTTCTTGGGTGCCTAGTAAATACCTAAAAATTCTTTTCACAGCTTTAAAGTGATTTTCTTTAGGACTGGCCTGAAATCTAGAGCATAAACACACATCAAATTGTATATCAGGCCTAGATGCTGTAAGATAGAGAAGAGATCCGATCATACCTCTATATAGCCTTTGGTCCACAGGTTTACCTTTAGAGTCTTCATCCAACTTGGTTGATGTACCCATTGGAGTAGCTATTTCCTTGAGGTTGTCCATTTTGTACTTCTTCAATAAGTTCTTTACATACTTGGACTGAGAGATGAAGATGCCATCTTCTGTTTGTGTAACCTGCAGTCCAAGATATAGTTTGAGCTCACCCATTGAGCTCATTTCAAATTCATCAGTCATTATTTTTTGAGAATTCCTCACACAATTTGGGGTTAGTTGACCCAAACACAATGTCATCCACATAAATCTGAATGATAAGAATATCTGGATGGCTTACCTTGGTAAACAATATTTGATCCACTATACCTCTTCTGAAGTTCTTGTCGGTGAGAAATTTACTCAACCTGTCATACCAAGCTCTAGGAGCTTGCTTTAAACCATATAGAGCTTTATTGAGCTTGTAAACATGATTAGGGAAATCTAAATATTCAAACCCAGGAGGTTGTCTCACATAGACATCCTCATTAATTTCCCCATTTAGAAAAGTAGATTTCACATCCATCTGCTGAAGGTTTATTCCTAGGGAACATGCATAAGCCAATAAAATTCTTATTGCTTCTAACCTAGCTACAGGGGCAAAAGACTCTTCAAAGTCTATTCCAAATTCCTGATTGTACCCATGAGCTACAAGTCTGGCTTTATTTTTAATAACATTCCCTGCTTCATCAGTTTTGTTTCTAAATACCCATTTAGCCCCTATGACTGTTTCATGATCAGGAGGTGGAACCAGATGCCACACCTTATTCCTGTCAAACTGATTGAGCTCCTCATGCATGGCATTAATCCAATGCACATCATGGAGAGCACAGTCAATGGACTTGGGTTCTATGTTTGATACAAAAGCATAAGCATTCAGTTCATGTTGAATTCTTAAGTGGCCTCTAGCCCTAGGGGGGTCATGCAGATTTCCAATAACATTTTCTACAGGATGATCCTTGAGATATCTAATATTTGCAATTGGAGTATCATGAACTTGATTTACCTCCCCCTGAACTGTAGGCTCCTCTTCATTAAGCTCTTTATATTCTTCTTCATCCTCGGATTTGTCTGCAGGATCTCCTTCCTTCAAAATTTCACCATTGTTTTCATTCCTGCATTGACCAACATTAGAATTTACCAAGGATTCATCAAAAACTATGTGTGGAGATTCTTCAACAGTTTTAGAGTTCAGATTGTACACTCTGTATGCTCGGGTGTTTTCAGAATAGCCAAGAAAAATTCATGGTTCTCCTTTAGGTTCAAATTTATCAAGGTCCTTTTTATCATTTATGTGAATGAAATATTTACAACCAAAAACCTTGAAGTGAGCAATATAAGGTTTCTTACCTTTTAATATCTCATATGGTGTTTGCTGGGTAGAAGGTCTTATCATGGCTCTGTTAATTACATAACAGGCAGTGTTCACTGCTTCAGCCCAAAATTTCCTTGGTAGACCACCTTCGACAAGGAGTGTACGACCCATTTTCACTAGGGTTCTG
The DNA here is from genome assembly GCA_022559845.1 of Amorphophallus konjac. Taxonomy (NCBI): domain Eukaryota; kingdom Viridiplantae; phylum Streptophyta; class Magnoliopsida; order Alismatales; family Araceae; genus Amorphophallus; species Amorphophallus konjac. Next base: position 338,792,273 of record CM040118.1, read on the forward strand.
TTCCTTCTCTCCACAACTCCATTCTGCTCAGGTGTCCTTGGTGAGGAGTACCTGTGGTTGATTCCATTTGACCTGCAGAATTCATCAAATTGTGAGTTTTCGAACTCACCTCCATGATCAGACAAAATGTTTTCAATTTTCTGATTTGTTTTAACATAGAACTCCTGAAATTCTGAGAAAGCATCACTCTTATTAGATAAGAAATAAACCCAAGTATACCTAGAAAAGTCATCTACCATGACAAACCCATACCTCCTCCCTGATAGGCTGACAGATCTAGTTGGCCCAAAAAGGTCCATATGTATCAGCTCATAGGGTTTGGAAGACAGATTTTTAGTTCTAGACTTAAATGACTTTCTAGTTATCTTTGATTGAGTGCATGCATCACAGATTTTATTTTCTTTCTTGAATGAGACTTCAGGAAGTCCTCTAACCATGCCATGCTTATTTAATTTGTGCAAAACAATGTAGCTAGCATGACCTAACCTACGATGCCATAAAAATGCTATGTCTTATCTACTGGCAGTAAGGCAAAGGTTAGTGTGTTGAATTTCATCTAAATTTATCATGTAAATATTATTTATTCTTTTTCCAAAAAAATTGACAATGTCAGAATCAGGTTCAAAAACCTTGCAGCATTGAGAATTGAATAAAACATTGTAACCTTTATCACATAACTGGCTAATGCTAAGTAGATTATAGGCTTACCCTTCAACCAGCATAACATCATCAATGCAGCAGGTAGAACACTTACCTACCTTACCTGATCCGATAATCCTACCCTTTGTGTTGCTTCCAAAGGTGACAAGGCCTTCTACTTTCTCAGTCAGTATTCAAAATTTAGCCTTATCTCCTGTCATATGCCTGGAGCCGCCGCTATCCATGTACCACAAGTTGTTCTTGGCTGCCAGGCATACCTGCATACACAATTAGGTAGAGAAGTTTGGAACCCAAGACTGATTGGGCTCCCATGTAAATGAACTAGAAGCAAAATAGGAAAGCAAATATTTCGGAATCCACATTTGTTTAAATGTGTTTTGTTCAGTGGATCCTACAGATTTTCTTCTGTTGTTGTTCCTTTTCTTCTTATTGTTCTTTTTCTTATTGGCAGCAGCATGTTTATTGACAGTATTGTTATTTCTGTGCCAGTGCCTTGGCCATGATATGTCCACAAAATTTTGACCATAGTAGTTCCTGGGCTGGCTATGAAAATATTGATTTCTAGATGTCCAGTAACCATACCCATTGACCCAATTTCCACTGTAAGGTCTTTGATTTTGAGCACCCTGGAATGCAAGACCTGTAAACCTACCCTGAGTTCTAGACCAATTTGACCTATTGAAGTAGGTTGGCTGTGCATTGTAGTGGGTCTGAGCTTTGGGTTGATAAGAATAATTGGGTTGACTCCTAGCAGCACCCTGTCTCCCCTGTACTTTGGACCCTGCTGACCTATACACAGGTTTGTATTGGGTCTTCTTAAGAGGTGGAGGTGTTGGTGGAGACTGGGTTACCTTGACCTGGGGTTTACTGGACTGTGTAGGTTGACCCCTAACCTGAGTCTGAGCCCTAGAATTCTGCTTAGATGTGCTAGCTCTACTAGGCTCACTGAGTTTTTGTTTACCCTTCTCCTCAGCACTGGTCTTTTTCAGATTAGCAGTTTTGTTCATTAAATTTGTTGAGTTCATGTTAATTAGAGTCCCTTTTCCGTTTGAGCAACAAATGAAATTGTTTTCATTCCGAATGTTTTTGTTGCACTAGAATTAAATCCTAGGCCTTCTTTTCTGAAATTAACCTTTGACCCTAACAAAGCATTTAAGTTATCTGTTCCTTGGGTCATTTTCTCAATGGTTTTCATTTTATCCTCATTGTCTTTCTGAAGTTCATCAATAGCTCTTTTCAGCTCATTGTTGACATTGAGGACAGCTTCATATTTTTCAGAGATAATTTTGACTTCACTTTCACATTTCTGAATCTTCAGCTTCCATTCATCAATTTCATTTTCAAGCCTTAGATTCTCTTCCTTAGAAGTTTTTAACTCATTTTTGATTTCATCTTCTTCAGAGCATGTGAGTTTCAATTCATCAATCTCAGATTCCAAACATGCAATTTTATCAGTTAGTGTTTTATCATTTTGCATGGAATTGATTTTTCTTCTAAGATGCCTATTCTCTTTTCTAATATCATCAGCTCTATCAGCTATGTCATGATAAGCATCTACCCAATCAGCAATTGTGAAGTTTTCAAATCTAGTGATTACCTCATCTGTGTCCTCCTCTCTATCTTCGGAGCTTGTTGCCATAAGGCAAATGGGCTGTTCAGATTCGGCTTCACTATCTGAGCTGTTGCTGAAAGAGCCTTCATCTTCATCACTCCATGTGGTGATCATAGCTCTTCCCTTCTTGATTTTCTTCTTTGACATGTCCTTATGTTTCTGATTGTGGGACAGTCAATTTTCAGATGCCCTGGTTTCCTGCATTGATAACATACATTAGCTTCATCTTTCTTTGCAGGTTTAGATTTATACCTTTTATCCTTTCGGCCACCACTGTATTTCTTCTGGCCGAACCATCCTGCTCCCTTTCTGAGAAATCGCCTGAACTCTCTAGTCATCATGGCTATCTCAGATCGAGTCACATCTTCTTCTTCATTTAGGCTCTCCTCTGATGATGAAGAGCTGCTGGAGCTGGATTTTGTTGATTTGCTGGAACTAGCCTTCAGCGCTATCGGCTTCTTCTTCCTCTCGGCTTCATCTGTCCTTGGCATGTTTATCTCATATGCCATTAGTGAGCCAATCAGCTCATCAGCTTTAGTATTACGCAAGTCCCTTGACTCCTCCATCACTGTTGCTTTGGTGTGCCAATTGAGAGTCAGGGAGCGTAGAATTTTCCTCACTACATCATACTCTGCCTGAGGTTTTCCAAAACTTCTGAGGCCATTGGTTATGATAGTCAGTCGAGCGTACATTTCACTGATGGACTCGTTCTGCTTCATCTTGAAGGCTTCATACTCAGATACAAGAAGATTGGCCTTCTGCTCTCTTACTTGAGATGTACCTTCATGAATTACTTCCCGCGCATCCCACATCTCCTTAGCTGATTTGCAAGCAGATACACGGGAGAATTCTGTAGGATGCAGAGCGCACTGGATAGCATTAATAGCACTCCAATTCAGCGTGGACCTTCTGATCTCCTCCTTGGTCCATACATCTTCATTCGGGGACAGCTCATAAGGTCCCTTGCTGACAATCTTCCAAATCTGATAATCCTTAGCCCTGAGGAACACTTGCATACGGTTCTTCTAGTATGCGTAGTTTGATCCGTCAAAGAATGGGGGCTTCGTTGTTGAGTGACCTTCGGCAGTCATCCCTCGAGCATCCATCTCTGCCTATTCTCTTCGGGCGATGAGTCCCTGCAGAAGAGTTAGGCTCTGATACCAAGTGTTGGGTTAGATGGACGCAGTCTATCTCCACTAAGTGTGGATCTAGAGGGGGGTGAATATATCAACTTGCCTAATTTAAAACTACTATATGTTCTAAAGCGGAATTTAGGCAAACATCAGTTAAGCTAAAGGAAGAATGCTAAGCAACAGGTCGATCCATGAAAGCCATTCACCATATCTTATATCGAAAGCTAGACATAAGTATGAGCGATATAATCAATAAAGCTAAGCAAAGGATACCAGCACACACAGTTCACAAGCAATCACATAAACACAATGCACACATGATTTTTAGCTGGTTCGGTCAACGACCTACGTCCACCCCACACTCAACCGAGTATGGCTTTCCTGCTGCGCAACACAGCTTGCGTCCGCTGGGCTTTACAGCTTGGCCAAACAACCCGTCGATACACAGCTTCGCTGGGCACTACAGCTTACCGACCAGAGGATCTGATCCTCTGCAACCGCTGGGGAAATACAGCTTAACCCGTCTAGTGGAGACTACCACTGCAAGATCGCTGACACACAGCTTGAAGAAATAGTATTCGGAAATGAAAGACAGAATCAAAACGAAAACAGAAAAGCTAAAAAGCAATATAGCTCTAAGAGCAAAGCTCAGCTCTGATTTTGAACCACGAGACTGAGATACATACTCTCTCACTCTCACTCTCAATCAGCTCTCTCTCTCAACTCACTCTCTCTCGATCTCTTCTTCTCTCTTTTTCTCCTTCTTCTCTATTTCTTGTTCTCTGTATCTTCTTCTTCTCTCTTTTCTATCTGTGGATCGAAGGCTCACTGCTGTATAGACTTTCTCTTCTTTTCTTTCGATCAGTCTTCTTCTGTGGAAGAAGACTTGTTTATATAGCAACAACAGCAGCATGCGTGTGCTCTCCACGTTTCCCGCCCAGCAATTTGGACCACGTGGCAACATGCAATGGAGTGTCAGTACACGTGTCCTCATCTAGATACCTTATCCTTCTCGGATCACGAGCTAGGTACCTGGGATCACGTGCCCCTCATTAGCTTCTTCAGTTCGATGTATAGAGTTCTCCGTTCACGTGCTCAATGTCAGCAATCTGACTTGCTGCGTCAACGCTGTCACTCAATGGCGTTAACGCAGTGAGGCATTCCAGTAGCCATTAGCCTCGTCTCTTTAGCTGCTGCGTCGATGCTGCTCAATTGTGGCGTTGACGCAGTGGAATAGCCTGTGAAGATGAATGCTTCTTCAACTGCTGTGTCGACGCTGCTTGCTTGTGGCGTTGACGCAGTGGAAGATATCGTGAAGGCTTCGTCAACTGATGCGTGGACGCTTTAAGCTCCCAGCGTCGACCGTGTTCCCTTCAGCAACAAGAATGAAGTCATAAGATTTGAGTATGTACATTGCAGTGTATATACTTCGTTGTATAGACTTGTGAGGAAGAATGCAACGTACAGACTTTACCCACTGTATGGACTTCATGTAATGCAAACGAATGTGAAGACTTCAGTGTATAGACTTGAAAGTCTTGAAGCCAATGTATGGACTTGAGCAAGCTAAAGGGCTGTATAGACATCGAAGACAAGGGCCGATGTATAGACTTGCCAAACAGTCCAGTGTATATACTTTATGCAAGGAGGCCAATGTGTAGACTTGAAAAGCTGAGGCCAGTGTACAGACTTGCCACCGACCATTGTGTAGACTTGATCAGCAAAGACACAATATAGACATCAACTCTGCACATCGAATGTATGGACTTCAAGTGTGAAGACCATTGTAGAGACTATGGTTTCGAAGATAATGTGCAGACTTCGAGTTTGAAGACCAATGTCCAGACTTTGAGTTTGAAGACCAATGTCTAGACTTCAAGTAACACTGTGGATGTACAGACTTGATGGAGCGAAGCAATGTGTAGACTTGAAGCTCCTGATAGATGTATAGACTTCAAATATCACGACGCTGAGGAAGACAGACAATGTACTGACTTGCTGTAACAGTCTGATGTACAGACTTCATGCGTTGAAGCTGTACACACTTAGCGAGTTGACGCTGTACACACATCCAATGAAGTGCATTGACGCTGTATCATGATGCGTTGACGCTGCACACCCTTAACCAATTCAATTGAGATGCAGTGTGTGGACTTCATCTTAAGCGAAAGGTAAGTGATGAATGTGTAGACTCAATCGACATGAGAGTTTCCAATGCATAGACTCATGAGAGTAAGAAATGCAGACAGCAGTGTATTAAATGCAAAGAACACATAGTCAATCTGATAGAGCAATTTCATCAAATCAAAAATAGTTGCCAATCAATCAAAACAATGGTGTTGCCAATGAAACAAAGCAAGTGTCAACATCATCAACATAGAGGGGTCACAACATAATACCCTTTTGGCACACTCCAAAATAAGGGGAGGTGCTGTCAAAATTCATCCCCGAGGTTTGCTCTATCGTACAGTATAATGCTTCCATTGAAATGATGAATTTAACCCCAAACTGTGTGGCAGAGAGCTGAGCTATACCATCTCAGGCCACCACCGAGAAAGGGGAATATAAACATCACAATCACATGGTCTCCTTAGGCTTCATGTGGATGAACCTACCCTCACTCTCTATACCACTCAAATACCACCATGAATAAACTCATGAAACCCCTATTGAACACAAAGGACCCCTTTGAATTCATAAAACCCCTAATAATACTTGAAAACTCAAAAACACTCTTTTATCGGCGCCATACAACTCCCGGTGCCACACAACTCCCGGCGCAGCCTCCTCTCGGAGCCAATTTCGCGCCGGGTGATGGGCACGCCGGGGAGCTTGCAGCGTCGACCTCCCTTCATTCCCAGCCGCGCCTGTTGGCCTTCGTGTTGGAACCCCTGCCGCGCTGTTTTACCTTCGTGCCGAAACCTTAGCCGCGCCGGCTCCTTCCGTTGTTGGCCACCTGTCATATACCCAACTTCCAGAAGCCCTGCCAAGTCCACCATCAGCCTGGACTTAGGACCTTGACTGATGTGACACGACCTAGGGGGTTCTTCACATGATCAAATGACCCTTGGACCTAGCAAGCAACCAACGCACGAACCGGTGACTTTACTCGGGCGGACTCACCCGCTAAGCGCACTCTTGTGCCCGTAGGCAAACCGGTGATAGTGGTGAGGGTCCGGGACGGGCCCTTGCTGCTCCGAGGGTTGGCTAGCTTAGGATTGGACCTCTCACGGGTCCTAGGATGTCCACTCTCATAGACGGCCAGCACGCTGAGGGCGTGGGTATTAACGGTTCACTCACAACTCACCCGCGGTAATCATTCATTCACAAGCAAATTTGAGTTCGGGCACTCCACTTACCACCGACGGCACTAAGATACAATACTACTCAAGTAAGGAAATTTCAGCAAAGAGGAGTGTGCAGTGGCTCACCTAGTCGATGTGAAGACACCGATCCCGGTCGGAGACGAGGGCGAGCGAGGAAGCGTGGGCTTACCCGCACGCCGCGCCGGAGAAGCTTCAACCTGAAATTGTAAATTACATGCACTACACCCCATGCAAGGGGGGGGGGGGGTTCTTGGGGTGGGGATTAAGGTGTTACAATCAAAACTACCACCACGCAGGGTGGGGCCTTCAGCCGGCCAAGCGGGGTGGGGAAAATAAGGTAAAGAATGTCGGTTGAGTGTGGATGCCGAATCTGCCGGTTATCTGCGAACAGGGACAGTGGGGCGGTGTAATGACCGTAGATCCTTCTCACGAATTTTTCCGATAGCGAGACTGGCGGCAAAAGCTTCGTAACAGGTACAGGAACGCTTCAGATTTTTGTGAATTTCTTCTGAGACCGTGGATGACCGGAGCAGAGGTTGGAACAGAACATGAGGTTTTCTGATCCACAGTTGCAGACTTCTGGCAGCAGGTTGCAGAGGACGGCACGCACTCTCCCGAACTCCGATCAGCACGAAACTGGCGGTGACGTCTTCGTGGTCAAAGTAGCTTTCAGCCGAAGGTAACGGGGCTGCAATCAGAGGTCGAGGGCGGTCGGTGTACCCTGAAGAGTTGGCACTGGTCGGAGTAGACAGCAGGAGACAGAACTGGAGAGCTTGGGGGAGAAAATTCGTAACTCCTTCCTCCGGCAGCCGAATGAGGTTCTGTTTCTTGATCTTGGAAGAAGACTAGCAGAGGAAGAACTTTGATGAAGGGGCTTCAGCCTGAATCCGCTAGGGTTCGTTGTGGCAGAGTGATCTCTCAGGTTCTGATGCTTGGCAGGAAGGGTTCCGCGCAGTCGTGGGAGAATGGAGTTCCTGGACAGCCCCGAGCTCCGATGAAGACGAAACCACTTTGGTGTCGAAGAGGACAGGCAGACGCTTCCACGGATGTATCTTGGGCCTTCAGAATCGCCCGTAGGAAGCCGTGGTCACCTCTGCAAGTCGGTACTCTTCTTCTGATCTGCAACTGAAACTGTAGGTTGAAGATGACGGGGGGGAATGGGGTATGTGGGAGGGGAAATGGGGGTGGATGAGTGTAGGAGTGACCCCTGGTTGTAAGGGGGTCTTGGAGGGGGTGTTCCAAGGTGTGTATGAGGGAGAATGGGGTCTAGAAGGTGGTGTTTGCAGTGGGTGAGAGGGGAGCTACGAATTTGGGATGGGTGGGGAAGAGAGAAGGAGAGATCTTTCTCCAAAATTTGAAAATGGACTAATGTGGTTAGTGGGGCTTTGGGAATGGGAAGAGTTGTGTTGGGGAAGGGAATGGGTGCTTGGGGTAGTGGGAAGGGTGCTTGGGGAAGTGGGTGGGGTAGTTGGGGGTTGGGAGGTGGAGCTAGGATTGGTGGAAGCTCCCTTGGGACTAGGGGGTGGAGTAATGGTGGCTTGGGGAAGTGGAGGGTCTTAAATGAGGTGGGTAGCTAGTGGAGGTGGTTGGGGAAGGGAGGAGAGAGAAGTAAATTCGGAATTGGGTGTTGAGGAGAGAGAAAGTGGAGTGAAAAAGAGAGATTAAGAGAGGGAAGGGTGGGGAATCTCTCCCCTAGGGCATCTCACCCAAGAAATGTTGGAATCACTCCACTAAACTAAGCTTTGGACTCTCAAATGGCATTTTTCATTGATTGATTCATTGATTGATTAAGTTCAAATGGAGGAAATGGGGTCCTATATATAGGAAACCCACATTTCTACAAAAGACCCTGACAAAAGCCTCATTGACAAATAACCGAAGGGGTAGGAGAGCTCATTGGGCCAAGCCCAAAGAAATGGGCCCAATTAGCACATTACACAATCTAATGACACTCAAACATAGGAAAATAAATGCTAGACCTAGGGAAATGACTCAAATAAAATGAAAATTACATCAATGACTCAAATAAAAATTACATAGGACTCAAAATTAAATGACTAGACCATGCCTGATGAAATAGGAGGTGATGTTCTCATCATACTCCTGGGGTGCAAAGAACTCGACTCCGTCGAGTATGAGTCCACCGGGGGGAGAAGAGGTCCTCCGACGCAACTCCGAGCAAGCTTCAACCTCCAAACTCAACCTCACGTTCGCAACCAGGGGACGACGCTTCAACTCCTCAAGGTGGCTTGGACACACCCTCTTGCCGATGATAGTACCTTGCTTGCCCAGTATTGCCTCCGTGTGCACACGTCGGGCTCTCAAGTTGTTATGTGGAAGCTCTCTGAGGGTGTCGCTCACAAAGATGGGGGTAGGCTCAAGGTACTCACTAGGATCTACCGCGGTGCCCTTAGAGGGTGCTAGATCCGTTACATGAAAAGTGAGGTATATCCCAAAATCCCATGAGTAAATCCAACCCATAAGCCAGGTTGCCAAAGCCACTTGGAACATGGAAGGTCCAAGTCCTCGTGCCCTCGATTTGGAGGTGGCCCTAAGGTAGAGCCATTCCAAAACCACCATCGTGAGGTTGCCTTCTTGGAATTCGAAGTGCCACTCGTGAGTTTTTGCCCGCTTATTACGACCCTCACCGCCCATTGCTAGATGCTTGCTTGAATGAGTATGCCTTGAGCTACGGTGCGGTGTGGGTGGGAAGTGTGTGGTATGCAAAGGGGGGCCGGGGCAACCAAAAGTAGACCTATCATGTAATGATGCAGTGTAGACTTCGGTCAACCTAGGTGGGCCGGGGCACCCGTAGGTGGCCCTATCATGCAAAGTGGTGATAAATATCGGGAGACCCGGACATCCGTAGATGCCTTTGACATGTGTATGACTAATGTGAAGTGAGGGAGGGTCGGGGCATCCATATGTGTCCCTTTCATGTATGGGTGTGATGAGTGCCGGGGGACCCGGACATCCGTGAATGCTCCTATCATGTTTAAGACTTATGGTGAATGACGGTGGCCCATTACATCCGAATATGGAACTCTCATGCTTAAGACTCATGATGAATGGAGGTGGACCATTACATCCAAAAATGGTCCATTCATGCTTCCTACTTGACATGTGGGTGTTGTGAATGAATGGACCCGTCTTATGAATCATGCCAAGTGATGTGTTATGCCAAGACTTATGCATTCCTTTCCCAAAGATGACTTCCATGTGTATGGGTGTGGGATGGCCTTTGAACTTCCATGTGAAAGGGTCAAAAGGATCTAGGAAGGTGGGCATTATGGAGAGGGGGTCTTCTTTGCTTCCTAGGCATATGTTGTCTATGGTGATGGTTCCCTTTGTGTGGCCCAAGTCTTGGAAGAGGTGTTCTTGGTCCAACATGGTTGGTTGGGGTAGGGAAAGGGGAGTTGTGGGTAAGGTGGGTGTATTACATGGGTACCTAGACTCCCATTGGAAGGGATCAAAGGGGTCATGGACTGAGCTTCCTAGAGGAAGGAACTCTATGTCCACATGGTCCACGCATGGTGGGTCATCCTTCCCCAAGGTAACTGGACCAAGATCTTTAGTGGGCCAGTCGGTCAAGGTACTTGGGATCTTAATGGTAGTGGAGTGGACCATGATGGGTTCTTCATCCATGGGGAGAATGAGAAGGAGGTCACTAGTGTAGCAACCAATGGTGTAGACTGAGGTGATAGAACCAACACATGGGTGGATGAGACTAAGTCTTCTTGGGTGGGCCTCTCCTATGATCAATAAGCAAGTCAACTTTAGTTGCCATTCTAAACCCTTGATGAGATCATCCCAACTATTTACCTCATAGTAGGATTGGAATGTGGTGTGATAGGAGTTAATGGGTGCTAATTGGAAAGGATGCTCCATGGTTGGGTTTTGAAAGTACAAGGTATGAGGGATGGGATTTTGCTTGAGCCATTTGATGATGAGTTCTCCTAGGGTCACCACCTTTTGCATGAGATTGAGTGGTTTGGGGAGGTATGTGTTTGTTTGGATGGGGATGAGTTGATGTCCTTCTTCCTTATTGATAGGAGTATGAATTTCCTTGAATGTGGGGAAGGGATTTGGATTGGTGTCCAATCTCGGGGATTTGGTCTTGTGGGCCGGGTTTTCCTCATGTTCACTCATGACCTTGTTCATTCTTCGAAGTGGGTTGAGAGGGCATGGTGGCCGGGTATGGGGCCCCGGTGGGTGAGGGAACAAAAGGTTGTTGAAACCATAGGCTCCCGGGAGATGTGGGGGATGAAGTAGGCAAGACCAACGCAATGGGTGGAAGGTGGTATTCCGTTCATCAAGCCATTGTTTCCCTAGGATTATGCAAGGGCCTTCCAAAGTTCCAATTTGACACCAAGCTCCATCAAAGTATTTGGTCTCTCCAAACCTTTTATGGAATTCAATGAAGACTAGGTCTCCATTGTGCACAATTTGTCCGGTCGTAGAGAGGGTGGCTACAATGTCGGGGGATACCCAATTATCTTCTACCATGTAGATGAAGTCAATTTCTGTGGGGCTCCCATTAGGTAGGTATGCTTGGGATATGATGGGAATTGGGGCTTTTTGGTCTGTAGACTCAATGACAATGGGAGGTGGATAATGCATGGAACGATCCGATGAGAACTCTAATGCAAGCGTGCCCATGGACTTGACTTGATAGAGATAAGTCAATGACTTGCTCTGATACCACTTGATGTGACACGACCTAGGGGGTTCTTCACATGATCAAATGACCCTTGGACCTAGCAAGCAACCAACGCACGAACCGGTGACTTTACTCGGGCGGACTCACCCGCTAAGCGCACTCTTGTGCCCGTAGGCAAACCGGTGATAGTGGTGAGGGTCCGGGACGGGCCCTTGCTGCTCCGAGGGTTGGCTAGCTTAGGATTGGACCTCTCACGGGTCCTAGGATGTCCACTCTCATAGACGGCCAGCACGCTGAGGGCGTGGGTATTAACGGTTCACTCACAACTCACCCGCGGTAATCATTCATTCACAAGCAAATTTGAGTTCGGGCACTCCACTTACCACCGACGGCACTAAGATACAATACTACTCAAGTAAGGAAATTTCAGCAAAGAGGAGTGTGCAGTGGCTCACCTAGTCGATGTGAAGACACCGATCCCGGTCGGAGACGAGGGCGAGCGAGGAAGCGTGGGCTTACCCGCACGCCGCGCCGGAGAAGCTTCAACCTGAAATTGTAAATTACATGCACTACACCCCATGCAAGGGGGGGGGGGGTTCTTGGGGTGGGGATTAAGGTGTTACAATCAAAACTACCACCACGCAGGGTGGGGCCTTCAGCCGGCCAAGCGGGGTGGGGAAAATAAGGTAAAGAATGTCGGTTGAGTGTGGATGCCGAATCTGCCGGTTATCTGCGAACAGGGACAGTGGGGCGGTGTAATGACCGTAGATCCTTCTCACGAATTTTTCCGATAGCGAGACTGGCGGCAAAAGCTTCGTAACAGGTACAGGAACGCTTCAGATTTTTGTGAATTTCTTCTGAGACCGTGGATGACCGGAGCAGAGGTTGGAACAGAACATGAGGTTTTCTGATCCACAGTTGCAGACTTCTGGCAGCAGGTTGCAGAGGACGGCACGCACTCTCCCGAACTCCGATCAGCACGAAACTGGCGGTGACGTCTTCGTGGTCAAAGTAGCTTTCAGCCGAAGGTAACGGGGCTGCAATCAGAGGTCGAGGGCGGTCGGTGTACCCTGAAGAGTTGGCACTGGTCGGAGTAGACAGCAGGAGACAGAACTGGAGAGCTTGGGGGAGAAAATTCGTAACTCCTTCCTCCGGCAGCCGAATGAGGTTCTGTTTCTTGATCTTGGAAGAAGACTAGCAGAGGAAGAACTTTGATGAAGGGGCTTCAGCCTGAATCCGCTAGGGTTCGTTGTGGCAGAGTGATCTCTCAGGTTCTGATGCTTGGCAGGAAGGGTTCCGCGCAGTCGTGGGAGAATGGAGTTCCTGGACAGCCCCGAGCTCCGATGAAGACGAAACCACTTTGGTGTCGAAGAGGACAGGCAGACGCTTCCACGGATGTATCTTGGGCCTTCAGAATCGCCCGTAGGAAGCCGTGGTCACCTCTGCAAGTCGGTACTCTTCTTCTGATCTGCAACTGAAACTGTAGGTTGAAGATGACGGGGGGGAATGGGGTATGTGGGAGGGGAAATGGGGGTGGATGAGTGTAGGAGTGACCCCTGGTTGTAAGGGGGTCTTGGAGGGGGTGTTCCAAGGTGTGTATGAGGGAGAATGGGGTCTAGAAGGTGGTGTTTGCAGTGGGTGAGAGGGGAGCTACGAATTTGGGATGGGTGGGGAAGAGAGAAGGAGAGATCTTTCTCCAAAATTTGAAAATGGACTAATGTGGTTAGTGGGGCTTTGGGAATGGGAAGAGTTGTGTTGGGGAAGGGAATGGGTGCTTGGGGTAGTGGGAAGGGTGCTTGGGGAAGTGGGTGGGGTAGTTGGGGGTTGGGAGGTGGAGCTAGGATTGGTGGAAGCTCCCTTGGGACTAGGGGGTGGAGTAATGGTGGCTTGGGGAAGTGGAGGGTCTTAAATGAGGTGGGTAGCTAGTGGAGGTGGTTGGGGAAGGGAGGAGAGAGAAGTAAATTCGGAATTGGGTGTTGAGGAGAGAGAAAGTGGAGTGAAAAAGAGAGATTAAGAGAGGGAAGGGTGGGGAATCTCTCCCCTAGGGCATCTCACCCAAGAAATGTTGGAATCACTCCACTAAACTAAGCTTTGGACTCTCAAATGGCATTTTTCATTGATTGATTCATTGATTGATTAAGTTCAAATGGAGGAAATGGGGTCCTATATATAGGAAACCCACATTTCTACAAAAGACCCTGACAAAAGCCTCATTGACAAATAACCGAAGGGGTAGGAGAGCTCATTGGGCCAAGCCCAAAGAAATGGGCCCAATTAGCACATTACACAATCTAATGACACTCAAACATAGGAAAATAAATGCTAGACCTAGGGAAATGACTCAAATAAAATGAAAATTACATCAATGACTCAAATAAAAATTACATAGGACTCAAAATTAAATGACTAGACCATGCCTGATGAAATAGGAGGTGATGTTCTCATCATTGACCCCCCCACAGGCTATTATACCAGTCCCCTCCATATCACGAGGGTTTCATGGGTCTTCATCCATGTCTAAACGGAGCTATATTAATGGGGTCTTACCCCGATATGCTATGCCATTAACTATCGGGTTTTTCTTCCAACCCTACTGACCCTGGGAGTCCTGTCGTTGCAAGTCCCCCAATGGTCTCCGGAGGGAATATCAACAGGCACCATGGCAATGGACATTGCCCCGTCACACTCAGATCCTTACGGATCTCGGGCTATGCCCGGCTCTCCTTTTGGCTTCCATCCCGACATTCCGTTGGTGGATGACCTATATTCCCCCTTTGGCATAGTCCAAAATAAGGGGTATGCTGCCGGATTTGCACCATAACATTGTTATCATGTCCCGCATAGCATGGTTTCCTATGCATGTTTCGCATTCCGCTAGCGGAGTTAGCGTAATAGTCTTATCTCGATTTCCCCCCGAGGCATCCTTTCTTGGCAACTAATCAAGGGTTATCCTTCTTTGGAAGGACGTAATTAACGTCATATCCTTTATGGTATGACGAACTCCGGGTCCTGGCACGAATATCACAATCGACTGACTGAGTCAGGTTGAGCGCACAATGAATTGTCACTCCGGTGACTGGCACGCCTAATAAACCAACCAACAAGTAATTAGGAAATAAAAACCGTTCCCACAGTCTGGCACGCCCGGTGGGACCTAAGTCTCCCTTCATCTCTTTGCCAAGAGAGGATACCTTCGGGGGCCTCCCCCAAGAATACTGATTGTTTGTCTGTTTGTCTCAGGCAAATGATGACGCCATACGGACTCACCGGTGTTGGCTTCGGCCCCGCAGTCGTCGCCGACCATGCGGAACACGGATACCTGGCGGTGCCCATGGTTTTCGGCTCCTTCCGACTGGCTGTAGGCTTCCCAACTTCTTGGGGTTGGCCTTTGCTGACATGCTACAGACGGAGTCCTCAAGGCCCGCAGAAGAGAAGGTTGTAGAGAGGGTCGAGGCCTCGAAAGCTCGACACTGTGCTGGCTCGCCTACCAGCCCGATTCAAGTCGCTAACTGCATGGTGCACCATATTGCTCATGGGGCTCGCCCCGTCCCTGCCAAGAACTTTGAGAAGCGCCGACACCGGAACCCCCGAAGGAAGGTTGATGCTGCTGTGACCGGATGTCTCTCCGCATCTGGCAGGTCTATGTTGGTCGGTGGTCTCCGCGTCCTTCTGGATGGACGTAAGGCTCGAGTGAGCCCGGACCGGGTGATCCCTATAGTGCCAGTCCACAACTCCTATCAGGCTCTTGCTGGAAGAAGAGCAGGAGGAGAAGAAGCCGGCCGCCATGGCCAGAGAAGGTTGGCTCCCAAGCCAAGAAGATTCAAACAGGTTTGGGTCCCCAAAAAGGTCCATCCTGTCTAGCAAGAAGCTCCGGTGCAGTACCACCCAAGGTTCACTAGAGTAGAAGAGTGCAAGAAGAGGGACCCTGTCCCGAGGAAGGAAGAGACAATCATGGATCCGCCACGCCGAGAAAGCTTTAGGGCCTGCGCCCGACAAGCCAACATCCCCGTTGTGGGAAGAAGATTATAGTAGACTACCGAGAGGGCTCGGTTTGCTTACATTCCTCCGATGGGAGGTCGACAACTGTCCCCGACCCTGCACCTGGGGCGCGGGCAAGAAGAAATGACCAATATGGTCAGAAGTTATTTTAGGGGGTTAGGCAACCCCTCTTTGGGCCAACAACGGCTGTTGCAGGCGGCCACAGCTGAAGAAGATCACTGTCCATCAATGGCAGTGGGAGAAGAAGAAGTTAGGGGGATGACGTCATCGGTTGATGACAATGGATATGAATATGGCTCTGATGTTCAAGCCGATGAAACTGCTCCCTGCCAAGGGGAAAAGGAAAGGATCTCTGTGTTTGAAAGGCTTACCTTCCCGGGGAATGTCAAGAGAAGGGTTCACAAACAGAGATGCAAGATGCAGATTTTCACATGCAATATGGCCGGGATAGATGGCCATTATGGAAAATTGCCCGAGGAACCTCAAGAGTTGGCCTGGCTAGCCGGAAGACCGGGGCCGAGCACTCGAAGAGTGGAAGCCGCAAAAGGGAAGCTGGCGGCGACCGAAGGAAAGCAAGCCCTCCCTCGCCTCCGACAGCATGACAAGGCCGTTATTCTCACAGCAAATGTGATAACGGCAGATGAAGAAGAAGATGTCTTGCTTGACATCCTACCTGAAGGTGCATCTGGCGAGACGACAGAGGCCATCCCCAGCACAGCAGCTATGGACCCGGCCGTACTGATAATGCTCCAGAGGTATCGCCAGGAGATAGAATAGCTGAAGAAGCAATTGACGGAAAGGACGGAGCAGTCCTCAGCCTCCAAGCAGCCCGATGTGCAGGCCGAATCATCAAGGGGATCCGTCAGGAAGAACGACTTCCCACCACTCTATACCCCGCCTCTACAGGCAGAACCAAACTTGGCGACAACTCAACATCGCCCATCACAGCTGCTGGCTCCACCGGTGCTACCGCAGGCGCACCAGACGCCTCCACTGCTGCGCCCTCCTCCACAGGTGACCACCGTGGTCACCCCCTACTTGCAGCCGGTGCACTTCTACCCAGAACTGGTCGACCCGACCATCATGAGCAAGATGATGGTGGAAAGGATGATCGAGATGAAGCTCGCTGAAAGGGCTGAAGGTGACTATGTTGTATTCGATGCATTTAGGGTTCCATACCCATCGCATCATGCTGCCAAGCGGCTCCCTCCCGGGATTAGCAAGCCGCCGAAGTTCGACAAGTCCAACGGGAAGGGATCCCCGAAGGAACATGTTGCCTATTACATGACCATCATGGGTGACTTGGCCACTGACGAGTCATATCTATTGAAGTTCTTCGGGTCCTCCCTCACAGGGCTCGCATTTGAATGGTGCTCCAACCTCCCGGCCAGGTCGATCAGCGACTGGTCGGACATGCAGAGGAAGTTCAGAGAAAGATTCCATGTCACAGGGAGGGGAGTCATAGTGGCTGAACTCTATTCAACAAGACAGGGGGCAGATGAGACCACTCTCGACTACATCAAGAGGTGGAGGAACCTCGGGATGAGATGCAAGCGGCCCCCGCACCAGGAGGACGCTGTACAGATCTGCAAACAGAACCTCAAGAGAGAGGTGCTGGAGAAGATGATTGGCATGGAAATCTGGTGGTTCGACCGTCTGGACAATATTGTGGCCAAAGTGGAGGCTTTCTTAGCGAAACCGGCCCCTACACCAAATATTCCTATTGCACAAAAGGGCAAGGCAGCAGAACGGCGCCAGGCACCGAAAGAAGCAAACGCCCTTGATATCAAAGCGTTTGAACAGCAAAAAGATAAAGGCAAGAAGACAGCTGCTCCTCGGCCTGCCAAGACCGGAGATTGCGAGGAAGGCCCATCCCTCCTGGATAAAATGAAGAAGGCCTACTCTTTCCCAAAGGAGAAGACCAGGATCTTGTTTGACTGGGTTACCCAGTATGATAAGGTCACCTTGCCTGAGCCAAGGAGGCCGGAGGACCTGAAGAGAAGAGATAGCCCAAGATTTTTCCCCTACCACCAGATGCTGGGGCATCCAATTGAAGACTGTTATGTTTTCAAGGATATTATCGAAGCCATGGTGAAAAAGGAAGAAATAGAATTGGGGGAGTGCAAGGTCGACCCTTCACAACCACATGCGGCGCCCGTAAGAAGAGCCGCCGTCAACATGGTCTCTCTGTATCAAGCCTTGCCTGAGGAGACCGCAGAAGCCAGTACTCAGCGTACATATGTAGCCTGCTTTCTGGCCCTAATAAAAGAACAGGAGGGATGGCAGCAAGTCCCTGCAAGAGCCAAGAAAAAGGGCCTGCCTCGCCCGGCACCGGGGGCACATATTCGTGGCATCACGTCACGACCCCCTTCACCAGTAGCAACACCTGTGTGGACCAATCCACCAGCAGTTATCCAGATACCTACCTGCAACTGGAGGAGGCAGACTTCGTTGCCGGCAGTCAAGAAGATCAGTCCAGAAGCCCGACGGCTACAAGACTACATAAATGGGCTAGATGAGTATGTACAGCCTGAGCTAGAACCTTTGCTGGTACGGGATCATCTCCCGTGGCAGGAGCTGGAACAGCTTTCACTAAAGCAGGAAGAGGAAGCTGACAAAGCATCAGACAGGGATGGCAGCCTGTTCTGGGGGCAAGCGCCAGCCAAAGAAAAGAAAAGAAGACAAAGAAGGAAGAGAAAGGCCGGCAAGGCTACAATGGGTGTGATCCTTTCTTGCAACACCCTCTCTGCCCGGTTCAATTTGCCCAGTGAGGAGGATGAAGAAGAGATTTGCTTCACACCCGCCGCTAAGGAAAGCCAGGTCGAAGCCGCAACTGCCACACATGCAACCCGGTCGGGCCGAAGGTGGGGGCGTCAGCCGCCCGCCAACCATAACATTATCTTCAGAGGAGAGCAACCCAACAAGATATCCCCTCCAGAGGTCAGGGGAGTTCAAATCCCACCACTATCAGGCTTATACGACCAAAGTGGGGGTGGCACTCCCGCTCCTTCATTTCTGGAGTTCATAAAGATGTCAAAAGGGAAGCAGCCATACTGGGAGGTTGAACCGGTAACTGAGGGCAGTCACCCATAACTCCAGCAATCTCCCGAATTGTCAGAAGATGTAGAAACTCGCTCGGCAGTAACCAGTGAGGAGCAGCCAAGAGGTAATCCCAAGCAAAAGGGTGTAGCCTCCGAGTCCGATGAAGCAGGTCCATCAGGGGCCACAGTCCAAGGATCTTCCAAGCCAGGTGGGCAGATGAAATGAAGCTATCCAATGTCCGAGCTGGAAGTCGGGTGGTCAAACTATTGAAGAAGCTCCCAGCAAGATTCACTGTCTGGGAAATCCTCTCTCTCAGTGAAGAGACTCGACAGGCGATCATTACTGCTCTCCAGACGCCTGCCCAATATGAAGCCTGCCTAGCTGAGGCACTGCCGGAAGCCAGCATGACCTTCACCCAGGAAGACATGTTGCTCCCCACCACCAGCCACAACAGACCTCTGTATATGAGAGGGCATCTAAATGGCCGGGAGCTGAATAGAATCCTAGTGGACCCCAGGGCAGCTGTCAACATCCTGCCCTACAGGATATATGAGAGGCACTACTTCAACGTGCACCTGCAAAAGGTCGGGGATATGCGCATTGCCGGCTTCAATTAGAAGTGTGAAGTGTCGCTAAGAGTAGCAGAGTTCACACTCACTCTAGCGGACTTTGTCACGAAGGTGCAATTTCATGTCATTGATTCTCGCACCTCACACAAGGCGCTGCTTGGCCGCCCTTGGCTACATGAGAATATGGTGGTACCTTCCACACTTCACCAATGCATCAAATACAGCATGGATGGGAGAGAGGAAAGAGTATTTGCTGATCTCCACCCATTCGAAGTATTCGAATGCCACTTGGCAGACGCCCCTCTATATGCAGAATGGTCGCAGAAGGCCCCTGCGGCCAAGACCTCTTCTAGCACAACAAAAGGCACTTCCAAAGCAGAATGGTTCCCTCCGCCGCCACGTGGATATATCGATCCCAAGGTGGTTTCACACATCACTATCACCGGGGATGTAGGTCGGATAGCGCCTCCTGCCATCTACCCTGAAACTAATAAAGTCAGGGTTGACCAGTAGCACGACCACATCGGGATCCCCGAAGGTTTTACCAAGCCAATTCTTAGCCTTGACAGTGCTACTGTCGAGCCTTTCAAAGCTTGGGAGGTAACACAGATAGATGGTCCTAGCAGCCTGTTCTACACAGCTGAAGAGCACCCTACACAGGAAGACACTGATTGTCATCTGCCTGAAGATATAGAAAACCCCTTAATGCCTATACAGGGGCTGACATTTATAACAAATCGAATGGCCAAGATGTTCCAAAAGCAACACATCCCTTCTGGCTAGCCTCGCAAGAGGAAAGAAGCATTCCAGAAGCTATGGTACCCTCCGAGCCTGGATAAAGAAATGAGGCGTGTCTCTCAGCACCCAGGATTGGGCTTCACCCTCGAAGAATACTATTATAGCGGACGCTATGAAGTGGATACCATCTCTGCTTTCTACCCAATGGAGGATAACCCACTGGGGGCAACTATTGGTGAACACCTGACAGAAGTTGAGTGCATTCAGCCAGCCCAGCCAAGAAATCCGGAATCCGATGCTGTAATCCCCTGCCGGTGCTGGGAACAGGTCTATCCGGAAGATGCAGCTCTTCAAGCCAAATTTGACACAGCTAGCAGTAGTGAAGCTGAAGATGTTGAAGAAGCAGAGTTGCCTCCCTCCAGTGGCCCTCCTCTGTTCGTGATGTCGGCACTTCTCAAACCAGTCGGGGAAGCTTCCCCCAAACCTGATCGAGAGACAGATGCTGCTAGAAGAGAAATGTTTGCCTCCACCAAGGACATGGTGGTTCAAGGGATCGAGATCTCTTCACCCCTTGCCAAGGAGCTGCAAGGCTACTCTGACTTAATGACAAATAATCACCATCCCTTAGTGACTGCAACCCCCTCAGCAGGGGGTGAGGCAATCAACCCGCCCCTTGAAGTTGCTAGTAAGGTAAACTTGTTGGCAGGACAGTGCATGCAGCCATCATCAGCCGAACGAGAGATTTCTGGCAGGACTCAAATAAAGAAAGATGAAGGGATCGAGGTCCTCAACCTCGAAGATGATATACCAGACTTTGTCGACCTCCAGCCTGCACCCCCTGAGATAGAAGACGGAGGTCAAGCAACAGTCGATGAACTGATAGAAGTCAACTTGGGAGACGAGGATGACCCCAGGTCAACCTTCCTCAGCGCCCAATTGTCTGCCGAAGAACAAAGGATGTACATCCAACTGCTACAAGAATATCGGGACTGCTTTGCCTAGACCTACAGAGAGATGCCAGGACTAAGCCCCTCAGTCTCACAGCATGAGCTGACCATACAACCTGGGATAGAGCCGGTGAAACAGCCCCCTTGGCGTATGAGGCCAGAGCTCATCACTCAAATATGTAAAGAGGTCGACAAGCTCATTGATGTGGGTTTCGTCGAGAAAAATCAATATACCACGTGCTTAGCTAACATTGTGCCCGTGAAGAAGAAGAACGGACAGATCCGGATATGTGTTGACTTTCAGGATCTGAATAAAGCCTGCCCTAAAGATGACTTCCCAGTGCCGATAACGGAGGTCATGATAGATGCAACAACTAGTCATGAGGCCCTATCATTCATAGATGGGTCATCTGGCTACAACCAGATATGGATCACGGAACATGACCGGATCCACATTGCTTTCCGGACCCCAAAGGCATTTATCACTACAAAAGAATGCCGTTCGGATTAAAGAACACCGACGCAACTTATCAGCGGGTGATGACTAGAATATTTGATGAGCTACTTTACCATAAGGTCGAGTGCTACATAGATGACCTGGTAGTCAAGACCAAAAAAAAAGAAGACCATCTGCAAGACCTCCGAGTCATTTTCTAGAGGCTGAGGCAGTATGAATTAAAAATGAACCCTATGAAGTGTGCATTCGGAGTCTCGAGCGGAAAGTTCTTGGGTTTCATTGTCAGGTATCGGGGAATTGAAATAGACCCCGCCACGATCAAGGTGATTCAGGAGTTACCCTCGCCAAGGAATCTCTCTGAGCTAAGATCCCTTCAGGGCCGCCTCGCATACGTCCGGCGGTTTATATCCAACTTGTCGGGGCGATGCCACCCCTTTCACAAGCTGATGATGAAGGATGTTCCCTTCTACTGGGACGAAGAATGCCAGATAGCCTTCGATAAACTGAAGGATTACCTGAAAACCCCTCCAATGCTGGGTGCGCCAGTGAAAGGACGGCCGCTGATCCTCTACATAGCAGCCACACATAATTCTCTGGGGGCAATGCTAGCCCAGAATAATGAAGAAGGAAAAGAACAAGCCCTCTACTATCTCAGTCGAAGAATGGTCAAAACTGAGGAAAGGTACACCTACATCGAGAAGATTTGCCTGGCATTGGTCTTCGCGGTCAAGAAGCTGCGGCACTACATGCTGTCGCACAAAGTTAAGCTGATTTCTAGGGAGGATCCGCTTAAATACATCATGTCCCAACCGGCCCTCAAAGGCCGCCTGGGCAAATGGGCGGTGATTCTTATGGAGTATGACATCTCCTACGTACCGCAAAGGGCCGTCAAGGGCCAAGCTATTGCAGACTTCTTTGCTGAACATCCAGTACCCGAAGACTGCCCTCTGGAACCAGAGCTTCCTGAAGATGAAACTTTAGAGGTTGGCCAGGTACGGCCCTCCCTATGGCAGCTGTATTTTAATGGTGCCTCCAGAATTGACACCTCAGCGACGAGATCGGACAGAGTCTGCGTAGGAGCAGGCATAGTCTTGAAGTCTCCTGAAGGGGAAGTCATACACACGTCCTGCTCAATAAACAAGCCTTGCACAAATAATGAAGCAGAATGTGAAGCCCTCATAATCGAGCTGCAGATTGCTCTGTCCATGGGGATTCAAATGCTAGAAGCGTTCGGGGACTCCATGCTGGTTATAAAACAATTGGAAGGGGAGTTCGAGGTGCGAAAGCAGGAGCTCCTCCCTTACTACCATCTGGCCCTGCGCCTAATGACAAGATTCTACTTTGTCAGCGTCAAGCACGTCAACCAAGGACAGAATGCTCAAGCTGATGCCCTCGCAAAGCTGGCAAGTTCCTTGGCTGTCTCGCCTGATACGAGCCTAAACATAGCAGTCATCAACCGGCGGCAGGTCCCCAGTATGACAGAAGACTTAGTCGATGAGCAAGCCAATG
Source organism: Amorphophallus konjac (assembly GCA_022559845.1). NCBI lineage: Eukaryota > Viridiplantae > Streptophyta > Magnoliopsida > Alismatales > Araceae > Amorphophallus > Amorphophallus konjac. The sequence goes on from CM040118.1 coordinate 338,814,925, forward strand.
AAGTAGCAGTTGCTGAAGCAGTCCAGCAGCCCGACTGGCTGGAATACCTCCTGCATTGGTTCCAGTACCAATAGCTCCCGAAGGTGAAAGAATAGAGAATGAGACTTCTGAGAGTCAAAGATTCTTATGAGATGAGGAATGGAACATTGTTCCGAATAATGGCAGATGCCCAAAAGAAGGTATTACTTCGATGCTTATCTCCAGGGGAAGCCAGGATGGTAATGCAAGAAGTCCATGCCGGATCAGCCGGGGCGCACCAGGCCAGTCTGAAAATGAAGATCGAAATAAAGAAATTGGGTTATTATTGGCCCACTATATTTGATGATTGCTGCAAGTTCGCCAAGGCTTGTCAGAAATGTCAAGAGCACGCCAATGTGTCAAGAAGACCTCCACTGCCTCTACATCCTACCTTACCAAGCTAGCCATTTGCCCAGTGGGGCACGGATGTGGTGGGGCCACTACCAGCATCTTCATCAGGGTGCAAATACATCTTAGCAGCTACAGATTACTTCTCCAGATGGGCAGAGATAGTAGCACAAAAAGAAGTCATGGGAGAATTAGTGGTGAGATTCTTCCGGCAGAATGTAATATTTCGGTTCGGGATTCCCAACCGAATCATCTCCGACAATGGCAGCCACTTCAAAAATCAGAAGGTTTATCGGCTAGCTGACAAATACAAGATTGATTGGAGAACATCATCTCCCTACTACCCTCAGGCCAACGGACTTGCAGAAGCCTTTAACAAGACGCATGTGTCCCTGTGATTTTGATGATAGCAAACACTATAAGTCATCATCTATTTGAATCTGCTGAATCTGCATATAAATCTATTTGTGTTGCATATAAATGTTTCAATGAACATGTGTTGCATATGAATGTTTCAATGTTTCATCATCACATTGTTTTGAATATATCTGATCTATTCTGTGGAAGAATGCATGAGTGTGCCAGCTCTGTGGGTCGACCCATCTAAGTGTTTATCCAGCGGCTGTAGATGCTCCCCCACCATCAGTCAGGTTAATGCATTGCCAAGACAAGTGTCGACACTTTTTCATGCATTGCCAAGACAAGAGTCGACACTTCTTCATGCAGGTCAGCCTGCTCCAAGTGACATCAAAAATGCCTTGAGCCCGTAATTCATGCTCCCCTGACGCTGAGAATGCTCCCCTGGAGCAGCGATTACTCCCCTGTGCATGAGTGTGTGCATGAGTGTTCTATCAGATTCGCATGTCTGTACATTGCATCTGTCTGTGCTGCACTCATAAGTCCATACATTGTTTGTGCAACGTTTGTTCTGCGAAGTCCATACATTTAGCAAGTGTATACATTACATGCACAAGATCAAAGTCTATACATTCACAGTGTCTGCATGTCTAAGGCAATGTCTATACAGTGGGCAGTCTTTCTGAGCGTCTCTTGCTGCATCTTGTGTATGGATCATTGAAGTCTATACATCATCTGTTCATGGTCACATGTGCATAAGGTAAAGTCTATACATTCACTTGCATGTTCATCAATGTCTGTACATCCTTCAAGGGCCAAGTCCATACATTGTCTCGCTCACATCTTCCAAGTCTGTACATTGGACTTCACGCTTTCAAGTATATACATTGGCATATGCATTCACTTTAAAGTCTATACATTGCATTGTGTGTTTGTGCATCAAAGTCTATACATTGGTTAGGCTTGTTCATGCAACTTTCACTCAAGTCTGTACATCCGACTATTTCAGACAAAGTCTGAACATCGGACTATTTCAAGCAAAGTCTATACATCAGTTTGATTGAGTAAGTCTGTACAGCATGCCTTGTTGTTCACAGCCTTTAAAGTCTGTACATCGGCTTCGCATCTGCAAGTCTGTACATTGGCTTCATATCATAAAGTCTGTACATTGGCTTCGCATCTGCAAGTCTGTACATTGGTTTGATATCAACAAATCTGTACATTGGCTTCAACTCTCCAAGTCTGTACAGCCACATTTAATAGGTAAAGTCTATACATTCTTCAGCTGGAACTGTGCAAGTCTGTACATCGTTGCTTGCCAAAGTTTGTACATTGGCATTTGTTCCTACGTTGCACTTTTAAAGTCTGCACATTGGGTTCTTTACCTACGTTCAGCTTTGAAAGTCTGCACATTGGTAGTTTTACCAACGTTGCCTTGCCAATGTCTATACACTGTGTTTGTTCAAGTCTGTATAGACTTAGCCTTGTTCTAGTCTGTACATCGACCAGCTATAATTGGCAAGTCTACACATCGTGATTTCATCATGTTTGTACAGCCTCTTCATTGAAAGTCCACTCATCACTCAAGTCTATACACTACCTGCAGTCTTGCTCGCACAACACTAAGTCCATACATTGTGCCTTGTTCAAGCCAAAGTCTGTACATCAATGAGTTGCCTTTGTGCCGAACCAAGTCTATACATTGTGTGCACCTGCTGCTGAGTCTATACATCTGTTTGCTCCTTTAGCTTGCACGTACCTAGCAAGTCTATACCTCGCCCCAATGCCTGCACGCAGAGTCTGTACACTGCGCTGCCAGCCTGCACGTAGCAACTCTATACATTGCTGTCTGCCTGCAATATAGAGTCTGTACATTGCATGCTTGCTGCATCATCTAGTCTAGACATTGCCTCAGGATGAGCAAGTATATACATTGCATGCTCGTACAATCCAGTCCATACACTGAGCAAGTATATACATTGTCTGCCTGTCGATTGAAGAGTCTATACATTACTTTTTGTCTTGTAAAGTCCATACAGTAATGTCTGACGTTGGCTTTAAAACTGAAGTCTATACAATGTGTTGTATTCTTCGGAGACTGTACAGGGTTTACACTTAACATGATAAGTTCTTATTTGTCTGACAGGCACTCTTCACAGAGGCTAATGAAGGCACGTGATCCAAGGAAGGACGAGATGCCCAGATGAGGACACGTGTACTGACAGCCTGCTGGATGCTGCCAAGTGGTCCGAATTCTTAGGGCGAGAAATGTAGAAACCACACGCGCCCTAGCTGCTACTGCTGCTGATATAAATAGAAACCTTCGTCTTCAGATGAAGGAATATCATAGTAGAAGGACTGAAGCCTTGAGCAGAAGTAATAAGAAATAAGAGTGAGTCGGCAGAAGAAAAAGTGCTGCAGAGAAGAAGGAGAGAACAGCGTGAGAGAAAAGGAGAGCAGAGGAGAAAGAAAGAGAGATCGAAGTTGAGAGAGTAGAAGCTGTGAAGAAAAAGTAGAGTGCAGAGAGGTCTTCGATCCAGTGAAGAAAAGAAAGAAAAGAAGAGAACAAAGAAGAGAGTGAGAGTGAGAGCAGAAGAAGGAAAAGAGAGAGACAGTGCTCGTGAGAAGTGAGAAGAAAGAGAGAAGAAAGAGAAGCAGAAAGAAGAGGAAGAAAAGAAGAGGAGGAGAGTGTCTATTGAAGATCAGTTCAGTCTGTTCGTGGATCAAATCCAGAACGACTATGCTCATTGAGAGTTACATCTCTTGTGTTTCATTTCCAGCTTTTGTTGCTGTGCTTTTTATGTTTCTTTATTTTTTCTTTTGTTTCTTTGGTTAGCCTTGTTCTTCTGATTGTCCTGCTGGGGATCGGGTTCCTCCTGTGGATTCAGGAGAAGGGAGACTTGTCTCCGGTTCTGGGCTTATGGCTTGCAAGTCCAGGGGTCCCTCCGGTTGGAGGAAGAGAGGTCTGCGACCTCTGGTTGCTGGTGAATGGGAGTCACTAGCGGGTTCCCTCCTGGTCTGGAGGAAGAGAGACTTCGGTCTCTGGTTTCCAAGTGGCTGGGAGTCACTTGGGGTGTCCCTCCGGTTGGGAGGAAGAGGGGAGGCTGTTCCCCTGGTCAAGCTGTGTGGCAGCACTTGTTCTCAAACTGAGTCTGCAGTTTCTAGCTGTGTGCTAGTGAAAGCCTCACTCCGGTTGGGAGTGAGGGGTGGATGTAGGTCTTGGTGATCGAACCACCTAAAAATCCGTTGTGCTGTGTGATTGACCTTGTGTGCTTGTTCCTTGTCTTCTACCACCCTTCACAAGTTGCCTTGAGCTCTATTGTTTCTATCGGTACTACTTCCGCTAGGTAATCTTTTTGGCGCACCTAACATATTTGCTCAATTGATTGAGCCGTCTGTGTTTTAATTCCGCATATTATTTGAGCGAAAAGTTTTTTAAGGGCAGGATTCATTCACCCCCCCTCTGAATCCGGGCCTAGCACCCTAACAATTGGTATCAGAGCGGTGTCTGCTTAGAAGGTCCAGCGACCTGCAGATCGATACTGCTGTCTTCGGTGCTAATTTGTTTTTAGTGCATCATTATTCCTGTTGCATTAATCTGATTTATTTTCAATGGCTGGTTGTCCACCCGTCTTTAGTGGTTCTGATTTCAGTCAGTGGCACAGTGCTTTACGTGCTTATGTTAAATCTGTTGATCCAGATTTGTGGAAATTAATTTCACAAGGTCCTCACACATTACCAACGAAAGTATCCAAATGGACCGACAGACACAGATCAAAGGATGGAGAAAATTAGAAAGCCTTTAATCTGATGAAAGCAGCTACTGACAGAGCCTTATGGTCTTGCCTTCATGATTGCAGGTCTGCTAAAGACATTCTGGATATACTGAAGCGAACTCAGATAAAAAATGAGGACAGCTGCATGATGGCTGACAGAAATAATCAAGGCAGCAGTCAAGATGAAGATGATGATGATGATGAGGTAAATCCCTTTGAAAACTATACTTTAGATGATTGGGAAAATGCATATGCTGAATTGTTAGAGTCACATGAGAGCTTAAGAAGTCAGTATAAAAAATTGAAGAAGAGTAGTAGGTCAGACAATTTAAATGTCGATTGTAGAAATTGTGCTGAACTGAAAAATGTTCTTGATGCTAGTATGTCTGATACTCAAATGCTGAAGAAAAAAATTTCATTGCTAAAAATTGAAAATCAAGATCATGTAAAAGAAATCTCTGAACTTGAAAAGAAACATAGCCTAGCTAGTCATGATTCTGTTCAGAGTAAGGATTTGCTGAAAGAATTTGAATGTGTTAAGTCTGAATTGAACAAGCTGAAATCTGAAAATGATTCTCTCAGAAAACTCTCCAAAGAAGATGAAGAAAAATTAGAGAAACTTAAACAGGAGAACACATTACTGACTGAAAAATTTGAAGCCATCAAATCTGTAAATGTGGAATTACAGAAAAATATTGAAAAGAAGGAAAATGATTTGAAGTAATTTAAGGCTGGAAGAAAACTTGAAACTAACTCAGAAGATCAGACTTTAATAAATGAGTTAATTCAAAATGATAAGCTTTAGGAAGAAAATGAGAAGTTAAAAATGCTGAACTCCACTATGTCTGAGAGACTGCTAGCCTTAGAAAGAGGAAAAATTGTTTGTATTGAAGACCCTGAGAAACTGAGCAATCTGGAACAAGAAATTGAAAAATATAAAATAGCTAATAAAGTTTTGAATGAAGCTATGAATTGCAGTGAGCAAGAGATTGTCAGTTATGAGCTACACATTTCCTCTCAAGAAAAAGAAATTCAGGATTTAAAAAACTCCTTGTCTAAATTTGTGAGTGGGCAAGATAATCTGAACAAACTGCTGGGAGTAAAAGTCAATTTTCAGAAGGAGGGGTTAGGTTATAATCCTGTAAATAAAAAGAACTTTGAAAATAAAATTCATACATCTTTTGTTGCTAGCTCTACTTCTCACACTTCTCAGAAGCCCACTGTTCAGAAAAAGCTGGGAACAAAGATTAATTTTATGAAAGAAGGACTGGGTTACAGTCCAGTCATGAGGAAGGTTGATGGAGCCAACCTGAAAATAATTTTTGTTAAATCTTCTGAATAGGAAGAGCCTTCTACTTCATCTCCAACTCAGTACAAGGCTAAGAAAATAGAAAAACAGGATAACAATCAGAAAAAGGTTGAAAACATCAAGAAAAAGACTGATCTCAAGTATGTGAAAAGAGTGCATGTGGAAAAAGTGCATGTTGTTCATCAAAAGAACAAAAAGGTTCCTGCCACTTCACTGCATGATGTTCAAAAATCATCCACGCACATATACACACATGCATACAAACAGAAAACTTCATGCCATTACTGTCATAAGCCTGGTCATTTGATGCATGAATGTAGATTGATGGAAAAGGATGATCTGAGTGCTAGAAAATATCATGATAAAAATCCTTCATCTCAGAAAAGGAAAATTGAGTGTTTCCATTGTGATAAATTAGGACACAAAATTTCACAATGCTGGTTTGTTAGTGATAAGAATAGATTTCATGCGAGCAATCATGCTGTTAACAAGAACAAATCTGTTTCAAAGAACCAGCACATCATATGTTCTAGTTGCAACAAAATTGGTCACAAGGCCTCTGAATGCTGGTCAGGTTCTTTTAGAAGAAATTCTCTCAATTGCTCTCACTGTGGAAAGCATGGCCACACAGTCAAGGACTGTTAGCATGCTCAGGGTAGAAAATTCAATTCTAAAACTGTTAAATTCCCTGCCATTAACAGAAAGTCTCTTGCATGCTATCACTGTGGGAAGCCAGGCCATAGAGCTGCTGAATGTTGGCTGGCCGGTTTTAGTAAACAGAATTTTAATTTTGTCAACAACAAAAAATTTCATGCATATGCATATGGATTTCATGCTAACAAGAATGTGCATAGATTAAATCTGAAATCTGGTGCATCTTACTATCATTATAGTAAACATAACTCTCTCTTCCAATAAACTTCATGACAACAGTAATGTGCATAAGAAGAATTTGAAATCTGCTAATTCATGTCATTAATGTGGTCAAATTGGTCATTCAATGAATAATTGCTACTTGATGAAATCTGATGACCATGCTGCTAGAAATGTGCTGAGAAAACCTGCTAGAAGTAATACTGTCATGTCAGGACCCAAGACTTCTTGGGTGCCTATTTGTGTAAAATAGTTTGCTAACCTGCAGGTGTGCCTTGGAAGCTGAAGAATAAAAGGGGTTAATAAACCAAGGCACCCAAGTTGATAAGCCTCATTCTCACACTGTTCAGGTAAATTCTCTGCATTTCCTGTTTTGAAACTCATTACATATCTTGGTTGATGTGTCCATGCATAATTGCTATTTTTTTTTCTGCATAGCATATTCACTCTTCATCTGCATTGTCTAAATTGAAGCCTCTGAACTCTCCTCAACTGAAATTTATGCTTTGGACACTATGAGTATTCACATCTCTCGATGCTCATACTGTTTTGTCTGTTTAAATCTGAACTGCATATGAATGTTGTTGAAATCTGTCTGTTGCATAGTTCATTGAAAATCTGAATTGCATATAGGACTGCATATTGAATTATCATGATTGACCTCAATGGTATATAAATGGTAAGCTACCAAAAGACAGGAAAATCTGTCTGGAGGTTCTTACTATGTGTGAGGTGATCTTTTAGACCAAGTGCTCCGCCTAGTACCATGGGTCACTTTGCTGATAGGACAGTCTGATTGTGCACAAGTCACAATATCATTTGGAATCATATGTTCAGTTATCAGTGCAAACATTGCATGTTTTCAGGGGGAGTTAGTTGCATATCTTTGCATAGCATTCAATGTTGAGTCTTTGCATGTCCTTGCATATATATAGTGCATTGCATTTCCTTATATTGAAAATGCCAAAAAGAGAGTTTGAATGCATATTGTGAGGGGGAGTCAATGCATTACATATAGGTTGTCAAATGCATACATTTGTCAGAATTCATTACATATCCTTTCTTATTGATTTTGTTGACAAACCTTGATCATATTCTGAAAACTTTGAGCTTCACAATCTCTCTTAACAATTGATATTTTTCCTATCAATTGGTATCATTTGGGTTCAAAATTCTATCAGTCTCTCATGAAGATTTCAATGGGCTATCTCGATCATAAATCTGAAAACTCTTGAACTAAAAATCTTCTATTATATGTTTTTATGAATGTCTGAAATAACTCATGTGGTTTAAGTTTAATGTATTCATGGAGTTTGACTTTAAAATCTCTTAAAAATATCTGAAGCATGTTTTAATAAACCTTAACCATCTATTTCATGCTGTATCTTGTAAAATCTTCTAAAATCTGCACTATTAAATTCATGGCTTTAATTGGTTAAGTACATGAAACTATTATTGATTTGAAGCAAATGAATTTTTCTGAAATGTCTAAAGGGTAATATCTGTTAGAGCAATGACATTGGTCACTAAGAAACACATGTCCAAAGGACTGTGTCATGAGGTGCCTTAGTTAACTCTACATAAAATTCATTGAAAATCAGGTAGAGCAATGGCATGCACACTGAGAAATATAACTCACTCATTAAAAAATGATTTGTAGTGTGTCATGATGTGTAAATGCTAACTCTGTTCACATAAAGCCTGACAGTTAGTCACACTAAGGGCTTAGGGATATTGGCCTCTAATCAAGGTATATCCTCTAGTTACAATGTGTGCACTGAACTAGAGTGCTCGTAAAATTTGTAGCATGAAAAATTGTTGAACAAATTGAAATATCTGAATATTGATGCTAAAATCAAATTGCTACAACCCTAGATAAAATCTCATATGACTTCATAATTGCTTAATCTCAATACTAATGCATGTAATTCCGAAAGAAGTCAATAAATTTGATTGTGTAAGAAAAGGGGAGATTAATCAAGATAAATATGAGGGCTTGGTTCATTTTTATTAAACTGTGATTTTAGATATCAATACAGAATTTTATTGACAAACTTAGCATACATCATGTTTAAATCATGCTGAACAATAAAATTCATTCATAAGCCCTTATAATTGAAGATTTTGAAAAACTATGATTTAGATTTATGAGATTGATATCTCTCTGAAAATTTGACTGAATTTCTTGTGAATGGAGCTTCTTTGAAAGTCTATTAATTGAAACTCTTCTGCTCATTGTCTTTGGTTCATTGACCTGAACTTACCCTTGAATGCCACTATGGTCTCCATCTCAACCACATCAATTGGGAGAAATGCAACAGATGCATATCAATTGGTATCTATTCAGGGGGAGCTTTCTTCTCATATTGAATCATGCTCATATCAATCATGACCCTGCATTCATATTCTTAGGGGGAGGTATTACATTTCTTGCTGCATCTGCATCTCTGCATTCATACCTCCGCATGATTGTTTAAAAAAAAAATAAAAACAAAAAACAAAAGGGGAGAAATTGATTTGAGTCATATTGCTCTTTGGGGGAGAATGTGCTTCCATGTAGTTAAAGGGAGAAATGTTCTTTCAATTGTTTCATATTTGCTTATCTTCCCTCTTCAATTAATGTCTTTTTGCTGAAGTCAAAGGGGGAGAAATATTTGATCAAGTCATACTGACTCATAGTGTTGCCATCATCAAAAAGGGGGAGATTATTGTGTCCTTGTGATTTTGATGATAGCAAACACTATAAGTCATCATCTATTTGAATCTGCTGAATCTGCATATAAATCTATTTGTGTTGCATATAAATGTCTCAATGAACATGTGTTGCATATGAATGTTTCAATGTTTCATCACCACATTGTTTTGAATATATCTGATCTATTCTGTGGAAGAATGCATGAGTGTGCCAGCTCTGTGGGTCGACCCATCTAAGTGTTTATCCAGCAGCTGTAGATGCTCCCCCACCATCACTCAGGTTAATGCATTGCCAAGACAAGTGTCGACACTTTTTCATGCATTGCCAAGACAAGAGTCGACACTTCTTCATGCAGGTCAGCCTGCTCCAAGTGACATCAAAAATGCCTTGAGCCTGTAATGCATGCTCCCCTGACGCTGAGAATGCTCCCCTAGAGCAGCGATTACTCCCCTATGCATGAGTGTGTGCATGAGTGTTCTATCAGATTCGCATGTCTGTACATTGCATCTGTCTGTGCTGCACTCATAAGTCCATACATTGTTTGTGCAACATTTGTTCTGCGAAGTACATACATTTAGCAAGTGTATACATTACATGCACAAGATCAAAGTCTATACATTCACAGTGTCTGCATGTCTAAGGCAATGTCTATACAGTGGGCAGTCTTTCTGAGCGTCTCTTGCTGCATCTTGTGTATGGATCATTGAAGTCTATACATCGTCTGTTCATCGTCACATGTGCATAAGGTAAAGTCTATACATTCACTTGCATGTTCATCAATGTCTGAACATCCTTCAAAGGCCAAGTCCATACATTGTCTCGCTCACATCTTCCAAGTCTGCACATTGGACTTCACGCTTTCAAGTATATACATTGGCATATGCATTCACTTTAAAGTCTATACATTGCATTGTGTGTTTGTGCATCAAAGTCTATACATTGGTTAGGCTTGTTCATGCAACATTCACTCAAGTCTGTACATCCGACTGTTTCAGACAAAGTCTGAACATTGGACTATTTCAAGCAAAGTCTATACATCAGTTTGATTGAGTAAGTCTGTACAGCATGCCTTATTGTTCACAGCCTTTAAAGTCTGTACATCGGCTTCGCATCTGCAAGTCTGTACATTGGCTTCATATTATAAAGTCTGTACATTGGCTTCGCATCTGCAAGTCTGTACATCGGTTTGATATCAACAAGTCTGTACATTGGCTTCAACTCTCCAAGTCTGTACAGCCACATTTAATAGGTAAAGTCTATACATTCTTCAACTGGAACTGTGCAAGTCTGTACATTGTTGCTTGCCAAAGTTTGTACATTGGCATCTGTTCCTACGTTGCACTTCCAAAGTCTGCATATTGGGTTCTTTACCTACGTTCAGCTTTGAAAGTATGCACATTGGTAGTTTTACCAACGTTGCCTTGCCAATGTCTATACACTGTGTTTGTTCAAGTCTGTATAGACTTAGCCTTGTTCTAGTCTGTACATCGACCAGCTATAATTGGCAAGTCTACACATCGTGATTTCATCATGTCTGTACAGCCTCTTCATTGAAAGTCCACTCATCACTCAAGTCTATACACTGCCTGCAGTCTTGCTCGCACAACACTAAGTCCATACATTGTGCATTGTTCAAGCCAAAGTCTGTACATCAATGAGTTTCCTTTGTGAACCAAGTCTATACATTGTGTGCACCTGCTGCTGAGTCTATACATCCGTTTGCTCCTTTAGCTTGCACGTACCTAGCAAGTCTATACCTCGCCCCAATGCCTGCACGCAGAGTCTGTACACTGCGCTGCCAGCCTGCACGTAGCAACTCTATACATTGCTGTCTGCCTGTAATATAGAGTCTGTACATTGCATGCTCGCTGCATCATCAAGTCTAGACATTGCCTCAGGATGAGCAAGTATATACATTGCATGCTTGTACAATCAAGTCCATACACTGTGCAAGTATATACATTGTCTGCCTGTCGATTGAAGAGTCTATACATTGCTGTTTGTCTTGTAAAGTCCATACAGTAATGTCTGAACGTTGGCTTTAAAACTGAAGTCTATACAATGTGTTGTATTCTTCAGAGACTGTACAAGGTTTACACTTAACCTAATAAGTTCTTATTTGTCTGACAGGCACTCTTCGCAGAGGCTAATGACGGCACGTAATCCAAGGAAGGATGAGGTGCCCAGATGAGGACACGTGTACTGACAGCCTGCTGGATGCTGCCACGTGGTTCGAATTCTTAGGGCGGGAAATGTGGAAACCACACGCGCCCTAGCTGCTACTGCTGCTGATATAAATAGAAACATTCGTCTTCAGATGAAGGAAGATCATAGTAGAAGGACTGAAGCCTTGAGCAGAAGTAAGAAGAAATAAGAGTGAGCCGGCAGAAGAAAAAGAGCTGCAGAGAAGAAGGAGAGAACAGCATGAGAGAAAAGGAGAGCAGAGGAGAAAGAAAGAGAGATCGAAGTTGAGAGAGTAGAAGCTGTGAAGAAAAAGTAGAGTGGAGAGAGGTCTTTGATCCAGTGAAGAAAAGAAAGAAAAGAAGAGAGCAGAGAAGAGAGTGAGAGCAGAAGAAGGAAAAGAGAGAGATAGTGCTCGTGAGAAGTGAGAAGAAAGAGAGAAGAAAGAGAAGCAGAAAGAAGAGGAAGAAAAGAAGAGGAGGAGAGAGTCTATTGAAGATCAGTTCCGTCTGTTCTTGGATCAAATCCAGAACGACTATGCTCATTGAGAGCTACATCTCTTGTGTTTCATTTCCAGCTTTTGTTGCTGTGCTTTTTATGTTTCTTTATTTTTTCTTTTGTTTCTTTGGTTAGCCTTGTTCTTCCGATTGCCCTGCTGGGGATCGGGTTCCTCCTGTGGATTCAGGAGAAGGGAGACTTGTCTCCGGTTCTGGGCTTATGGCTTGCAAGTCCAGGGGTCCCTCTGGTTGGAGGAAGAGAGGTCTGCGACCTTTGGTTGCTCGTGACTGGGAGTCACTAGCGGGTTCCCTCCTTGTCTGGAGGAAGAGAGACTTCGGTCTCTGGTTTCCAAGTGACTGGGAGTCACCTGGGGTGTCCCTCCGGTTGGGAGGAAGAGGGGAGGCTATTCCCCTGGTCAAGCTGTGTGGCAGCACTTGTTCGCAGACTGACTCTGCAGTTTCTAGCTCTGTGCTAGTGGAAGCCTCACTCCGGTTGGGAGTGAGGGGTGGATGTAGGTCTTGGTGACCGAACCACCTAAAAATCTGTTGTGCTGTGTGATTGACCTTGTGCGCTTGTTCCTTGTCTTCTACCACCATTCACAGGTTGCCTTGAGCTCTATTATTTCTATCGGTACTACTTCCGCTAGGTGATCTTTTTGGCGCGCCTAACATATTTGCTCAATTTATTGAGCCGTATGTGTTTTAATTCCGCATATTATTTGAGCGAAAAGTTTTTTTAAGGGCAGGATTCATTCACCCCCCCTCTGAATCCGGGCCTAGCACCCTAACACCTACGACTTTGCCATTACGGGCCTTACGCCTGAATCGGCACAAATCTACCCTTGGTGTTGGCATTACCTTCTTGCTAACGAATAAATCCCTTATTCGACGCAAGACTTTGTGTCCTTGCCGACCTTTATACATCATTGCCATTACAGGCCTTACGCCCAGATCGGCACAAATCTATCCTTTGCGTTAGCATTACCTTCTTACTAACGAATAAACCCCTTGTTCGGCGCAAGACTCTGCGTCCTAGCATACCTTTATACATCATTGCCATTACGGGCCTTACGCCCGAATCGGCACAAATCTACCATTGGTGTTGGCATTATCTTCTTGCTAACGAATAAACTCCTTTTTTCGGCGCGATACTTCGTGTTCTAGCCAACCCTCTCAGCATCCTTCTGCTACATGAGTTCAAAAGAAAGAGAAAGAAACAGAAATGGGGTTAAAAATAGAGATACCCCACCAGCCTTGTTCCTAAACGGGGACGAGGGCAAAAATGACTATAACCCGGCTGTGGCGAAAATCCGAAAGGGCGCTGCAGGCAAAATCGGGTACCCTGCCATGTGAAAACCTGAAAGGGCGCGTGGGTAAAAGCAAGAGGGGGCTGACCTCGGTGAAAACCCGAAAAGGGCGCCTAGGTCAGTAAAGTGGTAATCCAAAAATTTCTCTTCATCCTCCTCTCAACGAGATTCCCAAGGGATAACCATCAGAAGTCCCACCGGAGATCCCCTAATAAACCTGTGTCCGACCCTCGTCATCATCGGCCGGATCGGTCGACCCCCATACTATAACTCGGACCTTTCGTCCCCGTTATTAAGCGTGTCCCTTGCTTCGACATGTAACCCATGTCGACGAACAAACCCGTGTTCGATCCCCGTCATCATCGGCAAAATTGGTCGAACTCTACTCCTTTAACTTGGACCTTCCATCTTTGTTATTGAATATAACCTTTGCTTTGACATGTAACCCATGTCGATGAACAAACCTGCGTTCGACCCTCGTCATCATCGACGAGACCGATCGACCTCTAGCCCTTAACTCTGACCTTTCGTCCTTATCAATAATCATACCTTTGCATCGACATGTAACCCCTGTCGATGAACAAACCCAGGAGTCGACCCGCGTCATCATCGGCGAGATAGGTCGACCTCTACCCTTAACTTGGACCTTCCGTCCCTGTTAAGAACTATATCCTTTGCTTCGGCATTTAACCAATGTCGATGAACCAAACTAGGATCCGACCCTTGTCATCATCGACAAGGCAGATCGGCGTGCTAGCGGGCGGGCTCTCCTATGTCCCATCTTCTTCCTACAAAAAAAGAGAGAAAAGAAAGATGGGGTAAAAAATAGAGATACCCCGCCGGCCTTGTTCCTAAACAGGGACGAGGGCAAAAATGGCTATAACCCGGCTGTGGCGAAAACCCGAAAGGGCGCTGCAGGTAAAATCGGGTACCCCGCTACGTGAAAACCCAAGAGGGCGCATGGGCAAAAGTAAAAGGGGGCTGAGTCGGTAATGTGGTTAAAAAAATGATGAAATGAATGAATAAAAAAAAGTGATGATAAAAATGATGATGAAATGAAAAGATGATGTAGTAACGGGTTTATCCTCGTTCGTCATTCCATCCCAAACTACCTTTTCGACCCTTGTCACCATCGACAAGATCGGTCGCTACCCTTTCCAGTCCTCGTCACCATCGGCAAGACCGTCTACCTTTTCGACCTTTGTCACCATCGGCAAGATCGGTCGCTACCCTTTCCGGTCCTTGTAACCATCGGTAAGACCGTCTACCCTTTTTGGTCCTTGTCACCATCGGCAAGACCGTCTACCTTTTCTGGTCCTTGTCACCATCGGCAAGACCGTCTACCCTTTTTGGTTCTTGTCACCATCGGCAAGACCGTCTACCCTTTTTGGTCCTTGTCACCATCGGCAAGAACGTCTACCTTTTTGACCCTTGTCACCATCGGCAAGATCGGTCGCTACCCTTTCTGGTCCTTGTCACCATCGGCAAGATCGTCTACCCTTTCCGGTCCTTGTCACCATCGGCAAGACCGTCTACCTTTTCGACCCTTGTCACCATCGGCGAGATCGGTCGCTACCCTTTTCGGTCCTTGTCACCATTGGCAAGACCGTCTACTCTTTCCGGTCCTTGTCACCATCGGCAAGACTGTCTACCTTTTCGACCCTTGTCACCATCGGTAAGATCGGTCGCTACCCTTTCCGGTCCTTGTCACCATCGGCAAGACCGTCTACCGTTTTTGGTCCTTGTCACCATCGGCAAGACTACCATTTTGACCCTTGTCACCATCGACAAGATCGATCGCTACCCTTTCCGATCCTTGTCACTATCAGTAAGACCGTCTACCCTTTCCGGTCCTTGTCACCATCGGCAAGACCGTCTACCTTTTTGACCCTTGTCACCATCGGCAAGATTGGTCGCTACCCTTTTCGATCTTCGTCACCATTGGCAAGACCAACTACCTTTTCGACCCTTGTCAACATCGATAAGGTCGGCCAGCATTTCTCCAAAGCCGGCCCCGACAAAAAAAAAACCCGAAAGGGCACTTGGGTCAGTAATGTGATGACTATAAAGTATATGCTATGCCTCTGAGTGGCACTCCCATCAGTTGTCTCACCGGTAATAAAGCCTATCCCGGATAGGTCTCTCATCATCCAACAGCCGTATTCTCGACATTTATTGTCGACAAGACTTACATCTGCACCAATCTGGCAACCTCTGGAACCCCGTCACGCGGTGGAGCGAGGCCCCATCCTTTCCTTGAAAGGGTGGACGCTCTCCTGCGGCGCAGATATGGGTATACTTCCAAGCAGGTCGCCAAAGTTGCCACAAGATATGATAGACTACAAGTGCAAAGGTGGACACCTAAAACAGTAAAGGAAACTTGAATTTCATTGCAAAAAGGAGGGGAATGAATACAAAAGGGGCCCTTCAGAGGGGACGAATTACAAAGGCAGATCAGCTAAGACCGCCTGAAAATATCTGCAAAGTCAATGAGCCCAACATGTGGAGCCGCACCCAGTTCACGGAGCTGCATTTCTTCCTCCTGAACGCGAGTCACCTCAGTCTCTAGGGACGCGACTCGGCCCTCCAGTAATGAAGTTTCCTCGAGGCCTTGGACTTCTGCAACTTCTAGCCGTGGTATCTCAGCTTCAATGGTAGCCAATTCAGCCCGGAGTTCTTCCCATCGGCTACGTAGAATATGTGCCCAAGCAGCTGAAGTTTCAACATGGGCCTTACTCTTCTGAAGATCGGAGGTCAGAGACGTTAGCTCCGCCTGACAGTCAACTTTCTGTAGCTTGAGGGCCGCTAGCCGGTCGTTCATCACCCTCCCAAGAAAGTCCCAGCGGTTTACAAATTTTAGCAGGAACAGCACCCGCTGGGTCCAGGTGTCCAAAGGATAGCCTAATGCTTGCAGCCCGATCGTCAGTCACCCGGCTACTTCCTTCAACTGGGGGTAAGATAGTGTCGGCTGAGACTCCACAACCTGGCGCAACATCTCTAAATACTGCCAGACAAAGTCCTCTGATGAAGTGAAGCCCAGGGAGGCTGCCAGAGCCACCTCAAAGGTCACCTCCATGTCTATGGAAGCCCATAAGCCAATGTCTGGCTCGGAAGAAGAAGATGGAACGGCCACCAGAGCCGAAGTAGCAGGTACCGCGGCAGCATGCTCTTGCTCCGTCGGGCTCCTTGAAGAATTCTCTCCTACAGGTGCTGGAAGAGGCAGAGGTTCCAACCCTATTTCTGGCACGGATGGAGCTGTAGGGTCAGGCGCAATAGTCATTATGGCCGTCGGGACAAAGGCAGAACCCCTTGATGGGTCAGCTTCAGCTCTCGATTCTGTTGCCGGCACCAGGGTGAGACTCTCTCCCAGCGGGCTTGGCTCCATTGATGATACTTCGATAGCTGCGTGTATTCTTACTAGCACAGGGCGAAGTATGGTAACTGCCCCTGAAGAAGACACGGTGGCCAGCGGTAGCATATCCGAAGCCTCCGAGGAAACCACGATAGCATCAGAAGGTGATACCAGAGGGTGATTGGCTGCGTCAGGCTCCTGGAACAAGATTCCAGTAAGCACCAAGATGGCAGAAAAGAATGAAAAGATATGCGGCTCTGTAGGGGGGCGGGCAGAACTTACTATGGCCGCAGCATCCATCTCTTCAAGTGCATGTATGGAAGATTCTAACTCTGCAGATGAAGTAACAAAAGGAGGGGTTATCTCCACCTCCATGTCTAGCCCGACGAATTCCTCCGGCAACATTCCCTCAGATGATGTCACTGGCAACCTCGGAGGACTAAAGATCAAAGGACCGCTCAACGGTATGAGGGGTGTCGGTGCCCCTTTGATGGCTGCCGCAGGTGCTCGTTTGTCACCTTCTGAAAAATAATAGTCAATTTCTTCATCAGAAGGGGTGGCAGAACTACCGGAGGAAATGTCTATGCTGATCTCGGGTCGGCCCGCCTCCTCTGTCGCCTTACGGGCCTCTGAGCGGGTGATTACACGCCGCGGTGGGATAGCACCCTTCTTCAGCGTAGTCCTTCAGGCTGTGAAGGAACATCCACGGCAGGCGTCTCAACTGCTGTGCTAACAACTCCTGCCGCTACAACAAACATACACATAAGGCAGGGCAAAAAAGGATCAATAAGAAAGAAGAGTCAGGAAGGATGGTAGTCACTTGGCTCACCCACGGCCTCACTGGCAGGTGTGGGAGAAGGGAGTCTGACATCCTCCCCAGTAGCGGGGAGACTCTCCCCTGTGGCTTCAACTATTTTGGTCGCCCCTGCCGTGGCTATGACAGAAGACCCTATGTCTCCCGTCTCCAGGATGACCTCCTCAGCACGTGTGGTGGTGCCAACCGCTCCTTGAGCTGAGGTCAAACAAAGAAAATGTCAAAGGAGTGAAGACGTCATGAAGAGAACACTCCTTTAGACCGCAAAGAAAAGTGATGTCACCTTCAGCTGCTTACTGAGTGGCCTCTTTCTGAGCGGTAAACTGCTGAAATGGCGGCACTTCAGGCAGAGGAGCCTTAGCCGCATCAGTCGAAGACTGCTTGGAAGAAGTTTTCTGAGCTTTCTTTGCTCGGCCTATTGCAACTTTCAGCGCGGAAGCCGCTCTCTTTTTACCAGGTGGCAGCGGAGTAGTGGTCGGCACCGGTGCGGGAGCCTCAAAATGTTCCAGCTTCTGAGCCTGGGAAATGATTTTTCTATAAAGTCCCTGCTGCTTTATATCTGGACGGTCTGTCAAATGGAGCACATGCCGTTATAAAAGAACTGAGCAACAAACTACTCTACATGTCAACTGAAGAAGACTTACATGCCCGACCGTTGTAAAAAGACGAGAGGGGCCAATACTGATAAGCCACCTCCTTGCTTCGGGATGCAGCCTCCCGAACAAGCCAGCAAACGTCGCCAATCTTCTTGCACTTCTTAGCTAGGTCGGCCAAGTCCGCGTGACCATGGGAAGCTATGCAATGATATAAGCCAAGGTGGTTGAAACCCCAGACATCAGCATAATGAAAAGATACAAACAAAGGCTTTTCCAGAACACTTGCTACGGGACTGTCAAGGGTCAGTCCGTGGATATTCATCAAGACGAACAGCCAAGACGTATGTTGATAACATGTCGGGGTTCTGTCTTCTCTATTAACAAACGCCCGGTACGGGCAGAAGCGGTCGACCTCACACTTCCATGAAACTGCTTTGGAGAGCGGCTCCTCAATGGGGAATGGGTACTGCTGAAGCTCCAAGCGGGAACCACCAATTTCGGCACAGATGTTCTAAATTCTACGTGAAAGTATCTTCATCTATGTCAGCAAGCACAAGCACCAGCTGTTCAGTTGCTTCCTCTTTTGCGGCTTTCCTGCGTGCTATATATGCCTCTACCTCCTTCGGATGTTGGGAGAACAGCCTCTTCAAATGGGCTTCTTCAATATCGAAAACTGGCCCAGGCTGCTGGCTCAGAAAGGTGCGCTCAGCTACATCCCAGCATGCCACCCTGGCATTGAGATAAAAGCCCGTTCGAGCATTCCACCACTTTATATACTCTGGAGTGACCCGGGGAACGCTGTTCGACACCGACACTCTGAAAACATTGGCATCCCTGCGGTGAAAGTAGTACCACCAGGAGCGACCCTCAGCTACAACAGTCGAGCCATGCTTCGACCTGCTATCCAGAGGAAACAGGGCAACCGAAGGCGAGATGTGCTGATCATAGCCGAAAATTTGGCCAAACCTGAAAGGATAGTACGGTTCTAAATGAACCACACCCCCTTTTCTAAACACTAAGACACTGGGGCGAATTGATAAAGCCCAGTCAATGAGCTCAGGCTCCAAGATTGGCCGGGTCACGGTGTTGCCTGAAATGAAATGTGTGAAAGGCTCCACTGTCTCGAGCTTACATTCACGCTGGCGATTCACCAATGGAGTGGAATGTGCGACCAAATTCCAAAAATGGATGGTCCCCGCTGAATCCATTGGAACCCTTGTCAGCCGGCCTCGGATGGAGAAAAGCTGATGAGACACGGGACCAGGCTCTGCACTAGCAAATTCCAGCATCCTGGGGTACAATGTCACTGTCTGTAAAGTCCTAGGAGCCAGCTCTGGGAACAGGTTGCATACCCAGGCATTGAAGAAATGAAACGGCCCCACTGTTCTGAAAGAGCGGAGGATCCGATGCCTATGAATATCTCCAAGAGATTTGTAAATCAGGCAAAGTGCTGCAGGACATAGAGCAAGCCGCATGCCCCAAGCCATCTGACAAGCCGGGTATATTGCCTCTGGCCTAATGACTGTTTCATCTCCCTGTGGGAGGGCAAAAGTGCATAACCAAAAAGTGAGGTAAGCCGCACAATGCGTAAGGGGATCCACCCCAGTGGGATTCGGTCCTCCGCGACTAATCCGTCGAAGGGAAGCGGGCAACGTCGACTTGAACTTGGGTGGTTTGCTGGGCTTACCTGCAACAGGAGCTACATGGGGAAACTCACTGTACTTCAGAGGGCCGCCGAAGAAATACTGAATCCAATGTCCCACTCTGACTCTCAATTTGCTGCTCTTCTCTCGGGGCTGATACCCCTTTGAGGACCCCCTATTCAGTGCCAAGCAGAGGGAGCGGTACGCTTTCATCAAGTACCGGTATCAGTAGCCAAAATAGTACTCACCCTCACCATCTGTCTTGTCCTTAATGAAGTCATGGAGGCATACTGTGGACGTCGAAAAATGTCGATGAGGATCATACGGCATGTATGTCTCGACACTCGAGAGCGAGCCGAAAATGAAAAAGCAGAATAAACCTCGTGCCTCGCCTGATCAGGATGAGAACTCGCTTGGTGGTCTGCTACTCGTTAAGGAAGCCCCCCCAGGCGGAAGACGCGGCCACAACTCTCCGACCGGTCATGCCGAGAGCTGAATCAGAGAAAAAATCAGGAACTCTGGCACAGTCTCGGCATGCACTGAAAGTTACGCAGAGTCTGGGACCAAGCTTCAAAGGCTGCAAATGGAATATTATAGAGGCCATGCATTGCAACTAGAACAATCCAGGAGTGCTAACACTCGAATAAATGGCTGCAACTTTGAAAAGAATCCATTTGAGGCTTAAAACGGCGCGGAAGGGCCTTAAACCGGCGCGCTCTAAACCGGCGCTCCCCCTCAACATCTTAATCCGGCGCCCCCAAAACCGGCGCGCCCCATTTCCCATTTACCCTTGATGTTGCCTTAATACGGCGCGCTGCTATTGCTTGGGCTTTAAGCCTTTCCCCCTCATCCTGATGCTAATCCAGCGCGCTCACCCCCCGCCATCCTGTCCCGTCAGCATGCCGATGCTCTGTTTTGCACCATTATGGCGTGCAGAGAACATTGAATGGCCGACGCTCTGTCTCTACCTCCGTTCGACAGCACAGAAGCGATAACGGCGAAGCAGGCCCCGGCAAATCTGCGAACATCCCTTCCTCGGATAAATGCCAGCGTACGGCGCAAATCAACGGACGACACCATGGCATGTCAACTCCGGATGCCTCAACGAACGAGGAGGAAGATGGTGGGAGTTCCTTCCGTCCGAGCGAAGAAAGGGCAGCCGGCTATATATACTCTGCATGTTCGACAGAGAGAAGATGATGGGCTATTGAAAAGAGAATAAAAAAGAAGGAACCCCCGGGCTTATTCCCCCTGGCTTCTCCCCCCGCTGGCCATTTTTGGGGAAAAGGGGTGGTCTCGACTGTGTGCAGTGAAGAGAAGGAGAAAAAGAGAGGAGGAAGCTCCAGTCATCGACGCCGGGAAGGTGAAGAAAGAGAGTGAGAAAGTGTGAGAGAGGGAAGGTGAGTCCGGAGGGGGGAGGAGCTTGTGCTCCGTCACCTCTCCACCACCGGTGTATCTCCCTCTTTAGCCCCCTAGCGATGTACTTCTCCAACCCGGAGATGAATCTCCCCTGTGTCAACTCCTTCCCTCGTTTGTGAGGATGAATAAAAGAAGAACCCTTTCGCAAGCTCAGTGCTCTCGATTTCAGTCTCTGCTCCATTTGCTCGTTCTCCAATTATCCCGGGCCCTTTAGGGCTGCCTTTCCATGGCATGACCCTCAAAGGTACCCACCGCCGGATGAACATCTATGGCCCTTGTGGCAAACACTTGTCCTATTTGGAAAGTTCATCGCCCGTGAGCCGTGGTCGTTCTTGAAGGCTAGCCCTCGAACGTTCCATACTCACATTTGGGTTCGGACCGCCGTGAGGCCACTCCAATTTTTGAGAGTCTACCTCGGAGCAATCTGATTGGTGACTTTCCTTTTCCTTTGGCAAGCCCCGGTCCGGGGGAGGTGCTGCTGGATTTTTGCCAGGGTCAAGAACATACAAGGATGCTCAAGAACAAATGAACAAGACACCCTTTGAAGAACACACAGTGAACCCTCTGTGAATTAACCCCTAAAATCTTACACAATAAACTCCTCCGAACAAATCACTTAAACCCCCTCATTACCAATCTAACTTATCAACTGAACGAACAAACCAACCATTAAGATCCACCTACGGGTGAAAGAAAAGAAACACACAGTCAATCGCTTTGAAACAAACCCTCGGGAGAGTTTAATACGGCGCGGTGACTATTCCACCACGCCGGTTTAACATCACTCTCAGAATCCCATCTCTCTCTTTGAACCTTAAATCGGCGTGCGCCTTCAACATCTTAACCCGGCATGGCCTTAACTGGCACGCCCATTTCCATTTGCTCCTGTGCACATCCTAATCCGGCGTGGCCTTAAACGGCACGCTCCCATTCCTCTATACATCTTAAAACGGCGCGCCCCCTTTCCCATTCCTAATACGGCGTGCCCATTTCCCTTGTATTGCATTAAAACGGCATGGTCAAAACCAGTGCCCCCCCCCCTTTTAACGTCCTAAACCGACGCGCATCCGTCCTTCACTGTTCATCTTAAAACGGCGCGCCCCATTTCCTCCTTTGAACTCTAAAACGGTGCCATCCTCTTCCTTCGCTAAACCGACGCGCCTCCTTAATACAAAAAGGGAATAAATAAGCAAAAATAATAATAAAGGGTCAATCATGTTAATAAAAGAATAAAAGAAACTCTATCACCCGCGCCTTAATTAAAATTTTGTTCTGAGGGCGCTGCCCCCAGGAAACCCCGCCAGGGGCGCTGCCCCCTTGACCCCTGCGACCTGACCGCACAGGTCGATCCGCGTGCGAGGCCGCACGTTGGCGAGTTTGGGCTTTACACTTAACAATTCACTCCCCCGGACTGGGTGCAAAGAGAAAATCAATGATGCCTTGTGGTATCGGACGTGGACCTCGGAACCCCCGACATGGTCATGATCCGAACACATCTCGGGCCAATAGTTCATTAACTCGACCTGCTTCTCCTGGGATCTAATCCCGCAACCCCACATTAAACTTGTCGTGTCTACGCCATACATTTGTACGATTTTATCGTCGTCTTCGATGCTTCAAACGTGGACTCGCGTCCGAACAATGAATGGTCCGACCGTGAACGACATGCACGCATACCTTGGAACCTTCGTTTCCCCAGACTGTGTGTGAAGAGAAAAGCAATGACGCCCCATGGCATCGGACGTGGACCTCGGGAATCCCATTATGGCCATAGTCCGAAACCATCTCGGGCTGATAGTTCATCAGCTTGACCTACCTCTAACGGGATCCAATCCCGCATCCACATTAAACTTGACGTATCCACGGCAGATATCTGTACAGCTTTGTCGTTATCTTCGATGCTTCAAATGTGGACTCTCGTCCGAACAGTGTATGGTCCGTTAGTGACTGACATATATCCCGGGATCTAATCCTGCGCTTGCATTAAACTTGCCGTACTCACGGCAGACATTTGTACGGGTTTATTTCCGTTTACGTCTTCAATACGGATCTTTGTCCGAACATAAAATGGTCCATGAATGACCAACAAAATCTGAATGGAACGAGACGGCTCTCATCTTCCCCGAACCCTACGTGTGGGAATATCAATAAGACCTTCGTGAGTCATGTCTGGACCTCGGGTTCACCCGAACCATGGTCATCGCCTGACCCACGTCTAGGCCTATAGCCAGCTATCTCTGTATACGTCTTTGTTTTGGAATCTAGTCCCGGGACACTTTCCCGCTGCCCCTCGGCACCGGAAACATTGACGATGCCCACGCGAGCCTGACTTCGACCGCGGGGGGCCCACCGTAGTATGGTCGTAGCTTGATCTTGCACCGGGCCGACAAACTTATTGGTTTCCGACCCCTCTAACTGGGATTTAATTGAATATTTTCCGTTCCTCCGAACAACAAATTTGTCGCATCGCGACATACATATGCTCTGATTTTCCCGTGACGATTACGCGTTTCTCAAGCAGGATGCTCTTCCGAATATCAAAATGGTCCCTTGAGTGACCGACATATTTCGAATGCTTGCCCCCCTAGACATCGGGCTTTCCGACTGATTCGAGACCGCTATCGGCTTATTTCTCTCGATATAGTTTCCTAGCCATGAGGCCCCTGATCCCCGGTGATTAATCAAGGGTGTTCCCCTCTCCGAGGGGATGTAAATGACGCCGTGACCTTTACGGCACGGTGGGTTTTAGTCCCGACACGAACCACACAATCGTCTGATTAATCAGATCGAGCGCACCATGGGCTTCTATGAAGTCCGAATAAATCGTCACTTTGTGAATGGCACACCCATGCACTTGTTAAATGAATAAACCCACCGAATAAACCGACATAAAGAAACAAACAAACGAGCGTGTCGAAAAGTGCGTCCACACATACCTACTCCTAGGGCTCTCCATTGATCGACAGACCCGACAGCTGTGACAGGCTCCAGAGGTCCAGAGAAGTTTCGCCCTCCGCTGTATAGAAAGTATTGAACTGTGGGCAGAACACTTCGAACATGCCGCAGCACAACCCTTTTGAGATGGGGCACCTGAAATGGGACGCATACACACTGTGATACACCCCGGCCCTGACCAGCAATGGCGCATACTCCTTCAGAACATATTCTGTGAATTCTACCGCTCCTACGCGGAAGAGATGGGCGTCGGTCACCTTCGTGTCGGCAAACCACCCAGCAGCTAACTGGAATTTGAACTGGACAGCCAAGCAGTTCAGGACGAATGGTTCGTCTCTATAGCCCCACTTGATAGGCGCCAAGAATAAACCATAGCTGAGTTTCTCTCTGTTGACTCGACCTGCAGTGGTGTCCCACCTAGCTGGTGTGAATTCTAGAGCCCATGTAAGCATTTTCTGCTCTGCCTTCAACTCTGTTACCCCCAAGACGGTGTTCCACTTGCGCCGCTCTCCCGGAAGATAGATGGTGTCTCCACGATACACAGAGCCTTTCAAGCTGTCCCGGTCCACCAACATGGCCCGTTCCACCATCCGAGCCAACATGACGTCTCTCTTCCCTGAGACACTGAAAGTGTAGATGAATGGTGCAAGATGACGGTCCTTCGGGAAGTCCGAGCGATACCCGTGATCGCGATTGAAGTTCAGCCCTCCCCCGACGGTCACAACACGAGATGAGGATACTGTATCTATTTCGGAGTCAGAGGATTCATCGACTATGGCGGTCCTCCCAAGACCCCGGTCCAGTTGTCCGACGTTCCGCCATGTTACAACCGGGCCAGACACCGTACCCTGGGAAGAAGCGTCGACATCAGCAGCACCGGAAGCAACACGGCTGGAAGAAGAGGCCATTTCAGCAGCTGCAGGCAAAATCAAGGAAAAATAAGATGATATGAAGAGGAAAATAGAAAAGAAAATTTCAAGAAAATTTTGACAGCATCTCCCCTTATCAGGAGCATGCCCAGAAGTCAAATAGGAGAACACCCACCAAGAGGGGGCAAATCCATAATAAGAGGGACGTAGTCCCGAATGAGACCTCGTAGAGACGAGAGAAGAAGTGAAAAGGGGAAGCCCCTCACGTCGATCGGCGCCGCGGTGGAGACTTGAGGGTGAAGAGAGAGAGAGCTCAGTTGAAAATGAGCTCTCCTCCTCCCTTTTGGCGCTAAATAGGGTGAAAAGCCTAAGGCGCGCCGAGAACGCCCCACGCCGAGACCGCATGCGACAAAAAGGCGCGCCGAAAGCTCAGAAAAAAAAAGGTGCGCCGAGCGCCCCTCTACGCCGAGAATATCACTATGCCGAGAGCCCAAAGTGGAAAAGGCGCGCCGAGACTATTTCCGCGCCGAGATGGGCGTGCCGGGATCGTCAGTGGCGCCGTTTGACTCACCCAGGGGTGCTGCAATCAGAAGATCAAATCAAAAATGCTGGTAGCCGTCCGAGTATACTTACAAAGTACTGGGATTATATAAATAGAATGAAGACTCAGAGTCAAAAAAAATGAACAATGAGCAGGAGCAGACCTGAAGAAATTACGAGGTGCGGTGTAGTGTACACCCGCATGTCCCATGTCACTCATCCTTCGCTTACGCCACCTGCGTGTGGGGGGCATTTGTTGACACCTATAATATACCAGGAAAGACCAAAGCAGACTCAGGGCTCTGAAGGCTGATTAGAGGTGCGGCTCTCGTGTCGTCCCTGGAAGTTCTGAGAATCAGAATAGAAGAGATCCACTACCCCTAACACTTTGTCCGTGATGCAGGACAAAATCGGTTCACCCCATCATAATAAATCGAACTCTCATAGACATTAAATCAAACATGTGATATGCTGCAAATCTCTACTATCGGATGGAACTCATCATAACATATGCACTTAGTTCGCATGCTTTATATCTCATGATCAAATACCACCGTACATAAAATGGTTCCAACTTTCAAGAATATAATCTCACAATAATAGATGACTCAATAACCTGTAATGCATGGCTATTTCTATTCCGTCACACAGATAATCAATCCAGTCGGAAGAGTGATATGTGGATTTAACTGGTAGGGATCAATATTTGAACAAGGTGTCATAACAAACCCAATTAACAACCAATTAGGGCCTGATGGTAGTTACCATGGATGGTGATTGCCTTTTTGGTTGTCAATTCCAGTGGAGATAAAGTTAGCCACTCACCATGTTCCAATGAACGTGAGATAGCTCATCCCTCTGCAGGTGCTGTTGAGTGAGCAGACAGACTCGTGGGCGATGTCCGGAGAGAGGGCGGACAAGGCTGCTTGCCGGGAGTGCAGACCGGCTTCGGAGACGCACGGACGGCTGTGGCACACCGGGACGGGGTGGCGGTCTCCGCGATGGCCACGGCAAGGGCGGGCGGTGAGCTCCTTGCAGATGACAGTCGATAGGGTCGGAGGCGGAGGCGGCAGTTGCCGTTGAAGACGACGGCGATGATCGGCGTTGCAGTGGCCGCGGCTGCGGGTGCACTAACGGAGGTGGGTGGTGATGAATAGTGCCGGGGGTGCTCACGTTGCAGGGAAGGCTTTGATGGCAGTAAAAAAAACTAAAAAGAAGGAATAGGGTGGATTGTGATACGGCGGAGGAAGATGCAGAGAATATAGTGATTATGGTGGGGGAAAGCAAGTAACGGGAAACAGTGAGCAAGGGAAAGGGAAGTGGGGTTTCTCGGAGGAGGAAGAAAGCAGAACATGGGGCTTATGGCTTATGGTGGAGGGGGAATGAAGGGCAAACGAAGATGCGGTGGAGAGAGAAATGATCACGGTGGAGAGATGGGGTTACGGAGAAGAAAACTGGAGGATTAAAATCAAAAGAATAAAGGAAGTGGGGGTTTGGCTTCCGCCAGAAAGAACACGGATGGGGTTTGGCATCTCACAAGAAGAAGCAGGGAGGGTTGGGCAACTCGCCCGAAGGAGGAATCACACAGCACGACTGCACAATTTTTTTTCTGACCATTGCATGCCCTAATTAGGGTTAGCACAAGATTATTTATAGAAAAAGAAAATTACAAACAGACCCAATATCGTTCCAACTTTAACACCTACGACATCTATACTATTAAAATAAACAAAATGACATAACTGGCTAAATAACTCTAAACTAAAAATAATGTATAAATTCACTACGAAAATACAAGAAAATGGAAAAATAATCTTCATCTCAGATCTTTTCAATGGCTCCTGATAAATTTGCATCTTCAAAAATAATCTATGCAACTCGCTCCACATCAATCTCCCACGGTTCGAAAAACTCGTCCTCGAGTTCTAAAGATCTGGAGGATTGCTGCAATAATGACTTGAGCAAAAATATCCAAAAATTGCATATCAAACTGCGGCTTTGCATGTTCACAAAAATCAGCCCATATAAGATCAAACTCCATTAAGCTCTTCAAACCAACTGCACCGGAAACACCAAGATTCCCAACAGAAGATAGTGACTGAGATGTAGACGCCACTTCAAAAATTGACTCTGAAATCAAATTTAATCCTGACTCAATCATGAGCATTTGATCCCAGACATCTTGTAAAATAATATCAACTTGTGCAGAGCAAAATTCTGAATGGATATCAATTGGTTGCTGTAAATCCACTAGATCACATGTAGAATGAAATGCAGTAGCCACAGCTGAATCTGGCTCATGGACAGAGTACATATCAAAAACAAGATCAGAAATCAGATCCATTCCTGACTGAACAAATAACTCCTGATCCCAAGAGTCAAGAGTTGGCTCCTGATCTGAATTCACGTCAGAATGAAAATGAACATCTTCAAATATAGACTCATGAAATGTAGCAAATCCGGCATCAATAAATAGAGAGTGATCCCATGAATCAATAGTATGTGAAGTAGCATCTTGACTATCAGTAATCTCTGTTGGCGATAAAATAATATCTGGTGTGTGATCAAGCAAAGGGAGCTGTTTCTCATTCAATTCTTCTTTTGACTGACATTCAGAACCTTGGTGCATATTATTTCTTTGCGGATGAGATAGCAATAGATTATGAAAAATAAACTCACCCAGCAAGGTATCATGTCTCAAAGTGCATGTTTTTCTTTCTGAATCAATAACATCACTTCTTTCTTCTAACCACCTTCTTCCTAAAATAATGAATGAGTCAGCCATTGACCCAATGTCACACCAAGCTCCATCATCATACGTGACTGTTTTGAATTTCTTACAGAACTCCACAAATACACGGTCACCCTCAATAACAATTTCTCCGATCTTGGCAAGTGACTTAATAATGTCAGGTGAAATCCAATTCCTATCTTCCGACTCATGTAAATCAATTTCTGTTCGTTGTCCATTAGGTAAATATGCAGTAAAAATAATCGGAATAGGAAGCATACTGATTATAAAATTTAGGGTCTCAACTTATGAAAATAAGTTGATTCCCTGAGTCTCTGATACCAAATCTGATGCAGGACAAAATCGGTTCACCCCATCAAAATAAATCAAACTCTCATAGACATTATATCAAACATGTGATATGCTGCAAATCTCTGCTATCGGATGGAACTCATCATAACATATGCACTTAGTTCGCATGCTTTATATCTCATGATCAAATACCACCGTACATAAAATGGTTCCAACTTTCAAGAATATAATCTCACAATAATAGATGACTCAATAACCTGTAATGCATGGCTATTTCTATTCCGTCACACAGATAATCAATCCAGTCGGAAGAGTGATATGTGGATTTAACTGGTAGGGATCAATATTTGAACAAGGTGTCATAACAAACCCAATTAACAACCAATTAGGGCCTGATGGTAGTTACCGTGGATGGTGATTGCCTTTTTGGTTGTCAATTCCAGTGGAGATAAAGTTAGCCGCTCACCATGTTCCAATGAACGTGAGAGAGCTCATCCCTCTGCAAGTGCTGTTGAGTGAGCAGACAGACTCGTGGGCGACGTCCGGAGAGAGGGCGGACAAGGCTGCTTTTCGGGAGTGCAGACCGGCTTCGGAGACGCACGGACGGCTGTGGCACACCAGGACGGGGTGGCGGTCTCCGCGATGGCCACGGCAAGGGCGGGCGGTGAGATCCTTGCAGATGACAGTCGACAGGGTCGGAGGCGGAGGCGGCAGTTGCCGCTGAAGACGACGGCGATGATCGACGTTGCAGTGGCTGCGGCTGCGGGTGCACTAACGGAGGTGGGTGGTGATGAATAGTGCCGGGGGTGCTCACGTTGCAGGGAAGGCTTTGATGGCAGTAAAAAAACTAAAAAGAAGGAATAGGGTGGATTGTGATACGGCGGAGGAAGATGCAGAGAATATAGTGATTATGGTGGGGGAAAGCAAGTAACGGGAAACAGTGAGCGAGGGAAAGGGAAGTGGGGTTTCTCAGAGGAGGAAGAAAGCAGAACAGGGGGCTTATGGCTTACGGTGGAGGGGGAATGAAGGGCAAACGAAGATGCGGTGGAGAGAGAAATGATCACGGTGGAGAGATGGGGTTACGGAGAAGAAAATTGGAGGATTAAAATCAAAAGAATAAGGGAAGTGGGTGTTTGGCTTCCGCCAGAAAGAACACGGATGGGGTTTGGCATCTCACGAGAATAAGCAGGGAGGGTTGGGCAACTCGCCCAAAGGAGGAATCACACAGCACGGCTGCACAATTTTTTTTCTGACCATTGCATGCCCTAATTAGGGTTAGCACAAGATTATTTATAGAAAAACAAAATTACAAACAGACCCAATATCGTTCCAACTTTAACACCTACGACATCTATACTATTAAAATAAACAAAACGGCATAACCGACTAAATAACTCTAAACTAAAAATAACCTATAAATTCACTGCGAAAATACAAGAAAATGGAAAAATAATCTTCATCTCGGATCTTTTCAACGGCTCCTGATAAACTTGCATCTTCAAAAATAATCTGTGCAACTCGCTCCGCATCAGTCCGGCTAAAGCCATCTCTGGTTAGGCCGCTGCCCATTACTGCTATCATTCAGATAGTCAGGCTGATAAAACTATAACAAAATCCATGCAACCATCTGCCTGCTGGAAAGGATCTTCAGATAATTCTGATGCTCGTAGAAAGGGATTCACATAGCCTCACAGCTGGTCGTAAATGCGAGATGTTAAGCAAGCCTCGAATGAAACATATATCTACTCTGGAAGCCCACTAAATCAGTGAGGAAGGCCCTTTAGGCGAACCCTCACTTGGCGCCGGATGTTGAAGAAATGGGCCAAGCCCAACACAAGCTGAGGTGCGCCAAGAAGCTTCTTGCTGGCGCGCCGGGGAGCTCGTGCCGAGAGGCTGAGGGCCGTCCCTCTATAAAAGCTGCTGCCCTTCGAGACAGAAAAGAAGAGGAAGATAATAGAAAGAAGAGACAGAAAAACAAAGAGAGAAAAAAATAGAGAGCAGTAGCCACTGAAAGAAAAGGGACCTCGAGAGCCCTCTAAGGAAGCTGAGGAGAAGAAAGAGTTGCAGCGATTCGAAGGAAGAGTCAAGGTGGGATCGATTTCAAGATGCCCCGAGGGGCTACAGTTTCCCTTTCCCACGTCTTTTATTTGAGTATCCCTTTTTTCTTTTGTGTCTGCTTTCGAGCATCTTTGCTTCAGTAGCATTGAATGCTAATGTAACCATGTTATCAGGAATAGAGTTTGCGTATATGTTTTTGGTTGGATTCTCTTCTGAGTTGAATTCGTGTACGCCGTTCATATGAAATAGTTAATAAAAGCGGGCTGAGTTTCCCCTTTCATCTTTTTTCTTCCTCTGCATCTGAGGCTTAATATATGTAACGGATACCGCAAGCTACATATATCTCATAGTTTACTCTCCCAGATCTGCTGAAGTCTTCTCTGCTGTGTTTTCTCGTAACCTCGTATCCACGTCGAGAGCCTGAGACAGTCCATCTCATGGCTTCTCATCGGTGAAATGAAGAGGGATAAATTCAAAAGTGGCCGTCCGTGGTTCTGCCTCCAGTGAGGCCCCAGAGGGAAGGCTACCATCCCCCTGGATTATACCCTCTCCGTAACCCCTTCAGTGGTAGTCAAACCCTTGAATAAACCTTGTTTGCAAATCCCTGAATAAACCCTCCTTCAAGACTCCCAGAGCCCCTTGAAGCCTTCACCTCAAAAATCCCTTCAAAACATTACTGAGACCCTCATTTCAGAAGCCTTCCCAGCCTCCCGGTGCGAGCCCCTCTCGGCACGAGTCTCGCGCCGAGGACTGCCCGCGCCGGCTGAGCTTCTTGTGTCGCGCTGAAACCTATTCTCTTTTTCGCGCCTAGACCTTCACATCTTTCATCCTGAAGACAGCCACCCTGATATGCTCGTGCCGATGCCTTCGAGCTATGCCATCCTTGGTCACGATACCCTGTCCTTCTAAGGAGAAATACTATCCTTCCCTCGATCCTCATGGGAGCTACATCAAAGGGGTCAATTCCCCCCTACATTCTGTCACCCCATCAAGTCATGGAGGTCTGCCACTGTATGTTCTCCATTGACTATACATGGGATATCAATAAATCCCACAATAGGTGGATAAAGTCCCATAAGATTCAGATCCTCCTGGATTTCGGGCCACGTCCGGATCTTCTTTTGGTTTCCACTCCGACATTTCGTGAGCGGATGACCTATAATACCCTTTTGGCACACTCCAAAATAAGGGGAGGTGCTGTCAAAATTCGTCCCCGAGCTTTGCTCTATCGTACAGTACAATGCTTCCATTGAAATGATGAATTTAACCCCAACTGTGTGGCAGAGAGCTGAGCTATACCATCTCAGGCCACCACCAAGAAAGGGGAATATAAACATCACAATCACATGGTCTCCTTAGGCTTCATGTGGATGAGCCTACCCTCACTCTCTATACCACTCAAATACCACCATGAATAAACTCATGAAATCCCTATTGAACACAAAGGACCCCTTTGAATTAATAAAACCCCTCATAATACTTGAAAACTCAGAAACACTCTTTTATCGGCGCCATACAACTCCCGACGCCACACAACTCCCGGCGTAGCCTCCTCTCGGCGCCAATTTCGCGCCGGGTGATGGGCGCGCCGGGGAGCTTACAGTGCCGACCTCCCTTCATTCCCAGCCGCGCCGGTTGGCCTTCGTGTTGGAACCCCTGTCGCGCCGTTTTACCTTCGTGCCGAAACCTTAGCCGCGCCGGCTCCTTCCGTTGTTGGCCACCTGTCATATACCCAACGTCCAGAAGCCCTGCCAAGTCCACCATCAGCCTGGACTTAGGACCTTGACCCCCCCCCCCCCACAGGCTATTATACCAGTCCCCGCCATATCACGAGGGTTTCATGGCTCTTCATCCATGTCTAAACGGAGCTATATTAACGGGGTCTTACCCCGATATGCTATGCCATTAACTGTCAGGTTTTTCTTCCAACCCTACTGACCCTGGGAGTCCTGTCGTTGCAAGTCCCCCAATGGTCTCCGGAGGGAATATCAACAGGCACCATGGCAATGGACATTGCCCCGTCACACTCAGATCCTTCCGGATCTCGGGCTACGCCCGGCTCTCCTTTCTGCTTCCATCCTGGCATTCCGTGGGTGGATGACCTATATTCCCCCTTTGGCATAGTCCAAAATAAGGGGTATGCTGCCAGATTTGCGCCATAACATTGTTGTCATGTCCCGCATAGCATGGTTTCCTATGCATGTTTCGCATTCCGCTAGGGGAGTTAGCGTAATAGTCTTATCTCGATTTGCCCCCGAGGCATCCTTTCTTGGCAACTAATCAAGGGTTGTCCTTCTTTGGAAGGACGTAATTAACGTCATATCCTTTATGGTATGACGGACTCCGGGTCCTGGCACGAATATCACAATCGACTGACTGAGTCAGGTCGAGCGCATAATAAATTGTCACTCCGGTGACTAGCATGCCTAATAAACCAACCAACAAGTAATTAGGAAATAAAAACCGTTCCCACAGTAGACTGGGGAACTGAGCTCTCCTGTTGATGGAATACGACATCACCTATGTCCCCAGAAAAGCAATCAAGGGATAGGGTATGGCTGAATTCTTGGCAGCCCATCTAGTGCCAGATGACTCGCCTTTCAGCTCGGAGCTCTCGGACGAGGAATCCCTTGCTGCTCAATCACAACAACCAGTTGAACAGAGCAAAGATGTCTTGCATTATTGGCAGGAAAGCGCTCTCACAACCAGCGTGCCTTGCTGGGAGCTCTACTTCGACGGTGCTTCCCAAGGGATCACCAGGAGCAACCAGGATCTAGCCACCACGACAGGTGCCGGCATAGTCTTCCTGACTCCTCAGGGCGGAGTTTTGTACAACTCATGTGCCCTCATGAAGTCCCTAACCAACAATGAAGCTGAGTATGAAGCTCTATTCATTGGGCTCCATATGGCTCTCCACATGGGCATTAAATGCCTCAAAGCCTACGGGGACTCCCAGTTGATAGTCTGACAGGTCCTCGGCATCTACGATGTGCGGAAGCTAGAGCTAGTCCCGTACCATACCGCCGTCACCAGATTAACCCAGAAGTTCTATTTCTTCGAAATAGACCACATCCCCAAGAGTAGCAACGCTCAGGCGGATGCCTTAGCAAAATTGGCCGCGGCCATCAAGCTCCCACCCGAGGGCGAGGTCGACATCGTCATCAAGCATAGACGACTGATGCCGAGCTCACTCAAAGGCAACACCGGTCTCACCATTTACAAGGTCCACGACCTTGACCAGAGCACATCTCCAGAAGAAGAAGATGATTGGCGTACCCCCATCATCAAATTCAAGAAAGGGTGGCTTCCCCCTAACCGAGCTCAAAGGGTCCAGCTACTCCGCCGAACAACCTCTCACGAGTTGATTGGCGACTCCCTGTATCGGCTTGTCCACGAGAAGGACAAGTCAATCCTCCTAAGATGTGTCTCCCTCGTCGAGGCATGAACCGTCATGCAGGAGGTCCACTCCGGATTGTGCGGTGCACACCAGGCCGAAGACTGAATGAACCACAACATCAAGTTCAAAGGCTTCTACTGGCCAACCATGTACGTGGACTGCATCTAGTATACACGTACATGTCATCAATGCCAAGCCTTTGGCCCAGTACCCAGGAGACCTCCTAACCCACTGCGTCCTACAGCCCCCACTTGGCCATTCGCTGAGTGGGGCATGGACATTACGGGGCCTTTCCCGCCATCTTCCAAGGGCCATAAATACATCTTGACCACCACTGGCTATTTCTCTCGTTGGGCGGAGGCTCTACCCTTGTGAGAGGTCACCGGTGAAATCATTGTTAGATTCGTCCGGCACAACATTTTATACTGATTCGATACTCCCAATCGCATAGTGTCCGACAACGGGACACCCTTCAAGAATAAGACTGTATACTAGTTGGCGGCCAAATTCCACATCGACTGGAGAACCTCTTCGGTCTACAAGCCCCAGGCTAATGGCTTAGCGGAAGCCTTTAACAAAACCCTATGTAAGCTCTTGGCTAAGATGGTTAGCCACCGAAAACGTGATTGGGGTGAAAAGGTCTTCGAAGCATTATGGGCCTATCGGACGATCTACAAAACCCCCATGGGATGCTCGCCGTTCTCCCTTGCTTACGGGACAGAAGTAGTTATCCCCATCGAAGTCCAATTAGCCTCTTATCGTGTGGCAATCCACACCGGCCTTGCCGACTCTGATGAAGACGAGTACCGGAGAAGGCTAGAAGAGCTCGCCGATCTAGAAGGCAAGCGACTCGGAGCCTATGAACACCTGCAAATATACCAGGCTCGCATGGCTCGGGCCTATGATAAGCTTGTCAAACATCAAGCTTTCAAGCAAGGCGACCTTGTCATGATCAAAAAAAAAGAGGTCATGGTAGGGCGCTCCAGTGAAAAACTACAGTCAAATTGGCGAGGTCCATACATCATCCAGAATGTCTATGAGGGTGGGTCCTACACGGTCGTTGATCACAAAGGTCATAGACCGTTCCCGCCTCTATACGGCAAACACATGAAGCTATATTATGCACTAGAGCATGTGTTCGCGCTCCAACCGGACAAAGGCGCACGTCCCAGCTACCACCAATAAGGCCGGTCCTCCCCCGTGAAGGATCTAACCGGCCAGTCCTCCCTGCCTACAATTCCCAGTCAACCAGCTAGCTCAGTTCCTTGGAACTACCGTCAGGCATTCGCGGGAACTAATCTCCTGCCCTCGTTTCCATCACCACGGGAGCACAGGCACTTCGGCACCGACACCAGTCTAGCCGTCAGGCTCCCAGGTAAGTAAAAAAAAAAATAATACAAAAAAAGTGGGGTTAAAAATAGAGATGCCCCGGTAGACCCAGTCATCCTCACCACAAGGGGGTGGCTGGGGGCAAAAAGGCCAGCAACCTGGCTGAGGTGCAAACCCGAAAGGGCACCACAGGTAAAATTGGGAAACCCCTCAACATGAAAACCCGCAAGGGCGCGTCGGAAAAAGCTAAAGGGGGTCGGCTCTAGCGAAAACCCGAAAGGGCGATAGAGTCGATAACGAGAAAATCTTCTTCTCCCCACCAGTCAGAACGGCCTTCCACCAATCCCTTGGTGGGCCGTTAGCCTTATCCAGAGACAGTCTCCAATCCATTCACACTGCTACGGCACAAACCCTCCAATCACCATTTGGCCTTGCATTATTCCCGCTCAGTTTGGCCAAACTTTGGCCCTTGCCTCAACATCACGGATCAACCAGTCCCTGTGATAGTCAATCTCCCAGTCACCATCCTGGTAAACTCATATCCCAGCACATTTCCAGACACTCATCATTCTCTTCCCCTACCTCCTACATCTCCCGCAAATCTAGAGCCTCCCAGTTCATTATAATCCCAGTTCCTCCATACAATCCCTGATCCACTAGTCATAACTCCAGTCATATCTTGCCATGGCAAAATGGCCCTTCGCCACCATGGCGTGAGGACTTCTAAAAACCCTTATGAATGGCCGAACAATATCCGGCTATCCACACCTTCTAGTCTCAGGTTGCGTCCTCTGACAGCACCATGCTATGGATGGCTGGTGTGGACACCAGAGCACACGAGCGGCACGGGTCGGCGAGCCACCGGTACCGTACGCGGAGCACCACTCGAGCCTCCTCAACGTCCATCTGGCTCGGAGACAGCCTGGAGACTCCCCCTTGAGTCTCGACATTTATCATATTTGTTTAGACGTTATTTGTGTATAATGTGTGTTTTCTTCATTTTATTCGGTTTGTAATTTTGATTGTAAGGGGGGGTTATTTGAAAAATGGGACCCCGGGTCCCACGGGCCCCTCAGACCTCATCCCATTGATCCACCTCAGCCTAGGGCCCCATGTGGGGTCAGTCAAAAATTCAAATGGAGGCATCTAGAAGGTTGAATGGTAAAAGACACATGGGGGACAATTGGACTTCAAAGTCCAAGGTAGGCTACCTACCATGTCAAGCTTGCTCCCCCATGGTCAATGGTGCGCCCCTCCCCTCAATTTTTTATTTTAAATTTTGTGTGTTGATCACACTCAATCCCCCCCTTCCCTAGATCCAACGGTGGAGGATGGATTTGAGATGTAACCTATATAAGCTTGTATTTTCCATTTTGGATGAATTAATGCATATGAATTGATGAATATTGTTGGAAGAGGCCTTGGCCGCCCCCCTCCTCTCTCCTCCCTCTCCCCCTTGCAGCTGTGAAGGCTGCCTTCTGGAGGTGTGACTCCTCCCCTATCGGTTCCGGTCATCATCGCCGCCGCCACGAGCCGCCACCGCACCGCCATCGCGACCGTAGGAGTTCTGCCATCTGCCCGTAGCTGCCACCTCCACGAATTCCTGTCATCATCCACGAGCTCAGATCGATTTGGGATTTTTAGGGAATGTTCTATAGGTGTTCCCCACGTCCTACAAAAATTGGTGGGTCATAATTATTCCATTTGGCAATTTCCCATTTTCATCCAACCTCCATTCCCAGATCTGTCTGCTTTCTGTTTCAATTTCCACCCGCCCTGTGTTTCACATGTTCGGACCCATTTGTGATTTTTCTAGGGCTCCCAATTTTACTGAGGGTTTTTTCCATCAACCCCTCCTTCCAAGAATTTTTATTATTTTTTATCAACCCTCCACCTATTTTTCAAAATTCATTTTCAGAGCTAGCTACAGTGCTGTCCACCTGTTCCCAGATCCGACCTATGTCCAGTGCAAACATCATATCAATTCGTAGCCACCTCCAATCAGTCCACAAAAAATATTTCCATCTTCCTTGTTCAAAATCCTATAACTTTTGTGAAGAGCTTAGGAGCTGAATCGGCCAACAACCTCACGGTCGACAGCAGTTCTCAGACAGCTCACCTGTAGATCTGAGGTTTCGGGTACTATACAACAGGAACTTGAAAATTCAATAAAGTTCAGATCCAACCAGATC
Organism: Amorphophallus konjac; assembly: GCA_022559845.1. Classification (NCBI taxonomy): domain Eukaryota; kingdom Viridiplantae; phylum Streptophyta; class Magnoliopsida; order Alismatales; family Araceae; genus Amorphophallus; species Amorphophallus konjac. The sequence goes on from CM040118.1 coordinate 338,852,493, forward strand.
CAGCAGATCTCTCTAGGTCTGGATTGAAGGACTTCAAGAAAGCTTTCCAACGATAGCTCATGTGCCCTGATCTGATGTCGGGATTGATCGCAGCGGCCGTTTTCGCCGGAGTGCGCGCCGGAAAACAGAACTGGAAATCCGTGGGCTATTAGTTCAAGAGTTGGGAATCGGGGCCGATCGGCCCCCGATCGGCGTTTTCGGCTGACCACCGTCCGAGGAGGCGCGCCACCAGGGATCTCCACCACATTGGGCCCCACCCCAGTAGGCCGAGAGGACAGCGCCACCCGTGGGCCCCCCGGACCCGTAGAATCCGCCGTTCGGAAAGCACGAAAATGCGGAGTTCGGCACCGCCGGGCGACATCAAGATGCTACCCGTCATCTCGATTTGCGTGATTCCCGTGCCCCACATGTGACGTTTTACCTCCCTACGTGGAGTGGGTCAAATTATTGTATTGCTGTAACATTGTTTAACCGGGAGTCCGTAATTCGGCCGGGGTTGTCTTCGCCACGCCGGGTGCGTGGAGGTAACGGTCTCACCTTCTTGGCATTTACTTGCTTAGCTAGTATACGGTCATATGTCGCTGTCGAGAGTGTAGGTTCCTAGCTCGTGTGTCCATGTCACCACTGTGATCGTGAGAGTGACCCGTCCCGCGACTCGATCCGAGTCCGGAAGTTGAGTCAGACTACCTTGAACTCTGCCGGCTCCTTAACCGCACACGATCAACGCTTTCCCTCGCTTGGGATGACGAGTGAGTTTGCACTTCTGTTAGCGACGTGTAGCCTATTGGAGCTCTTAGTGTCGAGCCGAGGTCGCTCTAGTAGTCGTGTCCTTGCTGGTTGAGTCGTGTCCGTCTCATGTAGTGTCATCTCCCCAGTCCGTCCCGCATCAGTTTGGTATCAGAGCGAGTTGAGTCTAGGGTAGTCTTGCATAAGTCTTTGCATGGTCTAAGTCGAGTCTAGGATCATCATTATTTTTAAAAACAAAAAAGAGAGGTGTTTTAAAATTGCATTTCATCCTGATAATTCGGTATCTTAAAAGGTGTTGTCCGAATGTTAGGCTACGCCTATCGGGAGGTCGCACACTTGCGGGAGTGATCTTCGGATCGATTAACTCCGCCACGTACCGGATATTTGTTTAGGTCTAGGTGCATTAGTCGGTGTTTGCATCAGTTTGTGTCTCCTAGTTCGTGTGTAATCCAATAAGAGTCGGTCGGTCTTGTCCAAGTGTCGGCATGTCCAACATGTAGTTCCCCCCAATTTCCCATGGATTCCCAATCACCCGGGTAATATGGCCGTTGGTCTACCCATGGGCTTGGCAACCATCCTCTCCCCTTCCGTAGGCCCGAAGCCTCGGATTTTTATGGCTCTAATGATCTACGCGACTACCTCAATTGGGAGGCCACCATGGACAAATATTTTGAATGTTACACCATGTCCGATGCCATGCAAGTTAGTTTTGCCCGAGAGAGGCTTGTCCACAAAGCCGCCTGAAAATGGGAGAGCATTGATCGCATGAGAGAGGTTAGGAGGCAAAGGCCCATCGAGTCGTGGCATGAGATGAAGGACGAACTTAGGAAGGTCTACCTACCCGGCCCGGTAACCTCCAACCGACCCCACCCAATCACCTCCACCCAAGTGGGCCATAATCGGAGGCAACGCGCCGTGCATGTAGAAGAGCCTAGGTCCACGACTAAGCCGAGTTCATATGGGAGAGTCCACCACATTACTCATACTCCAAACCCCACCATTGCCGAACTCTTCCAAATCATTTTGGATAAAGTGGATATGAAGTGTGATTATATTGAGTCCCTACTTCCCCCTTGCCTACCTCCTAGCCGAGATAGGACCAAGCATGAGCCTAAGGAGGTAGCCGCCGGTAGTCCCAACCCGGTGCCATCTATGGCTCCATCCCAAGGTCCTCTCCCCATCATAGTGGATCCTCTTTCCCCACCCACGAGAGCCCCATTGCCTACACCCCCTGTCCGTCAGGAGGATAAGGGTAAGGGTCCACTTATCAGGGAGCGTAGTGGGTCACGACAGTAGTGTTATCGCTGCCAGGGGTTCGGCCACTTTGCCGGACAGTGTCCCACTCGGACATCTCTAGCCCTAGGGGACAAAAGGGTTGGAGAAGCCCCAATCTCCGATCTTTATTCTAAGCCACTTCAGCCCGAGCCACCCGTGTTTCTAACGGGTATGCTTGTCATAGCCGAGCCGCTTCTTAGCTGGCTCAAGAAGGGCTTGGTCCCACTTCCCTTCCCATCTATGGACCCTATCCTACCTCTAGTGCCAATCAATTCATTTCACACCACTTTCCAGTCTAGTCACTATGTGGATACATTGGATGACCTTCTTAAAGGGTTAGACCGGCAGTGGACATTTACGCACTTGTTGGCTCCAGGCTTCGACCGACCCACAGGTCGTAGTTTCACTCATCCCGCTTTAGGGTCCATCACCTCCGTGTACACCATGGGTCATGTTACCACGGAGGTTCTTCTACTCCTCCCTATGCCGGCCGAGCCCGACTTCATTCCCATTTGCCCAAGGGAGGAATATTACTTTCTACCTATGACTGTCGTTCCACCTCTCACAATGAATGAAGGTGATCATTTACACCTCCAAGATTTCCAAATGTGGAACAGTGATTTGTGGAAGCCTAGTCCGAGGGGTCATACCTTCTTTGATCCCTTCGACCCATTCTCTTGTGGACCCCGTGACCCACGATATTTACTCCACCTTTTTGCGAGGGTCCACCATCATACCCCCACCGTCTCATCTCCCTTCATGAATGAAGGAGATCAACAACACCTTCTAGACTTCCACACATGGGATCTTGAGATGAGGGAATCCATATCGAGGGGTCACACATTCTTTGATCCCTTCGATCCCTTTCTTCGTGGGCCCCTTGGCCCACAACCTTCATTCCACCTCTTTAAGGAAGTCCACTATCACACTCCTCCTACTCGGGCCTGGCAACCTTCACATGACAATAGGTCCGAACCGTCATTTGGAGGTAATGAAGACTTTGGTTCTCCCGGTCCACCTAAACCACCCAAACCTCCCGGACTTCCCACATCCAAACCCAATGTCTATGATTGGTGCATCATAGGATGTCTAGGAGTCCACCATGACATTAACCTCCGGTTATGTCAAATGCATGCATGGCACACATTCGGATGTCCTGGACCACCTTGCATATGATTGGGTTTGACTAACATTAGGTTTGTGTAGGGTCGTGTGTGCATCTGTGTGTTTTTATTTTTGTTAGGCATGTTAGGAGTCTGCATGACGACGTCCGTCGTCACATTCAGGTCAGCAATGCACGTTACAAAGAGCTAGCCGATGCTCACCGACACCACCGAGAGTTCCAAGAGGGCGAATATGTCATGATCAGGGTAAGACCTGAACGGTTTCCCTCTGGAACCGTTAAGAAGTTGCAAGCTCGTGGAGCCGGTCCATTTAGAGTGTTGAAACTTGTTGGATCCAACGCGTATGTTGTGGACCTACCCGAGGAATACGGTATAAGCTCTACTTTTAATATTTCGGATCTAGTTGCATATAGGGACCCAGCGGTGATCCCTAGTGAGCCTTTCGAGCCATCTCCTCCAATTGAGAGTGATCCCACACCTGAGTGTCCACCTCCAGCCCCTTTGTCACGGCAGTGTGAGAATATAGATCATATACTGGATGAGCAGGTGACAGTTACCAGGAGTGGATCCTACCCGCGCTACCTAGTGCACTGGAGAGGGCGACCCGCCACCGAGGACACGTGGATCACCCATGGAGAGTTGCAGCGGATCGATCCGGACCTACTGGAGCGGTACCAGAGTGACGCGGACCCTTACTTGACAGGGTCGAGTTTCTCCCACCCGGGGAGAATTGGTGCGGACACCAGAGCACACGAGCGGCACGGGTCGGCGAGCCACCGGTACCATACGCGGAGCACCACTCGAGCCTCCTCAGCATCCATCTGGCTCGGAGATAGCCTGGAGACTCCCCCTTGAGTCTCGACATTTATCATATTTGTTTAGACGTTATTTGTGTATAATGTGTGTTTTCTTCATTTTATTCGATTTGTAATTTTGATTGTAAGGGGGGGTTATTTGAAAAATGGGACCCCCGGGTCCCATGGGCCCCTCAGACCCCATCCCATTGATCCACCTCAGCCTAGGGCCCCATGTGGGGTCAGTCAACAATTCAAATGGAGGCATCTAGAAGGTTGAATGGTAAAAGACACATGGGGGACAATTGGACTTCAAAGTTCAAGGTAGGCTACCTACCATGTCAAGCTTGCTCCCCCATGGTCAATGGTGCGCCCCTCCCCTCAATTTTTTATTTTAAATTTTGTGTGTTGATTACACTCAATCCCAGCCCTCCATTCCCCTTCCCTAGATCCAACGGTGGAGGATGGATTTGAGATGTAACCTATATAAGCTTGTATTTTCCATTTTGGATGAATTAATGCATATGAATTGATGAATATTGTTGGAAGAGGCCTTGGCCGCCCCCCTCCTCTTTCCTCCCTCTCCCCCTTGCAGCTGTGAAGGCTGCCTTCTGGAGGTGTGACTCCTCCCCTATCGGTTCCGATCATCATCGCCGCCGCCACGAGCCGCCACCGCACCGCCATCGCAACCGTCAGAGTTCTGCCATCTGCCCGTAGCTGCCACCTCCACGAATTCCTGCCATCATCCACCAGCTCAGATCAATTTGGGATTTTGAGGGGATGTTCTATAGGTGTTCCCCACGTCCTACAAAAATTGGTGGGTCATAGATATTCCATTTGGAAATTTCCCATTTTCGTCCAACCTCTATTCCTAGATCTGTCTGCTTTCTGTTTCAATTTCCACCCGCCCTGTGTTTCACATGTTCGGACCCATTTGTGATTTTTTCTAGGGCTCCCAATTTTACTGAGGGTTTTTTCCATCAACCCCTCCTTTCAAGAATTTTTCTTATTTTTTATCAACCCTCTACCTATTTTTCAAAATTCATTTTCAGAGCTAGCTACAGTGCTGTCCACCTGTTCCCAGATCCGACCTATGTCCAGTGCAAACATCATATCAATTCGTAGTCACCTCCAATCAGTCCACAAAAAATATTTCCATCTTCCTTGTTCAAAATCCTATAACTTTTGTGAAGAGCTTAGGAGCTGAATCGGCGAACAACCTCACGGTCAACAGCAGTTCTCAGACAGCTCACCTGTAGATCTGAGGTTTCGGGTACTATACAACAGGAACTTGAAAATTCAATAACGTTCAGATCCGACTGGATCCAGCAGATCTCTCTGGGTCTAGATTGAAGGACTTCAAAAGATCTTTCCAACGATAGCTCATGTGCCCCGATCTGACGTCGGGATTGATCGCAGCGGCCGTTTTCTCCGGAGTGCGCGCCGGAAAATAGAACCGGAAATCCGTGGGGTATTAGTTCAAGAGTTGGGAATCGGGGCCGATCGGCCCCCGATCGGCGTTTCCGGCCGACCGCCGTCCGAGGAGGCGCGCCACTAGGGGTCTCCACCACATTGGGCTGCACCTCAGTAGGCCGAGAGGACAGCGCCACCCGTGGGCCCCCCGGACCTGTAGAATCCGCCGTTCGGAAAGCACGAAAATGCGGAGTTCGGCACCGCCGGGCGACATCAAGATGCTGCCCGTCAACCCGATTTGCGTGATTCCCGGGCCCCACATGTGACCTTTTACCTCCCTCCGTGGAGTGGGTCAAATTATTGTATTGCTGTAACATTGTTTAACCGGGAGTCCGTAATTCGGCCGGGGTTGTCTTCGCCACGCCGGGTGCGTGGAGGTAACGATCTCACCTTCTTGGCATTTACTTGCTTAGCTAGTATACGGTCATATGCCGCTGTCGAGAGTGTAGGTTCGTAGCCCGTGTGTCCATGTCACCGTTGTGAGCATGAGAGTGACCCATCCCGCGACTCGATCCGAGTCCGGAAGTTGAGTCAGACTACCTTGAACTCGGCCGGTTCCTTAACCTCGCACGATCCACGCTTTCCCTCGCTTGGGACGACGAGTGAGTTTGCACTTCTGTTAGCGACGTGTAGCCTATAGGAGCTCTTAGTGTCGAGCCGAGGTCGCTCTAGTAGTCGTGTCATTGCTGGTTGAGTCGTGTCTGTCTCATGCAGTGTCGTCTCCCCAGTCCGTCCCGCATCAATGGCAGTCTCAAAAAGAAAAAAAATATTTATATAATAAAAAATGGGGTTAAAAATAGAGATACCCCGGCGGGCCTGGTCGAATCCATCACAGGGAGCCAACTAGGTACAAAAATTGTTACTAACCCAGCTAAGGTGAAAACCTAAAAGGGCGCCTTAGGCAAAATCAGGTAACCCCTCGTTGTGAAAACCCGCAAGGGCGCACCGAAAAAAGCCAAAGGGGCCAGCTCTGACGAAAACCCGCAAGGGCGGTAGGGCTGGTAAAGAGAAAAAAAACTCTCTTTCCCTCTCTATTCTTCACTTACAAAGCCGTCGGCTATTACACACCCCGACGGTGAGCTCAACATCACTCCACAACAATGGTGGCCACTACACCCCCGGAGGGTCGGTCATCGCCAACTCCAGTTCCAGTTTCGGCTACAACGCCTCTACAGGCCAGCCGCCAGTCTCCAGTTCCAGTTTCGGCTACAACGCCTTTACAGGACAACCGCCAGCCCCCAGCCCCTAGCCCCTAGCCCTAGCACTTCGGCTACAACGCCTTTATAGGCCAGCTGCCAGCTTTCAACTCCAACTTTCGACTACAACATCTTCACAGGCCAGCCGCCAGCTTTCAACTCCAATTTTCGGCTACAACGCCTTTACAGGCCAACCGCTAGCCCCCAATCCTAGCACTTCGGCTACAACGCCTTCACAGGCCAGCTGCCAGCTTTCAATTCTAGTTTTCAGCTACAACGCCTTCCCAGGCCAGCCGCCAGCTTTCAAATCCAGTTTTCGGCTACAATGCCTTCCCAGGCCAGCCGCCAGCTTTCAACTCCAGTTTTCAGCTATAATGCCTTTACAGGCCAGCCGCCAACCACCAATCCCAATACTTCGGCTACAATACCTTCATAGGCTAGCCGCCAGCTTCTAACCCCGATCACCGGCTACCACGCCCTTACGGGCCAGCCGCCAGCTTCCAGCTCCAATTTCGGTCACGATCCCTCCATGGGTGGACCAACCAGTCTCAGTCCCGATCACGGCTCCCTGGCTGTGATGCCTTTTGAGGCCATTCGGCCAACTCAGTCCTAGTTTCTTAAGTCCAGAAGAGCTACATTACCAGATAACGACATACAAACAACCAACACTCAGACGTCAACCTACAACTGATACACCCCAGAATCAGTTCCCGGCCTTAACCAAGTCGGCCGCCACACCTTGATAGGCCTACGCCAACCCTCTTCTAGGGCTTGTTCCCCACTTCCCAGCAACCAGCACTCAGTACCTAGTACCCAAAATCCAGTCACACCACTCTCCTCACTCAGTCTTTTATCTCAGCTCCAGTTTCTGGTAAAACCCAGTCCCCTGCCCCCTACGCCGGTACGTGTTAAAACAATCAAGCACGGCCAACAGTAAGTGACAGCCATCCCTTATATCCAACCCTATCCCACAGACTGGGGAGAAGAACAACTCAGTAAACAATAACAGCAAAATCCAGAATTTGTCATTGATACTCTATAAAAGGGAGCCCAAGACATGCCCTTGGGGTAACAAAGATACATAGTCCGGATAACAAAAAGGGGGAAGGGAGTGATACAATCACGGCCTAGCCTCGGTCCCCTCCAGCTCCGCTAAGCGGGACCCCGCAGTCACCAGGTCCACCTCCAAGGCCGACGCGAGCTGAGCACTAGCCTCGGCTCCGGCTTCGGTGGTCCGCCACTCAGCTCTAACAAGCTCCACGGCTTGCCGCTGCTCCTCCAAGGCCTTCTGTCGGGCCTCTGCTCTGCTGGTCACCTCTCTTAGCTGCCTGGCACGGTCCTGGGCAAGGGACATGGCCGCGTCGGCAAGCTTCCTCTGCTCGGTCGCAGCTGGCGCAAGCTGAACACACTGCTCCTGTATCTCATGAATGTTCGCTAGTCGCTATGCTCGCTGCTCCTAAGCCTCCCGAAGTCGCAGGTACTCTGCCCAGATGCCGGCCAAGCCAGACATCCAGGGCCCATGAGGGAATCCAAGGCCATGGTAGCCACGTGTGCACTCCCTCAGTCGCTGCTGAAGCTCCTCTGGGGAAGGGAGGGGATCACCCCCTACGTAGCCCCGGGCTCGCTGAAGTAAGGCTGCTCCTGCACTGGCGTCCAGCAACGGCTCCGGTGGTGAAACGAATGTAGGCCACTCAATCTCCAGCTCGAGAGAAGAGCGACCCATCTCAGCCAGCACGCCAGAAGGACCTGGACCACCCCATCAAACATGAAATGGGTCAACAATGTTCAGGACTTCCCTATAACATGACAAGGTGAAAAACCTGAGAAAGGTCCTGTCTCTCACCTGGTGTAGCTCCTGCCACGCCTGTCACTTCCCCGCTCAGGGTCGGTGAAGGTAACCTCTCCTCCACCCCGAAAATGTCCTCTGCCGGAGTCAGAGAGGGTAGAGACTCCCCTGCAACCCGATCGTCCCCAATGGCCATTGAGGTGACTGAGGGCTCCTCTTGACCCTCCTCGACGGGAGCCGACGCGTGCTCCTTCTCAGACTCCAGTCTTGGACGTAACACAAAAATGTCATCTCTCTGCTGCAACTTCTGTATCAAAACCAATGCGGAGGCAAGAAGAAGCCGCATATACCTTCCAACGTCGCCTCCATCTCGGCGTCCCCGGTAGAAGAGGCCTCGAAGGAAGAAGAGCTCGAGCTCTCCTCAGTCTCCATCGTGGCACTGCCACCCTCTGAAGAACCAGACGGGCTCTCCGATGAACCCCTGGCCATGGACAAATCAAGGGCACATGTACATCGAGAAACCAGATTAGACTACTATCATGTCCAGCCTCACATAAAGATAGCTCCCTAGTCAAAGATGCTAGGGAAGAAGCTCACCAGTCGAGGCGTCCCCTTCAAAAACCCCCTCAATGTCGACGAACTCCTCGTCGCCCCCAGCAGCAACTGCGACGGGAGGCTCGTCCCCTAATAGTTGGGCCGTGTCCCGGGGGAGCTCTCCTTCCTCTAGAGGGGAAGAGGTACCTACGATCCATCCCAGTCAAAGCTCAGCACGGGTGGGAATGTCAAATAATCCACCCTAAAGCGATCAAGTGCTCAGTTATATACCTGACGGTCCCACACTGGAGGACTCCACCAGCCCCACCGTACAGGCCGACACCACGCTCGGCAAAGGTGGGAGAGGCACCTTCATCAGCAGCAGTGGTGGCCTACTCAACATGTCCTCAACGGTGACTGGGAGCACGAAAGTCACCGGTCCGGGCTCATCTCCAAAAGATGGTAGGACCATTGAGGGGCCGGCATCCGGTAATTCTCGGATCTTCTCTAGGGTAGCCGCCGCGTCCGCACCTGCCGAACTAGCAACACAAATCAAGTGAATAATTCTGGCTTGCTAAAAGAGTCCAACAGCAATGGGAAGATCCCCTCGACAACAATTGGACACTTACCCGGACAACTACTAGCCACCGTGGGTGCTAGCTCTTCCGCCTGCTCAGGGGCTCCGCTCAGCGTCTCAATAAGGGCCTTGGCTCCCGACATCTCTACCTCCTCTGCACAATCCAGACGGTTATGTCAGTAACCGAAAGCAGGTGAATCACAGCTCACACCTAGCATCAGAAGCCCTTACTCATAGAAGCACCGCCAGTGGCCTCCCACGACTCAAAATCGGGGAAGGTCCCAGCATGGGGTACAGGCTCGTCCATCAGACAAAGGAGCCCCTCCATGTCCATCTCGAACTCGTCCCCTTCTTCAGGTGGAGGATCCACCTACCGAGGGGGCGAGAAAGTCGCCTCCACTCTAGCCTCCGGCTAGGCTACAAAACACAAGTCCAGCAAAAACAAGATTAGCCATCTATCATGGCTAAACCTAGCAGGAGCAAAGAAGGCAAAGCGACACTTACTCAAGGCCGTCCCCGCCTCAGCTTGCTCGCCAGTCTCGAGTCCCCCAGGGGACTCATCAGCCTCAGTCGCTACATCCTCTACGCGAGGGCGTTTCCTTCGAGGCTGCAGACCTCCGTCTCCGTTCCCTGAGGATGTTCCCGTGGAGGGTTGGTCCCCCTCTGTCGCAGAACCTGCTGACAAACACAGCAATATACAACATATCAGTTCTATAGCTAAGAATTATAGAATGAGAGAAAGAGAACAGACTAAGGGAGGAAATCCTAACCTGAAGCCCCAAAGGGGGTCAATGGTAGAGGCACCAGCTACTCCATCCCTATCGCCAAGGCTCGAGCCGCCATCGTGACGGCCTCCCGAATATCCCATGGAGTCCGTGCGCACTCAACCTGGGACACGAACTCCATAGGTCTAGCTGACCCAATCGCATGGGTGATGTGTCGTCTCCAGTCATCGACCGCTGTGTCGGCGAAGCTCCTGTGCGGGAGCTCCCTGTCCAGCGACCCTCTGTCCCGGATGCCACAATCGGCCAAGAATTGAGTCCACCAAGCCTTAGGTGCCCTCGATCGAGAGACCTTCGCTCCAGTTGTTATTGCCGATCCCTGTCCCAGGGGCTTCAGTGCCCTTCCGTTGCTTCGGGTCCCAAAAGATGAACCTCGGCCACTCCGGGGCCACTGTGATACAATCCGCTCAACCTCTCGGCGGATCCGAGCAACACGGGTCCTCAAGTACCCCACATCCAGTGCAATGGGAGGCAGATCCTCCCTCAGCAGGCGACCCTCCTCCACCTTCCTAATCACGGAGGCCTTCTTTCGGTAGAGGTGGCTGTGCCCGAACCACAACCGGGCGTAGTGCACATCAAATCATCCCCGACGTCCCTGTTCCGGCATCGGGAATCACTCCGGCTCTCGACGGCAGTAGAAATCCCACCAGGCCGCTGCAAGTAGGTGGGTATCCTTGCCCTTGTACTGCCTGCCCGTCAGATGGAACTCCCTATTCGGCGGAATCCCCTGGTCATACCCGAAGTTTCTGGCAAAGTGATGTGGACAGTATGGCTCCAAGGAACTCGTTGCAGACCGGTGCAATGCTAACACAGCTACTCGGGTGCTCAGTATCCACTCAGTCTGTGGTCTTGTATCGGTCGCCCCCTGACTGGGGTGGGCGCTGGTCGCCCCTCCACCTTAAGCCCCCAGAAAGAGGCAAGAGTCCCTCACTGCATTGTCGAAGGGCAGTCCCTCCTCGCCCCGGGTGGGCAGGTAACAAAGGGCCCTCCTGGCCCCCTCAAGCTGCTCCTTTGCATTACCATCCGGCTACCCAGTAAATCCGAACAAAATTGGTGCCGTCGGGTTCGCCACAGTACCCCGCGTCACCAGTCCCGGGAACAGTAACCTGGCCCACACACTAAGGTAGTGGGTCGGCAGAAGTATACTCCTCTCCCTTGGCGCTGAGTGTGCTGCCAGTACTCCAAACCCCTGGTAGATGTTGGCCAGTGCAGCAGGAGCTAGAGCCAACTGTCTCCCCTCAGCCAACAAGCAAGCTGGCCACAACAACTCAGCTCTCAACAGCCCATCTTCTCCGTGAGGAGCTACAAAAGTCACCAGCCAATATGCTAGATAAGCTGCAAGGTGTGTCACATCTGGCAGACCATGGGGATTCCACCCCTCCTTTGGTGCGTATACATATCTGGAGTACGTCCGGAAGCGTAGCTTCACCTCCGTGTACTCCTCCCATGGAGTCTGGTCCCTGGCGAACTCGTGGTAGAAGCAAAATGGCCCGTTGTAGAAATGGCGGACGCATACATTCAGTGGCACCCGGGGAGTCTATGCGGCTCTCTCTCTCCCTGCTAGAGCTAAATCTCTCTAGGTCTTTATGAGATACCGATAACTGTGAGGCACTCTTCCTAGCCTGTCAGTGTGACTGCGGTGGAGGTCATCCATCACTACCTCCTCGTATCCTTCACCGATAATCGGCAAGCCAGAAATCCTGAACAAAGACCACAAGTCAAGGCTGGTCTCTCCCTCTGCTATTGCCACCGTGTTCCAATGACGGTTGAAACGCTCCAGCAAACCCTGCAGCAATCCGGTGTAGCACGGGTACCCGTACAGAGCGGTAGTCACCGCGTACCTGATCCCAGCTCGGTCCAGCAACACCCGGTAGTGGTGGAGAATTCCCATCAACCACTCAGTGGCACCCTGGCGATAGTAATGTGACGAGATCACTGTCCAGCAGCCATACTAGCTAGTGATGGTCTGTCGCATGATTTCGTTCAGCATACTGTGATCATCGTAGCCCTCTCCAGCGTATTGCACACTCGCGGGCTCCAATACCAACCCAGCAATCCCCTCAGTCTCAGTGCGATGGTGGCCGTGCAAATCCCAGCTACCTGGGCCAATCGGCCCAACTCTGACTCCAGACTGCTCCACCATATCGAAAAACCCCAGGCAGTCAACGTTGGGAAACTAGCGCTGCCTCCAATAGTCCTCCGAGAAGCTCGGATAGCTGCAGAAAAATGTACCCTGTAGGCTATCCTTGCCAATCCAGATGGCCCTCTCAAACCGGCGGCGGGCCGGTTGACACTGAAAATATTCCTAATACTTCCTGACTTCTGCTTCTGCAGGTCGTAAGTTCTGATTGGGTGCTCCTGTGCCGACAAAGAAGAAAAGAAAGAAAAGAAGAAAAAGAATGGCGGAAGCCGAACAAAAGATGAGACCAAAGAAAAGAAGAAAAGAAAAGATGCTCGGCTCCAACGGATGGCCGCTAAAGTAAGACCCGCGTGCTCGAGCCAAACACATACGAAGTTCTGATTAAGGCCATTCATCTGGCCGAAAGCTTCGTCAATGCCCCGTCAAGGTCTTTCAAGGACCACGACGAGGGGAATGGCTAACGGTGGCTTCCGGAACCATCCCCGGACCCATCCGCTAGCCCGCGTCGGGCGAACAAGCTAAACCAGCACACAAAAGGTTGTCAGCGCCCCTTAACCCGGCGCCGCCACATCCGGCGTGCCAAAATGATTGCGGGGCATTTGTCCCCGGTGCCACTAAATCCGGCGCGCCCTCCGTGGTGCCGGATTAACTTGTTGCTATAAAAGCAACACTTGTTCGACCCACTGTGGGGACACTAGAGACAGTAGAAGGGGGAACGAGCTCGAGGCCACCAATCAAAGCGAGGAGTGCGAGGGTTCTTGGGGAGGAAGTATCTTTGCCTGAGAGTTTTCCTACGGCCGCCGCTCTGTTATTTCTGAAGTCTCCGACGTCGAAGAAGAAGATCCTCTATTTTGTCGTCCGTCTAGGTGGGTCGCCGTGGTTTCCGGCCGATCCCCCTTCGGTTGGTTTTCCCCTTTCATCATAATGTAAATGGGAGAGGGGGGAGAGGTGATGATATGAGCCTACTTTCCCCCTTTCACCATCTCTGTTACTCACTACCTCTCCCTGCAACCTCTTCTTTCATTCGATGTTAACGATGACCGGGCGGCAATGCCGGGGTCGATGTATGCAATTTGTACAGCTTTCCTTATTCGTGGAATGAATTTCGTGCATGATTGCACTAATGAGGCAAGGGGATTAACGTTGTTTTCCATCTCTACATCATCTCTTCTTCTCCCCCCTATGTTTTCTTCTTGCGGCCAGTGAGACGGCGCCATGCAATAGTGCCGGCGCCGGAATGGGTGATATGCATATGTGCATCCCTACTTACTGTGCTTAAAGAGGATGAATGAACTGTGGTTGTGCTCGGCGCCATCTCTAACTTCCCCAGTTACTCATCTTCTCTCCGCCTGTGCATTTAATCGTTTCCCTGCGCATATCGTCTCCATACCCATCTTCTCTGACGCCGGATACGCCCTGGTACACCATGGGCTACAGTAATTTCCCCTCTCCCTGGGGTTCTTTCCTTTATGGAGTATCGAAGGCTTCGCCGCTAGAGATGTGTGCATGTATGTCTTACTGGTCGACCCTGGGCCTATCCTCTTGCCCCCCCCCCCCCGCCCTTCTGTTTCTAATCATAAACAGGAGGAGATGAGGTCACCCCTATAAGATTGATGCTTGGCTTCTCCGCATCATTGTCCTCCGAGCGTTAGCTCGGTGATCGCTCTCTTAACATGCTAATCCCTCGATATATATATATATATACATATACCCATAGATATCATGATCAGTTTGCCGACTGAGTATGAGTTGCATCCACACCGTGTTACGGTTCTTTTAAGGAGATTCGATGACCGGGGATAGGGGAACATTCCCCACTGTTCCATTGTGATAACACTCTGTCCACAGGCGACCGTCTAGCAGTGACGAATCTCCTATGGATTAATGAGTAAACAGTAAATGGGTTAATCCCGACATCTCAAATCCACAGTCCCTAATGGACTTTGTGGTGGCCGTGGGTTGCATGCCCCTCGTAGGCTAGCAGTCGGGGTTTCCTTCCCTCTACCGGTCATCCCGATTCGAGCGTTGTATCGACTCGGGTTACGTGCCCCTTGTAGGCTAGCCCTCGGGGTTTTCGCTCCCATAATGAGTCGCCTCATTCGTTCACTCTTGCCCACGGACCTGGTGCGCTTAGTAGGCTAGCCCTCGGGGTTTTCCTATCCGTTCGGGTTTACCGGCCGCCATTGTGCCACCCGGCTCTTAGGGGTTGCTCCGTCATGTGATTATTCCCCGTTTCTCCCCGACAATCCTCTGGGATAGGGAGATGCTGTCAAAATTTTGGCTCGAATAATCTAATGGATCGCTCAATAGTATTAACGTAATAGATCGGCTTGATTTAGAACAATCACCGCGCTCGAGTACGAACCTCGCGCGAGCCCGTGACTTGGCCTCTGGAAGTCCCGGAGCCAAACTGATAGACAATTGACTCAATAAAGCTCCAAAATCTTTTAAAACATTTTTAATAAACCCAAAAATAACTAATAAAACCTCAGATTCCGTGAAATTGGGCTAAATTGGCACCGTCGGCACCCGACGCGCCTTAATACGGCGCGCCCTAAAGCAACGCACCCTATTCCGGTGCGCCCCAAGGATTGCCTCACCGTTTTAACCCCCCCTCTTCACCTATGCTTCATGGCGCCGTTTTAGGCCTTTTCCTATAGTTGTCGCGCCGTTTCAAGCTCTTTTCCTACGCATACCGCGCCGGTTTCAGCCCGATTCGCATCGTCGCGCCGTTTTAACTTTCTCCTCTCCTTCGGGATAATTTCTAGTTCCAATAACGAAACCAAATAAACTCGGTCATCGATAAAAATGAATGAAAAGGGTTTGTTTAATCCCGATTTAGTTATTTTAATGGTTTCATCATCATCGTTTATGCTTAAACATATATGTCATGTTAATGCATGTCCAATTGCACGGACCCCCGGTATATTAAATGGCACTAGTGGAAAGTCGGGCCATGCCCGACGGAAAGCTCCTACTATGCGTGAGGGTGGTCTTTGGACTTAAGTCCTCCGCCACGTACCAAGGGTTCCGCCCTAATAAACCATGCATGGTAGAATATCTTGCATGATCATTCACATCCTTTGCATTCTCTCCCGGCCTCGACGGCCCATTATCTCGACAATTAATCAAAGGTTTTCCCT
The DNA here is from genome assembly GCA_022559845.1 of Amorphophallus konjac. Lineage (NCBI taxonomy): Eukaryota > Viridiplantae > Streptophyta > Magnoliopsida > Alismatales > Araceae > Amorphophallus > Amorphophallus konjac. The sequence continues at coordinate 338,868,064 of CM040118.1, forward strand.
CCTCGTAGGGGATGTAATTAATGCCATAGCCTTTATGGATAAGTACTACCATATTGTGTGCTTGCATGCAATTGTATCTTTGGTTATGTGGGCCCCATGGTCTTTATTTTAGCGATTAATCAAGGGTTGTCCCTCTTTCGGAGGGGCGTAATTAACGTCGTAGCCTTTATGGTACGACGGGTTTTGGGTTCCGACACGATCACCTATAATCATCTGGTTAGTCAGACAGTGCGCATAATAAACTCGTCACCCAGTGACTGGCACGCCCTACGCAAAAAAACCTTTAATAAATAAACCAAACAAATAAATCAATACAATAATAAAACATTTTTAATAAAAATCCATCCCCACAGTCTGGCACGCCCGGTGGGACCCAGCCTCCCTTCATCTTTTCGCCAAAATATTGGGACCATGGGCCCCCACCCAACTATTTCAAATGCTAATTTTTCATTCGTCTTGTTTCCCTCCTTGTAGGTCAAAGCAATGGCGAGTGGATTGTCTGGAGTTGTTTTCGGTCCCCAAATCATGGCCGACCATGCTGCATACGGCTACCTTGCTGTACCTACCACCTTCGATAACTTTTCCCCAGTCGTTGGCTTCCCCAACTTCCTGGGAGTTGCATTCGCGGATCTCCTGAACGGGGAAAATTCTGAACCTACGAAGCTGAAGATTAACAAAGCTGCGGCCCGCCGAAGTGAGGGCCAAATTAACAAAATTCTACTGAAAACTCCGGTGATCGTGAGCTGCCACGTCCACCATATTGTTTGCCCAACTGTGGCACATGAGAAGAAGCCTGCTGGGGGCAACAAGAAGAGCTCCAGAGGAAGAATTGTTGCTGCTCCTCGGAGTCAACTTTCAGCATCTGGGAAGTCCTCGTTAATCGGGGCATCCGAGTATACTTCAATGGCCGCAGGGCCGGAGTTCTGCCAGATCGGATCATCCCGACTGTGCCCACCCACAACACCTTCCAAGTGCTAGCAAGCCGGAGGGTGAATTTTAATGACAACAAGCAAGGGAGGCCAACCCCGAACTTGCCAAAGTTTAAGCAAATCTGGGTTCCCAAGAGGATCCGAGGCCCTGCACCAGCCTCACAAGGCTTCAAAAATTCTGCGGATGTTCCCAATAGGGAGGGCAAAGAGACTATACATGCGGAGGACGTCATGATCGCAACTCATCCACCCGCCGCCAGGGCCTGTGCAAGGCAGGCTGATATTTCCAAATATTCAAGAAACTTCAATCAAGCTGCCAAGCTGATACGGCTTTCACATATGCCGTCCGCCCGAGTCCAACTGCTGTCTCCTACCATTTCTCCAGAGTGCAATCAGGAAGACAAGACAAAGATAGTCCAGGAATATTTTCATAACCTCGGGAACCCCACCCTAGGTCAACAAAGGTCTCTTCGTGTCATCAGGACCGAAGAGGAAGAAAAAGATAAAATATCACCCATAGGGGCGAATGAAGAGGAGAGGCAAATAGGGGCTAGAAGCCTTGAAAAGTCTCCGCAAAATGAAAAGATGAAAAGAATTTCAATGTATGAAGGGCTGACTTTCCCCAATCAGACTCAAAGGGGAATCAGAAAGCACAAAAGAAGAATGCAAGTTCTCACAAGCAATATGACAGGGGTAATGGGCATACCCGACACCCTGCCAAATGAACAAGAAGAGCCGACCGAGATTGCTGGAAGAAAAGACCCGATGACAAGATGGGACAAAGCTGAGGCTGAGCTATTGCAAGCCGCAAAGGACAAGCAGGTTGTTGATGAAAGTATCGCTACTATCGCAGCAAGAATAGTGGCATCTGAGCAAGAAGGAGCGTTCCTGTCTCCTCCATTTGAATATGCCTCTAGTAACACACTCGAGGGCATCATTAATAAAACAGCTATGGACCCTGTCATCCTGATGACGCTGCAAAGGTACCAGCGGGAGATAAAACTGCTGAAAAGAAAATTAAATGAAAAGGCTGAACACGCTATGGCGCCCGAGGAACTGGGGGCACGAGCCGAGCCATCACAGGAAGGTTTCAACCCCGGGGGTGCTCCTTCACCGGCCATTCTACAAACTGCAGCTCAGAACTGGGCTACTCCCCAACATTATTCCCAGATTCTCCAGTCAGCACGGCCAATGCCCCTTCAGATGCAATGGCAGGCTCCCCTATCAGAACCTTTACCACCCAATGCTATGACTTCGGCCGCATTATTGATGCAGCCCACCTACCTCTGCCCTCAATCAGCAGATCCAATTATGATGAACAAACTGATGGTGGAGCAAATGATAGAGGCAAGGTTAGCAAAGAGAGGTGGTGATGATTACGCCCCCTTTGGCATATATCAAGTGCCATATCCGGCCCATCATACTGCCAAAAGATTGCCGTCGGGCGTCAATAAACTCCCAAAATTTGACAAATACAATGGGCAAGGCTCCCCGAAAGAACATATTATGCATTATATGACGGTCATGGGTGACTTGGGGGCGGACGAGTCGTATCTGCTCAAGTTCTTTGGGTCTTCATTCACAGGACCTGCCTTTGAATGGTACTCTGACCTGACGGTCGGGTCTATCCACGACTGGCCAGACATGCAGCAGAAATTCAGTGAAAGATTCCACGTCATCGAGGCAGAGATGACCGTGTCTAACCTGCTGGCGGTCAAGCAAAAAGATGATGAAACAGCTGTAGAATACATCAAGAGGTGGAGGGATCTCAGCATAAGGTGCCGACGTCCTCGGCATCTAGAAGATGCAATACAAATATGCAAACAAAATCTGAAGAAGGTGATTCCGAAAAAGATGATTGGAATAGAAATCTGGTCATTTGATCGATTAAGTGATATTGCCACGGAGGTTGAAGATTTCTTCACAAGATTCCTCTCCATTTCTGCCGACTCAAGTCATCAAGCCAGGCAGATTAATAAACGACCGATGCTGAAAGCGGTCCATGCTGTTAGCCTCATGGCAAAAAGGCATAAATGGGTGCACAGTCCTCCTCTCAATGAACCTGCTGAATGTCGAGAGAGTCATCCTCCGCAGAACAAAGCAAAGAAGCTTTATGCCTTCCCCTGGGACCGGACCCGAGCATTATTCGAGTGGGCTGTCAAATATAGCAAAATCAGGCTTCTGAAGTCAAAGAGGCCTGATGACGTCAGAAGAAGAGATGGTCCTCATTTTTGCCCCTACCATCAAATCTTGGGGCATTCTATTGAAGATTGTCAAATATTTAAAGACATCGCTCAAGGCTTAATAAAAAGATGGGACCTACAAATGGGGGAGGACAAAGTTGACCCTCCACGCCCTCATGAAGTGCCTACGCAGGAGACATCGATTAACATGATATATGTATGCCAACAGCCGCCCAAAGAAGCGTCGGAGGGTTGCAACCAGCACACCAATGAAGACTGTGCCCTAGTGCCTGAAGAAAAATAAAGAAATTGGCAAGCATTGTCAACAAAGAAAAGAACAAGATCAGCATCCCTTCCAACTTCGAGAGTCCAGGTTAGTGGAGCCATAGACCGGCCTACTCTGCCTCTTGCAGTCTCTGCCCGCCTTCAAACAGCCTCTCCAATGGCTATCAAAAGGTCAATCTACAGTAAAAAGAAGAAACAAACCCCGTCGCGGGGACCTGAAGAAGCTAGCTCAGCCATGGGGCGGCCATAAGCTATTATAAGTGGGCTTGATAAGCATGAGCAGCTCAAGAATCAACCTATGCAGCTCAAGAAGCGTGCCCCTCAAGGACACAATAAGTCTCATGGGATAACAAAAAGAATTAAAGAAAATACAAGGGTGTTCAATGCACCGAACGACCCACTGCGGGGGCAGATGCCAGCCATATGGGAAAAGGAAAATGAGAATACAAAAGCTAAAATAAGACATGTTGCTCTCTCTTGCAACATGCTGTCAGCACCGTCTAGTGTGGCTCAAGCTACTGATGAAGAAGATGAAGAAATTTGCTTCATGCCAAAAGGAGCAAATCAAGCTAAAGCTTCTACCTCCCACCATGCTGTCGGATCCGGGAGAATACCAAGACACCCACCAGCCAAAAAGGGGACACAATACCGTGTTCCTCCTAGGCTCGAAGGCATAAAACCCAGGGAGTTCATCTCGAAGAAACCAGACGCATCCAGCAATAATGACGGGATGCCACTCACCCTAGTCAAACCGGAGGCGCAAGATAGCACTCTCGGTCCCTCCTGGCAAGGTCCCGCTGTGATGGCACTGCTACACCAGAAGCAGCAGGAAATTGAAATGATGTAAAAGCAGCTGAATGAAATGAATCTAAGTCCACCTATGCCGCGACTGGCAGGACATCTACATGAGGCAACACAAGGTAGTGCTAACCCACCTGAAGCTTTAGCACAGCCAGCCACGTCCCGAATAATACATGATCTTACAAGGGGCATCCTCCCTCAACCACTTCAACATACAGTCTTTCGGGCACGTCAGGGGGAAACTAAAGCATCTCCTAAGATGGTGCCAATGAGACCGCGCATGCGGTCAGGCGAGCTGAAGGCGAAACAAACAATGAATATGAAGATGGCGGAAGGGGAAGTCATCGAGGCCGAATTACAAGCAGCCAAACAAAAAGATAATGAGTCTGTCATGGACTACATAAGAAGGTGGAGGAATCTCCGTGAAAGGTGCAGACATCCGCCGAGCTACGGGGACTCTGTTCAAATCTGCAAAGAAAATTTGAGAATAGAAATTCTACGATCGGTCATTGACATTGAAGTCACGACCTTTGAATAGCTAAGTGATGTCGCAGCCAATGCCGAAGCAGTTCTGGCAAGGCTTTGCTCGGCCTCTACGGCCTCGAGCCAGGAGAATAAACCAATCAACAAACCTCTGGCACAAGAAGAAGTTTGCGCCTCAAATTTTGAAGCCTTCGAGCAACAGAAGAAGAAAATGAAAGAGGCATCTTTTGCCAATTCGGCAAAACAATGGCCCACATTAAGGGGCAAAATGATGAAACTGTATTCCTTTCCAAATGACAAGACTAGGGCACTTTTTGAGTGGGCCCGTGAATACGGCAAAGTAGTGCTTCCGGAGCTGAAGAAACCAGGCAATGCCGAAAGAAAAGATGATCCACGATTCTGTCCTTATCACCAAATGTTGGGGAGGATTGCTATGTGTTCAAGGACATTATTGAAGACCTAATCAAGAAAGGTGAACTACAGATGGGCGAGTATAAGGTGGACCCACCGTGCCCTCATCAAATATATGTCCTTAAAAGAGCAGTCCCGCGCGGCGTTATCGCCTTAACTGCTCCTCACAAATCTTGCTGAAGCCGATGTCTAGCAGGCCCGCATAGCTTGAATGCAGATGCTTGCCAACAAAAAGAATAATGGCAAATGAAGCAAAGAAAAAAAAAAGAGGAAAAAAAAAGAAAGGAAAGGTCCTGTTCTGGGGCAGGCACCAAAAAAAAAGAGAAGAAAAAAAATGAGCAAAAATGAGGGCTAATGCAATTTGCATATATAGACATAAGGCTTGACCTATTGAATCTGAAATGTCGTCTCTCATAAGGTCGGGTCTTCCAAAAAAAAGAGAAAAAAAATCCTTTTGAAGGAGGCCTTGATGGCTACATCTGTCAAAGGAGATATCACTCCCCCCATGTCTTGGTCCATGCCAAATAAGAAACTACCATTGTGGGGTTGGCGTGGTGGAGCGAACCACTTATCCCCTCTCTAAGGGGGTGAGCGCTCTCCTATGCACCCACCTTGGTCTGTTTAAAAATAAATGGATGAAGGGTGACGGCTCTACACTGCACTGTCGGCGCCATCCGAGTTGTCCGTTCAAAAAGAATGAATGGAAAAGAAAAAGAAGAAAGGAAATTATGAGGTCAACAAGGCCTCCCCATCTGCCCCATAGGCTGAAGGCTCCCTAATAGCATTGCATGGTGAATGCCTAAGGGGGAATAAAATGACTGTGCCATCTGCAGAGGTGGGAAGGACCAATAGCCGCAGCCTCTAAGAATAAGCGTCAAGAGGAGGACACTTGGCGTAAGCGTCGGAGGCCCGAACCGAAGCTATTTGGAGCATCTCCTAAAGAAATCAATGACAAAAGAAGATAGCTATTTATCTAATGCATATCTGTCACTCAATCTCCCAGGGGGATCATGTTAATCAACAGCCTCACTGACACTAAAGAACTTTCATTGGCCGTTAGGCCTCCCATTTCAAATATGGGTCCAAGCCCTGTTGGGGGATGAAAGAACAGGTCCTGCCGAGTTGTCTATACGTACCCTCGGCTCCTTTCTCCTCATGAAGCCAACAAATAAGCGCCTTTCGGCTTCTAGTGGCCTATCTCAGCACCCCTGGTCCTACCAGAATTCAGGGTGCCTTGCCGCCCTCCTATCATACGGGGATACTCCCAACTCATCCCACCGGGACTAACCCTCCACCCTTGAACTAGAACCTATGCTCCCAGCCAATGAACTTTCATGGCCTTTCGGCATTTAGCCGTAACAACGCCATATTTGTCCCACAGGACTCTTCTATCACGGACGGTTCGGATCTCTTCCCAATGACGGCCTAATGAACTCTCCCTTTCCTTAGCATAAGGCACTCCTGTTGGTTTATTCCAACGTTTATTTCCAGCGTCTCCTTGTATTTGGTGTGTACCATGTGGGGTATGGGACCCACGTGGGACCATCGGTGCTTGGCAGCCCAACCCGTCGCATGGATTATGGGGTCCATGTGCGAAGCCCCTCATGCCCGCCCACAGCACGTCATAGACGTGGGGCTCTGCGCTGCCATAAGGAAATACGGTCTAACCTTCGCTACCAGCTCGAGCTTTTAGCGCAACGGTAGGGGCTTGATCCTGTAAACTGGTATCAGAGCGAGGTCACGGGTTCAAATCCCAGGTGCCGCTGGGGGGGAGATTGTTGGTTTATTCCAACGTTTATTTCCAGCGTCTCCTTGTATTTGGTGTGTACCATGTGGGGTATGGGACCCACGTGGGACCATCAGTGCTTGGCAGCCCAACCCGTCGCATGGATTATGGGGTCCATGTGCGAAGCCCCTCATGCCCGCCCACAGCACGTCATAGACGTGGGGCTCTGCGCTGCCATAAGGAAATACGGTCTAACCTTCGCTACCAGCTCGAGCTTTTAGCGCAACGGTAGGGGCTTGATCCTGTAACCAAGTGATAAGAACAATATGAAGTGATCTAGAAGGGGAGGGGATGAATAGATCACTGTTTTCGTAGATTTAAAAATTATTGCAGAGTATATTGCTAAACGGAGCTAACCTCGAGTTTTGACTATCGTAGAAGATGCAGTGCAGTTAATAGCTCAAGCAAATAGAAGGCATACCACAATATTATCACGATCAATCACACAAGGGCTCAGAGGATTTTAAGGTGGTTCGGTCCTTCAGACCTACATCCACCCCACACTCAACCTGAGTGTGGCTTCACTAAAGGCTGGGCAACACAGCTTGCCAAACAACTGCTGATACACAGCTTCCCAGGAGAACAACCTCTCCTCTTCCTCCTACCCGGAGGGAACCTCTAGCGATCAGCAGTCACTAGAACCCAGAGACTCACGTCTCTCTTCCTCTTTACCAAGAGGGAAACCCCACTAGTAGCAGCCCTGCTACTAGTGAACCAGAGGTCGAAGACCCCTCTTCCTCCCAACTCGGAGGGTACCTACAAGCAGCTCACCTGCTGCTTGCAAACCGGAGATTGACTCTCCCTACTCCTGATCTCACAGGAGGACCCCGACCTCAGTCCAGAGGATCGGAAACACAAACAATAACGGTTGAAGAAAGATAAGAACAAGAAACGAAAAATACGAACGAAGGAAATCAAAAATGCCAGACAATGGAAACAATGTAGCTCAATATAGAGCAATAGACTTCGGATTTGATCCGCAAGTCAGAACAATTCTTCTGAACACTCTTCTGCTCTCTTTCTATTTCTCTCTGCTATTCCTTTTTTTTTCTTTCTTTTCTTTTTCCTGGATCGAAGGGCTCTCTGTTTCCCTGTTTTCTTCTATGCCTCTCTACTTCGATAACTTTCATCTGAGGACGAAGGATTCTATTTATAGCATCAATAGCAGATGGATAGGGCATGAAATGCGTGTGCCTCCCACGCTCGATCCAGAAGTATCCTGTCACGTGCCTTTATCAAATTGGTTCCTCTTGTCTCGGATCACGTGTAGCCCTGGAGTGTGGAATGTTCTTCCTCGGACCTGTAATGAGATTAAGTCCATTAATACGCTGCATGGCTATTAAGACCAAAACTGCATGAGGTATAGTAACAACAACACGACGTGACTATTTCTCGAGATGTCATAAGAACGACACGAGAAATTCTGTAACAGATCAGATATACAGAAGATAATGACACGAGGTGAGGTTATACGCAAGAGAGACACGAGGTTACGAATACAAAAACAACACGAGGACAATACGGGCTTACGACAGAAGCCGACATGAAGACTAAAATGAGAGACCAACACGAGGACAGAGTATAAGGAAACGACTCGAGGTGAAAAACAACACGAAGTGAAGTTAGACACGAAGTAAGAAGCAACGACACGAAGTATAGTGGTGACAAACACACACTACACAGAAAAACGACACGAATCATAAAAATAATGCTAAGTGAAGACAGTAATCGACATGCAGTGAGAACAACACGAGGATAGTGAAAACAGCACGAGATGTAAGCAACACGGGCTGATAACGACACAAGGTCGAAACAGTAAATGACACGGGATAACACTGCACGAGGTAAAAACGACACGAAGACTTAATAATAAAAACGACACGAGGTGGCAATAAAAGAGAACGACATGAAAACAACATGGACTGTAACCGAAACCGACACGAAGTCAAACAGTACAACACGAGGTGTTGTAACCAAGACGAAGTGCCAATCGACCACGAAGACAGTATGCAAAGAAACGACTCGAAGACAGGAATACAAAGGATGACATGGAAACAACACAGTAATCAAAGACTGCACGAGGTGAAAGAACAACACTCAAACAGACGACAACAAGGCTAATTCGACACGAGGTGAAAACGCGAAGCAAGAACTACATGATGTTTGAGGAAAAAACAGCACGAAGACAGAACATGAACGAACACACGAAGTGTTACCTCTTTAGCAGTTATTTCATATAAAACCATGGATAACTCAAGTGCACATGGATATCTCAAGTGCAAGATATCTGATCAAAAATAACAAGAACAATTAACATAGTGTTGCTCATCATCAAAATACTTAGGGAAGACACACAATCCAACAATCTCCCCCTTTTTGATGATGGCAACACTATATTAAGTGTGAGAGATAAGTTCAAAAGAGATCAATTCAGGATATTTAATGCAGACAACTTAAAGCATACTTGCTTCCTTACTTCCCTTGATGAAACCTGAACACTCCCCCTCACCTGAACACTCCCCCTCACTCCCCCTGAACACAGCAACAGTTTACCTCAGACTTGATAACTAACTCAATTCTCTCCCCCTTTGACATCATCAAAACTAGGGTCAAATCTGAAGATACAGAGAAGGGAAAATTGCTGACGATAGAGAGAAAACAGGACAGAGTAAGGCAGATAAATGGAGACTATTGAGATGTTTAGTCAATCAAGAAAGCCATTAATTTTATGTGAGGATTTTTGAGGTACAGTTAGTCAGACTGTGCAAAAACTGTGACTAAGGATTTGCTCCATACACAGAACCAGATTCTAAGCAAGTGAGGTACAAGATACCAGTTTGATCAAAATAAGTCTTTACTGAGAGAGTATTATGTAAAACAGCCAGTAGACAATGACCAGTGGTATTGAGAACAAACAAATCAAAAGCTATACTTCAAGTGAGCAGGATCTTTAAAAATGGTCAAGATCAGAGATAAGTCTGTCAAGTACACCTTTGACATTAAGGAGACACCTTGTTTAGAGGCAAGAATCCCCAGTTACTCGGTGGCAGGACCACATTACCCCTTCTGATAAGAAGACAGAGATAGTATTCTAGCTGGTGTTGACATTAAGGTGACACCTTTATCTGAGGCCATACACCCCAGTTACTAACCAGATATGTACCATAGCTCTGTATGATCAAGACAACTATTAAGACCAGATGATTACTGCCATCTCATGACATGGGAAGCTTTCACTTCATTGATGAAAAACCCAGTTTCTCAATGAGCAGTTAACAAAGTTGATAACCCTTTTATGAATTTTGTTTTTATTTACCAGCTCTTAAAACCTTGTTAATGAAGCTTGAGTCCGTTTGAGAACAATACACCAGATCCAAGGTGATTCAGACTAAAACACACAATACCTCATTTTGGACTCACCATTGACTAAGTAGGTATGCTGTACTGACTAGATCAGAAGACAGTTACAGTGTATGAAGATTAATCTTGAATTCAGATTTTGATCTCAGTGGGACTAACAGCTGAAAATTCCAACAAGAAATTAGATGAACAGCCTTAAAGAGTAAAGCATCCAACATTTTCTTTTATACACCTAATCAACCTGATTCTCTTATGATGTCAGCAAAATGTCGTTCAGAGTATGTTCAAAATAGGTCAAAGATCAAGACACCAATTATAAATCATCTCCCCCTGAGAACTTGACCCCAATACAGACTTAGCCAAGACAACCCTCAATGCACTTCAAAAAGAACACCATGATGAAAATGATAAGCATAATAACACAGGACATGGTATTCAGAAATCAAATCTTCAATCATGAAATTCTGTAAATACCTAGTTCTCTGCGCATAGTGCTAAATTTTTCAGTATCCAGTGGCTTAGTAAAGATATCTGCAATTTGTGAGTTAGTGCCAACATGGATCAACTCAAAAGTTTTCCTTGCTACTTCATCTCGAATAAAATGATGCCTGATTTCAATGTGTTTAGTTCGAGAATGAAGTACAGGATTCTTTGCAATGTTTATTGCACTAGTATTGTCACAAAAGATAGAAGTACAACCTAGCTCAACCGAGTAATCCAGAAGCTGGTGTTTTATCCATATAACCTGTGTGCCACAGCTCCCTGCTGCCACATATTCAGCTTCAGCAGTAGAGAGAGCCACAGAGTGTTGCTTCTTGGATCCCCAAGAGACTAAGCACCCTCCTAGAAATTTGCAGTGACCACTAGTGCTCTTCCTGTCCAATTTACATCCTGCATAATCTGCATCAGTGTATGCAATGAGATCTAAGTTACATGATGCAGGATACCAGAGACCTAGATCATGAGTGGCAGATAAGTATCTAAAGATTCTCTTTACAGCTGCCAGATGCAATTCAGTAGGTCTAGCCTGGTATCTGGCACACATCCCTACACTAAATTGAATGTCGGGCCTGGATGCAGTTAAGTAGAGGAGTGAACCGATCATACCTCTATATAGTTTAGCATCCACCTCTTTACCTTTTTCGTCTGAATCCAGTGAAGAGCTGGTACTCATGGGTGTTGAGATTGTCTTGAGGTTGGTCATTCCAAACCTTTTCTGCATCTCCAGAGTATACTTGGTTTGATTTATGAAACAACCATCCTCCATTTGTTTGACCTGCAGCCCAAGAAAATATTTTAGTTCCCCAACTAGACTCATTTCAAATTCTTGGGACATAGACTCAGAAAAATCTTTACATAATTTTGAGTTGTTAGATCCGAAAATGATATCATCAACATATACCTGGACCACAATTAACTCCTTTCCGAGACTTTTGGTGAAGAGAGTTTGGTCAACCTTACCTCGAGTGTACCCCTTGCTCACAAGGAACTCAGAAAGTCTCTCATACCAGGCTCTGGGAGCCTGCTTCAATCCATAGAGGGCTTTATTCAACCTAAAAACCATGTTAGGCTGAACAGAGAAATTAAACCCAGGAGGTTGTTCAACATATACCTCTTCCTTCAATAACCCATTTAAGAATGCGCTTTTGACATCCATTTGCTGTAGTCGAATTTTTCTAGAGCATGCAAATGCAAACAGAATTCTTATAGCTTCCATCCTAGCTACTGGTGCATAGGATTCATCAAAATCCACACCAAATTCCTGACTGTAGCCTTGAGCTACAAGTCTTGCTTTGTTTCTAGAGATAGCACCATTTTCATCAATCTTATTTTTGAAGACCCATTTAGTGCCAATGACATGAGTGTTTTCAGGTCTAGGAACTAGTTTCCATACATTATTTTTCTCAAATTGATTTAATTCTTCACCCATGGAGGATACCCAAGAATCATGCTTTAAAGCCTCTTCCACAGTCTTGGGTTCTACCTGAGATGTCAAAGCAGCTAAGTCCTGTTCTTGGACAGTTCTAAAGTGAGACCTTGTCCTAGTGGGATCATGCAAATTACCTATGACATTTTCACTAGGATGATCTTTGTGAAATATTACCTCACCTGAGGGTTCACCTACTTCAGTTGCTTCTTCTTGTTGTAAGTTTTCTGGTTGTGCAGTTTGCTGCATCTCTCCTACTTCAATTTTCTCCAAGAAATCTCCCTCATCAGGTGACTCCCTGTCATCATTTGTCCTTTTGTCAGATAGAACATTCTCATCAAACACCACATGAGGTGTTTCTTCAACAGTTTGCTCATCTTTATTGAAGACTCTGTAAGCCCTAGAGGTTTCTGAATATCCGAGAAAAATTCCAGGAGAGCTTCTTGCTTCAAACTTATCCAAACCATTCTTACCATTATTGTGGATAAAGCATTTGGAACCAAAAATTTTAAAGTAAGAAATGTTTGGCAGCTTACCCTTGAGGAGTTCATAAGGAGTTTTCTTATGAGTAGGTCTTACCAATGCTCGATTTAAAATGTAGCATGCTGTATTTGCAGCTTCTGCCCAAAATCTCCTTGGAAGTCCACTCTCAATTAGCATAGTCCTGGCCATTTCAATTATTGACCTGTTTCTTCTCTCAACAATTCCATTCTGCTCTGGTGTCCTGGGAGAAGAAAATCTGTGAGTCACTCCCTCTCTTGAGCAAAATTCAGAGAACGAAGAGTTTTCAAACTCTCCTCCATGGTCAGACTGAATTGTAATGATATTATGTTCACCTTGCAGTTTGATTTTATTAAAAAGTTCTTCAAAGTGAACAAAAGCCTCATTTTTATTTGCTAAACAGAACAACCAGGAAAATCTAGTGAAGTCATCAACTATGACTAGACCATATCTCTTACCTGACAAGCTTTGTATTCGAGTAGGACCAAAGAGATCCATGTGCAAGTGCTGTAGTGGTTTAGATGAGAGACCCTCAGTTCTCAACTTAAAAGTTGCACGAGTCTGTTTACCTTGAGCACAAGCATCACAGAGCTTGGACCCTAACTGGAATTTTATTTTGGGCAAACCTCTGACTAGGTTATAATTAGACAGTTTATTCAAGGTAGACACACTAGCGTGGCCTAGACGCCTATGCCAGTCAAAAGCAACCTGTTCAGAATTAGCAGACAGACACAAGTTTGTTTCAGAATTATCATCAAGATCAACGATGTACACATTATTTACTCTATGACCTTTGAACATGATGTTATCAGAATTCAGCTCAAAAACAGTGCACGAGTTGTGGTCAAAGAGTACCTTGTGTCCTTTGTCACAAAGTTGACTTATACTTACCAAGTTGTGCTGAAGTCCTTCTACAAGATACACATCTTCAATGGAGTTAGTGGAGGACTTACCAACCGTGCCAATTCCAATTATTCTTCCTCTGTTATTTCCTCCGAATTTGACCAAGCCCCCAGACTTCATTTTTAGTTTGCTGAATTTGGACCGGTCTCCTGTCATGTGCCTGCTACAGCCGCTGTCAAGATACCACTTGTTATGCTCAGCTGCCAGGCTGACCTGCAATAATTCAGACAGAGTAATGTGGGACCCAATTCAAATTGGGTCCAAAACTAGTTTTCTGATTATGCAGAAAGCACTTGGGAATCCACATTTGTTTTATAGTTCTCTTCAGTGGATTTATGTGGGTTGATTCTTCCTTTTTGTTATTTCTTGGTGGGTGTTGAATAAGCTTATTCCTATTTGAACTATGCTGTTTCTGAACAAAGACATTGTTGGTTGGCCTCTTAGAAGATGTGCGAGTGTGTTGAGCATAATTCATGTAAGCATTTTTACTCCAATAAAATTTGTGTTGAAACTGATGATCGTTGCCATGCTCTACTTGATAATTAGCATGATGAGTTTTCTTAACAAAACTTTTCGCTCTTTTTGTGGCCTCAATAGGACTGGTCCTGTGAGAACCTTTGTTCCACGCCTGCTGAACATGAGCAGTGCTTGTCTCAGGATTTCCTGACTTAGACTGCTGACCAGTGGAGTGAATGAATTTACTGGTCGAAGACTTCATTGTAGAGACAGATTTGGAACCGGATGGTGTTTCCAGTTTCTCCTTGCCTTTGGCGGGGCAGAACGTGATAGTCTTAAATTCAAAGGGTTTTTTACTAGTAGGATTGTATCCTAATCCCTCCCTATTGAAGTTTACCCTCGACCCCAGAAGGACATTCAGGTTGTTTCTCCCCTCTGTAAACTTTTCAAGCACCTTTTCTTTGTCCTCAATCTCCTTCTGAAATTCATTGCATTGGTCCTGGAGTTCCTGATTAACTGTTCTAACTGCCTCATATTTTTCAGCCATCAGTCTAATCTCTCCTTTAGACTCTTCAGCTTTACACTTCAGCTCATCTATTCTAGCTAGATTCTCTTCTCTTTCCATTCTCAACCTCTCAATCTCACCTTTAACCTGATCTAGCTCAGTGGCCATCTCCTTGGTTTTCATGCTATTAGTGACAATAGAAGAGTGTTCTTCAGACAGAGAATGAAACTTACGTCTAAGCATTCTATGCTCCTTGTTTAAACAATTATATTTACTTAACAGGTCGCCATAGGCGTCCTCCCAATCATCCAAAGTAAAATTCTCAAATAAATTTGTTACCTCTTTCTCATGGTCGGCCATGAGGCAGGTCTTCTCTTCATTTTCACTGGACGAAGTGGCTTCTGGGTCCTCCTCCTCATCGCTCCATGTGCACAGCATGGCCTTCTTCTTCTTGTGCACCACATTCCTCTGGTGTCCTGGAGCCTTAGCTTGTAGCTCTGGACATTCACTTTTCATGTGACCGGATTTCTGACAATGATAGCAAGTGATCTTCTTAGCAGACCGGTTCTTCTCAAATCTTCGTTCAGGAGACTTCATTGCAGCATTAAATTTCTTCCTCCTGTAGAATTTTCCTTTTGTTCTTAGGAACTTTCTGAACTGCCTAGTGAGCATAGCTCGCTCATCCTTGTCCAAGTCTGAGAATCCATCAGACCCTTCGCTGCTATCATCACTGCTGCTGCTGCTGCTGTTGTTGCTCTTCTTAGTATGTCGTGAAACCTTCAGAGCAACATTCTTTCCCTTTCTGTCATGCCCATCGTTTCCTCGTGTGAAATTCATTTCATGGGTCATGAGAGAACCAATCAGCTGGGTTACTGTCATGGTGGATAAATCTCTTGATTCCTCTATTACAGTCACCTTGGTATCCCAGACGGGAGTTAGAGACCTAAGGATCTTCCTGACTATGTCTTCTTGTTGAATATCCTTTCCAAGGCCTTTCAGACTGTTGATGATCACAGATAATCTGGCATACATTTCTGTGATCGGCTCCTCTGGCTTCATCTTAAATAACTCATATTGAGTTGTAAGTATGTTGATCTTGGTAGCCTTCACCTGAGATGTGCCCTCATGAATTAACTGCAAATCATCCCACATATTCTTTGCAGTCTTGCACGCTGAGATCCTTGAATATTCTTCCGGATGGACGGCGCACTGTATGATGTTAAGAGCTGTCCAATTCAGTGCGGAGAGTTTGACCTGATCTTCTGTCCACATATCTTCATTCGGTGGAAGGGTGTATGGACCATCTGTAATGACTTTCCATAGCTTGTTGCTTTGGGCCCTGATAAAGACCTCCATCCTGTTCTTCCAGAAGAAGTAATTATTACCATCAAAGAAAGGGGGGCGGGTGATAGACTGCCCATCAGCTATGAAACTGCGCGGACCATTGGATCCGTTTCCCTGGCCGTTGGACCACATTCTGGGAAAAACCTGCTCTGATACCAAGTGATAAGAACAATATGAAGTGATCTAGAAGGGGAGGGGATGAATAGATCACTGTTTTCGTAGATTTAAAAATTATTGCAGAGTATATTGCTAAACGGAGCTAACCTCGAGTTTTGACTATCGTAGAAGATGCAGTGCAGTTAATAGCTCAAGCAAATAGAAGGCATACCACAATATTATCACGATCAATCACACAAGGGCTCAGAGGATTTTAAGGTGGTTCGGTCCTTCAGACCTACATCCACCCCACACTCAACCTGAGTGTGGCTTCACTAAAGGCTGGGCAACACAGCTTGCCAAACAACTGCTGATACACAGCTTCCCAGGAGAACAACCTCTCCTCTTCCTCCTACCCGGAGGGAACCTCTAGCGATCAGCAGTCACTAGAACCCAGAGACTCACGTCTCTCTTCCTCTTTACCAAGAGGGAAACCCCACTAGTAGCAGCCCTGCTACTAGTGAACCAGAGGTCGAAGACCCCTCTTCCTCCCAACTTGGAGGGTACCTACAAGCAGCTCACCTGCTGCTTGCAAACCGGAGATTGACTCTCCCTACTCCTGATCTCACAGGAGGACCCCGACCTCAGTCCAGAGGATCGGAAACACAAACAATAACGGTTGAAGAAAGATAAGAACAAGAAACGAAAAATACGAACGAAGGAAATCAAAAATGCCAGACAATGGAAACAATGTAGCTCAATATAGAGCAATAGACTTCGGATTTGATCCGCAAGTCAGAACAATTCTTCTGAACACTCTTCTGCTCTCTTTCTATTTCTCTCTGCTATTCCTTTTTTTTTTTCTTTCTTTTCTTTTTCCTGGATCGAAGGGCTCTCTGTTTCCCTGTTTTCTTCTATGCCTCTCTACTTCGATAACTTTCATCTGAGGACGAAGGATTCTATTTATAGCATCAACAGCAGATGGATAGGGCATGAAATGCGTGTGCCTCCCACGCTCGATCCAGAAGTATCCTGTCACGTGCCTTTATCAAATTGGTTCCTCTTGTCTCGGATCACGTGCAGCCCTGGAGTGTGGAATGTTCTTCCTCGGACCTGTAATGAGATTAAGTCCATTAATACGCTGCATGGCTATTAAGGCCAAAACTGCATGAGGTATAGTAACAACAACACGACGTGACTATTTCTCGAGATGTCATAAGAACGACACGAGAAATTCTGTAACAGATCAGATATACAGAAGATAATGACACGAGGTGAGGTTATATGCAAGAGAGACACGAGGTTACGAATACAAAAACAACACGAGGACAATACGGGCTTACGACAGAAGCCGACATGAAGACTAAAACGAGAGACCAACACGAGGACAGAGTATAAGGAAACGACTCGAGGTGAAAAACAACACGAAGTGAAGTTAGACACGAAGTAAGAAGCAACGACACGAAGTATAGTGGTGACAAACACACACTACACAAAAAAACGACACGAATCATAAAAATAATGCTAAGTGAAGACAGTAATCGACATGCAGTGAGAACAACACGAGGATAGTGAAAACAGCACGAGATGTAAGCAACACGGGCTGATAACGACACAAGGTCGAAACAGTAAATGACACGGGATAACACTACACGAGGTAAAAACGACACGAAGACTTAATAATAAAAACGACACGAGGTGGCAATAAAAGAGAACGACATGAAAACAACATGGACTGTAACCGAAACCGACACGAAGTCAAACAGTACAACACGAGGTGTTGTAACCAAGACGAAGTGCCAATCGACCACGAAGACAGTATGCAAAGAAACGACTCGAAGATAGGAATACAAAGGATGACATGGAAACAACACAGTAATCAAAGACTGCACGAGGTGAAAGAACAACACTCAAACAGACGACAACAAGGCTAATTCGACACGAGGTGAAAACGCGAAGCAAGAACTACATGATGTTTGAGGAAAAAACAGCACGAAGACAGAACATGAACGAACACACGAAGTGTTACCTCTTTAGCAGTTATTTCATATAAAACCATGGATAACTCAAGTGCACATGGATATCTCAAGTGCAAGATATCTGATCAAAAATAACAAGAACAATTAACATAGTGTTGCTCATCATCAAAATACTTAGGGAAGACACACAATCCAACAACTCCGCCCTTGCTGAGCTCAACACTTTGACCATCAGTCCCGCCGGGCTGTATCCATAATGCTTCCCTTGACCGGAGGCACTCCGCCCTCGCCGAGCCCCAAAATTACCCTTTGCCCCTGCTGGGCTAGGTTCATAAAGCTTTTTCCTTAGCTTGAGGCACTCCACACTCGCTAAGCTCGAAAATTGTCCCTAGCCTCGCGGAGCTGGGCCTGTCAACCCCCTTCTTTCCGGCTTGAGGCACCCTATTTTGGCTAGGACTTTGGGATGATATCCCCTAGCCCCACCGGCATAATAGGCAGTCAACTTTGTCAATAGTCCCACCAAAAAATATATCCCGCACCGTAGACGAGTCTGCGCCAGGGAGCCAAAAAAAAAGTAACAAACAAAAAGAAAGAAACAAAAAAAAATGAAGAAAAGAAAATGACAATCTAAAATAAGCATAATGAATCAATAAACACAATAAATTTAATAAACTCAATGAACTCAACAGAATCAATAAATTCTATAAATCTAATGAGCTCAATAAACTTAACGAACTCAATAAACCCAATCAACCCAATAGATCGAAACAAATCAACAAACTCAATAAATTAATAAACCCAACAAATTCAATAAACTCAATAAATCAATAAACTCAATAAATCAATAAACTTAACAAACTCGATAAACCCAATAAAATCAAACAAATCAATAAACCCAATGGAATCGATAAAATCCAACAGACCTAATAAACCCAACAAGTCAATCGACTCATCAAATCAATAAACTCAACCAATCCAAACTAATAAACCAATAAAAAGATCTCTTCGCTTTGTCTCGGACCTTCTGTCTGGGCAAGGTTTGGTGATCCCGTCATCTCCATGGGTCAACGCCCATACTCTAACCTAGCTCAGACCTCACGTCCCTGCCAAGTTGGTTGACCCTGACGTGACGTCGGGTCGACATCTGCATTTATACGTTCCTCCCTTGCTTCTAACCTTCCGTCGGAGCAAAGTCCATTGACTCTGACATTTCGTCGGGTTGACATTGATATTTAGCCCTGGGTCTGGGCCTCTCATATGTCTGCATTCTAGTCAATCCTTGCCCCCAAATCTTCTGTCGGGGTAGGGCCCATTGACTTTGACGTTCCGTCGGGTCAGCACCTATTTTATATTCTGCCCTTGGCTTAGGCCTTACTGTTGTGTCCCTGTGGTTTTGATGATTGGCTTTGATGTGAGTTAATCTTTTGATGATTGGTTTTGATGTGAGTTGATCACTGTGAGTCATCTTGCTGTGTGAGTCATCATGCTGTTATTCAGTCATTTTCTGATCATAATGCAGTCTCTCATATGTTCAATTAATTTGCTGTTCAGTCAGTTCATCAGATCATGAAGCATTGCATTATATGTTCAGTCATGTTATCTGCTGCATAAATCTTTCACATGCATTATTTGTTCAAGTGTAAACTCTGTTAGCATTGTCAGGACTGAAGTGGGTCGACCCCCCTTCTTAGATGGGTCGACCCCCCTAGACTATCAATGTATGTACACTGCCAGCACACACGTTCAAAATCTCTACATGTGAAGTCTACACATCGACTGTTCATGCCAGACATTTGATCAAGTTTGTACACTGGTCTTGGCATATGCATTCATAAAGTATATACACTCTTCGGTTGACTTCAACTGAAGTCTGTACATCGGCATGCATTACATCAAGTGTGTACATTACATAGCATGTTGCGTCTAAGTCTATACATCACTGTTCATGCATTCACTGTCAAGTCTACACATTGCTGGGTCTTCATGCATTAACTCCAAGTCTGTACATCGCTCAAAGATTTTCAAGTCTGTACAGCCATTGCACTCAATTGAAGTCTATACATTGGTCTTCATATTCGAAGTCCATACATCGGTCTTCATATTCGAAGTCTGTACATTGGTCTTCATATTGGAAGTCTATACATTGGTCTTCACCTGAAGTCTGTACAGCCATTCTCTTATCAAAGTCCATACATCCTTCTGTTGGAATTCCAAGTCCATACATCGGATTGATTGAGTAAGTCTGTACAGCATGCCTTGTTGTTCACAGCCTTTAAAGTCTGTATATCGGCTTCGCATCTGCAAGTCTGTACATTGGCTTCATATCATAAAGTCTGTACATTGGCTTCGCATCTACAAGTCTGTACATCGGTTTGATATCATCAAGTTTGTACATTGGCTTCAACTCTCCAAGTCTGTACAGCCACATCTCAAAGGCTAAGTCTATACATCACTGTGGCTACTCGAAGTGAAGCATAGTCTATACTCTCCTCACCTTTCCCTACGTTTGGCCAAGTCTATACACTCATACCTTTCCCTACATTTTCTGGCCAAGTCTACACATCGTTTACCTGGCGTTTGCTTCAAAGTCTAAACACTCGTTTCTAAGGCAAAGTGTCACGCCCCGAGCGCGGAAGATACCCGGAGATGCGCGACGTGTCTATATCAATCATGTCAATCAGAGTGGTCGTGTATTCGACACAAAGACAGAGATGCGCAAAATAGCAAGATAACCCAATCCTTTATTTCATAATGGATAGACTATTACAAATCCAATACTCTGTTTAATAAAAAGGAAAAGAATACATATTTGACTCAAGAAACTATAGAGAAGACTAGACGACACTTGTAGAAGCTCTATCACTTTCACTCTTGACCATTCCCATCCGATTGACTTCCATCGTCGTCGGACTTACCTGAAAAGTAGAAAGGGACAAAACGGAATGAGCGAACGCTCAGTAGGAAATTATATCTCAAGTACTAGCAAGGGGTTTAAGTAATTACATCTTTCATGAATGCAATAAAGCTATGCATGCTCGCATAAAACGACAAGATAGAGAGAATGTAATATCAAAGAAATAAGATGAACTTAATCATGAACTTCCAACAAGATGACAAGTGTATTCAAGATATTCAAGCAAGTACATTTAACAAATCATGTCAAGAACTTTGGCTATCATGTATCAAGCAAGTAAATTACCCTTTTTCGG
The DNA here is from genome assembly GCA_022559845.1 of Amorphophallus konjac. Taxonomy (NCBI): domain Eukaryota; kingdom Viridiplantae; phylum Streptophyta; class Magnoliopsida; order Alismatales; family Araceae; genus Amorphophallus; species Amorphophallus konjac. Next base: position 338,889,222 of record CM040118.1, read on the forward strand.
GCCACGCATTTCATGTAAAGTCAAGTACGATTCAAGTACAAGATGTGTGTGGAATGTCCAATCAAGCAAGTCAAGTACTCGGTATAATGCCAGATACCTTATCATTTTAACTCCCATGGGCACAAGTACTTTCGGGTGCTCCTCCCAGGACCAGATCGGGCCCTATATGCGCAGGCATTTATCATGTGTTTTGACATCCACTCTTGTTTATATAGCCAATATAGAATTTCAATAATCAAGCTTGTAGACACGTATGACAACTTTGATAGAATAGAGTCCAAAATATGACAAAGGACATAGAATGGCGATAATAACGGTATAATCACGATATCGATAAAACTAGGTAGAATATGGTTCCCTTAACTTAGGTACCATGACAAATCAATATGGACATTCTTTATATAGAATTGAGGTCCACATGAACATAAGATCAAGCAAGATACTCTCATTCTTATCATAGAATTGGGGTTTACAAGAACGACATGATATGGCATGATATCATCATCCCATTAAGAATTTCTTATGATATACTCTTTGTATAATCATAAGGGCCGGTATACCATGTTTCTTCAGAGTGACATGGCATCAATGGTGTAATGGGTTTTTAGGGTACAACCAGCTCAGTCGGCCTTGAGGGAATCCAAGGCTACGAGGAGTCTTACGGAGGTCTCTATGACTAACTCGCTAGTCCAAAGGAACGGAATGTCCAATGGAGAGCTTGTATGTCAATGAGAGTTGAGTGTGATCGGTAAATCAACATGAAAACATGGGACTATACTCACGGAGTGGAGAATAGTGCCGATATATATATATTATAATATATAAAACCATCGGTTAGCAAATCAGATGAAAATCAGTTTATAGTAAAATAACGACTTAGGTCAAGTCGTTTCTCAAGTAATTAACGCCTAACAAAAGGGCGTTTACATATGGTCCGTTTTACAGAATTTTCAATAATTCAATAATTTATCTAAAACGCGCCTTTGGAAGGGGCGTCTCTTCAAGAGTTGACGACTACAGTAGCAGGCGTCTCCTTATATATATATTTGACAGAATATCAATAATTTTATAAATTGTCTAAAACACGCCTTGGTCAGGGTCGTTTCTTCAAGATCTGACGACTACACCAGAAGGCGTCTTATTGTTTACATATTTGACAGAATATAATTAATTTTCAGGAATTATCAAAAACGCGCCCTGGGCAGGGGCGTTACTATTTAATTCTATTTTTCAGAATATATAAATTTCAGGATTTTAACCGATACAAGCCCTAGGAAGGGGCGTTACCTTTCAGATTCACGCCCTATGAGGGGGCGTTAATATGTGGAAAACGACTTTGTCCAAGTCGTTAATTCAAGTTCCTTCAGAAACTTTCAGGACAGTAACAATTTCAGGATAACAGAGGAACGAATGTAATATCACGACAGTAAAGTTAGCAGGTTGAAGACAGAGGATCATGCATTATTTTATAATCATGATTTCATAGATAATCAATTCTTAAGATGGGTGATTAACGGTTTAAAGAAATTAACGCCTGAGTACGGGGCGTTAAACATGAAATTAACGACCTGGGAAAAGTCGTTTCATGTGAATTAGCGCCCTTGACAGGGGCGTCTCTTTCAAAATATTGCAGAAAACGCATGGAAACTATAATAACCGTATGCATGACATGCTTATATATATATATCTTGCATTAATTTCATTTGGGCTACAATAACTTGAGAAAATCCTACCTTAATATGATTGAACTTGACGAAGGGTTTGAAGGATCGGAAACTTCAACCGCAACTTACGAACAGTGGTATCAAGGAGAAGAACTGCAGTTTTCCTATAGGAAGAGAAGAAACATTAGTATTTCTTCATACTTTCTGACCGAAAGGAAAAAGGAAAAAGAACAATACCTTTGTTCTTCACGTACGCCGCCTTCTTAACCTATAACAGAAGAAGAAGATGAAGAACAGTTAGTTCTTCATGCAACAGACGTAGAGAATTTAGAGGAACTATTCCTCTCTCACGTACCTTGCAGACTCCGAACGCCAAATAGCGTTGTAGGGTTCGAGCAGTAGGTTATTTATAGGGATTTTGGAAGTCCTATTAAAAGTAGTGTTTGATTGAGGGTAACATATCCCTAATAGAGTCCTTACTCTAATAGACACTTACTAGATTAGGTTAATCTTTCCCTGGATAAGCTCTAGGTTCGAACGAGTCACGAACTGAATTAACGCCTTTGGTCAGGGCGTGTATTCTTTAATTAACGCCTTGCATAAGGGCGTTTCTTAAAAAGCGCCTTGAAAAATGGCGTTTCGTGTTTTAAAACACGCCCAAGATAGAGGCGTTTCTTTTACTTACCCATTTGGTCGCGTGAGAACTGACGACCGTAGGTGTGGGCGTCCTTTCTTTATTCACGCCTTTGATAGAGGCGTTTCTTTTTGAATTAACGCCCTAATAAGAGGCGTTATTTTAATTTTGTTTTACTTCATCGAATTAACCCTATTCTTACTATCTGTATTACTACTGTAATATATATATTTTAATTTATTTCAAATATTCATTTATCAGGGTTGCTACACCCTCCCCCACTTAAAAAGAATTTGGTCCCCAAATTCAATATATATATAATTATACATGTGGAGAGCGTAGAACATATACCTCTTAGAATAACTCGGGAAATCGTTTCTTCATAGATTCTTCGGTCTCCCATGTCGCTTCGCGTTCGGGATTCTTATTCCATTTCACCTTAAGCATGGAAATAACCTTATTCCTTAGAGCTCGTTTTTCTCGATCTAATATCTTTAAAGGCCTCTGTTCATATGTGAGATCTTTCTGGATCACCAGATCTCCATGCTCAATAATATGTGACGGATCGTGCACATACTTCTTCAACATAGATATGTGAAATACATTGTGTACCTTGGACAACTGAGGAGGCAACGCGATGCGATAAGCAACCTCGCCAACTCTTTCGAGTACCTCAAATGGTCCGATGAATCTTGGCGTAAGCTTGCCCTTAACACCAAATCTTCGTATGCCACGTCCAGGGGATATTTTAAGAAATACATGATCTCCAACCTGGAATTCAAGATCTCTTCTCCTGGTATCAGCATAAGCCTTTTGCCTTGTCTGAGCAACTTGTAATCTTTCTCTGATTACCTGTATCTTCTCAGTTGTATCCCTTACCATGTCTGGACCTAATAGTTGTTTCTCTCCAACTTCGTTCCAACATATGGGAGATCGGCAACTCCTTCCGTATAAGGCTTCGAAAGGTGCCATTTGGATACTAGCTTGGTAGCTATTATTATATGCAAATTCAACTAAAGGTAAGTGGTCATGCCAGCTTCCTCCAAAGTCAATAATGCATGCTCTCAGCATATCTTCAACAACTTGATTAGTTCGCTCGGTCTGACCATCCGTTTGTGGGTGAAAAGCAGTACTAAAGTTGAGCCTTGTTCCCAACGAATGTTGTAATCCCTTTCAAAAATGAGAAGTAAAACGGGGATCTCTATCAGATACGATTGAGACAGGAATTCCATGTATCCTGACTATTTCTTTGATGTATAGTGCAGCTAGCACATCAATTGACCATCGGCTTTTGATTGGCAAGAAATGTGCCGATTTAGTCAATCGGTCAATGATAACCCAGATTCCATCATGTCCTCCTTTAGATTTAGATAAACCCATGATGAAGTTCATACCAATATCCTCCCATTTCCACTTAGGAATATCTAGAGGATGTAGTTTTCCCGCAGGCTTTTGGTGTTCCGCCTTGACCTGTTGGCATGTGAGACAGCGTGATACATAGTCTGCTATTTCTCTTTTCATATTAGGCCACCAAAAGTTCCTCTTTACATCTTGGTACATTTTGGTTGATCTTGGATGAATAGTGTACCTTGATCGGTGAGCTTCATCTAAGATCTTCTTCTTTAATTCCGGACAATCGGGTATACAAGTTCTATCTTTGAACGATAATCTTCCATCAGAAGTTAGTTGAAAATCAGATTGTCCTTCTAATCTGCCTTTGATTTCTACTAATATAGGATCATCATCCTGAAGTGTTTGTATCTCAGATAACAAATCTGACTGTATGCTTACATGAGATAGTGTGACAAATTTGGATTCCGTGTCCAAGCTTATATTGAGCTCGGAGAATTGTTCAAGTAACCTCCATTCTTGCATCATACAATTTGCTATCATTGCTCTCGGCTTTCGACTAAGGGCGTCAGCAACATAATTACCCTTTCCGGGATGGTATTGTATATTGAAGTCGAAGTCCTTGAGATATTCTAGCCAGCGTCTTTGTCTCATGTTTAGCTCCTTTTGTGAAAATAGATATTTGAGACTTTTGTGATCGGAGTATACAGTAAACTGTGCTCCATATAAGTAGTGTCTCCATATCTTTAGGGCAAATACTACCGCGGCCAGTTCTAAGTCATGGACGGGGTAATTCTCCTCATGCTTCTTCAGCTGACGTGAAGAGTATGCTATGACCTTTCCTTGTTGCATTAGGACACATCCGAGGCCAATGCCAGAAGCATCAGTGTAGACCTCGAATTTCTCTCCTTCTATCGGTAGAGCTAAGACCGGAGCTGTGGTGAGATGATCCTTGAGAGTTTGAAAACTTCTTTCACATTCCTCACTCCATTCGTATCGGATCTCCTTGCGAGTTAACCTTGTAAGGGGCACGGCGATCTTAGAGAAATCTTTGATGAATCGCCGATAATAGCCTGCAAGACCTAAGAAACTTCTGATCTCGCTTGCATTAGTGGGTCTTTCCCAGTTTCTCACAGCTTCAACTTTTGACGGATCTACAGATAATCCGTCCTTTGATATGACATGCCCGAGAAAAGCCACTTCTTCAAGCCAGAACTCGCATTTACTGAGTTTAGCATATAATTGATTTGTCCTCAAGACTTGCAATGCAATCCTCAAATGCTCTTCATGTTCTTCCTTAGTCTTAGAATATATCAATATATCATCAATGAAGACTACTATGAATTGATCCAAGTAAGGCCTGAATATGCTATTCATTAACTGCATAAAGGCAGCAAGGGCATTTGTTAGTCCAAAAGGCATAACAACAAATTCGTAATGGCCATACCTGCTTCTGAATGCGGTCTTGTGAATGTCATCATCCTTGATTCTTAATTGATGATATCCCGACTTGAGATCAATCTTGGAGAAATATTTGGATCCTGAAATCTGATCAAATAACTCATCGATTCTCGGCAGTGGATACTTGTTCTTGATAGTAAGATGATTCAACTGTCGATAGTCGATACACAATCTCATGGATCCATCCTTCTTCTTTACAAATAAGACTGGTGCTCCCCACGGGGAAGTACTTGGTCTAATAAACCCTTTTCGGATTAGTTCCATCAGCTGCTCCTTCAACTCCTTGAGTTCAGCAGGGGACATTCTATATGGTGCCTTTGAAACAGGACCAGCACCAGGGACTAAGTCAATGGTGAAGGCCACTTCTCTTTGAGGGGGTAATCCCGGCAAATCTTCTGGAAATACGTCTGGGAATTCTCGTACTACTTGAACGTCTTCTATCTTGGTTTCCTTAGCTTCTTTAATAGTGACAAAAGCAAGGAAAGATACACATCCTTTCTTGACGAGCTTGCTTGCTCGAAGAGCCGAAATAAGAGGGGATTTGCTTCGACTCTTAGGACTAGTATAAGTCAGTTTTGGAAATTCCTTGAAAACAATCTTGCTATCACGGCAATCAACCGCTGCCTGGTATTTAGATAACCAATCTGCTCCTAGTATAACATCATACTCTTTTAGATCTAAGCAGATAACATCAATAGGAAAATTCTTTCCTCGAACCAATACCTCACAGTTTTGATAATGATGTGTGATATCCGTCTCGTTTCCGAGAGGAGTAGACAATATTAACTTCATCCATTCTGGTTCTAGAGGTAATGGGTCAGCAAACTTCTTGGAAATAATGGAATGTGATGCACCCGTATCAAATAAGACATGTGCATATTTGGAATAAATTTTTAATGTACCTTCCACCAATCCGCCTTCTTCTTCTGGTTCGGTCTCTTGGATTGCATGAAGACGCGCGTTCCTTGTCACTGGGCGTTTACCCTCACCGTCTTGGTCATTCATTAATGGACAATCGGGAATCCGATGTTCACGACTCCCACAACGGAGACATGCTCCTAATTTCCTCCAGCATTCTTCTGTTTTGTGACCAGCCTTGTCACAATGCTTGCATACTACGTTTGAAGGTGTAGTGGTGATAGAGAAAGGCTTGGATTTCTTGAACTTCTGATCTTGAGAGGAAGAACCTCCATTATTGGGCCTCTTCTTAAAGTTGGGTTTAAAAGAACCCGAACTTGTGACTTGCTCCTTTTTGTCTTTCCCACGGATCCTATCAGATAGTTCCGTGGCATCTTCAAGCAACTGAGCTCGGCGCACTATTTCAGTATAAACTTGAATATCCATAGGCGCCAGTTGAGTAATGTAGTGGGGCCTAAGCCCATTAAGAAATCTACGGGCTTTCATCTTTTCCGTGCTAATTAAATGCTTAGCATATCTAGACAGTCTAGAGAACTGTGCTTCATAATCAGCCACCGATAAAGATCTTTGCTTTAATGCGGCGAATTCGGCGGCCTTCTTTTCCTGGACCCTATCAGAGAAATATTTGGCGTTGAAATATTCAACGAATTCTCCCCATGTAACTTGAGTTGGGTCAATTGTAGCTTCAATCAACTCCCACCAGCATCTAGCATCCTTTTCTAACTGGAAAGTAGCTAATAAGACTTTGTCCTGATCCGTGCATTGCATAACACGGAATATACGTTCAATCTCCCGAACCCAATGCTCGGCATCGTCTGGATCGGTCGATCCCATGAACTTCGGGGCATTCATATTCTTGAATGCTTGGTGTAAGCTTCCAGCTCGTGGAGCACCACCTTGTGCTACCTGTTGTAGCACTTGGGTCATCCCTTGAAGGGTACGCTGCATGTTGCGCCATTGAGCACGTTCGGCAGCCATTATCCTATAATTACAATAGCTATGTTAGTATTATATCACTATGATCTTATAAAGGACTCATTGATCATTTAACCCTTGGTTCTACCCACTCTCACTTGGTTAAAGGTTTTGAAACCTATCCTTGGACTTGGGTTTCCTAGGAATTGAATACCTTAGGCTCTGATACCACAAAGACTGTCACGCCCCGAGCGCGGAAGATACCCGGAGATGCGCGACGTGTCTATATCAATCATGTCAATCAGAGTGGTCGTGTATTCGACACAAAGACAGAGATGCGCAAAATAGCAAGATAACCTAATCCTTTATTTCATAATGGATAGACTATTACAAATCCAATACTCTGTTTAATAAAAAGGAAAAGAATACATATTTGACTCAAGAAACTATAGAGAAGACTAGACGACACTTGTAGAAGCTCTATCACTTTCACTCTTGACCATTCCCATCCGATTGACTTCCATCGTCGTCGGACTTACCTGAAAAGTAGAAAGGGACAAAACGGAATGAGCGAACGCTCAGTAGGAAATTATATCTCAAGTACTAGCAAGGGGTTTAAGTAATTACATCTTTCATGAATGCAATAAAGCTATGCATGCTCGCATAAAACGACAAGATAGAGAGAATGTAATATCAAAGAAATAAGATGAACTTAATCATGAACTTCCAACAAGATGACAAGTGTATTCAAGATATTCAAGCAAGTACATTTAACAAATCATGTCAAGAACTTTGGCTATCATGTATCAAGCAAGTAAATTACCCTTTTTCGGGCCACGCATTTCATGTAAAGTCAAGTACGATTCAAGTACAAGATGTGTGTGGAATGTCCAATCAAGCAAGTCAAGTACTCGGTATAATGCCAGATACCTTATCATTTTAACTCCCATGGGCACAAGTACTTTCGGGTGCTCCTCCCAGGACCAGATCGGGCCCTATATGCGCAGACATTTATCATGTGTTTTGACATCCACTCTTGTTTATATAGCCAATATAGAATTTCAATAATCAAGCTTGTAGACACGTATGACAACTTTGATAGAATAGAGTCCAAAATATGACAAAGGACATAGAATGGCGATAATAACGGTATAATCACGATATCGATAAAACTAGGCAGAATATGGTTCCCTTAACATAGGTACCATGACAAATCAATATGGACATTCTTTATATAGAATTGAGGTCCACATGAACATAAGATCAAGCAAGATACCCTCATTCTTATCATAGAATTGGGGTTTACAAGAACGACATGATATGGCATGATATCATCATCCCATTAAGAATTTCTTATGATATACTCTTTGTATAATCATAAGGGCCGGTATACCATGTTTCTTCAGAGTGACATGGCATCAATGGTGTAATGGGTTTTTAGGGTACAACCAGCTCAGTCGGCCTTGAGGGAATCCAAGGCTACGAGGAGTCTTACGGAGGTCTCTATGACTAACTCGCTAGTCCAAAGGAACGGAATGTCCAATGGAGAGCTTGTATGTCAATGAGAGTTGAGTGTGATCGGTAAATCAACATGAAAACATGGGACTATACTCACGGAGTGGAGAATAGTGCCGATATATATATATATTATAATATATAAAACCATCGGTTAGCAAATCAGATGAAAATCAGTTTATAGTAAAATAACGACTTAGGTCAAGTCGTTTCTCAAGTAATTAACGCCTAACAGAAGGGCGTTTACATATGGTCCGTTTTGCAGAATTTTCAATAATTCAATAATTTATCTAAAACGCGCCTTTGGAAGGGGCGTCTCTTCAAGAGTTGACGACTACAGTAGCAGGCGTCTCCTTATATATATATTTGACAGAATATCAATAATTTCATGAATTGTCTAAAACACGCCTTGGTCAGGGTCGTTTCTTCAAGATCTGACGACTACACCAGAAGGCGTCTTATTGTTTACATATTTGACAGAATACAATTAATTTTCAGGAATTATCAAAAACGCGCCCTGGGCAGGGGCGTTACTATTTAATTCTATTTTTCAGAATATATAAATTTCAGGATTTTAACCGATACAAGCCCTAGGAAGGGGCGTTACCTTTCAGATTCACGCCCTATGAGGGGGCGTTAATATGTGGAAAACGACTTTGTCCAAGTCGTTAATTCAAGTTCCTTCAGAAACTTTCAGGACAGTAACAATTTCAGGATAACAGAGGAACGAATGTAATATCACGACAGTAAAGTTAGCAGGTTGAAGACAGAGGATCATGCATTATTTTATAATCATGATTTCATAGATAATCAATTCTTAAGATGGGTGATTAACGGTTTAAAGAAATTAACGCCTGAGTACGGGGCGTTAAACATGAAATTAACGACCTGGGAAAAGTCGTTTCATGTGAATTAGCGCCCTTGACAGGGGCGTCTCTTTCAAAATATTGCAGAAAACGCATGGAAACTATAATAACTGTATGCATGACATGCTTATATATATATATCTTGCATTAATTTCATTTGGGCTACAATAACTTGAGAAAATCCTACCTTAATATGATTGAACTTGACGAAGGGTTTGAAGGATCGGAAACTTCAACCGCAACTTACGAACAGTGGTATCAAGGAGAAGAGCTGCAGTTTTCCTATAGGAAGAGAAGAAACATTAGTATTTCTTCATACTTTCTGACCGAAAGGAAAAAGGAAAAAGAACAATACCTTTGTTCTTCACGTACGCCGCCTTCTTAACCTATAACAGAAGAAGAAGAAGAAGAACAGTTAGTTCTTCATGCAACAGACGTAGAGAATTTAGAGGAACTATTCCTCTCTCACGTACCTTGCAGACTCCGAACGCCAAATAGCGTTGTAGGGTTCGAGCAGTAGGTTATTTATAGGGATTTTGGAAGTCCTATTAAAAGTAGTGTTTGATTGAGGGTAACATATCCCTAATAGAGTCCTTACTCTAATAGACACTTACTAGATTAGGTTAATCTTTCCCTAGATAAGCTCTGGGTTCGAACGAGTCACGAACTGAATTAACGCCTTTGGTCAGGGCGTGTATTCTTTAATTAACGCCTTGCATAAGGGCGTTTCTTAAAAAGCGCCTTGAAAAAGGGCGTTTCGTGTTTTAAAACACGCCCAAGATAGAGGCGTTTCTTTTACTTACCCATTTGGTCGCGTGAGAACTGACGACCGTAGGTGTGGGCGTCCTTTCTTTATTCACGCCTTTGATAGAGGCGTTTCTTTTTGAATTAACGCCCTAATAAGAGGCGTTATTTTAATTTTGTTTTACTTCATCGAATTAACCCTATTCTTACTATCTGTATTACTACTGTAATATATATATTTTAATTTATTTCAAATATTCATTTATCAGGGTTGCTACACAAAGTCTATTCAATTGTCTTCATGGCATTGCAAGTCTGTACAGCCTTGGCATGTGCTTCGTAAAGTCTATACATTGCATTGGTGGCAAGTCTATACATTGGGCTGTAGCTTGCTTGAAGTGAAGTCTACACATTGATTCACTGTTCAGGACTCTCACTCAAAGTCTGTATAGCATGCTTCGTTGTTCAAGCTTTCAAAACTCTATACATCGCTCTTGAGCTAAAGTCTGTACAGCCGTTTCTTTGGCAAGTCTGCACATCGTGAAGTCTACACACTCGATTGCCCTGCTTTGCTTCAAGTCTGTACAGTCTCTCCCTCAGCAAGTCTATACACTGGGGTCGTCAGCTGAAGCTACAGCATGTCTGTACATTGGGTTCTCATGCATGTTAATAGCAAGTCTAGACATTATCTGTCATGCACGCAGTCAAGTGTATACACTCTACACACTTGGTTAACTGATGCTTTAAGTCCATACACTCATTCCTTTGGTATGTTAATGCATTTAACTGAAAGTCTATACACTGAGGTCGCATAAAGTCTTACAAGTCTATACACTCTCTCAGTGTACACACTTATTCATTGCTGCTTCTGAAGTATATACACTCGTGTTAAAAGCCTGAACTAACTAAGTAGATACATTCCTTTTGTCTTTGTCTGCAGGTGATTTAGGCTAATGAAGGGCACGTGATCCGAGGGCTGACAGGAAGCTGACACGTGGCCAAGTATCTTGGGCGGGAAATGTGGAACACACGCGCCCAGTGCTGCTCCTGCTCGAGCTGCTATATAAGAAAGACTCCGTTGTCTGAAGGAGGCTGATCGAAGTAGAAGGACTGAAGCCTTGAGCAGAAGTAGGAAGAAATAGAAGAAGAAGAAGAAATAGAAGAAGAGTGAGCCGGCAGAAGAAAAAGAGATGCAGAGAAGAAGGAGAGAACAGCATGAGAGAAAAGGAGAGCAGAGGAGAAAGAAAGAGAGATAGAGAGAGAGAGAGTTCGTGGAGAAGAAGGAAGAAGCTACTGAAGATATGTCTACTAGACCGTGGATCAAATCCAGGCCAGTCAGCTCCATGGGAGCCACATCTGACGTTCTTTCATTTACAGCTTGTGTTTGCTGTGTTATTTTCGTTTCTTATTTTTCATTTTATTTGATCTGATTTACTGTGTTCTTCCGATCCTCTGGACTGAGGTCGGGTTCCTCCTGTGGTCTCGGGAGAAGGGAGATCTGATCTCCTGTTCTGGGCTTGTGGGTTGCAAGTCCAGGGGTCCCTCCTGGTCTGGAGGAAGAGAGGTCTTCGACCTCTGGTTTGCTGGTGACTGGGAGTCACTGGTGGGTTCCCTCCTGGTCTGGAGGAAGGGAGACTTCAGTCTCTGGTTTCCAAGTGACTGGGAGTCACTTGGGGTGTCCCTCCGGTTGGGAGGAAGAGGGGAGGTTGTTCCCCTGGTCAAGCTGTGTGGCAGCACCTTGTTCGCAGACTGAGTCTGCAGGTTTCTAGCGTGTGCTAGTGGAAGCCTCACTCCGGTTGGGAGTGAGGGGTGGATGTAGGTCTTGGTGACCGAACCACCTAAAAAATCTATTGTGCAGTGGTTTGTTTTGTGCGTTTGCTCCTTGCCTCCTACCTCCCATTCACAGGTTATGCATGCATGGTTAGTTGTGTTATCTTGGATTGTTTGTATTGTTCCTATCTGCAATAACCTTGAGCATTATATTTTGCTAAGTATGTTTGGGTTGCATAGTTCTGTCTGCATTTCTGGTTTGATCAGGTGGCTGCATTGTTGCAGTCCAACTGTTTGATCATGTGTTATCTTATCATCTCATCTTGTAGAGCTCATTAGTTTTTATTCCGCATATCTGAGCTTTAGAGTTTTAATTTGGGCATTATTTCTGAAGGGGATACATTCACCCCCCTCTATATCCGGGCATAGCACTCTATCACTTATGCGTCCGCCAAGTTCGTTGGCTGCGACCAGGCGTCGAGTCGACACCTCTTTTATATTCTATCCTTGGCTTAGGCCTCACGCCTCTGCCAAGTTTGTTGGCTTCGACAGGACATCGAGTCGACACCCATTTTATATTCTGCCCTTGGTTTAGGCCTCACGCCTCTGCCAAGTTCGTTGGCTCCGACACGACGTCGGGTCAACATCCATATTCAATATTCTTCTATTGGCTTAGACCTCACGTCTCTGCCAAGTTCGTTGACTTTGACAGGACGTCAAGCCAACACCTATCATATTTGCTTCTCTTGGCTTGGGCCTCACGCCTCTGTCAAGTTCGTTGGCTTCGACAGGACGTCTAGTCAACACTTATCCTATATTATGCCCCTGGCTTAGACCTCACGTCTCTGCCAAGTTTGTTGGCTCCGACAGGACGTCGAGTCAACACATATCCTATACTCTTCCCTTGGCTTAGGCCTTACGTGTCACGTCCCGAGCGCGGAAGATACTTGGATGCGTGACGCGTCTATATAGATCGTGTCATTAGGGCGATAAGAATTTTTAACATACATAATTACGGAGTGCGCAAATGACTAATAAATCTAATAAATTCAAATAGTCCAAGTGATGATTATTTGATTACTCAAAGGAATTAAAGATAGTCCATGAAAATTCCCAGATTTAGAAAGCCAAACATTAGGCTACACGACTTAACACAAAGTTCATACAACTAACTGACATAACTGGGAATACAAGGTAGACTCAAATAAATTCAAAGACATGACTAGCTAATGATAGATGGTTGGCGTTCTAGCACTCTTCACTCGGCCTCAATCCCATTCTTGTCGCTATCCGATTCACCTGAAAATGTTAGGAAGTAACTGGATGAGCGAATCGCTCAGTAGGAATTACATCTCAAATTCGAGCAATCTTTACGTGGATTACAATTTGCATGTATTATCAGTATGGCAAGCAGTATTTCAAGAAGTTATAGATGTAAATGTCACTCCGGAGCAAGCAGGGATTCATGTACGATTACGCATTTAAGTGCGAGAATGAACTCATGTATAAGTATATCTCAGGTACGAGTAAGTAAAAATTTAATTCAAGCAAGTAAAGTTGAGTACGTATCAGTAGAATTGGCTATTTCAATCAAGCAAGTATTTCGCCCTTTCTCGGGCCACAAGTCAAGTATTGCCCGTTCCGGGCCACGCAAGTCAAGTCAAGTGAGTAAAGAGAGAGTAGGGGTGGAGTGTCTCAAGTCAAGCAAGTACTCCGGTGCAATGCTAAACACCGTGGTCAATAAACTCCCATGGGCACAAGTACCTTCGGGTGCTCCTCCGAAGACGAGACCGGGCCCTATATGCATAGCATTTCATGTATTACTTTTGACATCCACTCTCATTTTATAGCCAATATAGAGTTTCAAGGGTTGCCTTAGTAAGATATACAAGGTAGAGTTTTATGGAATGGAATTCAAAGACTCATAATATGCAATAAAATGACTTAGGGTTGTGTCGGTACAAACCATGATAAAAATGAGAAAAAATATTAATATATATACTTTTTCCAAAACAAAAACTCTAGATAATTTTATAGTAAGGTTAAACAAAAGTTAGAACATCCCATAAGGGCCATTATACAAATATGACAGTTTACTATTTAAGAATACTATTCAATTACTATTCATTACTATTCACTACTATTCACTTACTATTCATTTACTATTGACAAATACTATTCGCCCCAAATAACGCCCTTCACTGGGTCGTCATTTTCATGAATCACGAGTGCTTAAACAGTCGTGACTTCTAAGTTTGTATATAAATTAGTTAGTATATAAATTATTTAGTATATTAATCATCAATGTTAAAAATTTAATAGATCTGAATCATGATACCTAATCTAATGTATGAGTATACCATTAGATTCCTTATATTTTTCTCTACCTATCTACGTGTCTATATCAAAAAAATTCTTTTATTTGGAAAAGTGATATTATTCATTGAAATAGTGACTTTTTATACACTATTCATACCGTAAAAATTTCTCAAAAATAGAAAGTAAGGATATGAATAGGTAGAGGAAATTCTCGGGAGTTCAGAATCATGCTCATACGAAATTGTTGGGTTTTACTATTCAATAAATTAGGGTGATTTACGCTGAGAAGGTACATTCCGTGACTCAAAACACGATTCAAACACTATTCATTTTTCATACTTTCAGTAAATCATGAATTTAGTAAATAGTTAAATAGAGAAAAATATGAGGGTTCCAAAACCATATTCATGCAGGAGTTTCGTGATTAGGTTAAAAAGTTATAATTGTCTGAACATGGTGGCTCGGTATTATGAGTCACAGTTTACTATTTAAACACTATTCATTTTTAATTCTTTCAGTAAATCAGGAATCGAGGACATGGACATGTAGAGAAAAATCTCAGGATCACAGAACTATATTCATGCAAAATTTTCATGGCTTAGTTTAATAGTTATAGATTTTCGAATGTGTTGATTTACTGATTATTGGAAATTCGAGAGAATGGAATTGACGTCATTGCACAAGTCGTCCTTTAATTGACGACTCCTCTCGGGTCTTCAATTTTTAAATTGGCGTCCCCTCAAGTAGTCTTCAATTAAGTAATTGGCACCCTGGCTTGGGGCGCCATTTACAGTGGGTGATTTTCACCCCAGTAGGTACGTTTTGTGACTCAAATTACTTTTCATTTCGAAAAAGTTTCTCAAAATCCAAAAGTAAGGACATGAATGTGTAGTATAAATCCTCGGGAGTCCAGAAACATGTTCAATTAAAATTACTGAGTTTTGGTTTCATAGATATTAATTTTCAAATATTATATCTTTAATTTTCTCAATGAATTGACGAACTGTGAGCAGTCTTCATTTAATTGAAGACTCTCATGGTGTCGTCAATTTAAGTTTCAACCCCTTATGAGTGGTGCTTTGCATCAGAACTGTAAGTTCTGTGATACAAGTCACTATTCATTTCTCCAAAGTTTCTCCGAATTATAATCCGAATACATGGTTAGATGGAGAAAAATCTCAGGGTCACAGAAATATATTCCGTCAAGATTTTCATGGTTCAGTTTATTAGTTATAGATTTTTGAAGACTTTGATGTACTGATTTCTAGAAATTCTAAAAAATTGAATTGACGTCATTGCTCAAGTCTTCATTTAATTGACGACTTCGTGCGAAGTCTTCAATTCTGTAATTGGCGCCCTGGTCAAGGGCGCCTCTTACAGAGGGTGGTACACTATTCATTTACTATTCATCAGTGTGAAAAGGTTCTGAATCAGGAAGTAATGATACGAATATGTTGAGAAAAATATCAGGATTCTAGAAACATGTTCATGCAAAAATTTCGTGATTTAGTTCGATAGTTATGGATTTTTGAATGTGTTGAATTAACAATTTTAGAAAATTTCAGAAATCGAATTGACGACATGGTGCATGTCTTCATTTAAATGACGACTGCTTGCGTAGTCTTCAATTTGGTGATTGGCGCCCTTGTCAGGGGCGCCATTTACCAGAGTGTTGGGACCCTCCGGGTCTTTAACCCATGAGCGTATTATATTAACAGAGCCTATATATTAAGGTTTAAAACAAGATTATTAAGAATGAAAACTAGTGTGATAAAATACGTTAAAAAGCTCATGAAATCATGCTAATAAACTAAGTTCAAACTCATAAA
This sequence comes from Amorphophallus konjac, assembly GCA_022559845.1. Lineage (NCBI taxonomy): Eukaryota > Viridiplantae > Streptophyta > Magnoliopsida > Alismatales > Araceae > Amorphophallus > Amorphophallus konjac. The sequence goes on from CM040118.1 coordinate 338,905,207, forward strand.
AAAATCATGATAACAGTATATAACAAGCTATTAACAGATGTATAACATGGTATTATTCTTGGTCATGGTAAAGCCAGAATATATATATATATATATAGTATGGTTGACTAGTTGATCGAACTCTAAACATGCATCAATTAACCTATTTAACTACTAGTTAGGCAAGATTTGAGAACACCTACTTGTTGACGTGTGATTACTAGGAAAGATGACAAGATGAAGCCACGGGTTCCCCACCGCCGTAGCAGGACGAAGACTTCACGCTTCCCGAGGAACGAAGGGAAACATTCCCTTCTGCAAGCACTGAAAGATGGCAGTAGCCTCTGACAGTGGTTCGTAGGGGATTAGTTATAGGGATTTGCAGGCGTTGGTTATTGCCTTGCGGGTCCGGTTTGGGAAGCACGATCCTAGATTAATGCTTAGCCAGCAAAATGGGGCTATTCGTGTCTCAATCTTCTAGAATCATGTGTTTAAATGACGCACTTTAAGGTGTCGTTCATTTAATAAATGACACCTTGCATGAGGGCATCATTTGTTTGGGTAGCATTATTGTGGGATTATTAATGAGAATGATGCCCTTCAAGAGGGCGTCATTTGTTAGACACTTCTGCCCCACTCACGTGATATACATATATATATTAATATTTTATTGGAATGGGATCCTCTTAAAAATGACGCCTCCAACTTGGTCTTTAATTTGGAAATTGACGCCCTAATGAAGGGCGTCAATTTCACTAAGTGGACAAAGTGGAAGTCCACTTACGTACAACATGGCCCCTTGTGTTTAAAGTTGTTTTGTAATTTTATAGAATAACCCTCCCTTTGTTTTGTTTCTTTCTACAAGACCTCCTATGTAAGATTCTTTACCCATGTGCATAAAGTTGGATTGCACATTTGTATGCTAGTCCTCCTATAATTTAGTTCTTTAAACAAAACCTAGAATTCTATTAAGAATAGTAGGTTACGTATACATAAGGTGATGATTTGTAATTTTATATGCTAGCCCCTCCTAAGGTTTGGCTCTTTACACAAGCCCTCATGATTCTTTATGTTATAAAGTAGGGTTCGCTTGTATATTTTCATTATAGTCCTTGTGATGTTGGGTTCTTTATGTAAGCCCTTCATGTATGATTTCTTTTAAGAAGAAGTTTTGAATTTACGCAAAGGTATTGATCGGGGGTGCTACACCCTCCCCTACTTAAGAGAATTTGGTCCCCAAATTCAACTGTATTATATGAGAATAGGAAAGGTGCAGAGTACTTACAATTAGAATAACTCTGGAAATCTCATCTTCATAGATTCTTCAGTTTCCCATGTAGCTTCTTGTTCTAAACATCGATTCCATTGGATTTTCACCATAGGGATCATCTTGTTCCTTAGAACTCAAATTTCTCGGTCGAGGATCTTCATTGGCTTCTGCTCGTAAGTAAGGTCCTTCTGTATCACTAAATCATTGTGGTCAATGACATGGAGGAGATTATGCACATATTTCTTCAGCATAGAAACATGAAACACGTTGTGCACTTCTGACAGTTACGGAGGTAGGGCGATGCGATAAGCCACCTCACCTACTCTTTCCAGCTATTCAAATGGACCAAGAAACCTTGGTGTGAGTTTGCCTTTAACACCGAATCTTCTAATGTCTCGGCCGGGAGATACCTTGAGGAAAACATGATCTCCGACTTGAAATTCCAGGTCTCGCGTTCGATTATCGGCATAAGATTTCTGCCTGGACTGTGCTATCATTAACCTTTCACTAATGAGGTGTATCTTCTAGGTAGAGTCTCATACCATGTCTGGGCCTAGAATTTGTTTTTCACCAACTTCATCCCAACATATAGGAGATCGGCAACTCCTGTCATATAATACCTCAAAAGGTGCCATTTGTATACTAGCTTGATAGCTATTGTTATATGCAAATTCGGCTAGTGGTAAGTGGTCATGCCAGCTTCCGCCGAAGTGTATAATGCATGCTCTCAACATATCTTCAATAACTTGATTAGTCCTCTCGGTCTGTCCATTTATCTGGGGATGGAAAGCAGTGCTATAGTTGAGTTTCATCCCCAGAGAGTGCTGTAGACTCTTCCAGAAATGAGAGGTGAAGCGCAGGTCTCGGTCAGATACGATCAAGATGGGAACTCCATGCAATCTAACCATCTCCTTGATATGCAGGGCAGCAAGTATGTCGACTGACCATCGGCTTTTTATGGGTAAGAAATTGGCCGATTTGGTTAGCCGGTCAATAATTACCCAAATTCCATCATATCCACCTCTTGACTTGCGTAAACTCATGATAAAGTCCATGCTAATGTCTTCCCACTTCCACTTGGGAATATCTAGCGGATGTAGCTTTCCGGCGGGTTTTTAATGTTTCGCCTTCACTTGTTGGCATGTGAGGTAATGAGATACAAAGTCTGCTACCTCCCTTTTCATGTTAGGCCACTAGAAAGTTCTTTTCAAGTCTTGGTACATCTTAGTGGCTCCAGGGTGGATCGTGTATCTCAATCGATGTGCTTCTTCAAGAATCTTCTTCTTCAATTCGGGACAGTCGGGCACACATGTCCGTTCATGAAATAGCAATCTGCCATCAGGTGCCAGCTTGAAATCCAGTCTTTATCTCCACTAGTGAGGGATCTTCTTCCTGTAGCTTCTTGATTTCATGTAGCAAATTTGGATGTAGACTCATATGAGATAGAATAATGTACATGTTCTTCTCATCTGTGCTGATATCAAGCTCAAAGAATTTCTCCAGCAGCTTCCATTCTTATATCATGCAGTTGGCCAATATTGTTCTCAGCTTTCGACTAAGGGCATCAGCTACGGAATTACCCTTACCAGGATGGTACTATATAGTGAAGTCAAAATCCTTGAGATACTTGAGCCAACGCCTTTGCCTCATGTTCAGCTCCTTTTGGGAGAATAAGTACTTGAGGCTTTTATGATCAGAGTACACAGTGAATTGTTCTCCGTAGAGATAGTGCCTCCAGATTTTCAAAGCGAATACTACCACGGCCAGTTCTAAGTCATGAACCGGGTAGTTCTCTTCATGTTTCTTCAATTGTCGGGAAGAGTATGCAATGACTCTTCCATTCTACATCAATACACATCCGAAGCCAATACCTGAAGCATCAGTATATACCTCGTATTTTTCTCCTTCAATTGGTAATGATAAGACTGGAGCAGTGGTCAAGAGATCCTTCAAAGCTTGGAAACTCTTTTCATAGTCTTCATTCCACTCATGAGGCACTTCCTTGCGGGTTAACCTGGTCAGAGGAACGGCAATCTTGGAGAAGTCCTTGATAAAATGCTGGTAGTAACCAGCTAGACCCAAGAAGCTTCAAATTTCCGTTGCATTTGTGGGTCGTTCCCAATTCTTCACGGCTTCGACCTTTGACGGGTCAATAGCAATTCCGTTTTTCGAAATAATATGGCCTAAGAAGGATACTTCCTCGAGCCAGAACTTGCACTTGCTGAATTTGGCATATAGATTGTTTTCCCTTAATATCTGTAATGCCTTCTTGAGATGTTCTTCATGATCCTCTTCGGTCTTGGAATAGATCAGAATATCATCAATAAAGACCACAATGAATTGGTCTAAATCGGGCTTGAATATGCTGTTCATTAACTGCATAAAAGCTGCGGGGGCATTTGTTAGTCCGAAAGGCATAACAGTAAATTCATAATGCCCATACCAGCTTCGGAATGTAGTTTTATGAATGTCTTCTTCTTTGATTATCAATTGATGGTAACCAGAACGAAGATCAATCTTGGAGAAATATGAAGCTCCTGATAACTGATCGAACATCTCGTCAATCCTCGACAGTGGGTATTTGTTCTTGATTATGAGATGATTTAGCTGCCGATAATCAATGCATAGTCTCATTGATCCATCCTTCTTTTTGACGAACAGCACGGGTGCTCCCCAAGGGGAAGTACTCGGCCTTATGAAACCCTTCTTCAATAACTCCATTAGTTGCTCTTTTAGTTCTTTCAGCTCAGCAGGGAACTTCTGTATTGTGCCCTGGAAACAGGACCAGCACCAGGGACAATGTCAATTGTGAATGACACTTCCCTTTCCGGGGGTAAGCTGGTTAAATCTTCTGGAAAAATATCAGAAAAATCCTAAATTACATGGATGTCCTCAAGTTTAACCTTCTCGACTTCCGTGGCAGTCACGAATGCTATGAAAGCCTTGCATCCCTTATCCATATACCTTCTAGCTCGGAGTGCTGATATAAGAAGTGATTTACTCCGAGGGCTATTGTAAACTAGCTTTGGGAAATCCACGAAAGTTACCTTGCCATGCCGGCAATCTATAGTTGCTTGGTATGTGGATAGCCAGTCGGCACATAGTATGACGTCATAATCCTTCATATCTAGGCATATCAGGTCAGCAGGTAAATTACTTCCCTTAATCATCACTTCATAATTTGGATAGTGATAAGTGATATCAGACTCATTCCCAAGAGGTGTAGATATGACCAAGTCTAACAGTTCATGTTTCTTAGAAAATGAAGCAGCAAAGTTCTTGGAAACGAATGAATGAGTTGCTCCGATATCAAAATAAACTTGAGTAGTTTTTGAACAAACAATGAGAGTACCTTCCACAATTCCGCCTTCAGTGGGTTCCGTCTCTCGGAGAGCTTGCAGACGGCCTTGTTTCTTTATCGGACGCTTCTCGTCTTTGGTGTCTTGTTCCTTCATCAGTGAGTAGTCTGGGATTCGATGCTCTCGGCTCCCGCATCGAAGATAAGCTCCTAACTTCCTCCAGCATTCCTCGGTCTTATGGCCAGCTTTATCACAATACTTGCAAATTTCCTTTGATGGTGTGGTGGTGGAGAATGGCCTGTCATTCTTCTGGAATTTTTTTGCCTTGGAGGGATCCCCTCCCATAAAGAACCACTTCTTGTTGAATGATTGTTTGAATTTTCCTGGGCTTGTGACGGGTTCCTTCTTGTCTCTTCCTCGGATTCTCTCAAACAATTCGGTGGCGTCTTCCAACAATTGGGCACGCCGAACTATCTCCGAATAGACTTGGATGTCCATCGGGGCAAGTTGTGTGACATAATGGGGCCGAAGCCCGTTGGGGAATCTTCTCGCCTTCATCTTTTCCGTACACACCAAGTGGAGTGCATACCTAGATAATCTTGAAAACTAGGCCTCATACTCGGCCACTTTCAAGCCCCGTTGTTTTAGAACAGTGAATTCTGTGGCCTTCTTCTCTTGGATATGGTCGGAGAAGTACTTGTTATAAAAATGCTCCGTGAATTCATCCCATGTGACATGGTCTTCTGGCAGTGTTACTTCTATGGATTCCCACCAGCATCGAGCGTCCCGCTCCAGTTGGAATACGGCCAGTAAAACCTTCTCTTCGTCTGCACATTGCATCACACGGAAGATTCATTCCATCACCTTCAGCCAATTCTTGGCATCCTTGATGCGCGATGGATGACGACCGGGCTAAGACGTACGAAGGACTCGATGTGCGGCCAGCACTAACACGCTAAAGGCAAGCCGGGCGGCTGACCACAGTGGTGTTCTCCGGGTGGAGACGTCTCTCAACAGCAACACTAGGTAGCCCGACGATCGTCCCTTGCGAGGGAAACGTGGGGATCGCAGCGGTTAAGGAACCACTGTCGCCTAGGGTGGTGCAGTCCGAGCTCGGTGCTCGACTGGAGCTAAGGAACAGGCGCTCACAACTCACAATCGCGGTGATTTGCAGCTAGCTAACGGCCCTAATCTCACAAACGCAGTATATATGATAATATACTAAACCAGCAACGTGAAAGAGGAACGAGCGCATACCTCCACGACTAGGCGTGGGGAAGAATTCCCGGCCGAATCCAAACAACCCCAATACACACAACGGTTAAAATTATAATTGCAAAACTTAATGCCCACTCCACGTAAAGAGGTATAGGGTTACAATGGCTAAATTTTGGGTTACTGGAACCCGGGTTGACGGGCCACACTCGCAGGAGGTGAGGGACGTGAGCTGGAGCCGATCGGGTACGCCGAGGGGAAACCGACCCGGTTCTGTCCACGCTGGTCACCCTGCACGGTAAGCTTGCGGAGGCCGGTACGGCCAGATCCGATGCTCGATGGAAGCGCCGTTTGTTGGAGAACGTTGGTGACATGATGTAGTTTATTCACTCCGAAGGGCACGATCAGATCCTTCCAGATCTGGGCGCAGCAGCGACTTGATTCAGCTTCTTGTTCTGTGCTGATAGAACTGCACAGAAACACGAGTAATTAATGGAAAATTAGTTTCCGATGTCGGATCGAGGCGCCGTTTGTGGGAGATCGTTGGCGACGTCCAGAGGAAGAAGTACTCCAAAGATATTGCATGGATCTTGACCATATGAGGCGGGGAAGACTCTGAAAGTTGACTCTAGATCTCAGCTGGGCCTGCTCAGATCGGCTCGCATGATCCCACGAGAATTGTCGCCACGATCAGTACAAGTCTGGGATCGAGGCGAGACTGGCGGCAACGCGAAGAGAACTAAAAATCCTACGATCAATATAAGAATTAGCTCCATAAGACTTGAGAGGCGATCTGGGGAAATTAATAAGCAGGAAACTTCAGATCTGGGCAGCAGGTTGGGGCAGATCCGCGCGCCGTCACTATAAAAATCACCACCGGCGATCCCAATCTCCGATCAACGCGAAACCACCTTTCGATTCTTCCTAACTTGTAGAGGTATCAAGGATAATTTCGGTGGAAGCAGATGGTAAGGGGATGGGGGAGATACGGGGGTGAGTCACACGTCCTAGGTCCGTCCCGTCACAGGACTGAGTTGGGAATCACACCCAAGAGAGGGGAAAGAGAGTCACACTCTTAATGCAAATTTCACACAACAAAACTTCATTAGCTTTTAACCCATCATCATACAAGCGTTTATATAGAGTTTAGCAAGGGGGGAGGGGGCTGAATGGTTCGATGGAACCAAGGGGAGGGGGAGAGGGGTGGCCCCTTTTGACTAGAATAGGAAGGGAGGGGAGACAAGGGGACATTAGACTTACCAAACTTTGAAATTCAAGTAAAGGGGGTAGGTGGCAGCCATTCCACCCTTGGACCAGGAGCCATTCTAATGTCCCATGTGGTAAATGGAGAATGGAAGAAAAGAAAACAAAAATTCTAGCCTAATACAACAAAATAGGGGGCGCCCCCCTTCTTGGGCCTTGAATGGGCCAAGTTTGGCCATGGCCTCCCCAAGCCCAATCACCCATGGAACCAATATGGCTTAAGGCCATTCTAATCTAGATAGCCCAAGAGTGAAGGAAGCCCAATTGGGCCTTCCATGGCTTCTGGATCCATCATAATGGTCCAAGGCCACTCCTTCTTCAAGAATTCTAAAGGGGCTTAACCAAATTGGCCATTTAAGGGCCTTACAAGCAGCCCAATATGAAAGCACAAGTTTAAAGACCATTACAAGCCCAATTTTCATGTAAAAAGTATCCAAATTGAAGCCAAATTGTCCCCATTTTAAGGAGAAGCCGATGTAGTCCACTTGGGGCTCCGCGTATGGTGCCGTCGGTTCGCCGACTCGTGCTTGCACTGGTGTCCGCACCAATTCTCCCCGGGTGGGAGGAACTCGACCCCGTCGAGTATGGGTCCTGGAGCTTGAACTCTCCGCATGTGATCGGGGCGTTGTTCATCGTGGGGCATCCTCGCCAACGCACTATGAAGTGTTGGTAGGCTCCGTTCCTGGTGGTGATCACCTGCTCATCAAGTATAAAATCTATATGCGTGCGTTGAGGCTGGAAGAGGTGGACTCTCGGGTGGTGTGGCACTCACAATAGAAGGATAATGCCCGAAACTCACTAGGGATCACCGCGGATTCCAATATGCTACCAAATCAGAAACATGGAACTTTGAACTGACATCATAGTCATTCGGTAGTTCAATAACATACACATTTGAACCCACTTGTTTCGTGACTCGGGAAGGGCGGGTATCGCGGGCCTAGAGTTGCTTTACGGCCCCAAGAGGAAACCGTTCAGGTATGACCCTGATCATGACGTACTCTCCCTTTTGAACTCACGGACATGTAGCATGTATCAGCTAATTCCTTATACGTGCATGGCTGGCCTTTGATTGGGACATGATATTAATGCAAACCAAAACAAACTCGAGAGACAAACAGACACACACATGACCTTAGACAAACCTATGGTTATGCAGACCATGTATATGCAATGGTGGACCAGGACACCCGAATGTGTGCCATGCATACACTAGATGCAACCCAAGGTAGGTAGGATTATGGACTCCTAGACATCCTACTTTGTCCCTAGCATGCGGCTGCCCATTGGATTTGGGATACTTGGGAGGGCTAGGAGGGCCGGATGTAGGTGTATCGGGCTTGGTGGGCATAGGTGGCCCGGCCCGTGGGAAAGGGGTGTGAACGTGGACTTCCTCGACAAGGTATAAAGGAAGTGATGGGTCACGAGGCCCACTAGAGAAGGGGTCGAATGGTCAAAGAGTGTGTGACCCCCCGGTTCCTCCATTACATAGTCCGATGTTTGAAATTCATGAAGGTGATGGTCACCTCCATCCATCGTGGTAGATGGGACAGTGTATAGAAGATATGGCTCCTCCCTCGGGATAAAAGGAGTGAAGTCGGGCTCGACCGGTAGTGGGAGGAGTAGAAGAACCTCCGTGGTAACATGACCCACGGTGTACGCGGAGGTAATGGACCCTAAGGTGGGATGGGTGAAGCTACGACCGGTGGGTCGGTCAAAGCCTAGGGCCAACAAGTGCGTAAATGCCAACTGCCGGTCTAACCCTTTAAGAAGGTCGTCCAATGTATCCACATAGTGACTAGACCGGAAGGTGGTGTGAAACGAGTTGCTTGGCACTAGAGGTAGTGTGGGGTCCATGGATGGGAAGGGAGGTGGGACCAAGCCATCTTTGAGCCAGCTAAGGAGTGGCTCGGCGATGAAAAGCATTCCCGTAAGAAACACGTGTGGCTCGGGCGGAGGTGGCTCCAAACAAGACGGCTCCGGATGAAGTTCGGAAGGAGAGGATGGCAACGGAGCACTCACGGGTGATGAAGGAGGAATCTCCATAATGGGGAGAGGGCTTGGGGACCCCTTAGATGGGGCCGGGTTGGGGCTACGGGCTATGGCCTCCCTAGGTGGGGGTATGGCTACCTCCTGCCTCGAAGGTGGGCAAGGGGAGACTAATGACTCAAAATAAGCGCACCTCCTATCCACCCGATCCGAAATCATTTGCACAAGTTCGGCAACGGTCCGGGTTGGAGTAGGGGTATCGGAGTGGACTCGCCCATAATCATCCGGCCTAGGCTTGGGTCTAGGCTCATCTACGTGTAGGGCTCTTTGCCTCCGACTAGGACCCACTTGGTTGGAGGTGATTGGGTGGGGTCGGTTGGAGGTGATCGGTTGGGGAACGTAGACCTTCCTAAGCTCTCTCTTCATGTCCCACCATGACTCGATAGGCCATTGCCTCCTAACCTCTCTCAAACGTTCAATGTAGTCCCACTTTTCGACGGCCTCATGAAGAAGCCGCTCTTTGGCGAAAGAGAATTGCATTGCCTCGGACATAGTATAACACTCAAAATATGTGTCCATGGCGGCTTCCCACTTGAGGTAGTCACTCGAGACCTTGGTCTCATAGAAGTCCGAGGCTTCGGGCCTACGGATGTGGTGGGGTTGGATTCCCCATCCTTGGTGGTTTCGCCACTATTCATATGAACTAGGCGTTTGGGAACCCATGGGACTCGAGGAGCTAATGGATGGCCATGCCGACACCTGGACACGACACTAGACACGGCCCAAAAATATGATGTAAAGTTGAAATGAGACTCAACTAAACACCGAGACACGAATATGTTGGAATGCACTAACTAGGAACCTAGACTTAACCCAAGACTCGGTACGTGGCGGAGCTAATCGATCCGAAGATCACTCGCGCAAGTATGCGGCCTTCCCGATAGGCGTAGCCTAACGTTCGGACGACACCTTTTAATATACCAAATATTGGAATGCAAATGCAACCTTGGACTTAAATGAACCTAGAGTTAAACCGACGCTCTGATACCAATTTGATGCGGAACGGATGACGACTGGGCTAAGACGTACGACGGACTCGATGTGCGGCCAGCACTAACACGCTAAAGGCAAGCCGGGCGGCTGACCACCGTGGTGTTCTCCGGATGGAGACGTCTCTCAACAGCAACACTAGGTAACCCGACGATCGTCCCTTGCGAGGGAAACGTGGGGATCGCAGCGGTTAAGGAACCACTGTCACCTAGGGTGGTGCAGTCCGAGCTCGGTGCTCGACTGGAGCTAAGGAATGGGCGCTCACAACTCACAATCACTGTGATTTGTAGCTAGCTAACGGCCCTAATCTCACAAACGCAGCATATATGATAATATACTAAACCAGCAACGTGAGAGAGGAACGAGCGCGTACCTCCACGACTAGGCGTGGGGAAGAATTCCCGGTCGAATCCAAACAACCCCAATACACACAACTGTTAAAATTACAATTGCAGAACTTAATGCCCACTCCACGTAGGGAGGTATAGGGTTACAATGGCTAAATTTTGGGTTTTTGGAACCCGGGTTGACGGGCCACACTCGCAGGAGGTGAGGGAAGCGAGCCGGAGCCGATCGGGTACGCCGAGGGGAAACCGACCCGATTCTGTCCACGCTGGTCACCCTGCGCGGTAAGCTTGCGGAGGCCGGTACGGCCAGATCCGATGCTCGATCGAAGCGCCGTTTGTTGGAGAACGTTGGTGACATGATGTAGTTTATTCACTCCGAAGGGCGCGATCAGATCCTTCCAGATCTGGGCGCAGTAGTGACTTGATTCAGCTTCTGGTTCTGTGCTCACAGAACTGCACAGAAACACGAGTAATTAATGGAAAATTAGTTGCCGATGTCGGATCGAGGCGCCGTTTATGGGAGATCGTTGCCGACGTCCAGAGGAAGAAGTACTCTAAAGATCTGGCACGGATATTGACCATATGAGGCGGGACAGACTCTGAAAGTTGACTCTAGATCTCAGCCGGGCCTGCTCAGATTGGCTCGCACGATCCCACGAGAATTGTCGCCATGATCAGTACAGGTCTCGGATCGAGGTGAGACTTGTGGAAACGCGAAGAGGACTCAAAATCCTACGATCACTCCAAGAATCAGATCCAGAAGACTTGAGAGGCGATCTGGGGAAATTAATAAGCATGAAACTTCAGATCTGGGCAGCAGGTTGGGGCAGATCCGCGCGCCGTCACGAGAAAAATCACCACCGGCGATCCCGAACTCCGATCGACGCGAAACCACCTCTCAATTCTTTCTAACTTGTAGAGGTATCAAGGATAAGTTTGGTGGAAGCAGATGGTGAGAGAATGGGGGAGATATGGGGGCGATTCACACGCCCTAGGTCTGTCCCGTCACAAGACTGAGTTGGGAATCACACCCAAGAGAGGGGAAAGAGAGTCACACTCTTAATGCAAATTTCACACAACAAAACTTCATTGGCTTTTAACCCATCATCATACAAGCGTTTATATAGAGTTTAGCAAGGGGGGAGGGGGCTGAATGGTTTGACGGAACCAAGGGGAGGGGGAGAGGGGTGGCCCCTTTTGACTAGAATAGGAAGGGAGGGGAGACAAGGGGACATTAGACTTACCAAACTTTGAAATTCAAGTAAAGGGGCTAGGTGACAGCCATTCCACCCTTGGACCAGCAGCCATTCTAATGTTCCATGTGGTAAATGGAGAATGGAAGAAAAGAAAACAAAAATTCTAGCCTAATACAACAAAATAGGGGGCGCCCCCCTTCTTGGGCCTTGAATGGGCCAAGTTTGGCCATGGCCTCCCCAAGCCCAATCACCCGTGGGACCAATATGGCTTATGGCCATTCTAATCTAGATAGCCCAAGAGTGAAGGAAGCCCAATTGGGCCTTCCATGGCTTATGGATCCATCATAATGGTCCAAGGCCACTCCTTCTTCAAGAATTCTAAAGGGGCTTAACCAAATTGGCCATTTAAGGGCCTTACAAGCAGCCCAATATGAAAGCACAAGTTTAAAGACCATTACAAGCCCAATTTTCATGTAAAAAGTATCCAAATTGAAGCCAAATCGTCCCCATTTTAAAGGAAAGCCGATGTAGTCCAATTGGGACTCCGCGTATGGTGCCGTCGGTTCGCCGACTCGTGCTTGCGCTAATGTCCGTACCAATCCTCGGGGTCGAACGAACCCGTGAACCTCGGTGGGTTCATGTTATGAAAACTTCGGTGGAGATCTCCCGCTCCACGGTTTGCTCTGCCTTGGGCCACTTGTTGTAGTGCCTGTGTAAGGCCTTCCACGGTGCGCTACATCTCGCGCCATTGTGCTCTTTCCACAGCCATGATCCTACAAAAGAGTTAAAGTATGATAAAGATCGGGTTTACTTGTAAGGTCAAAAGTCATTATAGAACTTAACCCATGGTTCTATCCATCTCACCGGGTAAGGTGTATCTATCCTTGGACTCGGGTTTTACCTATCCTTGGACTCAAGTTTTTACTTAGATTTCAATTTCTAACCTTTTATTTCTTCTAGTTCCCTAGGTTTGAAAACCTAAGCTCTAATACCACGAAGACTGTCACGTCCCTAGCGCGGAAGATACTCGGATGCGTGACGCGTCTATATAGATCGTGTCATTAGGGCGATACGAATTTTTAACATACATAATTACGGAGTGCGCAAATGACTAATAAATCTAATAAATTCCAATAGTCCAAGTGATGATTATTTGATTACTTAAAGGAATTAAAGATAGTCCATGAAAATTTCCAGATTTAGAAACCCAAACATTATGCTACACGACTTAACACAAAGTTTATACCACTAACTGACATAACTGGGAATACAAAGTAGACTCAAATAAATTCAAAGACACGACTAGCTAATGATAGACGGTTGGCGTTCTAGCACTCTTCACTCGGCCTCAATCCCATTCTTGCCGCTATCCGATTCACCTGAAAATGTTAGGAAGCAACTGGATGAGCGAATCGCTCAGTAGGAATTACATCTCAAATTCGAGCAATCTTTACGTGGATTACAATTTGCATGTATTATCAGTATGGCTATGCATGACGTACGTACAAAAAAATCAGGTATACAGGTAAATCTAGACATGATGAACAATAAGAGATCAAGAACTGTATAAAGAGAGTATATCAAGATTTCAAGTAGTTGACAAACAGTATTTCAAGAATTTATAGATGTAAATGCCACTCCGGGGCAAGCCGGGATTCATGTACGATTACGCATTTAAGTGCGAGAATGAACTCATGTATAAGTATATCTCAGGTACTAGTAAGTAAAAATTTAATTCAAGCAAGTAAAGTTGAGTACGTATCAGTAGAATTGACTATTTCAATCAAGCAAGTATTTCGCCCTTTCTTGGGCCACAAATCAAGTATTGCTCGCTCCGGGTCAGGCAAGTCAAGTCAAGTGAGTAAAGAGAGAGTAGGGGTGGAGTGTCTCAAGTAAAGCAAGTACTCCGGTGCAATGCTAAATACCGTGATCAATAAACTCCCATGGGTACAAGTACCTTCGGGTGCTCCTCCGAAGACGAGACCGAGCCCTATATGCACAGCATTTCATGTATTACTTTTGACATCCACTCTCATTTTATAGCCAATATAGAGTTTCAAGGGTTGCCTTAGTAGGATATACAAGGTAGATTTTTATGGAATGGAATTCAAGGACTCATAATATGCAAGAAAATGACTTAAGGTTGCGTCGATACAAATCATGATAAAAATGAGAAAAAAAAATATTAATATATATACTTTTTCCTAAAAAAAAACTATAGATAATTCTATAGTAAGGTTAAACAAAAGTTAGAACATCCCATAAGGGCCATTATACAAATATGCCAGTTTACTATTTAAGAATACTATTTAATTACTATTCATTACTATTCACTACTATTCACTTACTATTCATTTACTATTGACAAATACTATTCGCCCCAAATAACGCCCTTCACTAAGTCGTCATTTTCGTGAATGACGATTGCTTAAACAGTCGACTTCTAAGTTTGTATATAAATTAGTTAGTATATTAATCATTTAGTATATTAATTATCCATGTTAAAAATTTAATAGATGTGAATCATGATACCTAATCTAATACATGAGCATACCGTTAGATTCCTTATATTTTTATCTACCTATCTACGTGTCTATATCAAAAAAGTTCTTTTATTTGGAAAAGTGATACTATTCATTGAAATAGTGACTTTTTATACACTATTCATACCGTAAAAATTTCTCAAAAATAGAAAGTAAGGATATGAACAGGTAGAGGAAATTCTCGGGAGTTCAGAATCATGCTCATGCAAAATTGTTGGGTTTTACTATGTAATAAATTGGGGTGATTTATGCCGGGAAGGTACATTCCGTGACTCAAAATACTATTCAAACACTATTCATTTTTAATACTTTCAGTAAATCAGAAATTTAGTACATAGTTAAATAGAGAAAAATATGAGGGTTCCAGAACCATATTCATGCAGGAGTTTCATGATTAGGTTAAAAAGTTATAATTGTCTGAACATGGTGACTCGGCATTATGAGTCACAGTTTACTATTTAAACACTATTCATTTTTAATTCTTTCAGTAAATTAGGAATCGAGGACATGGACAGGTAGAGAAAAATTTCAGGATCACAGAACTATATTCATGCAAAATTTTCATGGCTTAGTTTAATAGTTATAGATTTTCGAATGTGTTGATTTACTGATTATTGGAAATTCCAGAGAATGGAATTGGCGTCATTGCACAAGTCATCCTTTAATTGATGACTCCTCTCGGGTCTTCAATTTTTAAATTGGCGCCCCCTCAAGCAGTCTTCAATTAAGTAATTAGCGCCCTGACTTGGGGCGCCATTTACAGTGGGTGATTTTCACCGAAGCAGGTACGTTTTGTGACTCAAATTACAGTTCATTTCAAAAAAGTTTCTCAAAATCCGAAAGTAAGGACATGAATGTGTAGTATAAATCCTCGGGAGTCCAGAAACATGTTCAGTTAAAATTACTGAGTTTTGGTATCATAGATATTAATTTTCAAATATTATATCTTTAATTTTCTCAATGAATTGACGACTTGTGAGTAGTCTTCATTTAATTGAAGACTCTCATGGTGTCGTCAATTTAAGTTTCAACCCCTTGTGAGTGGTGCTTCGCATCAGAACTGTAAGTTCTGTGATACAAGTCACTATTCATTTCTCCAAACTTTCTCCGAATTATAATCCGAAGACATGGTTAGATGGAGAAAAATCTCAGGGTCATAGAAATATATTCCGTCAAGATTTTCATGGTTCAGTTTATTAGTTATAGATTTTTGAAGACTTTGATTTATTGATTTATGGAAATTCCAGAAAATTGAATTGACGTCATTGCTCAAGTCTTCATTTAATTGACGACTTCGTGCGAAGTCTTCAATTCTGTAATTGGCGCCCTGGTCAGGGGCACCTCTTACAGAGGGTGGTACACTATTCATTTACTATTCATCAGTGTGAAAAGGTTCTGAATCAGGAAGTAATGATACGAATATGTTGAGAAAAATATCAGGATTCCAGAAACATGTTCATGCAAAAATTTCGTGATTTAGTTCGATAGTTATGGATTTTTGATTGTGTTGAATTAACAATTTCTGAAAATTTCCGAAATCGAATTGACGACATGGTGCATGTCTTCATTTAAATGACGAGTGCTTGCGCAGTCTTCAATTTGGTAATTGGCACCCTTGTTAGGGGTGCCATTTACCAGAGTGCTGGGACCCTCCAGGTGTTTAACCCATGAACGTATTATATTAACAGATGCTATATATTAAGGTTTAAAACATGATTATTAAGAATGAAAACTAGTGTGATAAAATACGTTAAAAATCTCATGAAATCATACTAATAAACTAAACTTCAAATTCATAAAAAATCATGATAACAGTATGTAACAAGCTATTAACAGATGTATAGCATGGTATTATTCTTGGTCATGGTAAAGCCAGAATATATATATATATATTGTCACGTCCCGACGCGGAATATCGGGATCGGCAGTAGAAAACGCTAGTAAAGATAACATGCTAAGCTAAGAATTAACATAATACCATGAACAGAAATAACTCCAATTCTATTATAATAACCATCAACGTCTTACAAACCGACTTAAATATAAGCAAACATAATCTCTACTCGACTCCGGTACAATAACTAACACCAGTTCTAAGACATAGCTATATATAAACCACTAAACCAACTCAACATATCTACTAGCTGATACACTCCAAGCTATCACTCTCGCCCATTCCCATCCATATGTGAATCTTCACTTGAGCTGCCTGGAAAGGGGGAAACAACTATATGAGCGAACGCCCAGTAGGTAACAACAGGCAAGTATAAGTGATTAACCAATTAATTACATGTATATGAATGGAAAGAAAAGATATAACGATCGAATGAAACAACATAATAACAGAAAGTGCTAAAGAATAGAATGAAATAACAATATGACAAGAATGATAAGATTACAAGAATTGCAAGTTTATGAACAATATATATAACATGAATTTACAGGAAATTGGCCAACAAGCAAGAATGTAACCAAGTCAAACACGATTCAAGTAAGATAAAAGATCATTATCATAGACATCACGCTAGTCATGCACTCGGTGCAATGCCTCACCCTGTCATTACAAACTCCCATTGGCACAAGTACTTTTCGGGTGCTCTCCCCAGGACCAGACCGGGCCCCTATGGTGCGTTGGCATTGATTTATTGGATCCAAGAT
This sequence comes from Amorphophallus konjac, assembly GCA_022559845.1. Classification (NCBI taxonomy): domain Eukaryota; kingdom Viridiplantae; phylum Streptophyta; class Magnoliopsida; order Alismatales; family Araceae; genus Amorphophallus; species Amorphophallus konjac. The sequence goes on from CM040118.1 coordinate 338,922,016, forward strand.
CCCAAATTGTCTAGACTTTAATCAAGTTAAATGGCCAATTATAATCAAGTATAAACTTACCTCGGAACATCCCAAGGCTAAGTTGAAGAGATACTATCCAGAGTTTCTATCCAGGAGTTTAAATTATCAAGAAGCATCATGTTCTTGGATTCAAAACCATAAAACACGGGAAAAACTAGTCTCTGGAAGACATGCGGTCACTACAGGGCCGCTCAAGGCTTGTGCGGTCGACACTGGGCTGCACTAACAGGAATTGGGCTGGGTTTAGCCCTCGGGAGGTCAAGGTTGAACGGCTACTGACGGGCCGCCCTTCTATATGAACGGTTAGGATTGGGCCATACAATGCCAGAAAGTTACAGAATCGAGGCCGGGATGTGTGGTCTTGACAGAGCTGCTCATTAGTTGAACGGTCCACTCAGGGCGGCCTGTAACAAGTACAGTCCATTACTGGCCGCACAACACAGGGCCTAACCAAGAGTTAGAATTTAGCCCAAGTGGGCTCCCGGGGTACCATAGGCAGGGTGGAACTGAACCAGAGTCCAGCCCACTGTCTCGGCCTAGGGTCTACTGGACTGATCAAAATAAGATTTGGCCGAAGATAGATCAAGGATATTCGGCCAAGACAAGTTGGCATAAGCCAGGTATGAATAGTCGATATTGGCCCGTTCATGGGTATATGCGGTCTATCAATAGCCGCGCAAGTCTCTGTTAATCCAATTCGGATTAACTCAAGTAACAACGGTTCGATTGAGTCTAAATCAAAACTAGGCGATACAATGCTTCAAGATTAACGGTTATAACATGCGTAAACCTAATAGCCATTTCAATTATCAAGGATTCACAATTAAAAATTGACATTCATTGGAAAGATGAATCAAGATCAAGCTCAAATTAAATAAATCAGCAAGAATTATTTACTGTCATGAATTACAGTTTATTAGGTGTGTTGCTAACATGCAATTAACCATTAATCTACTAACATAACATGTAGAAATGACAATTAATCTATTCTGTTATAGATGTGCGGTCGATTCTGGACCTTACATCCCAATGAACGGTCACAGACTGGCCGCACACGTCCCCTCAGATCCGAAGACCTGCTGGATATGGACAGTCGGTAGTGTGCCGCTGGGAAGAATGTGCAGTCTGGAACTAGCTACAGGTGACATATGCGATTAGGGATCGGCCGCACGTTCCAGGGACATGAACAGATATAGAAACATATAAACGGTCACCAGAGGGCCACCTGTCTGGGATGTGCGGTCTATCATGTGGTCGCACATGTCCAAAGAGGTCGCTACCCCTCTCGCATTGCCCGACTCCGGCGAGATTTCTAGGGTTAAATTAAAACATGAAATTCACACGATATAAAGCATGGAATTTGGGGCTTTTTATATAAAAAGAAAGAGCACAAAAAACTATACAAGATGTATGAATCAATTTTATGTTTACAGTCTGGAATCACTACTTAATCGAAAAGGAACAATTATAACCCTAGATGTGACATGCTTCTACTAAAACCTAAAATTCTCGCAGGATACTTGTTAGAATTTAGGGCTTTCTACATCAATGGAAAGCTAACACGATGCTGCTTCTAACCATATATTATTTATAGGGTTTGGCTTGCTATCACTTACCTGAATAGGATGAAGAAGGAAGGAGAAAGAAAACCAAGGACGCTGGTACACGCAGCCACTAATCGCTCGAGATCTCCCTCAGTCCAACTCCTTTGCTGCCGCCACTGGTTCTAAACGATTCTAGGGTTAGAGAGCTTCATTTTAATAGGTCACACACCTTCTGGAGACTTCTATGCACGGAGTATTCGTCCACGCAAGTCGGGTCAATGTGAACGCCACCGTAAAAGTTGACCCGATCCAAACTCCGTCGAATGCATCTCCTACGGTTAGGGTTTCAAGAGATTAAGAGAGGGTAAATGATCCTCTCATCCTGGCCTTTCATTTTCCACCGATTTGGGCTCATTAGATGGAGTATTGGGCTCGAATTTGGCGTTTCAAGGTATGGTTAACTAAGTGTTCAATTTGGGCTTAAACAACTAATTCGGCCTACTTACATATTTTATTTGGGTTGGCCACAGAAGACAAGTTTGTTAAACGTGTTATCCTCTACAAGAATATAATTTTTTATGGATTTTTATAAAATGGTTGAAATCTAGCTTATTCTATTTATTAAGGGATTATTCTAATAAATTTCTAATTAATTTCTAAAAGAAATCGAGGTATTACACCCTCCCCCACTTAAGAAATTTGGTCCTCCAAATTCAATGCACTTAATAAAAAGAGGGAGTGAGATAGCTCACCTAGATTAAGTCGGGGTACTGTCTCCGCATAGTATCTTCTGACTCCCATGTAGCTTCTTCAGTCCCACACCGACTCCACTCTACTTTAACCATCGGTATGGAACGATTCCTGAGTTACTATTGCTTCCGATCTAAAATCTTGATCGGCCTATATGTCAGATCTTCTTTCAATTCGAAGTCCATATGTTGAATAATGTGAGTGAGATCATACACATATTTCCGTAACATAGACACATGGAAAACATTGTGTACTCCAGATAACTGAGGTGGTAGTGCCAAACGGTAAGCAACTTCCCCCACTCTTTCCAGAATCTCAAATGGACCAATGTATCTTGGACTCAGTTTGCCCTGAATACCAAACCTTCGAATTCCTCTCATAGGATAGACCTTTAAAAATACATGTTCACCAACTTGAAATTCCAATGCTCTCCTCCTAGTATCGACATAACTCTTCTGTCTTGATTGTGCTACTTGCAACCGATCCCTGATAATACGGATGTTCTTGGATGATTCAGAAATGAGATCTGGTCCAAGCCATTGCTTCTCACCTACCTCATCCCAACATAACGGGGATCAACAGCTTCTACCATACAAAGCTTCAAATGGAGCCATTTGAATGCTGGACTGGGAACATGTTGTTGTAGGCGAGTTCAACCAATGCCAAATGATCACTCCAACTACCTCCAAAGTCAATCATGCAGGCTCTAAGCATATCTTCCACTATCTGGTTGGTCCTTTTAGTCTGTCCGTCTGTTTGTAGATGGAAAGCAGTACTGAAATTCAGACGAGTTCCCAAGGACTCGTGCAATCCTTTCTAAAAATGAGAAGTGAATCTGGGGTCTTTATCAGACACAATGCTGACTGGTATACCATGTAGTCTTACCACTTCCTTCATATACAAAGCAGCCAAAACATCAACTGTCCATTTAGACTTAATGGATAAGAAATGAGCCGATTTTGTCAATCTGTCGACAATCACCCATATTGCATCAAATCCACTACGAGTCCTAGGTAGACCCATAATGAAATCCATGCCACTGCTCTCCCACTTCCATTGGGGTATATCAAGGGGTTTCAATTTCCCTGCTGGTCTGAAATGCTCCGCCTTGACTTGCTGACAAACCAAGCATCTACTCACGAAGTCCGCCACTTCCCTTTTCATATTCGGCCACCAAAAATATCTCTTCAAATCCTCGAACATTTTAGTACCTCCAAGATGAATGGTGTATCTAGATCTATGAGCTTCCTCGAGGATCTTACTCTTTATCTCAGCTACATCAGGTACACAAGTTCTTCCTTGAAATAATAATCTTCCATCATCAGCCATCATGAAGTCAGGTATGTTACCCAAGCTTCCCTTGATCTCTACCAACTCTGGGTCATCATCTTGCAGAGATTTGATTTCCATCAGTAATTCGGGCTTAAGTTGAATTTGAGAAATCATAACCCGATCCTTGTCAACATTAAGATCCAAACTAGCTAACTACTCCAACAATTTCTATTCTTGTAACATGAGGCTTGACAACTTGGCTATAGGCTTACGGCTTAAGGCATATGCCACAACATTACCTTTTCCAGGATGATACTCAATGGAGAAATCGAAATCCTTCAAATACTCCAGCCATCTTCGCTGCCTCATATTGAGTTCCTTATTAGAAAATAAGTATTTCAAACTCTTATGATCTGAAAACACCGTGAATGCGTCACCATACAAGTAGTGCCTCCATAACTTCAAGGCGAACACCACTACTGCTAGCTCCAAATCATGAACATGATAATTCTATTCATGCTTTCTCAACTGCCTAGAAGAATAGGCTATCACTTTCCCGTACTGCATGAGTACACACCCTAAACCAATACCTGAAGCATCCGTGTATACAAAAAAACCTCCTTCACCAGAAGGTAAAGCTAAAACAGGTGCAGTAGTCAAACATTCCTTCAAGGTCTGAAATCTTCGCTCGCAATCTTCTGACCAATCAAATTCGATCTCCTTGCGGGTTAATCTTGTCAGAGGTGCCGCAATCTTGGAGAAATCTTGAATAAACCTTCGGTAGTAACCTGCTAGGCCTAGGAAACTTCTCACTTCAGTCACATTAGTAGGCTTAGCCTAATTATTTACTGCCTCTACCTTCGAATGATCAACAAAAATACCTTCTTTTGTGATGATATGTCCTAGAAAAGACACCTCTCACAGCCAGAAATCGCACTTACTAAACTTGGCATATAACTGATGATCTCTTAATAGTTACAATGCCATCCTCAAATGTTCAGCATGCTTCTCCTCACTCTTAGAATAAATCAAGATATCATCAATGAACACCATGACCCATTGATCAAGATAGGGCCGAAACACATCGTTCATCAGCTGCATGAAAGTTGCATGTGCATTCGTTAGCCCAAAAGGCATTACTACAAATTTGAAATGCCCATACCTGCTACGGAAGGCTGTTTTATAGATATCCTCCTCGTTAATTCGTAACTGATGATATCCAGATCAAAGGTCGATCTTATAAAAGTACTGAGCTCCTGCTATCTGATCAAATAACTCATCAGTTCTTGGCAATGGATATTTGTTCTTGATAGTCAACTGGTTCAATTGCCGATAATCGATGCACAACCTCATCGAACCATCCTTCTTCTGGACGAATAATACGGGGGCTCCCCACAGGGAAGTACTTGGTCGAATGAACCCTTTCTCAAGCAATTCCATCAACTGCTGCTTTGGTTCCCTTAGCTCTACAAAAGACATACGATAAGGAGCTTTGGAAATAGGGGTCGCACCAGGAATCAGATCAACAAAAAAGATAACTTCCCTTTCAGGAGGATGTCCTGGTAGTTCCTCAGGAAAGGCATCTGGAAAATCTCGGACGATAGAAAAGTCCTCAATCTTAGTCTTCTGCTCAGGGGTCACAGCAACAAAGGCTAGAAAAGCCTTACATCCTCTCCTCATCAACTTATCAGCTCGAAGAGCCGAAATAAGTGGAATAGACTTATGGTGTCTAGTTCCTATAAAAGAAAGTCCAGGGTGTCTAATGATAGACACAGAGCTGGATCTGCACTGAACATTGGCCTCATACTTAGCCAACCAATCTGCTCCTAGGATTACATCAAAATACTTCATGTCCAAGCAAACTAAATCAGCTGGCAAGTTTTGTTCATTGATCAAGACCTTATTAGAGGGATAGAAATACTTAATTGCTGAACCGGAACCAATAGGAGTTGAAATCTCTAACGGAGAATTCATCAAAATTGGCTTCACAGCTAAAGACTTCGTAAATCTCTGAGAAATAAAAGAATGAGTGGCAAAAAAATCAAAAAGAACAAAAGCTGATTTATCATGTATAATAAGAGTACCTTCGACAAGTCCACCTTCCTCGCCGGGTCTTGCGTCATCTTCTTGTAGAGCCTGGAGCTTGCCTTGCTGCTTCCTGATTCCTTACGGTTTCACCGAGGTAGCTTGCTCAGATAATAGAGGGCACTCAGGAATACGGTGGTCCCTACGACCACAACGTAAATAGGCACCCAGCTTGCGCCAGCACCTCTCCATCTTGTGACCTGGGCGGTCACAATACTTGCATACGCCCTTGAATGAAACAATAGAGCCATGTTTCTTGTCTTCAATCTTCGGCATCTTGCCCTTCCACGAACCAGACACACTAATGGGCCTCTTCCTACCATGACCAGGCTTGATACTCCCAGAACCAGTATTGTGTTGTTCAATCTTAACACTCTTCCTACGGATTCTCTCCGTCATTTCTAAAGTATCTTCCAACACTTGAGCCTTTCTCACCATCTCGGAATAAGTTGGAATTTCCATCGGTGCCAATTGGTTGATATACTGCAGCTTCAGCCCATTAAGAAAGTGCTTAGCCTTCATCTTCTTGGTAGATATCAAATGAGTAGCATAACGAGATAGCCGAGAGAATTGAGCTTCATATTCGGCTACGGATAGATTTTGTTGCTTCAAAGTAGCAAACTCAGCCGCCTTCTTCTCTTGTACTCGATCAGAAAGATATTTACCATTGAAGAATTCCTCGAACTCCTCCCATGTGACTTGTCTATCACCAAGGGTAGCCTTCACTACGTCCCACCATGTCCTCGCATCACGTTCAAGTTGAAAGGTCGACAAGAGGACACGTTCCTGATCGCTGCATTGCATCACTTCAAAAATCCTCCCTATCTCTTTAAGCCAGTGCTCGGCTTCATCAGGGTCAGTCGAGCCACCAAATCGTGGGGGATTCATCTCACGAAAGTTCCGATAAAGGTCGCCAGTGCCATGATTTGCAGCTCCTCCTTGAGCCACTTGTTGCAAAGCTTGAGTAAGTCCTTGAACCGTGCGCTGCAAGTTCCTCCATTCTACGCATTCTCTTGCTATTGCAAAAGCCTACACGTGGAATAGGTTATATTAGGTTCAATCAATAATGGATAATCATGTAATGAGATTATTAACTCAACCCCAGTCTTCTACCCAAATCTCACCAGGTTGGGTCCTTAGACTTATAACAAGGTTATAGGTCCTACAGTATAACTTAGGATCCTAGAACTTAGAGAACCTAGGGATATTAGAAAACTTGGCTCTGATACCACCAAACTATCACGCCCCGACGCGGAATATCGGGACCGGTAGTAGAAAACGCTGGTAAAGATAACATGCTAAGCTAAGCTTTAACATAATACCATGAACAGAAATAACTCCAATTCTATTATAATAACCATCAACGTCTTACAAACCGACTTAAACATAAACAAACATAATCTCTACTCGACACCGGTACAATAACTAACACCAGTTCTAAGACATAGCTGTTGACACCTATTTTTTGCCGATAAGTTGAGTCGTTCCTCTTACTACCATTTGTTGATGCCTCGAGTTGTCCATCACTCGCTGGGCGTTTTCTGGTAAATCATGGGCCAATTTTATGCGTAACCTCCCTCCATGGTTGGGTCCGTATCGATTCAGGGCTTATTGGGCCTTGGTTTTTGGTTAATTGAACATGTTTATGAAAATCAAGTGTCCAGGAGCATGTACGGTTCATCCTCAGCCGTTCAACACTTGGGTGGTTAGATATAGACCGTTCATACATTTATGGTTGATTTCTGATGATTTTCTGAATTTCCACCGACAAAGGCTTATGCGGTTTACTCCTAGCCGTTCAATATGATGAATGGTCTGCAATGCACCGTTCTTCTTCCAGAGTCCTAAAGTCTAAACATCTCTCAGATAATTATCCATTTTTTTTATTTATCACCGACAAGAGTTAAATGGTTTGTCCTTGGCTGCTCTACATTTGAGCGGTCTAAATAGAGCCGTTCATCTGTGAGAGTCCAACGGCGGACGTTTCGGTCAGTTCGATGGATAATTGAGGTTATTTTTTGATTATTTTGATTTTCCACCGATGGATCTTGGACGGTTAGTAGGTAACCGCTCATCAGGTTAAGCGGTCTATCGTAAGACCGTTCATCCCGTCGACTGTTGAATTTTAACAGATTTTAATTCTTTTATCCGTGGTTTTATCCCTAACTCCCTTCATCAATTTCTCTGCGGATAATCAACCATTTTAGCTGCCGTTTCGATTGGATAAAAGATGATTCATTTATCTACGATTTTTGTTTGATAATCACGACCTAAAAATGACTCTAAACTCTAATTTCGAGCTAGGCTTTCTAGGCTCTATAAATAGACCCTAAAGGCCGGGCTTGCAAGGGGGGGGGGGGGGAGATTTTTGGTCGACGGCGAAGCCCTGCCGCATTCTTAAGTGACCTGGCACCAAGGAGGGAGGCTTTCTACGTCCATACAAGCCTCCGATTCAGGGAGTAGTCGATGTTTTGAGTCCTTTGTGTTTTATAGCTCTCGTCACTATTCATTGCATGCATTGCTTTCTCCCTACGCTCTTCTTCACTTTCGTCATCATGCACACAGCTACCCACGTTTTTTGACACCCTAGGGGTTTAAAACCCCCCAGGTATCCCCCTTTCCACTTATTTATGTTCATCTATTACTATCTTGACATTTACTACACCATTCAGTTCTAATCTAGGTTGTTGCTTTGTTTCTTTACGTTGTTTTACAGGTCAGCACTTCATCAGCACGAGGCCCATCCCCTCTGGCCGGCCGGAGAGGGTGGTTGTTGGACCCCTTTGCGACTTCTGGCCCGGTGGTCTCGAGTTGTTCCGTTCTGTCCGTGTAAGGAGACGTGCGGTGCATCTTCGGCCGTTCTTCTTAGTCCGACGGTCGTTACAGAGCCGTTCAACAGCCAGGAGCGCTTCCTCCCGCATCTTCTGCAGCACCCTTAGGCAGTCTATCGTAAGACCATGCGTCTATAGGCGGTTCTTCATCAACCGCTCATCTTTCCAGTGCTGCATCTCGGCGAGTGTCTCCCCTTCCTTTTCAAAGCACGGCGTGTTCATCACGTTCGGCACTTTGGTGGCGATCACGGTCATTTTCATTTTCTGTTCTCCTCTTACAGTTTTTCACTTACTCATCGCATATTGATTTATTCATAACATCATCTTCCTTTAAGTAAGAGGAGAAAATATATCTACACCTTTCTTTTGTGGCGATCACGGTGGGACCCCTAGTGCCCATCGTGCTTGTGAGTTGCTGACCCCCCTTTCGTTATTTTAGTTCTCTTCTTGGAGTGATTTGCAGGTCGGGAGCCTTTTTCTGCCTTCTGGGATGGGAGCGATTCTCACAGAGCCGTCCATCCTCTGGAGCGGCTGATCATCCACCGTCCTTCCCCTGCGACCAGCGCCAGTCCTACTCCAACGTCCTGTCGTAGACGGTGTCCAATCGACCGTCCATCCTTCTGCGCGGCCTGTCTCTGGCCGTTCATCTCTTCGGCACAGGTACGCATCGGTATGTTCTGACTGTAGGCACGCGGCTGCTGGAGGTCCGTTCCAGAGATTACGCGGCTGGTTACAGACCGTTCTTCTGGTACATTCCTCATTACTGCTATTCCATATTTACAGCATTCTGTGATTATTTTGCAGTCATTTTGTCATTCTATCGCTCCCTGGATTATACGGTCCTATATAGACCGTCTGACTCTTTGAGCGGTCGCAACCAGACCGTTCTTCTGGTGCCGCAGTGCACTCATATTTCATTTTTGATTGTGATATTCCATGATATTTGATCTCCTTGGTGCCATTTATTGATCTTCCCCCTGGTTATATGTTATTGCTGCCTACTTGTTTTCATCCTCGCATGTTTATTTTGGTCATTGGTTGCTAGTTTCTTGGCTAGACTTTGCATGCACTCCAGTGCACATAGGACTCATGCATTTCATTCACATCTAGCTGCATTCCTACCGAGGTAGGGTTTCCTCTCGTCTCCATACTCCTTGGAGCCGACTAGGGGACCTTGCTGAGGACCTCCGTAAGCCCCCGTGAGCCGTGGATTCCCACACGGACGCCGGGCAGGTTGTACCATACCACCCCCCAGTCCAGGGTCTGCATTCGTGCGAGAGAGAGTCCTTTAGAGTCTGCCAGTTCTCCATTCTCACCCTATTTAGGTACCTTGTGGTTGAGTGAACTCACATTTTAATTAATCCACTAAGGTCCTAAGAGAACTTATAAAGATCTTTGCGCATCATTTGGAATTTGTTTGGCTAATTGGTTGATTATTTTCTCATCTCTCTTCTCCATTGTATGTTGCATAGTGTCGTCATTTGCATCTTTTGGTCAGATTAGGCTCATTAGGTCTAGTTCATCTTTGTGTGTCTCCATTTAGCTACATTTATCTTAGGTTCTTTCCCATCATTATATTCATTTGAAATTCATTGTATAAAGTCTCCACTTTCCCCATGGAGCATTTCTCCCCTGTACCTTATTCCTGCACCTCTCCATCTTCTTACCCCCGCGTGGATTCCTCTTCCCATGCGGGCCCGTCTCCTTATTCCTCCATTGGACCCCATTCTGTTAACGGGCCTTCTTACCCCGCCCGTCCTGCTGCTAGGCCAATCAATCCTCATTCCCACATACATAATTCTTCCAGGCCCATGCATTCCCTCATTCCCGGAATGGGCGTTCCTTCTTCTCAGGCCGGATCCCCTTATCCGGCCCATCAACATTATCCTGGTCTAAATTCATCATCCCTTGCTCAAGCTGGCCCATATCCTTCTCGGACTCTCCCTACCGAGGAGATGATCGCCCAAGCCCAATGCCAACTTGATGAATTGCAACGACAAATCAAACCTCAAAATTCTCTGGATATCCCATTTGCCTTCCGAGGTCTTCAGCTCCCGCCACGTCAACAGATTCCGGCTTATCGTCGCTATGGTTGAGTTGGTGACCCTTACGTGCATTTGAAGGAATTCTTATATGAGTCGGCCCAGTTCCAGCATGATCAACGCCTGATGGCCTATTTGTTTGGCCTATCTTTAGAGGGCTTGGCCAAGGATTGGTTTTTCACATTACCTCAAGGGCAGATGATGAATTTTCAGGCCGTCCAAGCAAGATTCATTCAGCAATATCAAAACCAGATTAGGCCTAGATATTCTATGGTTGATCTGGCCCAAGAGAAGATGAAGCCCGGCGAGGAGTTCTCCATGTTTGCCGACCACTGGCGTCGCCTAGCCGCGCAAGTCCCGGGGCATATTCCGGAGGGCGAGCAGATCAAGATGGTTATTTCTAACGCAACGCCCGAGCTCAGATCTATCATAGCCCTGAACGATATCACTTCATGGCAACAACTCTACAGTCGAGCCCGCTTCATTACCCAACAATTCTTAGTTTCCTTTGACCATGAGTCTCCTCCACCTTCGCCTTCCACATGCACTTTCCCTCCGCCCTCCACTGCAAGTCAGCCTTCACCTCATATCCCTCCACGAGTCGACCGCCCGCTTTGCCACACCCATATACCTCCATGTGCTCCACCTCGTATCCCTCCATGAGTCAGCCCTCCGCTATTTTATTTCACCACGCCTCTCCTCTTCCGGTCAAGGAAACACTACACCCAGAGCAGGTAGATGCCGTCCACTATATTCCCACGCCCTCCATGCCGTCACATCACTCTAGCCCTCTGCCTTTACCTATGCAATCCCCTTTGCCTACGCAGCCTCCGCTCCCATTCTCATTACCTTCTCACCCCCCTCGGCATCCACCTTTCCCGAAGCGGGCTCCTCACTCTTCGTTGCCAGAATCCTTTACAGATGTGTTCAGGGCTTTGATGGCCACTCATGCGTTACAACTCCCTCCGGTTATGCCTTGCCGACCTACGGTCGGGAACTTGATCCATTTCTGTGAATTCCATCGTCAACAGGGGCATTCGATTGAGAATTGTCCCGAGTTCCGGGAACTTGTTTACGGTTTAGAAGACAAAAAGATGATTGATTGGGCTATCAAGCGCCAAGTTATTTCAAATCTCAGCAGCAAATAGCAACAGTAGCGAGCCGTGCCTCCTAGGCAACCGTCTCCACGTCAAGACCAGGGGCACCCAGGTGTTTCTTCAGTTGATAAGGTACCTGCTCCGTTATCCACTTCTTCCTCTATCCCATCTCCTCCACCACCTTTACCTACTCCAGCCTCCGCCCGGGCAACCTCTCCCTCCGTTTCCACCACCACTTCTATTATTAACGCCTCTCGACGTGTTGTAAAGACACGTCGGAGAGCACCACCACCCGCCACTTCCTCCACTACGCCACCACCTTCTCCACCCCCATCTTCGCCGTCTCCATTGGCCACATCTCCATCATCACCCTCTCCATTATCCCCATTACCCTCACCATCGTCTTCGTCACCTCCTCCTGCAATGATCCCTGTTCCGTCACCCTCACAACCATTCCCGCTACCGATGCCACTTCTTTCACCATTATCCCCTGAACATGAGCAGGCTGAACCTAAATCCATACCTCCACTTTTTCCTTTACCTCCACCCATGCCCATCATCATCATTATTCCCCCATCATTTGCACCATCGCCACCCGCACCCTTCAAACCTCCTCATTCTAACCTCCCTCTACCACTTCCCACTTCACGGAGCAGGTACCCGTTGCCTTTGGTGCCCCTCAGGTTTAGTCCCCAGGGAGATAAAGAGCTGAATCAGGTTTTGACTGTCCATTACAAGCTTCAAGATTTCATTTGCCGCATGCCGGTCCGAGCCCTGGTCCCTGGCTATTCTAGGGACAATGAGCCCACATTTGCTATGAAGACGGTCACTAAGAAGAGTTCTCTAGCATTGGCGCCAGTTCCTTCTAAAGCGAGGCCGGTGGCAGTGTCTTTCCTCGTCGGAGAATTCACTGTTGATGTTGTTATCACCTCTCGCTTGATTGCTATTCAGTTCACTGGCCCAAAAGAGTTTTCCGCCTGGATGGTGCTAACCCACACGGTCGCCAAAAGTTTAATCAATTCAGCATTCAAGGGGCAATTGGCCGTGTCTTCGAGATTGACCAGGGGCGTTCTGCATTTTCTGTCTCATCTCCCTCGTCTTATGGGTAAGGCGGCCACGTCACCGCCATGCATCGCCCTCCCTCAGTTCCGTCCTGCGCTGCTGACAAGGGAGTTATGCTTCATGCCCAGCTGTCGAGTGAAGATGCCAAAGCTCCATGTTCTAGTGCCGAACGACAAAACTCCATGGCTTCCTGATGTTCATCCCAAGGAGTTGATTGTTCTGGAATGCCTTTCTATGGTTGGCACCGCACAGCTAGGGGCAGCCGCCCCGATGAAATTGCGTGTTCGTAGTCGGGCTAGGCTGTCTATCAGATGGGCTCATTATTTGAGAAAGTATTGCAAGACAAGAAGCCTGAAGGTCCGAGCCCGCGCCATGTGGCGTTGCTTCAAGAAGATTGCGGCTAAGAAGAGGCGGCGACGTAACTTGAAGGGCCATCAGTTGTCCACTCAGGGGTCCACTGCCTCATCTCCTTCTTCTGTCCATTCATCTTTTCTGTTGCTCAGTTCTTATCCTTGGGTGGTGTACCTTCCACCACCTGGTCATATTTCTACCATCTCTTCCTATTTTCACCATTCTAGGCCTCGGCCTATGTCCTCCTCTTCCTCTGAGCCAGGGGCATCCTCTCGTAATTTTTCTCCCCGGATACGTCCGGATTCCGCTTCTCATCCTTGTTCCCCGATCCTGTTGGGGATTCCTTGTGCTCATTCCCCGACCTTGTCGAGTGGCTTTTCTAATCTTTCCCCGACTACGTCGGGTGGTTCTCATTCCTTTTCCCCGACCTTGTCGGGTGTTCATACATTTTCTTCCCCGCCCTTGGCGGGTGATCGTTATTTCTTTCCTCCGACCTCGTCGGATGATCTTTTTCTTTCTACTTTATCTTCACAGTTATATTTTCATCATCTTTCTGTTCTTTCCTCCTCACCCTTTCGGGGTCATTACCCTTTTTCTTGCTGTTTTCGAGGCTTTAGCCCGCCTTGATCTCAGTTAATCCTTGTTTATTATGTATCTGGTTCCTTGTTATCAACGCCGCAGTGCCTTAATGAGGGAGTTCTAGCCCTCGTCTCTCTTCCTTTTTTTCCCTTCTTCGTCTAGTATGATGTCTGCCACTCCTCCATGTCGAGGAATCCAATCCTTTGCTCTCCTTTCATCCTTTATCCTGACAAGAAATGAAAATAAAGTTCGTGCTCCTCAAAGTTTGATGATAGAAATCACTTTAGGAGGCCGGTTTCCACGCCATCGATTTGCAAAGGTATCTTTGATTTTGTGCCGGAACATGTTATCATTGCTATTACTCTGTTATTTCTACATGCGCTTATAATGTTGGTTCCTTAAAACATGGTTGAGTGGCCTTAGACTTTAGTTAGTTTGCTTAGTCAAATGAGTCGCTTCTGCAGCATCTTAGGCTGGTGATAGCTCCGGGCTGGGAGTCTAGTTCTTTCCCTGATTGTTAAGGGTGACCTTTGAGTATGGATTTTTCACACACTACACGGCAAGCCATAGCAAATCTCTCTGAGGCACACCGTTGCTGCTTTGGCCATACCTTGGGTATGCACAAAGGTCTTTTCTTTTCTCTGCTCGGCTAAGTGTAGGGGCAAGAGATTGATGGATGAGATGACTAATCTAGGCGCTCCCTAATACGAGAGAGGCCTCAAATAGGGGCAGTCTTGACCCTCAAAAATAAGCTTTCATGCTATATCTGGCCAATAAGGGCTATCAAAATGAATCAATGCAAAATTATGAATCAAAGGCATGACAAGAGTGACAGTACAGTTCCCCACGGGACGTCATGAGCCCGGTCGCATGCGTGCCTGATAAATATGGGTCTAAAAATCAAAGACACAAAGTCCCAGTGCAACAGACCTACTCTTTGAGGGGTAGTGCCCTGGAAGGAATTCGAGCCTTGATATCTCCCATCATGCACGAAGCTTATCTCCAATTTTTCTTCTTCTTCTCCCTCTTATGTTGGGTTGTATCCTGGGTATGGCCTTAGTAGGGGCACCATTCTTTAGAAGCGGTTGGTTGTGGTAAGCCACCCTCACATGCACGCCCTACTTAAGGGAAGCCTTTAATGAAAGGGGTAGGAACGACGATCCCTGGGCAGTAGTTTGAGCCCATCTTTAGGTGCTGCGGATTGCTATGTCAAAATCAAAATTTCTAAAAAAAAGCAAACATTGTCAAAAATCCAAAAAAATCAAATACTTCAAAATTTCAAAAAAAAAAAAATATTTCAAAAATCTAAAAAATCAAATACTTCAAAAAAATCCATAAAAATGAAATACTATTGAAAATCTAAAAAAATCAAAAAAAGATCACAAAAATTTAAAAAAATGTGTCTTTTTCATGCATTTGCATTTGTTTTAAGGATATATACGTAATCTGTTTGCTAAGTGTGCAGGTTGCAGGTATTCAAGCTTTCCTTGCTCCATATTTTGTTCTATCTGTCTCCTATTCACGTCTTTGATCTGTTCCCTCTTCAATCTACTCTCTCGATCTGTTCTGAAGCTCATGTCCTTCCTCAACTTTTGTTTGCAATGATCATATCTTTATGTGAGAAGGCTTTGCCTCACGATTATGAACCTGGCGATTTTGCTTCATTCTGATCTCGAGTTTTGATTGAAGTGCGTATTTGTTCATGTCTTTTATCCCGCCGTGTCCTTATCTCGCGTCTATGTCCCACCGTGTCGTCCCACACTTGTTGTTTTGTTCCTCACCACGTGTTGTTAGTCGTCTCTCTATGTTCCATGTGTTGTCCTAACCGCGTGATCCATCATGTTTCTTATCCCAACCATGTGTTGTCCCGCCGATTGTTGTCTCGTCACATCATGTTCATGCATACGTATTGTCCGTTTATGCCATTACCTATGTGCTTCTTCATCTTGTTGTGTTGTTTCCATTCGTCATGCTATGTCATGTTGTTTGCCATTATGTTAACTGCTATGATTGTCTCATTTGTCTCATTCATAAAAAAGATCCACACAAAAAAATCCACAAAGAAAATCCAAAAAAAACTTGTCGTTTTACCTGCACAGGTAAGTCAGGTATGGCCTTCTATCCTTGTCACCCTTATTGCATTATTATATGGTATTATAATATATTATCTCGAGAACCAGTTGGTTATTTACGTGTTCCAGGATCTGATGTTCCCCTTCAACAAAAACGATGATGATCCAGGTTCACGTGTTTGATCTTCGGATAGGCCGTTAGGTTGGGATGTCACGGGGAGGATGGTTCTATCTTGCACGCCGTGGTTGCGGATAGTGTCTTGACTCTGATTCTACAAGCTTAGCAATATTATTCTCGAGTATTTTATATTTTAATCTTTCTTCGCATTTATTTTAATGATTTCTTTTATTTTAGCCCAGCATGCATCATACGCATCTTTTGAGCTTTCATGCCCCATGGTTTGCTTGCAGAATGTCCCATCAGTGATGGTTAGCTGTGCGTTCAGTGTTTTTATAAGAGGAACTAATTCCACTCTGAGTTGGAAGGTTCTCTCTGGTCGATTCGCTTGGTTTGGTTGATTAAAAGGTCCCCGTCTGGAGCTTTAGCCTGTTTCCTTTACTTTTGCTGCCTGCTTTTGGCCTCCTCATTGGATCGCGGGATTGTGTCCCCCATGAGGTTGGTCTTGTCGAGTTATTTCATTTAGTTTAGTTCCTCCAGACTGGTGTCGCTTTTGGTTTTATCCTTCCTTGCGTTTTGTTCAGAGTTTTTCGGAAGATTCCCGTCGCTTGTTTGTAGAAACGGGTGTCGTTTTACCTTAACGCCCGCTTTTCAGTCCGCTCCGCTGCATTTCCGCTTCACCTCCATGTTCCATGTCACTTTCGCTTCACCTCCGCCCGCTCCCCTACAAAGAGGATGTTAAGGAGGGGCATCTGTTGACACCCGTTTTTTGTCGATAAGTTGAGTCGTTCCTCTTACTCCCATTTGTTGATGCCTCGAGTTGTCCATCACTCGCTGGGCATTTTCTGGTAAATCATAGGCCAGTTTCATGGGTAACCTCCCTCCTTGGTTGGGTCCGTATCGATTCAGGGCTTAATGGGCCTTGGTTTTTGGTTAATTGAACATGTTTATGAAAATCAAGTGTCCAGGAGCATGTACGGTTCATCCTCAGCCGTTCAACACTTGGGCGGTTAGATATAGACCGTTCATACATTTATGGTTGATTTCTGATGATTTTCTGAATTTCCACTGACAAAGGCTTATGCGGTTTACTCCTAGCCGTTCAATATGATGAATGGTCTATAGTGCACCGTTCTTCTTCCAGAGTCCTAAAGCCTAAACATCTCTCAGATAATTATCCATTTTTTTTATTTATCACCGACAAGAGTTAAACGGTTTGTCCTTGGCCGCTCTACATTTGAGTGGTCTAAATAGAGCCGTTCATCTGTGAGAGTCCAACGGCGGACATTTCGGTCAGTTTGATGGATAATTGGGGTTATTTTCTAATTATTTTGAATTTCCACCGACGGATCTTGGACAGTTAGTAGGTAACCGCTCATCAGGTTAAGCAGTCTATCGGAAGACCGTTCATCCCGTCGACTGTTGAATTTTAACAGATTTTAATTCTTTTATCTGTGGTTTTATCCCCAACTCCCTTCATCAATTTCTCCGCGGATAATCAACCATTTTAGCTGCCGTTTCGATTGGATAAAAGATGATTCATTTATCTACGATTTTCGTTTGATAATCACGACCTAAAAATGACTCTAAACTCTAATTTCGAGCTAGGCTTTCTAGGCTCTATAAATAGACCCTAAAGGCCGGGCTTGAAAGGGGGGGAGATTTTTGGTCGACGGCGAAGCCCTGTCGCATTCTTAAGTGACCTAGCACCAAGGAGGGAGACTTTCTACATCCGTACAAGCCTCCGATTCAGGGAGTAGTCGATGTTTTGAGTCCTTTATATTTTATAGCTCTCGTCACTGTTCATTGCATGCATTACTTTATCCCTACGCTCTTCTTCACCTTCGTCATCATGCACACAGCCACCCACGTTTTTTGACACCCTAGGGGTTTAAAACCCCCCAGGTATCCCCCTTTCCACATATTTATGTTCATCTATTACTATCTTGACATTTACTACACCATTCAGTTCTAATCTAGGTTGTTGCTTTGTTTCTTTACGTTGTTTTTCAGGTCAGCACTTCATCAGCACGAGGCCCATCCCCTCTGGCCGGCTGGAGAGGGTGGAGGTTCGACCCCTTTGCGACTTCTGGCCCAGTGGTCTCGAGCGGTTCCGTTCTGTCCGTGTAAGGAGACATGCAGTGCATCTTCGGCCGTTCTTCTTAGTCCGACGGTCGTTACAGAGCCGTTCAACAGCCAGGAGCGCTTCCTCCCGCATCTTCTGTAGCACCCTTAGGCGGTCTATCGTAAGATCGTGCGTCTATAGGCGATTCTTCATCAACCGCTCATCTTCCCAGTGCTGCAGCTCGGCGAGTGTCTCCCCTTCCTTTCCAAAGCACGGCGTGTTCATCACGTTCGGCGCTTTGGTGGCGATCACGGTCATTTTCGTTTTCTATTCTCCTCTTACAAATTTTCACTTACTCATCGCATATTGATTTATTCATAACATCATCTTCCTTTAAGTAAGAGGAGAAAATATATCTACAATAGCTAGATGTAAACCACTAAACCAACTCAATATATCAACTAGCTGATACACTCCAAGCTATCTCTCTAGCCCATTTCCATCCATCTGTGAATCTTCACCTGAGCTGCCTGGAAAGGGGGAAACAACTATATGAGCGAACGCTCAGTAGGTAACAATAGGCAAGTATATGTGATTAACCAATTAATTACATGTATATGAATGGAAAGAAAAGATATAACGATCGAATGAAACAACGTAATAACAGAAAGTGCTAAAGAATACAATGGAATAACAATATAAAAAGAATGATAAGATTACAAGAATTGCAAGTTTATGAACAATATATATAACATGAATTTACAAGAAATTGACCAACAAGCAAGAATGTAACCAAGTCAAACTTGATTCAAGTAAGATAAAAGATCATTCTCATAGACATCACGCTAGTCATGCACTCGGTGCAATGCCTCACCCTGTCATTACAAACTCCCATGGGCACAAGTACTTTTCGGACGCTCTCCCCAGGACCAGACTGAGCCCCTATGGTGCGTTGGCATTGATTTATTGGATCCAAGATCCCAAGTTGTTTAGACTTTAATCAAGTTAAATGGCCAATTATAATCAAGTATAAACTTACCTCGGAACATCCCAAGGCTAAGTTGAAGAGATACTGTCCATAATTTCTGTCAAGGAGTTCAAATTATCAAGAAGCATCATGTTCTTGGATTCAAAACCATAAAACACGGGGAAAACTAGTCTCTGGAAGACATGCGGTCACTATAGGGCCGCTCAAGGCTTGTGCGGTCAACACTGGGCCGCACTAACAGGAACTGGGCTGGGTTTAGCCCTCGGGAGGTCAAGGTTGAACGGCTGCTGACGGGCCGCCCTTCTATATGAACGGTTAGGATTGGGCCGTATAATGCCAGAAAGTTACAGAATCGAGGCCGGGATGTGTGGTCCTGACAGAGCCGCTCATTAGTTGAACGGTCCACTCTGGGCCGCCTGTAATAAGTATGGTCCATTACTGGCCGCACAACACAGGGCCTAACCAAGAGTTAGAATTTAGCCCAAGTGGGCTCCTAGGCTACCATAGGCAGGGTGGAACTAGTCCAGCCCACTGTCTACTAGTCGGCCTAGGGTCTACTGGACTGATCAAAACAAGATTTGGCCGAAGATAGATCAAGGATAATCGGCCAAGACAAGTTGGCATAAGCCATGTAACACCCTCAAATATAACAAAGTTGTACTCTATATCACCGAGGTGCCTTTTGAAATATCGGCTCAGTTCTTGAAAGAACTCTGAAGTTAAGCGTGCTTAATGGGGAGTAATACTGGGATGGGTGACCTGCCCGGGAAGTCCCCCATTCTGGAGCCGATCACCCTTAGAAAGGGACAAAAATCGTGAGGTCGGTAGTCCAAAGTGGACAATACCTCGACGGTATAGAGTACGGGGCATGACAAAATGGTATCAGAGCTATACCCCAGTCGGAAGTGTGGGAACTAAGTGCCATGCAGGGCAAAGTGCTACGCTATGGGAGCCACCTCTTGAGTCCGTAATGGAGAAAAGTGCTACATAGTGGGAGCCACCTCTTGAGCCTGTAGGGGCCACCTCTAGAGTCCTACTTGCCTGGGGGCTTGATTACGTGATTGCGTGCTATATGTGCCCAGCGACGAGGACGTCGCCTATATAAGAGGGGGTGACCTGCCCGGGAAGTCCCCCATTCTGGAGCCGATCACTCTTAGAAAGGGATAAAAACCGTGAGGTCAGTAGGCCAAAGCGGATAATACCTCGACGGTATAGAGTATGGGGCGTGGCGTGACAAGCCAGGTATGAACGGTCGATATTGCCCCGTTCATGGGTATATGCGGTCTATCAATAGCTGCGCAAGTCTCTATTAATCCAATTCGGATTAACTTAAGTAATTGCGGTTCGATTGAGTCTAAATCAAAACTAGGGGATACAATGGTTGAAGATTAACGGTTATAACATGCGTAAACCTAATAGCCATTTCAATTATCAAGGATTCACAATTAAAAATTGACATTCATTGGAAAGATGAATCAAGATCAAGCTCAAATTAAATAAATCAGCAAGAATTATTTACTATCATGAATTACAGTTTATTAGGTGTGTTGCTAACATGCAATTAACCACTAATCTACTAACATAACATGCAGAAATGACAATTAATCTGTTCTGTTATAGATGTGCGGTCGGTTCTGGACCTTACATCCTAATGAATGATCACAGACTGGCCACACATGTCCCCTCAGATTCGAAGACCTGCTGGATATGGACGGTCGGTAGTGTGCCGCGGGGAAGAATGTGAGGTCTGGAACTGGCCGCATGTGACATATGCGGTTAGGGATCGGCCGCACGTTCTAGGGACACGAACAGATATAGAAACATATAAACGGTCAACAGAGGGCCGCCTATCTGGGATGTGCGGGCTATCGTGAGGTCGGTAGCCCAAAGTGGACAATACCTCGACGGTATAGAGTACGGGGCGTGATAGAATGGTATCAGAGCTATACCCCAGCCGGAAGTGTGGGAACTAAGTGCCATGTAGGGCAAAGTGCTACGCTATAGGAGCCACCTCTTGAGTCCGTAATGGAGAAAAGTGCTACATAGTGGGAGCCACCTCTTGAGCCTGTAGGGGCCACCTCTAGAGTCCTACTTGCCTGGGGGCTTGATTACGTGATTGCGTGCTATATGTGCCCAGCGACGAGGACGTCGCCTATATAAGAGGGGGTGACCTGCCCGGGAAGTCCCCCATTCTGGAGCCGATCACTCTTAGAAAGGGATAAAAATCGTGAGGTCAGTAGGCCAAAGCGGATAATACCTCGACGGTATAGAGTACGGGGCGTGGCGTGACAAGCCAGGTATGAACGGTCGATATTGCCCCGTTCATGGGTATATGCGGTCTATCAATAGCTGCGCAAGTCTCTATTAATCCAATTCGGATTAACTTAAGTAATAGCGGTTCGATTGAGTCTAAATCAAAACTAGGGGATACAATGGTTCAAGATTAACGGTTATAACATGCGTAAACCTAATAGCCATTTCAATTATCAAGGATTCACAATTAAAAATTGACATTCATTGGAAAGATGAATCAAGATCAAGCTCAAATTAAATAAATCAGCAAGAATTATTTACTGTCATGAATTACAGTTTATTAGGTGTGTTGCTAACATGCAAGTAACCACTAATCTACTAACATAACATGCAGAAATGACAATTAATCTGTTCTGTTATAGATGTGCGGTCGGTTCTGGACCTTACATCCCAATGAATGATCACAGACTGGCCACACAGGTCCCCTCAGATCCGAAGACCTGCTGGATATGGACGGTCGGTAGTGTGCCGCGGGGAAGAATGTGCGGTCTGGAACTGGCCGCATGTGACATATGCGATTAGGGATCGGCCGCACGTTCTAGGGACACGAACAGATATAGAAACATATAAACGGTCAATAGAGGGCCGCCTATCTGGGATGTGCGGGCTATCGTGTGGCCGCACATGTCCAAACAGGTCGGTACCCCTCTCGCCTTGCCCGACTCCGGCGAGGTTTCTAGGGTTAAATTAAAACATGAAATTTACCCGATATGAAGCATGAAATTTGGGGCTTTTACTATCAAAAGAAAGGGCACGAAAAACTATACAAGATGCATGAATCAATTTTATGTTTACAGTCTGGAATCACTACTTAATCGAAAAGGAACAATTATAACCCTAGATGTGACATGCTTCTACTAAAACCTAAAATTCTCGCATAATACTTGTTAGAATTTAGGGCTTTCTACATCAATGGAAAGCTAACACGATGCTGCTTCTAACCATATATTATTTGTAGGGTTTGGCTTGCTATCACCTACCTGAATCGGATAAAGAAGGAAGGAGAAAGAAAACCAAGGACGCTGGTACACGCAGCCACTAATCGCTCGAGATCTCCCTCGGTCCAACTCCACTGCAGCCGCCGCTGGTTCTAAATGATTCTAGGGTTAGAGAGCTTCATTTTAATAGGTCACACACCTTCTAGAGACTTCTATGCGCGGAGTATTCGTCCACGCAAGTCGGGTCAATGTGAACGCCGCCGTAAAAGTTGACCCGATCCAAACTCCGCCGAATGCATCTCGTAGGGTTAGGGTTTCAAGAGATTAAGAGAGTTTAAATGATCCTCTCATCCTGGCCTTTCATTTACCACCGATTTGGGCTCATTAGATGGAGTATTGGGCTCGAATTTGGCGTTTCAAGGTATGGTTAACTAAGTGTTCAATTTGGACTTAAACCACTAATTCGGCCTACTTACAGATTTTATTTGGGTTGACCACAGAAGACAAGTTTCTTAAACGTGTTATCATCTACAAGAATATAATTTTTTATGGATTTTTATAAAATAATCGAAATCTAGCTTATTCTATTTATTAAGGGATTATTCTAATAAATTTCTAATTAATTTCTAAAAGAAATTGGGGTATTACATATATATAGCATGGTTGACTAGTTGATCGAACTCTAAACATGCATCAATTAACCTATTTAACTACTAGTTAGGCAAGATTTGAGAACACCTACTTGTTGACGTGTGATTACTTGGAAAGATGACAGGATGAAGCCACACGTTCCCCGCCGCCGCAGTAGGACGTAGACTTCACACTTCCCGAGGATTGAAGGGAAACATTCCCTTATACAAGCATTGAAAGATGGTAGTAGCCTCTGACAGTGGTTCGTAGGGGATTAGTTATAGGGATTTGCAGGCATTGGTTATTGCCTTGTGGGTCCGGTTTGGGAAGCACGATCCTAGATTAATGCTTAGCCAGCGAAATGGGGTGGTTCGTGTCTCAATGTTCTAGAATCATGTGTTTAAATGACGCCCTTTACGGGGTCATTCATTTAATAAATGACGCCTTGCATGAGGGCGTCATTTGTTTGGGTAACATTATTGTAGGATTATTAATGAGAATGACGCCCTTCAAGAGGGCGTCATTTGTTAGACACTTCTGCCCCACTCACGTGATATACATATATATATTAATATTTTATTAGAATGGGGTCCTCTTAAAAATGATGCCTCCAACATGGTCTTCAATTTGGAAATTGACGCCCTAATGTTAAGTGGATAAAGTGGAAGTCCACTTACGTACAACATGGCCCCTTGTGTTTAAAGTTGTTTTATAATTTTATAGAATAACCCTCCCTTTGTTTTGTTTCTTTCTACAAGACCTCCTATGTAAGATTCTTTACCCATGCGCATAAAGTTGGATTGCACATTTGTATGCTAGTCCTCCTATAATTTAGTTCTTTAAACAAAACCTAGAATTCTATTAAGAAGAGTAGGTTATGTATACATAAGGTGATGATTTGTAATTTTATATGCTACCCCCCCTAAGGTTTGGCTCTTTACACAAGCCATCATGATTCTTTATGTTATAAAGTAGGGTTGGGTTGTATATTTTCATTATAGTCCTTGTGAGGTTGGGTTCTTTATGTAAGCCCTTCATGTATGATTTCTTTTAAGAAGAAGTATTGAATTTACGCAAAGGTATTGATCGGGGGTGCTACATTACGTCTCTGCCAAGTTCGTTGGCCTCGATAGGACGTTGAGTCAACATTTATACCCTATATCCTACCCTTGGCTTAGGCCTCACGTCTTCGTCAAGTTTGTTGACTTCGACATGACCTCGAGTCAACACTTATCCTACATTATACCCTTGGCTTAGGCCTCACGCCGTCACCAAGTACGTTGACTCCGACACGACGTCGGGTCAACATCCATATCCTACATTCTTTCCTTGGCCTAGGCCTCACGCCTTTCCCAAGTTAGTTGACTTTGTCAAGTCCATCAAGTCAACAACCATATTCTGCCCTGGCCCAGACCCTTTGTCTCTTATAGGTTGGTCATTTTCAACATAACGTCAAGATGACAACATTGTTTTATGTCTGCCCTTATCTTGGACATGTCGTCTAAGCAAGGTTTGTTAGCTCTGACATCCTGTTGGGTCAACATTCATATCCTATACTCTGCCACTGGCTTAGACCTCACGCCACTGCCAAGTTCGTTGACTTCGACATGATGTCAAGTCAGCACCTATCCCATGTTATGCCTTTTGCTTAGGCCTCACGCCTTTGCCAAGTTCGTTTACTTTGACAGGACATCAAGCCAACACCTATGTTATATTTTGCCTTTGGTTCAGGCCTCACGCTTTTTCCAAAGTGGTTGACTTTGGCAAGTCTATCAAGTCAACGACCATATTCTGCCCTGACCCTGACCCTTCGTCTCTTCCAGGTTGGTCATGTTCGACATGACGTCAAGACGACAATAATGCTTTATTTCTGCCCTTTCCTAGACATATCGCCTAGGCATGTTTTGTTGACTCTGACATCTCGTCAGGTTAACGTTCATATTCTACCTCTGGCACGGACCTTTCGTCTGATCGGACAACAAAAAGACCCTTTTACCTCTGACGCGGACCTTTCATTCATTCAGTAAACAAAAAGACCCTTCCACTTCTAGCGCGGACCTTTCGTCCGACCAGACAACAAAAAGACCCTTTTACCTCTAACGCGGACCTTTCGTCCAGTCAGTAAACAAAAAGACTGTTCCACCTCTGGCTCGAACCTTTCGTCCAGCTAGACAACAAAAAGACCTTTCTACCTCTGGCTCGGACCTTTCATCCAGCAAGATAACAAAAGGACCTTTCTACCTCTAGCTTGGACCTTTCATCCAGTCAGTCGACAAAAAGACTCTTTCACCTTTGGCTCGGATCCTTTTCGTCCAGCCAGACAATAAAAGCCCTTTCTACCTCTAGCTCGGACCTTTCGTCCAGTCAGTTGACAAAAAAACCCTTTTACCTCTGGCTCGGACCTTTCATCCAGCTAGTTAACAAAAAGATCCTTTTACCTTCGGTTCGGACCTCCCGTCCGACCAGTCAACAAAAAGACCCTTTTTTCCTCTGGTTCGGACCTCCCATCCGACCAGTCAACAAAAAGATCCTTTTTACCTGCGGCTCTATCCTTCCATCTAGATTGGCGAACGAAAAGACCACTTTTACCGCCAGCATCATGACCTTTCATCTAGGTTGGCAAGCAAACAAAAAATATTCTTGTCCGGCGTCATGACCTTATGTCTAAGCCGTTAAATACTCTTGTCCGGCGTCATGGCTTTCCGTCTAAGCCGGTAAATATCGTTGTCCGGCGTCATGGCTTTTCGCCTAAGCAGGTAAATATTCTGCCTTGGCGTCATGGCCTTCCGCCTAAGCCAAGTTGTACGGCATCATGACTTGATGTCTAAGCCGTTAAATATCCTAGTCTGGTGTCATGGCTTTCCGCCTAAGCCGGTAAATATTATGCCTTGGCGTCATGGCCTTCCGCCTAAGCCAAGTTGTACGGCGTCATGACTCCATGTCTAAGCCGTTAAATATCCATGTCTAGCATCATGGCTTTCCTCCTAAGCCAATAAATATTCTGCCTTGGCGTCATGGCCTTCCACCTAAGTCAAGTTGTACGGCATCATGACTTCATGTCTAAGTCGTTAAATATCCTTGTCTGGTGTCATGGCTTTCCGCTTAAGCCGTTAAATATTCTGCCTTGGCGTCATGGCCTTCCGCCTAAGCCAAGTTGTACGGCGTCATGACTCCATGTCTAAGCCGTTGAATATCCATGTCCGACGTCATGGCTTTCCGCCTAAACCGGTAAATATTCTGCCTTGGCATTATGGCCTTCCGCCTAAGCCAAGTTGTACGGCATCATGACTTCATGTCTAAGCCGTTAAATATCCTTGTCTAGCATCATGGCTTTTCGCCTAAGCCGGTAAAGATTCTACCTTGGCATCATCGCCTTCCGCCTAAGCCAAGTTGTACGGCGTCATGACTCCATGTCTAAGCCGTTAAATATCCTTGTCTGGCGTCATGGCTTTCCGCCTAAGCCGTTAAATATTCTGCCTTGGCGTCTTGGCCTTCCGCCTAAGCCAAGTTGTACGGCGTCATGACTCCATGTCTAAGCCGTTAAATATCCATGTCCGGCGTCATGGCTTTCCGCCTAAGCCGATAAATATTCTGCCTTGGCGTCATGGCCTTCTGCCTAAGCCAAGTTGTACGGCATCATGACTTCATGTCTAAGCCATTAAATATCCTTGTCTGGCGTCATGGCTTTTCACCTAAGCCATTAAATATTCTGCCTTGGCATCATGGCCGTCCACCTGAGCCGAGTTGTCCGACGTCATGGCTTTTCGCCTAAGCCGGTAAATATTCTGCCTTGGCATCATGGTCTTCCGCCTAAGCCAAGTTGTACGGCGTCATGACTTTACGTCTAAGCCGTTAAATATTCTGCCTTGGCGTCGTGGCCTTCCGCCTAAGCCAAGTTGTACGGCATCATGACTCTGTGTCTAAGCCATTAAATGTTCTACCTTGGCGTCATGGCCTTACACCTAAGCCAAGTTGTACAGCGTCATGACTCTACATCTAAGCCGTTACATATTCTCCCTTGGCGTCATGACCTTACGTCTAAGCCAAGTCAATTGGCGTCATGACCTTCGGTCTAAGCCGACAAACCTCTTACCCTTGGCTCGGAACTGTTGTCCGAACTAATGAACGAAAAGACCTCCATTGGCTTCATACCAACCCGTGATCCCTAGGGATTTACCGCCACATATGACTCCTTCTCTCCACTGCCATGGCATCGGGTTCCCAACGCCAGAATCACCAACCTGCGGGCATGCCCATTAAGCCCTTTAGAAAAGAGAAAACAAAAAGAAGAAACAAAAAAAGTAGAGAAAAAAAAGAAAGAAATAGAAGAGAAAAAAAAAGAGAGCAAAGAAGAAAAAAAAGAAGTAGAAGAAAAGAAAAAAAGAGAGCAAAGAAAAAAAGAAGAAGAAGAAAAAAAAAGAAGAGGATAAAAAGAAATGATAATCATGACGTGATTTGTATGCTTGTTTGCCTCACGTGCATGTCTGCCTGAAATATAGTATCAATACACTTCCCTCAAATTTCTAAGGCCACGTACTCCTTTACTAAATAGCGTTGTCCTGATTCAGGATATGTGTGCGTCACGACATACACTAAGAAACGAAAAGCCAATTCTCGGTGAGTGCATACGACTAGGGGAAGAGTCGTAGCTATGTTGCTAGCACAACTCACTGAATACACCCTAGGCGAAACTCCCACACCTTGCGCACAATATGAGCAATGGTCCTTAGCTATAGGGGCGTCATAAATTCCCCTTAACACTTCATAGATGCTTAAATCTCTACACCCACATAAAGGGTGACCGTGAGGAAAAAGCTGTCTACCCCCCCTCCAAAAAAAAGAGAAAAAAATGATGAGTGGGATGTGAATCCAAGTAGCCGAGAATCCCCATTGAGACACATGAGGAAACTCGCGTGAAAACGGTGCAACAAACTCCACAATTAAAAATAAGGATGAATCCTAGTGGTCGGGAATCCCCATTGAGACACATGAGAAAACTCGCGCCGAACGGCGAAGTCCATCATAAAACCCTAATATAGGATGGATCCTACTAGCCGGGAACCCCCATTGAGACATATGAGGAGATTCACGTCGAACGGTGAAATCCATCACGATATCATAATAAAGGACGAATCCTAGTAGCCGGGAATCCCCATTGAGACACATGAGGAAACTCACGACGAACGGTGAAGTTCAGAATTAAGAATAAAAGGGGGTTGTGCGGAGCCACCAAAAAGTTGGGAACCCCGAATGTATGTGTAGGTAATAAAGTAATCCTCTAGTGTTACTAAGAACGTCTACACGTCCTTATGTCTAGGGTTCACTACCCATATAATTACACTTTCACACTATGGACGAATAGTCCTGGGTGTAGATTGTGGTCTATGCTATGCATATGTTCTACACGGCGTCCCCTTTGCGTATGCACATCTCCCTTAGTTGTGCTTCGTGAGCCGCACTCTGTCTGTGAATCGTGGGCACTATCCTTATCCTATCCCTATTATGGGGGAACTATGCTACATACATCTACTCTATGCTTGTAGTCGATGAGTGCCTGCGTGCTTGGATGAGGTTATATAAAAAAGGAAGATAATAAAAATGAATGATGAAATAAGAAATGAATAAATGATGATAAATAGAAATGCAATGAATAATAAAAAGACCCATGCAATATTTTCAAACGGGCTATGGGCTACACCTGCAGGCCCCGCTCCCTCGTCCCTCTATTGTGACACCCGCGGGTGGGGGGCATTTGTTGACACTGAAAATATTCTTAATACTTTCTGACTTCTGCTTCTGCAGGTCGTAAGTTCTGATCGAGTGCTCCTGTGCCGACAAAGAAGAAAAGAAAGAAAAGAAGAAAAAGAATGGCAGAAGTTGAACAAAAGTTGAGACCAAAGAAAAGAAGAAAAGAAAAGATGCTCGACTCCAACAGACGGCCGCTAAAGCAAGACCCGCGTGCTCGAGCCAAACACAAACGAAGTTCTGATTAAGGCCATTCATCGGGCCGAGAGCTTCGTCAATGCCCCGTCAAGGTCTTTCAAGGACCACGACGAGGGGAACGGCTAACGATGGCTTATGGAACCATCCCAGGACCCATCCGCTATGTTGGGTTAGATGGACGCAGTCTATCTCCACTGAGTGTGGATCTAGAGGGGGGGGTGAATAGATCAACTTGCCTAATTTAAAACTACTGTAAGTTCTAGAGCGGAATTTAGGCAAACATCAGTTAAGCTAAAGGAAGAATGCTAAGCAAAGGGTCGACCCATGAAAGCCATTCACCATATCTATATATCGAAAGCTAGACATGAGCATGAGCGATGAAACCAAATAAGCTAAGCAAGAATTCCCATCGCACACAGATCAAACAAAAACACAAACACACTGCACACATAATTTTTAGGTGGTTCGGTCAACGACCTACGTCCACCCCACACTCAACCGAGTATGGCTTCCTGCTGCGTAACACAGCTTGCGTCCGCTGGGCTTTACAGCTTGGCCAAACAATCTGCTGATACACAACTTCGCTGGGCACTACAGCTTGCCGACCAGAGGATCTGATCCTCTGCAACCGCTGGGGAAATATAGCTTAACCCGTCCAGTGGAGACTACCACTGCAAGACCACTGACACACAGCTTGAAGAAACAGTATTCGGAAATGAAAGACAGAATCAAAATGAAAACAGAAAAGCTAAAAAGCAATATAGCTCTAAAGAGCAAAGCTCAGCTCTGGTTTTCAACCACGAGACTGAGATACAAATCTCGCTCACTCTCACTCTCAATCAGCTCTCTATCTCTTCTTCTCTCGTTTTCTTCTTCTTCTCTATTTCTTCTTTTTCTTTATTTCTTCTTCTTCTCTGTATCTTTTCTCTCAGTGGATCGAAGGAGACTTGTTGCTTTGGCTGTATAGACTTTCTATCCTTCTCTTCGATCTCCCTTCTTCTGTGGAAGAAGGCATGTATATATAGCAGCAGCAGGCGTGTGCTCTCCACGTTTCCCGCCAAAGCATTTGGACCACGTGGCAGCATCCAATGGAGTGTCAGAACACGTGTCCTCATCTGGATACCTTGTTCTTCTCGGATCACGAGCCAGGTACCTCAGATCACGTGCCCTTCATTTGTCTCTGCATTCCCTGTCAGATAGACAAGAACATATTCAGTTTAATTGTAAACCCTGTACATGCTTTGCAACCACGAGTGCAATGCAAAGTATGCACAACACAGTGTATAGACTCAATGATCATAAAGGCTTCATGAGAAGGAAAGCAGTGTATAGACTTAGTAAATATAAAGGCTTCATAAGAAGGAAAACTAGTGTACAGACTTGCCCAAAGTATAGACTTTATATGAAGAGGCAACGGCTGTACATACTTCCTATATGAAGCAACCACTGTACATACTCAAGGTGAAGACCGATGCCAATGTATAGACTTTACTGAAGATAACGGACTCGAGTGCAGTGTACAGACTTGACTATGCACACCCAATACCAATGTATATACTTGATGCTCAAAGAGTGGCTGTACAGACTTGATAACGATGCAGAACGAACGGATGTACATACTTCATGTGAAAGCCCAATGTACAGACTTTGAAGAACAAGCAACTACAGTCCAATGTGTGGACTTGTCGTTCACTGGTGAGTGTACAGACTTCGAATGAAACACCAATGTGTAGACTTACCACCGACCATTGTGTAGACTTGAAGAAGTGAGACGATGGCTAAGACACTGTACAATCGGATGTATAGACTTTACTTAACACAGTCCGATGTACAGACTTGGAATTTCAACTGAAGGGTGTATAGACTTGACCAAACAGTCCAGTGAATAGACTTGAATAGCTGAGGCCAGTGTACAGACTTGCCACCGACTAATGTGTAGACTCGATCAGCATAAGGCACAGTATAGACATCAACTCTGCACATCGAATGTATAGACTTCAAGTGTGAAGACCATTGTAAAGACTTTGGATTCGAAGACCAATGTGCAGACTTTGGATTTGAAGACCAATGTGCAGACTTCAAGTTTCACTGTGGATGTACAGACTTTAGGAAATCAAGTGATGTGTAGACTTGAAGCTCCACGATGGATGTATAGACTTCAAATATCACTGTGGATGTATAGACTTCAGAGAAGTTGGCGATTCAATGTACAGACTTGATGAAGCGAAGCCAATGTACAGACTTGAGTGTAGCTAAAGCCTTGATCGTAGGAATAGGCTGGAGTGTTTAGACTTCCGGCTTCAGAAACGAGTGTACAGACTTCACTTAAGACACGTAGGGAAAGACTCCAATGTATAGACTTTGCCTTGAACGAAAGTCAGTGAAGAATGAATAGACTTTCACGATGTGTAGACTTTGGATACGTGAAAGCTACAGTGAAGGAATGTACACACTTGACCAATTCAAAGGCTAATCGAGTGTACAGACATAGTGCGTTGACGCTGTAACATGAGCCAGTGAAATGCGTTGACACTGTACACACTGAGCCTAATACATGCATGTGACTGACGCTGTACACACTTAGCCTAAGATGATGTAAGCGACTGACGCTATACACACTTAGCCTAAGACGCTGTATAGACTTAGCCTAAGACATGCATGAACTGATGCTGTATAGACTTATCTAACATGCACAGTGTATAGACTCAATCGATTGAAGAGTTTCCAGTGTATAGACTCAATCTAAACAAGTCTTCTAAAGGAGTCGACCCATCAGAGGATGCGTCGACCCATGACAGTGAGAAATGCAAACAGCAGTGTATTAAATGCAAAGAACACATAGTCAATCTGATAGAGCAATTTCATCAAATCAATACAGTTGCCAATCAATCAAAACAATGATGTTGCCAATGAAATAAAGTAAGTGTCAACATCATCAATATAGAGGGGTCACAACAGTCTCCCCCTTTTTGATGATGGCAACCCCATATGAAGTAGAATAACAACATCCTGACATATAGGTATATGTTTGATGAAAGACATGATGAGTTATGCAGATTGACATGCAGATGCTATGAATGCATGCAACTCACTGCCTCAAACTCTCCCTTATCATTATGCATATACACTCCCACTCCCCCTTGG
Organism: Amorphophallus konjac; assembly: GCA_022559845.1. Lineage (NCBI taxonomy): Eukaryota > Viridiplantae > Streptophyta > Magnoliopsida > Alismatales > Araceae > Amorphophallus > Amorphophallus konjac. The sequence continues at coordinate 338,953,861 of CM040118.1, forward strand.
AATGAATTCAGAATTCAGACAGATATGTATTCTCCCCCTAGACATCCCCCTAGACAATATTCTCCCCCTTTGCCATCAACAAGAAGGAGGGAAAAATTAAATACAAGGGAAGGATCAAGAGAAGAACTGACTGGCATTCTGAACAGGTAGTTCATGAATAAGCATTCTAAAGCATAGAGTCTTCAGTCATATGAAATTAGAAACTGCTGTCAGAAAGAGTTCTGGTTTAAGGATGATAAAATTTAGAGTTCATGCACTACAAGCAATAGATAAGTTCATTGTGCATGATAAAACAATAAACCAGAATCACATTTTCATGAGAGATTTAGTTTCATAATATCTTACTTTCATAGTCTCATAAAAAAAATATTGAGAGAAACCAAGTCATGTATTGAAACTAAACAAATTGACACTCATGAACTTTTCTTTTGAAGGAGCAGCATTATCAATATTAGATCATTTTGAGCATTCAGGTACCATAAGTCTTTCTGCGTAAGGGTATACGTTTATAAGACGTCAATATCCCTAGATACTCAACAAAATGGACCATTCTGCCTATAATCAAATTCAACAGAACTGAGTTACACCTTTTTGTGTGAGGGTACACGTTTATCAGACGCCAGTTACCCCTAGGTACTCAGTGAAACCAGCCTGCTGTTTTGAACATTTTATATAGAGATAGCTGATACACTTCATGACATGAGTGTTGTCCACTTCTGTGATGGATCACTCAGTTTCTCAGTGATTTACCAGTCATTGCTCTGCCAATATTAATTTTTAATGATTTTCAATATTTTTTAATATCTTTCTTAACTGTCCTTTTTATGTTTCAGAATGACTTGTTTAAGAACAATACACATACTTAACCTCTCTAACATGATTTCAGATGAGTTTTGAGATTTTAGATATGATTAGCTTTGTCTGACATGTAATAAGAAAGAGGTTGAGAGTTTTATCAATTTTCAACTTACTTATATACTGATTGCAATCTTTAAACTCCAACCATTATAAGATTTAAACTATTACATCAGTCTTTGAACAATTCAAATTCTTATAAATGAAGAAGTCCATTTTCTACTACTTAGAAATCAGAACTGACCAACAGATTGCCATAATGTCAGAGACAAGTATTCAAAGTTAAAGGTTGAATGACTTCAAGAAAGTTGAAACCACTCTGAATTTCTAGCAATACTCCTCCTGTCTATATGCATGCAATTTGCTAATGAAAGGTAAGAATTAATTGAGAGAGAGCTTATGCATAGGTCATGAATGAATGATATGCAAAGACATGCAAATACTTGACAAGCTCCCCCTGAATATATGCAATGTTTTCTTTGAACACTGAACAAAGTATTTTGAAATTCATGCTCATTCAGACTCCCCTATCAATCAATATAACCCATGGTACTAGGCGGAGAACCTGGTCTCAAGGACCATCTCACACATAGTAAGAACCTCCAAGCATATTTCCCTGCCCGTTAGTAGCCTACTATTTAATATGCCATGGTTATGTAGAGAAATGCAATGTAGGACAGTTCTACATGCATGTTCAGTAATGATTATGAGTCTGTTTCAATATTCATATCCACATGAATTATCCAAGCAATCAAATGCAAGTCCACATCAGAAATTTTATTCACAGCAGTTAAACAATCATTCATCATGCTGAAATTTACATAAGCCAAGTTCTCTTCTAAGAAACTTAAAATTTTCATTCCCAAGAGGCTTAGTAAAAATATCAGCAATTTGTTTTTCAGTTTCTATGAAATTCATTTCAATCTCATTTTTATTTACAGCATCTCTAAGAAAATGATGTTTTATCTCTATATGCTTAGTCCTAGAATGGTGAACAGGATTTTTAGCAAGGCATATAGCACTAGTATTATCACATAAAAGTGGAATGCATCCCAGATTTATCTGATAATCAGCCAGTTGGTGCTTAATCCAAAGTACTTGGGCTGCACAATTACATGCTGCAACATACTCAGCTTCAGCTGTGGATAATGCTACAGTGTGTTGCTTCTTAGATGCCCAAGACACTAGACAGCCACCAAGGAATTGACAGTAGCCACTGGTGCTTTTTCTATCTACTCGACACCCAGCATAGTCTGCATCAGTGTAGGCTAGAAGCTCTAACTCACACTTAGCAGGATACCAGAGACCTAGTTCTTGGGTGCCTAGTAAATACCTAAAAATCCTTTTCACAGCTTTAAAGTGAGTTTCTTTAGGACTGGCCTGAAATCTAGAGCATAAACACACAGCAAATTGTATATCAGGCCTAGATGCTGTAAGATAGAGAAGAGATCCGATCATACCTCTGTATAGCCTTTGGTCCACAGGTTTACCTTTAGAGTCTTCATCCAAACTGGTTGAGGTACCCATTGGAGTAGCTATTTCCTTGAGGTTGTCCACTTTATACTTCTTCAATAAGTTCTTTACATACTTGGACTGAGAGATGAAGGTGCCATCTTCTGTTTGTGTAACCTGCAGTCCAAGAAATAGTTTGAGCTCACCCATTGAGCTCATTTCAAATTCATCAGTCATTATTTGAGAGAATTCCTCACACAATTTGGGGTTAGTTGACCCAAACACAATGTCATCCACATAAATCTGAATGATAAGAATATCTAGATGACTTACCTTGGTAAACAATGTGTGAAGTTCTTGTCGATGAGGAATTTGCTCAACCTGTCATACCAAGCTCTAGGAGCTTGCTTTAAACCATAGAGAGCTTTATTGAGCTTGTAAACATGATTAGGGAAATCTAAACATTCAAACCCAGGAGGCTGTCTCACATATACATCCTCATTAATTTCCCCATTTAGAAAAGCAGATTTCACATCCATCTGCTGAAGATTTATTCCTAGGGAACATGCATAAGCCAATAAAATTCTTATTGCTTCTAACCTAGCTACAGGGGCAAAAGACTCTTCAAAGTCTATTCCAAATTCCTGATTGTACCCCTGAGCTACAAGTCTGGCTTTATTTTTAATAACATTCCCTGCTTCATCAGTTTTATTTCTAAATATCCAGTTAGTCCCTATGATTGTTTCATGATCAGGAGGTGGAACCAAAAACCACACCTTATTCCTGTCAAATTGATTGAGCTCCTCATGCATGGCATTAATCCAATGCACATCTTAGAGAGCACAGTCAATGGACTTGGGTTATGTGTTTGATACAAAAGCATAAGCATTCAGTTCATGTTGAATTCTTAAGTGGCCTCTAGTCCTAGGAGGGTCATGCAGATTTCCAATAACATTATCTACAGGATGATCCTTGAGATATCTAATATTTGCAATTGGACTATCATGAACTTGATTTACCTCCCCCTAAACTGTAGGCTCCTCTTCATTAAGCTCTTTATGTCCTTCTTCATCCTCAGATTTGTCTGCAGGATCTCCTTCCTTCAGAATTTCACCATTGTTTTCATTCCTGCATTGACCAACATTAGAATTTACCAAGGATTCATCAAAAACTATGTGTGGAGATTCTTCAACAGTCTTAGAGTTCAGATTGTACACTCTGTATGCTCGGGTGTTTTCAGAATAGCCAAGAAAAATTCCTGGTTCTCCTTTAGGTTCAAAGTTATCAAGGTCCTTCTTATCATTTATGTGAATGAAACATTTACAACCAAAGACCTTGAAGTGAGCAATAGAAGGTTTCTTACCTTTTAAGATCTCATATGGTGTTTGCTGGGTAGAAGGTCTTACCATGGCTCTGTTAATTACATAACAGGCAGTGTTCACTGCTTCAGCCCAAAATTTCCTTGGTAGACCACCTTCGACAAGGAGTGTACGACCCATTTCCACTAGGGTTCTGTTCCTTCTCTCCACAACTCCATTCTGCTCAGGTGTCCTTGGTGAGGAGTACATGTGGTTGATTCCATTTGACCTGCAGAATTCATCAAATTGTGAGTTTTCAAACTCACCTCCATGATCAGACAAAATGTTTTCAATTTTCTGATTTGTTTTATCATAAAACTCTTGAAATTCAGAGAAAGCATCACTCTTATTAGATAAGAAATAAACCCAAGTATACCTAGAAAAGTCATCTACCATGACAAACCCATACCTCCTCCCTGATAGGCTGACAGATCTAGTTGGTCCAAAAAGGTCCATATGTATCAGCTCATAGGGTTTGGAAGACAGATTTTCAGTTCTAGACTTAAATGACTTTCTAGTTATCTTTGATTGAGTGCATGCATCACAGATTTTATTTTCTTTCTTGAATGAGACTTCAGGAAGTCCTCTAACCATGCCATGCTTATTTAATTTGTGCAAAACAGTGTAGCTAGCATGACCTAACCTACGATGCCATAAAAATGCTATGTCTTCTCTACTGGCAGTAAGGCAAAGGTTAGTGTGTTGAATTTCATCTAAATTTATCATGTAAGTATTATTTATTCTTTTTCCAGAAAATTTGACAATATCAGAATCAGGTTCAAAAACCTTGCAGCATTGAGAATTAAATAAAACATTGTAACCTTTATCACATAACTGGCTGATGCTAAGTAGATTATAGACTAACCCTTCAACCAGCATAACATCATCAATGCAGCAGGTAGAACACTTACCTACCTTACCTGATCCGATAATCCTACCCTTTGTGTTGCTTCCAAAGGTGACAAGGCCTTCTACTTTCTCAGTCAGCATGTAAAATTTGGCCTTATCTCCTGTCATATGCCTGGAGCAGCCGCTATCCATGTACCACAAGTTGTTCTTGGCTGCCAGGCATACCTGCATACACAATTAGGTAGAGAAGTTTGGAACCCAAGACTGATTGGGCTCCAATGTAAATGAACTAGAAGCAAAGCAGGAAAGCAGATGTTTCGGAATCCACATTTGTTTAAATGAACTTTATTCAGTGGATCCTACAGATTTTCTCCTGTTGTTGTTCCTTTTCTTTTTATTGTTCTTTTTCTTATTGGCAGCAGCATGATTATTGACAGTATTGTTATTTCTGTGCCAGTGCCTTGGCCAGGGTGTGTTCACAAAATTTTGGCCATAGTAGTTCCTGGGCTGGCTATGGAAATATTGGTTTCTAGATGTCCAATAACCATACCCATTGACCCAATTTCTACTGTAAGGTCTTTGATATTGAGCACCCTGGTGTGCAAGACCACTAAACCTACCCTGAGTTCTAGACCAATCTGACCTATTGAAGTAGGTTGGCTGTGCATTGTAGTGGGTCTGAGCTCTGGGTGGATAAAAATAATTGGGTTGACTCCTAGCAGCACTCTGTCTCCCCTGTACTTTGGACCCTGCTGACCTATACACAGGTTTGTATTGGGTCTTCTTCAGAGGTGGAGTTGATGGTGGAGACTTGGTTACCTTGACCTGGGGTTTACTGGACTGTGTAGGTTGACCCCTAACCTGAGTCTGAGCCCTAGGATTCTGCTTGGATGTGCTGGCACTACTAGGCTCATTAACCTTTCGTTTGCCCTTCTCCTCAGCACTGGGCTTTTTCAGATTAGCAGTTTTGTTCATCAAATTTGTTGAGTTCATGCTAATTAGAGGTCCCTTTTCCTTTTGAGCAACAAATGAAATTGTTCTCATCCCAAATGTTTTTGTTGCACTAGAACTAAATCCTAGGCCCTCTTTTTGAAATTAACCTTTGACCTAACAAAGCATTTAAGTTATCTGTTCCTTGGGTCATTTTCTCAATGGTTTTCATTTTATCCTCATTATCTTTCTGAAGTTCATCAATAGACTTTTTCAGCTCATTGTTGACATTGAGGACATCTTCATATTTTTCAGAGATGATTTTTAGTTCACTTTCACATTTTTGAATCTTCAGCTTCCATTCATCAATTTCATTTTCAAGCCTTAGATTCTCTTCCCTAGAAACCTTTAACTCAATTTTGATGTCCTCTACTTCAGAGCATGTGAGATTCAGTTTATCATTTTCAGATTCCAAACATGCAATTTTATCAGATAGAGTTTTATCATTTTGCATGGAATTGATTTTTCTTCTAAGATGCCTATTCTCTTTTCTAATATCATCAGCTCTATCAGCTATGTCATGATAAGCATCTACCCAATCAGCAATTGTGAAGTTTTCAAATCTAGTGATTACCTCATCTGTGTCCTCCTCTCTATCTTCAGAGCTTGTTGCCATAAGGTAAATGGGCTGTTCAGATTCGGCTTCACTATCTGAGCTGCTGCTGAAAGAGCCTTCATCTTCATCACTCAATGTGCTGATCATAGCTCTTCCCTTCTTGGTTTTCTTCTTTGACCTGTCCTTATGTTTCTGATTGTCTGGACAGTCAGCTTTCAGATGCCCTGGTTTCCTGCATTGATAACAGACATTAGCTTCATTTTTCTTTGCAGATTTAGATTTATACCTTTTATCCTTTCGGCCACCATTGTATTTCTTCTGGCCGAACCGTCCTGCTCCCTTTCTGAGAAATCGCCTGAACTCTCTAGTCATCATGGCTATCTTAATTCGAGTCACATCTTCTTCTTCATTTAGGCTCTCCTCTGATGATGAAGAGCTGCTGGAGCTGGATTTTGTTGATTTGCTGGAACTAGCCTTCAGCGCTATCGGCTTCTTCTTCCTCTCGGCTTCATCTGTCCTTGGCATGTTTATCTCATATGCCATTAGTGAGCCAATCAGCTCATCAGCTTTAGTATTACGCAGGTCCCTTGACTCCTCCATCACTGTTGCTTTGGTGTGCCAATTGGGAGTCAGGGAGCGCAGAATTTTCCTCACTACATCATACTCTGCCTGAGGTTTTCCAAAACCTCTGAGGCCATTGGTTATGACAGTCAGCCGAGCGTACATTTCGCTGACGGACTCGTTCTGCTTCATCTTGAAGGCTTCATACTCAGATACAAGAAGATTGGCCTTCTGCTCTCTTACTTGAGATGTACCTTCATGAATTACTTCCCGCGCATCCCACATCTCCTTAGCTAATTTGCAAGCAGATACACGGGAGAATTCTGTAGGATGCAGAGCGCACTGGATAGCATTAATAGCACTCCAATTCAGCATGGACCTTCTGATCTCCTCCTTGGTCCATACATCTTCATTCGGGGACAGCTCATAAGGTCCCTTGCTGACAATCTTCCAAATCTCATAATCCTTAGCCCTGAGGAACACTTGCATACGGTTCTTCTAGTATGCGTAGTTTGATCCGTCAAAGAATGGGGGCTTCGTTGTTGAGTGACCTTCGGCAGTCATCCCTCGAGCATCCATCTCTGCCTATTCTCTTCGGGCGATGAGTCCCTGCAGAAGAGTTAGGCTCTGATACCAAGTGTTGGGTTAGATGGACGCAGTCTATCTCCACTAAGTGTGGATCTAGAGGGGGGTGAATAGATCAACTTGCCTAATTTAAAACTACTATATGTTCTAAAGCGGAATTTAGGCAAACATCAGTTAAGCTAAAGGAAGAATGCTAAGCAACAGGTCGATCCATGAAAGCCATTCACCATATCTTATATCGAAAGCTAGACATAAGTATGAGCGATATAATCAATAAAGCTAAGCAAAGGATACCAGCACACACAGTTCACAAGCAATCACACAAACACAATGCACACACGATTTTTAGGTGGTTCGGTCAACGACCTACGTCCACCCCACAGTCAACCGAGTATGGCTTTCCTACTGCGCAACACAGCTTGCGTCCGCTGGGCTTTACAGCTTGGCCAAACAACCCGCTGATACACAGCTTCGTTGGGCACTACAGCTTGCCGACCAGAGGATCTGATCCTCTGCAACCGCTGGGGAAATATAGCTTAACCCGTCCAGTGGAGACTACCACTGCAAGACCACTAACACACAGCTTGAAGAAACAGTATTCGGAAATGAAAGACAGAATCAAAATGAAAATAGAAAAGCTAAAAAGCAATATAGCTCTAAAGAGCAAAGCTCAGCTCTGGTTTTGAACCACGAGACTGAGATACAAATCTCTCTCACTCTCACTCTCAATCAGCTCTCTATCTCTTCTTCTCTCGTTTCTTCTCTTTCTTCTTCTTCTCTATTTCTTCTTCTTCTCTGTATCTTTTCTCTCAGTGGATCGAAGGAGACTTGTTGCTTTGGCTGTATAGACTTTCTATCCTTCTCTTCGATCTCCCTTCTTCTGTGGAAGAAGGCATGTATATATAGCAGCAGCAGCAGCAGCAGCAGGCGTGTGCTCTCCACGTTTCCCGCCAAAGCATTTGGACCACGTGGCAGCATCCAATGGAGTGTCAGAACACGTGTCCTCATCTGGATACCTTGTTCTTCTCAGATCACGAGCCAGGTACCTCAGATCACGTGCCCTTCATTTGTCTCTGCATTCCCTGTCAGACAGACAAGAACATATTCAGTGTAACTGTAAACCCTGTACAGGCTTTGCAACCATGAGTGCAATGCAAAGTATGCACAACGCAGTGTATAGACTCAATGATCGTAAAGGCTTCATGAGAAGGAAAGCAGTGTATAGACTTAGTAAATATAAAGGCTTCATAAGAAGGAAAACCAGTGTACAGACTTGCCCAAAGTATAGACTTTATATGAAGAGGCAACGGCTGTACATACTTCCTATATGAAGCAGCCACTGTACATACTCAAGGTGAAGACCGATGCCAATGTATAGACTTTACTAAAGACAACGGACTCGAGTGTAGTGTACAGACTTGACTATGCACACCCAATACCAATGTATATACTTGATGCTCAAAGAGTGGCTGTACAGACTTGATAATGATGCAGAACGAATGGATGTACATACTTCATGTGAAAGCCCAATGTACAGACTTTGAAGAACAAGCAGCTACAGTCCAATGTGTGGACTTGTCGTTCACTGGTGAGTGTACAAAATTCGAATGAAACACCAATGTGTAGACTTACCACCGACCATTGTGTAGACTTGAAGAAGTGAGACGATGGCTAAGACATTGTACAATCGGATGTATAGACTTTACTTAACTCAGTCCGATGTACAGACTTGGAATTTCAACTGAAGGGTGTATAGACTTGACCAAACAGTCCAGTGAATAGACTTGAATAGCTGAGGCCAGTGTACAGACTTGCCACCGACTAATGTGTAGACTCGATCAGCATAAGGCACAGTATAGACAACAACTCTGCACATCGAATGTATAGACTTCAAGTGTGAAGACCATTGTGTAGACTTTAGATTCGAAGGCCAATGTGCAGACTTTGGATTTGAATACCAATGTGCAGACTTCAAGTTTCACTGTGGATGTACAGACTTTAGGAAATCAAGCGATGTGTAGACTTGAAGCTCCACAATGGATGTATAGACTTCAAATATCACTGTGGATGTATAGACTTCAGAGAAGTTGGCGATTCAATGTACAGACTTGATGAAGCGAAGCCAATGTACAGACTTGAGTGTAGCTAAAGCCTTGATCGTAGGAATAGGCTGGAGTGTTTAGACTTCAGGCTTCAGAAACGAGTGTACAGACTTCACTTAAGACACGTAGGGAAAGACTCCAATGTATAGACTTTGCCTTGAACGAAAGTCAGTGAAGAATGAATAGACTTTCACGATGTGTAGATTTTGGATACGTGAAAGCTACAGTGAAGGAATGTACACACTTGACCAATTCAAAGGCTAATCGAGTGTACAGACATAGTGCGTTGACACTGTAACATGAGCCAGTGAAATGCGTTGACGCTGTACACACTGAGCCTAATACATGCATGTGACTGACGTTGTACACACTTAGCCTAAGACGATGTAAGCGACTGACGATGTACACACTTAGCCTAAGACGATGTACAGACTTAGCCTAAGACATGCATGAACTGACATTGTATAGACTTTATCTAACATGCATAGTGTATAGACTCAATCGATTGAAGAGTTTCCAGTGTATAGACTCAATCTAAACAAGTCTTCTAAAGGAGTCGACCCATCAGAGGATGCGTCGACCCATGACAGTGAGAAATGCAAACAGCAGTGTATTAAATGCAAAGAACACATAGTCAATCTGATAGAGCAATTTCATCAAATCAATACAGTTGCCAATCAATCAAAACAATGATGTTGCCAATGAAATAAAGCAAGTGTCAACATCATCAACATAGAGGGGTCACAACACGCTAGCCCGCGTCGGGCGAACAAGCTAAACCGGCACACAAAAGGTTACCGGCGCCCCTTGACTCGGCGCCGCCAAATCCGGTGCGCCAAAATGATTGGGAGGCATTTGTCCCCGGTGCCATTGAATCCGGTGTGCCCTCCGTGGTGCCCAATTAACTTGTTGCTATAAAAGCAATACTTGTTCGACCCACTGCGGGGACACTAGAGACATCAGAAGAGGGAAAGAGCTCGAGGCCACCAATCAGAGCGAGGAGTGCGAGGGTTCTTGGGGAGGAAGTATCTTTGCCTAAGAGTTTTCCTGCGGTCGCCGCTCTATTCTTTCTGAAGTCTCCGACATTGAAGAAGAAGATCTCTATTTCGTCGTCCGTCTAGGTGGGTCACCGTGGTTTTCGGTCGATCCCCCTTCGCTTGGTTTCCCCCTTTCATCATAATGTAAATGGGAGAGGGGGGAGAGGTGATGATATGAGGCTACTTCCCCCCTTTCACCATCTCTGTTACTCACTACCTCTCCCTGTAACCTCTTCTTTCATTCGATGTTAACGACGACCGGGCGGCAATGCCAGCGTCGATGTATGCAATTTGCGCAGCTTTCCTTATTCGTGGAATGAATTTCATGAACGACTGCACTAATGAGGCAAGGGGATTAACGTTGTTTTCCATCTCTGCATCATCTCTTCTTCTCCCCCCTGCGTTTTCTTCTTGCGGCCAGTGAGACGACGCCGTGCAACAGTGCCGACGCCGGAATGGGTGATATGCATATGTGCATCACTACTTACCACCGTCTCTAACTTCCCCAGTTACTCATCTTCTCTCCGCCCGTGCGTTTAATCGTTTCCCTGCGCATATCGTCTCCATACCCGTCTTCTCCGACATCGGATACGCCCTGGTACACCATGGGCTACAGTAATTTCCCCTCTCCCTGGGGTTCTTTCTTTTATGGAGTATCGAAGGCTTTGCCGCCAGAGATGTGTGCATGTATGTCTTACTGGTCGACCCTGGGCCTGTCCTCTTGCCCCCCCTTCAGTTTCTAATCATAAACAGGAGGAGATGATGTCGCCCCTATAAGCTTGATGCTTGGCTTCTTCGCATCATTGTCATCCGAGCGTTAGCTCGATGATCGCTCTATTAACCTGCTAATCCCTCTCTCTCTCTATATATATATATATACTCATAGATATCATGATCAGTTTGCCGACTGAGTATGAGTTGCATCCACACCGTGTTACCATTCTTTTAAGGAGATTCGATGACCGGGGAGAGGGGAACATTCCCCACTGTTCCATTGTGATAACACTCTGTCCACAGGGGACCATCCAGCAGTGACGAATCTCCTATGGATTAATGAGTGAATAGTAAACGGGTTAATCCTGACATCTCAAATCCACAGTCGCTAATAGACTTTATGGCCGTGGGTTGCGTGCCCCTCGTAGGCTAGCCCTCGGGGTTTCCTTCCCTCTACCGGTCGTCCCGATTCGAGCATTGTGTCAACTCAGGTTGCGTGCCCCTCGCAGGCTAGCCCTCGATGTTTTCTCTCCCATAATGAGTCGCCTCATTCATTCACTCTTGCCCACGGACCTGGTGCCCCTAGTAGGCTAGCCCTCAGGGTTTTCCTATCTGTTCGGGTTAGCCGGCCGCCGTTATGCCACCCGGCTCTTAGGGGTTGCTCCATCATGTGAGTATTCACCGTTTCTCCCCGACAATCCCCTGGGATGAGGAGATGCTGCCAAAATTTTGGCTCGAATAATCTAATGGATCGCTCAACAGTATTAACGTAATAGATCGGCTCGATTCAGAACAATCGTCGCGCTCGAGTACGAACCTCGCGCGAGCCCGTGACTTGGCCTCCGAAAGTCCCGGAGACGAATTGACGGACAATTGACTCAATAAAGCTCCAAAATCCTTTAAAACATTTTTAATAAACCCAAAAATAACTAATAAAACCTCAGATTCTGTGAAATTGGGCTAAACCGGCGCCGTCGGCACCCAGCGCGCCTTAATACGGCGCGCCCTAAAGCGACGCGCCCTATTTCAGCGCGCCCCAAGGGTTGCCGCGCCATTTTAACCCCCCCTCTTCACCTATGCTTCTTGGCGCCATTTTAGGCCTTTTCCTACAGTTGCCGCGCCGTTTCAAGATCTTTTCCTACGCATACTATGCCGGTTTCAGCCCGATTCACGTCGTCGCGCCGTTTTAACTTTCTCCTCGCCTTCGGGGTGATTTCTAGTTCCAATAACGAAACCAAATAAACTCGATCATTGATAAAAATGAATGAAAAGGGTTCCTTTAAGCCTGATTTAGTTATTTTTATGGTTTCGTCATCATGCTTTATGCTTAAACATATATGTCATGTTAATGCATGTCCAATTGCACGGACCCCCGATATATCAAATGGCATTAGCGGAAAGCCAGGCCATGCCCGACGGAAAGCTCCTGCTATGCGTGAGGGTGGTCTTCAGACTTAAGTCCTCCGCCACGTACCAAGGGTTCCGCCCTAATAAACCATGCATGGTAGAATATCTTGCATGATCATTCGCATCCTTTGCATTCTCTCCCGGTCTCAACGGCCCATTTTCTCGACAATTAATCAAAGGTTTTCCCTCCTCGCGGGGGATGTAACTAACGCCATAGCCTTTATAGATAAGTACTACCATATTGTGTGCTTGCATGCAATTGTATCTTTGGTTATGTGGGTCCCATGGTCTTTATTTTGACGATTAATCAAGGGTTGTCCCTCTTTCGGAGGGGCGTAATTAACATCGTAGCCTTTATGGTACGACGGGTTTTGGGTTCCGACACGATCACCTATAATCATCTGGTTAGTCAGACGGTGCGCATAATAAACTCGTCACCCAGTGACTGGCACGCCCTACATAAATAAACCTTTAATAAATAAACCAAACAAATAAATCAATACAATAATAAAACATTTTTAATAAAAATCCATCCCCAAAGCCCTCGGAATCTGCGAGTCGCCCTCCTCCACGCCGGGAGGGATGTAGCTGCGGATGAACTCAAGCAGGTGACGATCCAGGGGGAACTCCAATTGATAACCCTCGCTCCGGTCATAACTGTACAAACCCCCCGCCTCTAGAATCCTGGCCACCTCCACGGCCCCTGCTCCAGTTGTCCTCTCACCAATCAGACCCTCAGCCACCACTGTATGGCCCCGGTCCAGCTGCTCTATACCGGCCAAAGTGATCACAGGCACGTCCAAAGGGCGCATCGGTCGATCAGTCCGTCGCACCCAATGATCCTCCTCCCGAGCCATCCGTCTCGGGACTCACCCGTCTCTGTCGAAGCGTGCCATAGCTGCAAGACAGGCACCCAAAAAAGATGATCAGTATACCAAAAAATCCACATGTACAACACAGTAAAATAAAGACATATGAAGCATCAAAACACAACTACAACAACTCAGAAAAAGGGTCTCAAGGGCCGTACACCCTCATCCCCTCCTACGACGCATGCCCCATGGGGGGCATTTGTTGTACCCAGACCATTTCCCAACCAAAATAACAAGGAGTAAGGGTTCGGGCATTTCCTCGAACACCTTCAAGACATGGGCTATCTAGCCCTTTCTATAACCCTGCGGGTCCCCACAAGGATCCCGACCAACTTGCCGTGACACACGGCAACACAAGCAAGTGTTCGGGGTCGATCCCGGCCACCTTCATACGGGCTTCGCCCGCATTCTATATGGCCGCCCGGGACCACCTGGGGGCACCCCGACGCTAAGCCACGCCATGTGGCATCCAGTAAAAGAGCCGCGGGCCCACTCCGAGACTCTTCATTCAACCCTCTAAGGTCAAAGGGAGACCCAAACAAGTCAACCACAGGCTTTGGAGGCCCATAGCACGTGCCTATGGCTCACACACGTGTGTTCGGCATATTTCTGAACACCTTGTGAGCGCACGTGTCCCATCCCTTCTACACAAGACCACGGGCTAGCCCGTGGCTCCAGTAAACTTATTGGGTTTTTCAACGACCCCCCAGCAAGCCGGGGCCACCCCCGACCCACAGACACATGGCAACATGCCACTCAACTTTAACTCTCGGGCCAACCCGAGCTACCCTACCAACCCACCATACAACATGGCACGTAGCACGAGGCAAGGCCCACGGGCCCAAGGTGCCTCCTCCCAGCCCCTATGGACTTCTACCCTTGGCTCTAGGCCAAATCCAAGGCCCGTCGGCCACCTACGCGGCTCGTTCGGCAACCTGGGGTGTGTCGGACATTTGCCCGAACACCTTGCGAGCAGCTACTCCGACTCGAAGAACAACGGCCCTACGGGCCCATGCCAGGCTCCAAAAGGTCAAAGTCCGTCAAAGGACGTCCCCAGGCAACACAAGAAAACCCCCGGGGGCCATCCCCCGGGGTTACGGCCAGCCCGGGGCTAGTTCGCCTCGAGGCATGGCCGCGTGCCCCAGTGGGGGTGAACTCCTTGGGGGCCACGCCCCTCCCTCTAGCCCGGTGGTCCCATGACCTCACTCAGCCCCGATTCGTCCGATTTACGATCCTACGACACGATTCGTGTGCCATACCAGTTCGAGAAGTAGACCCGTGGACGTGGGTGCGCAAAGCGACAGCACGCGGGGATTCCGCAAGTCGACGCGCACACAAGCCTGCACAAGCTCCACGTATCCTTCCACACAATTGTCCTTTTCTTTCTTAGTCAATTTAGGAAGAAAAAGACCCAAAAAATGAATTTTTATAGGGTGGGGACCAGCCCCTCTCTCTCTTGGAGCGAACCCGCCTAAACCCTCTTGGGGGGCTTTACGCGGACTAGCTAGCCCCCCCTAGCTGGTCCGCGTTAACCCCCCATTCAACTAAAAAAATTTAAAAAATTTTGTTGTTTTCAAAAAAGAAAAAACCCCAGCCACTCCCCCTAAACCCCCTGAGGGGGGGGGGGTTTACGCGGACCAGCCCAGGCCCCCTGGCTGGTCCGCGTAAACCCCCACCCAAGGGGGGTTTACGCGGACCAGCTCAGGCCCCCTGGCTGGTCCACGTAAACCCCTTGCCCCTCTCTCAGCCCGTGTAACTCCCAGTGATACTATTCACTTGGGTTTACGCGGACCAGCTCACCCCCCTTAGCTGGTCCGCGAAAACCCCTTGTGACCCTTCAACTTCCCCTATAAAAACCCCTTAGGAGCTCAAGGGGTGGGTCATCAAGAATCGAATTGCATCAAATCCAGATACACAGCAAGCACAGGACTTCGAGCGCGGCTCGAAGCAACGAGCTAAGGAGAATTGTGTGTGGGTGACTTGTTCGGTGGTCTAATACACCGGGGGTATGTCGTTTGCACTCCCCTCACGCCGTATGTAGCTGTCACACACAAGTCAACACCCACCGTATGTGAGGCATTTTGACATGGGCGGACGTCCCCTCATGCCGGGATTTCACCTCGCGTGTCCGTCAGTTGCAACCACACGTGTACCATGACGTCATGCTCTCTCGCAGTCACGAGGCCATGTCCGACCGCTCAACTCGAGTCATGATCGACCCTCGCCCAGACACCGGATCGATGTATCCTTCCAGTCATCAAGTCATAGGCCCCCATTCGGCATCTCGGCCATGGCCTACGCCACAGGAGGAGCCCTCTGTAAACAACATGTGTGTTCATTCATCACGCATCGACCTGGGGACCGACTAGCATGTCGGAGCTATCCCGTAGCATGCGCCAGTTGTATCTTAGCCAATATGGCTTTCCTGTAAAGAAATATACACCTTAGTGTAACACCGCCGATTGGATGAGTGCTCTCGCACCCACGTTCAGGCCCTCAGTTTTCTATCTACATCACTCGGCATCCGTGCCCAACACCCTAACCCCAGTGAACACCCCTCAATCTAACGTGCACCCATAGCTACTGAATGCCCCCTAGCCTTCTACCCACGGCTTCAGACACATATACAGACTTCTCTTCAGCTTGGAACGAAGGTATTTGGATTCAATCTGATGTAAATAAACACCGGTTGCTTGCGACCGGTGGGGAAAGACGTTCTGTACACGATTCCCGCAATCGCCTACACACTCGCACCCATGGAACCCCTTCTCTCCACATGTCACCCGATTGCCCGAGCCCACGTGCCGCGCCCTGGTGGCTCTTCCCCGGTCAACCCTTGATTCCATGATTGATTGTCCAGAAATCGGCTGGCACGCCCGCACCCTATCCGGTTAACCCTTATCCCGACATTTCCGTGCCATTCGACCCTTTTCGACTTTCCTTGAAAGGAGAGTGCCCGATATTGCCGTGAGAGACATGCACCCGTAAGGAGGATACCCGAGATTTATCAAACTCCCGTATCTTCCTCCCTCGCTGTATCCCTTCCTTCACCCCCGTAATCGGCATAAAAAAACCCGCGCAACAAGCACACAATCAAACCCCCATGAAAATAGGATTCTAGAGGTGACCCCTATAGGCTCAAGAGGTGGCTCCCACTATGTAGTACTTTGTCCCATTGCGGGTTCAAGAGGTGGCTCCCACAGCGTAGCACTTTACCCTACATGGCACTTAGTTCCCACACTTTCGGCTGTGGTATAGCTCTGATACCATTTTGTCATGCCACGTACTCTACACCGTCGAGGTATTGTCCACTTTGGTCTACCGACCTCACGGTTTTGTCCCTTTCTAACAGTGATCGGCTCCAGAATGGGGGACTTCCCAGGCAGGTCACCCATCCTAGTACTACTCCCCATTAAGCACGCTTAACTTCGGAGTTCTTTTCAAGAACTAAGCTGATACTTCAAAAGGCGCCTCGGTGATATAGAGTACAACTTAGCTGTATTTGAGGGTGTTACATGCTAGGTGCGAGGAGAATTCTGCGGCCCTCGGTCGGGACAGGGCAATCTGACCATAAAAGATCTACCGACTCTCCTCGGGAGGGGCGGAACAAGCGGGAGCGACAAGACCGAGAACACTGCGACCGCTCGGAGACCAAGGAGAGGGGCCAGTACCGACACTACACGCCCTTAACGGCCCCTCCCGACCAGATCCTCATGGAGTTCTGTGAGGAACACTTCCTCCACTGGCCTCCCAAGATGAAGTCCGACGCGAGGACAAGAAGTAAGAGGAGGTACTGCCGCTTCCACCATGACCACGGGCATGACGCGGCCGACTGCATCCAACTTAAGGATGTCATCGAGGACCTCATCCGATGAGGACTCCTCTATAAGTTCATCGCCAAGGCCACGGAAAAGTGACTGCGCGAGCGAACCCCGCAACCCATCGACAACTGACCCAACGGGAAGGAGATTATGATGATCTCTGGAGGGCCGACTTCAGGCGGGGACAGCTCTAGAAGACATCGGCGGTTCGCATCAGCAATCAACGTCGTGGAGCAAGGTGACAGTAGCCACCGGGAAATTGTCGCCTGGGAGCACATCAAAGATCCAATCGTCTTCTCAAACGAAGACCTAGAAGGTGTAACCACTCCCCACTCCGATGCTCTGGTGCTCTCAGCGACCATCAACCAATGTACCGTGCCATGGATTCTCGTGGATAATGGAAGCGGCCCCGATGTGATTTCCTATGATTGTCTAGTACTTATGGGTGTGGATCTATCATGGATAAAACCTCTACACACACCTTTATATGATTTTTCTGGCATAACCGTCCTCCTGGAAGGACGTATCTCATTGCCAATCACGTTTGGGACCGCGCCAAGAGATGTGACATTCCTAGCGGACTTCACCGTAGTACGAGGAATGACAAGATACAATCCTATCATAGGACGAGGTATTCTCGGCACCCTACGAAGCGTCCCCTCATCCTATCACCAAAAGTTGAAGTTCCCCACTCCTTGCAGAGTTGGAGAAGTTCGAGGAGACCAAAGGGAGTCAAGGAGGTGTTACTTGATCTCCACACGCGACATACAAGCCGAGGAGGCCCCGCCCAAGAAGAAAATGAGGTGGGAAGACCCGGGCCCGAGCACGAGCACCCCTAATGAGGACTTATACCTCATCCAGGTGAGGGAGGACCCGAGCAAGGTGCTTCGAATCGGGGCCACTCTATCCGAGCAAGAGAAGGAGGCTTACACAAGTTTCCTGGTAGCTAACCAAGACGTATTCGCATGGTCTGAAGATGAGCTCCCCGAAATTCTGCCAGAAGTCATAACTCACTGGCTGAAGCTGGACCCAAGCTGCCTCCCGATACAACAGCGCAGGAGGCGCTGCAATCCCGAGCGACAAGCTATCATAAGGGACCAGGTGAGCGAAAAGCTGCGCTCGGGGCTGTTACAGGCTACCCAGTACCCTGACTGGGTAGCTAATGTGGTCCTGCTTCCCAAAAGCAATGGTAAATGGTAGATGTGCGTGGACTACATAGATCCGAACAAGGCCACGCCCAAAGATAGCTTCCCCATGCCACAAATCAACCAACTAGTCGATGCTACGGCCGGGCATGAAATGTTGATCTTTCTGGATGCCTATTTCGGTTACCACTAGATCATCATGCATGGGCCCGACCAGGACAAGACAGCCTTTGTCACCAACCACGGGCTATATTGCTACACCCGAATGCCCTTCGGGTTGAAGAATGCAGGGGCCACGTACCAACATTTGGTCAACTATATATTCGACACACAGATCGGGCACAATATGGAAGTTTACATAGACGACATGCTCGTCAGGAGCCTCAGAACGGTCAAACACCTCGGAGACCTGGCGGAGACATTCGCCACGCTCTGAAGAAACAACATGAAGCTCAACCCGAGCAAGTGCGCATTCGGGGTCAAGTCGGGAAAGTTCCTCGGGTTCCTCATAACTCACAGAGGGATAGAGGCAAATCCCAACCAAATTCGAGCGGTGCTAGAGATGAAACATCTGGCACGGGTAAGGGACGTATAGTGCCTTACTGGCTACATCGCCGCATTGACTCGATTCCTATCTCGTG
This sequence comes from Amorphophallus konjac, assembly GCA_022559845.1. NCBI lineage: Eukaryota > Viridiplantae > Streptophyta > Magnoliopsida > Alismatales > Araceae > Amorphophallus > Amorphophallus konjac. The sequence continues at coordinate 338,972,806 of CM040118.1, forward strand.
CGGAGAAAAGATGCCTACCTTTCTTCCGACTCATCAAGCAAGCAAACAAAGTGCCAGAAAAGAAAAGGTAAATCGATTGGGATCCAGAGTGCGAGCAGGCATTAAAAGAACTCAAGTGGTACCTGACATCTCCCCCGTGCTCTCCAAGCCACAGAAAGGAGAGCAACTGCTCTTATACCTATCGGTAACCCCGAGAACTTTGAGCGTTGTGCTCACACGGGAGGAGGACAGAGTTAAGAAGCCGGTCTACAAAGTAAGTCGAGCATTATAACAACCCTGGTAATTATCTACATTTTTTTCTGGAATTAAATAAAATTATTAAGTATTTAAAAGGCTTAATAGGCTTTTAAATGAATTTTGGGTTAAATAAATTAATTTGAAACTACAATTAATAACCAAGTAAATAGGCCCACTTAAACTAGGCCCATTGTTATGACCACCAATTGGGCATTGGCGCAATTATGTACAATTCGGGCCCATTAACTTAATGAGCTAGAAATCTAGACATATTATTAAAGAACCTTTAGAAAATATGTAACTCAACTTAGGAAGATCAAAATAAGGTGAAACTAAAACCTGTGCAACAACCATTGGGTAAGGAATAACTTCGGTGAAGAGTATAACTTCTGAAAAATAGGCCTAATAGGGGTTAAGAGAGAGTTTATGAAAATAGGTCGAAACAGTTATAGAAAAATGGTCACCCATTTAAATAAGGATATCTTGGCCCACAGTCAACCAAATGAGATGAAACTTGGCCCATTAGAAAGACTGGACCCTTGACCCAAACTCTTCTGTTGAGGTGGAAACCTAATTCGCATCAGATACCAAGGTTCTGAGCCTTTTGCTGCCAGCTGTCACAGAGAAGTGTGACTTGAAGGGGCGTGATCTCGCGCTGGTCCTGAGCTGGTAGGATGATCACCGGGTAGTGAACTGCAAAGAAAGGGAAACGAATTAGGGGGCCCAGGGATGGTTCCTTGGGGAAACCCTCCGATGCTTAAGTCAGTAGAACAATGGTGGAAGGTATTGAGGGAGGTTGAAAGAGATGCGCGAGATTCCCCAACACCAAGATGGTGAAGTGGTTCCTGCTCAGGGAGTGTTAGGCCTCTATCTGCCTTACCTGCTGTCGGAGGGAGTCCTTGGTTTATATAGCGAGCTCCCCCGAAGAGTCCCATAAGCTGAGGAGTTTTAGGCGGGAGTTACGTCCTCATCATGGGATCGTTACATCCTCATCGTGGGCTCTTCATGACCTTGGGAGATCGTGGCACCCTTATCCCGCTGAACTCCTACTCATAAAGGACTATCAACGGCTGCATGGATAAGCATTTGTCAGTTGATCCAAGCATGAGAAGTGCCAGCCCTGTCCGGGTGATGGGCGTTGCTCGGATGCAATCAGACCGGAGTGGGCGCGGAGCGCCTGGCCTTATCTCGGTGGGGAGATGGCTCTCGCGTGGGTCTTCCTCCATTCTGACGTTCGGGCCTTCCGAGCCTAAGGGCCGCCGAGGAAGGATGGGATCCCGAGTGTTCTTTATTGGGCTTTTATGGCCGAAGTGGGCCCGAGAGGGCTGTCACTTGGATGAGCTGAGCCTCGTTCGGTCCTGATGGGCCTAGTTTGGTTGCTCTTAATCAGGCTGCAGAAACCCCCCTCTCCACTTGTCCCCCCTACTCCCGAGCTTTAGTAAGCTCGGACGAGTAGCTGCTTGGGGTTTCGGACTAGCGTGGCTCAGGTGGGTGGAGATCTAGCGGTGTTTAGGAAGCCACGTGTCGTGGTCACCTATGCCCATGTTAATGATGATCATGACGGATTTGAACTAAAGGGGCCCCCTTTCCTCGGAGGTCGGAACGACGCGTCACCTTCCGCGTGGGTTTATAGGCGTTGGGCGCTTATTGTCATTCCAGACTCCCTCTGTTTCTTAGGGTTTTGGCTCTCCTTCGTTCTCATTTTTGGGGCTCTTCGATGCGCCGTGAGGACACGACGGAGGAGCAGAGGCATGCGGCGGCATTCAAGGAGTTGGCGGAGATAATCGCAAAGGTCGTCCAATAGCTTCCTCCTCCCCCGAAATCTTCAGGGTCTTGGGACCGTCTTCCCTCAGAGTCTTCTTCTGACTCCATGGCGGGCTAGCGCCCAAATGTTGGGGAGTGGGAGGACGAGCCGGTGGCGAGGGCGCCGGTCCCCAACTGCAGCGAACTGGGGGAGGCAGATGTGAGGAGGCTGGAGCACCAGTATTGCCTACCTCACAAGTATAGTTTTGTCGCTGCTACTCCATACGAGACGAGCCTAGAATCTCGTACAGGCCACATCTGTATGTTTCTTCTGTCGTGGAAGGGTGGATTCCGTCTTCCCTTCGAACCTTTCGTCCTTCAGCTTCTTAATTTTTTTCGGTTGGCGCCCATTCAGTTGGTAGCCAACTCATATCTCCTCCTTTCCGCCTTTCGTATTCTCTGTCGTCAGTGCGGAGTCCCTCCTTCCATGGACCTCTTCCACTTTTTCTTTGAGTTGAAAGCGCATCCTTCGACAGGGAAGGGCTTCTATTTCATCCTGGCGAGGCGCAATAGGAGTTGTATCTCTTTGGCGGTGAAGGATTCTTCGCATAAGGGGTGGAAAATCTAATTCTTCTGGGTGAAGATTTATTCAGTGGAGGAAACCTGGAGGTGCCTGGTAATCCCCAATTTCCATCCTAATATCCCTCCTAGGCAGGATGAGTTCCCCCCTCACGTGGAGAAGTACGCAGCCACCCTGCTGAAAAAATGTCTGTCCACCGAGGAACTGGTGACGCCGGAGAATATCGAGCGGTGTCTTCTCACTCGGCTGCACCCGTCGGGCTCAGGTGCCACAACTTAGATTTTCCTTCGGATGTGAGGGTCATCTTTCTTTTCCTGAATACATCTTCTTCTTTGTGCAGACACCAGGCGGGAGCCTCTGAAGGAGGCTGCAGAGGTGATCGAGCTTGGAGATGACTCGGCTGCCGATGAACCGACTGCTCCCGTGGGTCGCTCCCGAACCAAAGATAAGGGCAAGGGAGTGGCCCAGGGTGAATCCTCCGGACCGCGGGGACCCAAGCGCAAGGACCCTGTGGAGGGTATGATCCGGGCCGCTGCGAGGGCCAGAAAGTGGGCCAAGAAGGCCGTGGTCATACCCACGGTCGAAGGCGACCCTACCGCGGCTCACGCCTCCGCCGGGCACAGTGGGGCCGACCCTACCGGGCGGGCTCTCCCACGAGCTGAGCCAGAGGGGGCCGAGGAGGTCGGGGCTGATCGAGCTGAGGCGGAGAAGCAGGTGGCAGCGGCCAAAGGGCGGACTACTGAGGCCGAGCGGAAGGCGGAGCAGAGGGAGGCCGAGCTCATCGGTAGGGTGGAATCGGCCGGGGCGGAGGCTCTCGAGCAATACAAGAGCTCAGAGGCTTACCGGTTTGACCTTAAGGAGGCTGCCCTCCCCTACTACGAGCTTGGACTCCGCCGGGACATCCGCAAGGGGTTCCAGTAGGGCTACGACCGGGCCATTTCTTACGCCGAGGAGCAGGCGTCCGGAGTGGTTGACCTCCCGCCCGGTCAATGTTATGACTCAGACTTGTCGTCCTCTAGTTCCTCTGTTTCGACGCAGGATGACGAGGATCCCGAGGGCTCATCACCCGAGGGGTCGCCAACTCTGGATGCCTCGGGAGGGCACGCAACTGAGGCAGTTCCCACGGTGGTGGGGTCGGTGCCAGGGTCGGCCGTCGCTGAGGCTGCCGGGGGTAGACCGCTCGAGCCCTCTACTTCCGGTCTCTGAGGTGGGCCAGAGGCCTGATGTGTCTGTTTCGCTTCTCCTTTTTGCATTCCTTCTCCCTTTTTGAAGGAAAAGACTCCCTTTTTTGTGTAGAGATAAATAAGGCAGTGGCATTGTGATGAAGACTTATCTGTTCCATATCGCCATTGCCGTATTCTGTCCAGCGTATCTGCGGTGGTTGGAAAGAACCGATATTTTCTGTGTGAATCTCGCATAATGGTTTGGTGAGCGTCTGACAGGGCGTCTTTCCGTTTTCCCATGCTTTAAATGCCTGGACACTTCATGTGTCCCGCTGGGGCGGAAGATGAGAAGTTCGAGGTGACCGTTTGTAGGGAGAAATCCTTCTGATGTGCTTTTGAGGGGGGGGGAATCATTTAAGGCAAGTAGCCTCCCTTCGCCTATAAGAAGGACTGAAGGGCGTCCCTTCCTCTCCACCGCTTAGGGTTTTCCCTGACAGTCTTTCATCATTCCTTCTTCACGTAGCGTTGTGCCGTTGTATTCGGAGTATGGAGGAAGCTCCAGATGAGGAGACTGCCGACGATGGGGGGCAGGGAGTTCCTGTTGCTCCGGACTTGAAAAGGAGTCGACGGTCGGCGGACAGACTTGAAAAGGGGCCGACACGTAGAGGCATGCCATTTTCCCTTTATCAGTTCTGGCGGCCCTTGCAGGGGGGCGAGATGGAGGATGGATGGGGGGATCAGACATCCCTGCTACCCGTCCCTTCCTGCTCGCCTCACGGATGGGAGGAGGAAGCCAACTAAGCTCCATCCCTTTCGGGCCTTCCCCTGCCTCCTCATCCAGCTCTGCTGGTTTCTTTTTCTTTTTGGCAGCCCCTTTTTCCCTCTTCTACTCTGCTCCTCCTTTCTTTCACTCTTCGGAGGGTGCCTGCACTCTCTTTCTTCCAAAGAGTTGGCAGTTTGGCGGAGAAGATGCTTTCATATGCATTCCCTCTCCCCCTTCCCTTCCAAGTTCAACTTGGAAGGTAGCCTTCTCTTTCTTAATCCCTCTGTCACCTTTGTCTCGAGCTGCCCGAGCCAACGGGGTCAACTATGCTTTATCCGAGCAAGTTTCTGCACTAGGCAGAGTCAGTGGCAGGACGCAGGAAGGTCATCCGAGTCAACCGAGCGATGGGCTCATACGAAGGCGCTAGGTGGATCTTTTGCTTTTTTGACATGTATTCTATTGGCTTCGGCCTTCCTGATGTACAAACAGGTTGTTTGAATAAAAAGAAAGGAGCCTTTTGTCTTATCTCATGTCGTTTGCACAATACTCAGTACTCAGAAGTAGAACTTGCGTAATGTAGTTGCGTTCCAGGTCCGAGGGACGGGCTCTCATTCCATCGTAGTCAGACGGTATGCTCCTTTTCCGAGCGTCTCGACAACTCGGTAGGGGCCTTCCCAGTTAGGGGATAACTTGCCTGCCGCCTCAAGTGTTCGAGAGGCTTCGGCTTTCCTGAGGACGAAGTGTCCCGACTGGAAGTGTCTGTCTCGGACTTTGGCGTTGTAGTATCGAGTGAGGCGGCGTTGGTACTTCGTTGCTCTGATGCTGACAATCTCCTGGATTTCATCTGCTAAGTCGAGATTTTCGAGCAGTTTCTGGTCGTTTGCCTCGGACGAGAAGCAGATGACTCGGAGGGAGGGGTTGCCAATTTCCAACGAGATCACGGCCTCCGTACCGTATACCAGCTGAAAAGGGCTTTCACCGGTTGCCGTTCTGGGAGTCGTTCTGTGCGACCATAGTACGTTCGGCAATTCCTTGAGCCAGCTGCCCTTGGCTTTGCCGAGCCTAGTCTTGATGCCTTTTAAGATAGCCTTGTTGGCATTTTCGACCAGCCCGTTAGCCTGAGGGTGGGCGAACGAAGTGAAGTGATTGCGAATATCGAGGTCGGCGCATCTGTCTCGGAAGTACCGAGAATCAAATTGCCAACCATTATCGCTCACTATCACCCGGGGGATGCCGTAGTGATAGATGATCGACTTCCAGACGAAGTTCTAGACGACTGTCTCGGTGATCCTTGCAGTGGCTTCGGCCTCGATCCACTTAGTAAAATAGTCGATGGTGACGATAATGAACTTCTTCTGGGCCTGGGCCGTGGGGAACGGCCCGAGGATATCGATTCCCCAGCGAGCGAAAGGGTAAGTCTCGGCTAGGGTGACGAGCTCCGTTGCTGGCTGATGGACCAAGTGGTCGAATCGCTGGCAACGGTCACAACGTTGCGTGCAGGTCGAGCAGTCACGCTGCAGGGTGGGCCACCAGTAACCTCGCCGTAGCAAGATCCTGGCGAGTGACCTTCCCCCCAAATGCGCTCTGCATAGACCTTCGTGAACTTCTTCGATCGCTCGGTTGGCTTCGTCGGTACTGAGGCACTTCAAAAGAGGGCCAGAGAAGGATCTCCGGTAAAGTGCGCCATCCAGAGTGATGAATCGCCGAGCTTGGTATTTCAACCTGCTGGCTTCCCGAGGGTCGGGAGGTTCCTGGGAGTCTTGGAGCCACGACAGGTAGGGGGCACGCCAGTCGCCTGGGGAGGCTGAGTCAACAGCTAGGAGTTTCGAATCAATGCTCGGGCGCTCTAGCTCTTCGAGAAGGACCGATCAAGTACCCTTGGGGTCAAGAGAGGAGGCCAGCCGAGAGAGGGCGTCCGCTCGGGAGTTTTCCTCCCGAGCTATCCGGACTACCTCAAAACCCTCGAATTGTTGTGCCACAGTCTTGACCAGTTAGAGGTATTTGATCATCGGTGCCTCCCGAGCTTCATAATCGCCGTTGACCTGGCTAGTGACTAGTTGGGAGTCAGTGTGAATCCTGACTCGGTCAGCCCCTAACCGCCATGCCATGCGGGCTCCCGATATGAGGGCCTCATACTCGGAAGCGTTGTTGGATGCTTAGAAGTTGAACTTCAGGGCGTACTGTAGCTCTGCCCCTTCGTGGGACTTCAGGAGGATGCCGGCACCGCTCCCGGCTGAATTGGAAGATCCGTTAACGAACAGTTCCCAGGTCGGCCCGAGTGCGGACGGAGATCTTTCTTCAGCCAGGATGGTGCTCTCTTCGATTGAGTTGGCGAGCGCCTGGCCTTTGATAGCCGAGCGAGGCCGATACGATATATCGTAGGCCCCGAGGATGATGGCCCACTTGACGAGACGTCCCGAGGCTTCAGGGTGAGCAAGGATCTTCTTTAATGGTTCGCCGGTCAGCACGGTAATGGATTGCCCTTGGAAATAGGGTCGGAGGCGCTTGGCCGAGGTAACCAACGCTAGCACGAGTTTCTTGGTTGCGGGGTACCTTTTCTCAGCCACATTGATCACCTTGCTTGTGTAGTAGACCGGTCTCTTGATTCCCGAGTCATTTTTGACTAGGACCGAGCTAACTGTAGATGGAGTTGCCGAGAGAAAGAGATACATGGCTTCCCCCGGGACGGGCTTGGAAAACACTGGGGGCGAACCCAGGAACTCCTTAAGCTCGGCGAATGCTCTTTGGCATTCCTCATCCCACGCGAATGTAGCAGATGCCATTTTGGGCCCCCTCAGCAGTTTGAAGAAGGGTAGGCATCGTTCAGCCGCGCGGGACAGGAATCTACTGAGCACAGCAATGCGCCCGGTGAGGCGTTGAATGTCTTTGATGCAGGTGGGTGGGCGCATGTCCAGGATGGCCTGGACCTTGTCGGGGTTGGCCTCAATCCCACGCTGAGTGACTAAGAAGCCCAAGAATTTCCCAGACTTTACCCCGAAGGCGCACTTGGCGGGGTTGAGCTTCATGTTGTACTTTAGGAGGGTGTTGAAAGTTTCTGCTAGGTCGGCGAAGTGGTTCTCGGCCTTGGGGATCTTCACGAGCATGTCGTCAATATAGGCCTCGACGTTCCGACCGAGCTGTCCCTCGAACATATGGTTGACTAGCCTTTGGTACGTGGCTCCGACATTCTTCAACCCGAAAGGCATCCGGGTGTAGCAGTGTACGCCAAAGTCGGTGATAAAGGCGATCTTCTCGATGTCTTCGGGGTGCATTCTGATCTGGTGGTAACCTGAGTAGGCATCCAGGAAGCTGAGTATCTCATTGCCCGAGGTTGAATCAACCAGTTGGTCGATGCTCGGTAGGGGATAGCAATCCTTTGGAGTAGCCTTGTTCAAGTCGGTGAAGTCCACGCACATCCGCCACTTTCCCGAAGCTTTCGGCACTAGGACGACGTTAGGCAGCCACGTCGGGTACAGGACCAGTCTAAAAAGGCCAGTCTTCTGCCCCTTGGTGACCTACTCCTTGATAATCGTCTGCTTCTCCAGCGCATGCTTCCTTCTGCGTTGTTGCACGGGCTTCATGGTTGGGTCGAGGTTGAGCTTATGCACCACCGCCTCTTCCGGTATCCCGGGGAGTTGGTCATCAGACCATGCAAAGACCCCGATGTACGTGGAAAGGAACTCTTTGTATTGTTGTTGAACCTCAAATGTTAGGTCGGCTCCGATCTTTACTCCTAGGGTCGGGTCGTCGTTCAGGAAAACCGCTAGCAATTCGCCTCCAGGTTCGGCGGTTGCGGATTTTTCCTCGACTTCCTAGGGGCCCTTATTTTTCTCGTCCGGCCTTGTGGCTTCGACCGAGATATTGTAGCACCTTCGGGCCATTGCCTGGTTACCTCGGACCCAATCCATTTTTGGTGGGGAACTTCATCTTTTGGTGATAGGTAGAAGGCACCGCTTTCGTTCGGCTGAGGATTCCTCGACCGAAGATTGCGTTGTACGCTATCATACCTTTGATCACTATGAAGTCCACTGTGACCACAACGGTCTTGGGTGGGGTGCCAAGAGTAACCGGCAGGCTTAAGGCTCCCTCAGGATAGGTGGCTGATGCGGTCTCGACAGTCGTTGTTTAAAAATGCCGTGCCACACAAATTTTAAAATTGATAACCGCACTCACTCACTCGATTGATTTTGAAATACGAGTACAGTGGTAAATACGGGTCGATCCCACGGGGAGAGAATATTTGATTTTAGTTCAAGTTGGACATATCCTTATGTTTGAAAAATCAAATGTTGTATTTTGGAGTGCGATTATCACTAAAGAAATTAAAATTACAACTTTAAATGACAAGAGATAAGTAAAAGAAATTTAGCCAATGAATGTCGTCGTTTCCACGCCGAGCCTTTGATGAAGATCGCTCCGCCTAGGAAGTCGACGCCGTGAGAGGATTTGAAGAAGACTTACCGCTTTGGGTATGATTGAATGATTGAAACACTTAAGATGACAAGGTTTGGATAGAACAAGTTTGAAAACTTAAGTTTGAAAACATAACAGAATTCAAGTGAAAATAGGGGTTGGAAGAAAAAACATAACTTCAAATCTAGACGGAATTAGAAGAAGTGTAAAACATGAACGTTGTAGAGAATTGAAAGAGGAAGAACTTTGATGAAGAACACAGACACAGAAAATAAGAGGAAGGCAATGAAAAATCAAGATCTATCACTGCTGGTGAATAGTAACTTACAGAAAAACAGCACCTTGAAAAATTAATTCTAACTCTAAAAATACACAGAATTAGACAAAGTGGTAGAAGAATGAAATGGAGATCTATAAGAGAGAAACAAAGTTGATGAAGAACTCAGATTGAACAGAGGTCTAGAAAGGCTTCAAAACATAAGAAAACTAGAATGTCTCACCACGGATGAACAGTAAACACCTAAAACAGCACTTAAGAAAATGGGCAATAACTCTATGAATCAAAAAGAATTTGAAGAAATGCTAAATCGAGAGGTTGAAGAAAACTTAAAAACAAACAACTTTCATGAAGACAAGAATTTGAAATGGGGATCACAACAATACGTAATTGAACCAAGAATATACTGAATGCTTAAAAAGAACCTTGCATTAATATCAAATCAACTTACAAACGTGACACCAAAAGCTTGTAAAACATCAAGATCCAACCCTCCTATGGAGCTCTACTAAAACTTACAATGAAGAACTTCAAGAATACAATGGAAAATCTCTATGCTATCTCTCCTTCCAACTCAACTCTAACTAACAACTCACAACACTTACTAACTCCCTTCATTCAAGACCAATGCACCCTTTATATAGGGGTTACAAAAACACTCCATCAATACAAACAAGTGTACCCAATTTTAGCCTAAAATGGTAGGCAGGTAGGTTCTACCCACTTTGCCATTTTTTTCGGATTTTTCTGAATTTTTCTGGTATTTTATGGCCTTTTCTTCTCCTTCTTTCTCTCTTTCTCTTTCTGCGGGCGCAACGCGCCGACCGGCCGACCGGTTAGGCGGCCGGCGCCGTGGGCCCGCCTGCGCCCGCCTTCTCGCCAGCCGCCGCGTGTCGCACGCCACCTTCGCCCTTCGCGCCGCTCCGGCCCCCGCCACCTGCCACGACCCCCCCGCTGCTACCTCCGCCTTCGCCCGCCGATCGCCACGCACCCCCCCCCTTTCGCCTTTCCTCGCCTCGTCGCCCGTGCGGGCGGCGAAGGCGGGAAGGGGCGGGGGCGAGTTTCAAACATTTTTTTTTAATATATATATATATATATAGCTATGTATATATCTATAAATAGTTAGAAAATTCTAAAAAATAGTAAATAAATTTATTTTTTTTTCTAAATTTTTTTTTCTTTTCTTTTTGAACAAGTCCTTGGGCTTTTGGCCCATTCAAAATAATATTTTTATTTTCTTTATTTTTTTTCGTGGAGCTTTTCTCGTACTACGTGCCTGCATAAATACATAAAAATATAATTAAAATTTATTTAATTTCATAAAAATAAACATTTGATACAAAATCAACAATAAGTGTGAGAAGTGTATATTGATCATAATTTAAGCTCATAAAAATGTAAATAATTATGAATTAACAAGGAAAAATACACACTTATCACACCCCCCAACTTACTCATTGCTAGTCCCTTAGCAATGCACATAATGACAAATTTAGGACTAACAAAAGTTTAAAGATATTCAGGCCTCATTTCCAGTTCATCTTTCATAGAGTTAACTAAAGATCAGGACTCTGGAGTAATTACCACAGACTAGCCTTATGTCGGAAATTCAGGTACATGATCAAGAATCTAATCAAAATTCAGTAGCACTTGTGCAAGTGGAATACTAAATTCACAGTAGAGACAATTGCATCCTCCAGTTGCTATTTCGAACAAATGTCTTTCAATTCTGCACTTCTTACTTAAAGCGTTCAATGCACACTAGCTTTTTGTCTGCCTTATTACTATGTCCCTTTTGGGATCACTATATATATATTTTTTTCCTTTTCTTTTTTTTTCTCTTTCCTTTTTTTTTGTTTCTTTACACACATGATGCTGCACTACCCGTCACTATTTTACGCGAACCTCATCACGTCTGAGGTGAAGTAGGCCCGGTGCCATAGATCCAAGTTCCCTTTTCCTTTTGACGCGAACCTCAACACGTCTTAAGTGAAGTAGGCCCGGTTACTCAGAATCGGAGCATTTTTCATGGTGTTTTTTTTTCTCATACTTTTGTATTGCAGAAAGCTTATAACAAATCTCTTTTTCAAAAGTGCAGAATATCAGACAGTATATCTAAAATAGCAGAAGGCTTGTCCTTCTTGTTTCATTAGCGTGCAACGTGATTTTATTTTTTGAAAGTGCATCTGAACTTTAAAGAGATTCTTTAAATCAATTTTCCATGGCTAGAGTAAATAAATTATCGAGCATCCTTTTCCCAGTTGTTTCTATTAAGAATCACTTTTCATGCGACATGAATCAAGAAATTCAACTCGGGGAAAACTGTTGTTTAACATGACAATTCAAGAAAGTAAGAATAAATTTGTTAAAATTTGTAGAAATTTTTGAAATTTTTGAAACTTTTGTTTTTGAATTTTTTGACATTTATCTCCCCCCCCAACTTAAATGACATTGTCCTCAATGGCATAAACAGTAGAAAGATCAGAGGACAGGTAAAGAGATAATATAGTTGGGATGGAAGGATACAACCTGATGGGTCGGGCGAAGTGATGAGGGCTTCATTGCGTTGTGGCCTGAGAACTATAAAAGAAACACACTAAAACAAAACATCAAATCACAAATACCGTGGGTGGCCTCCCAAGAAGCCATTTATTTGCATACCAAACTGTGAAGATATTAGGCTGCCTCCCAAAAAGCGCTAAATTTAACGTCTTCAGCCAGACGCACTGTAGCTCAACAACCAACAAGTTGATTTTAAAATGAGCCACCAAAGAATTTTATCCTTGCCAAAATTGTCTTTTTCATGCCCTGAAGAAAATGAATGTGGTTGGTGAATGCAAGGGCGAGACAGAGATCGAGATGGAGGTAACTCAAAAGCATTATCCCGAGGAATGAATAGAGGAGGCACATTGGGAAAAATCATATCATGAAGTATGAAATATTCCTCCTGAGATTCCTTAGGATCAGATAAATCAGCATGTAGAGCCAGGGTGGACCAATGAGTTGGGAGAGTTTAAAAAGAATCACCATGGTCCAGAAGTGGCACAAGCTCTACCTGCTCCTCTAGATTGAAATTATCATGCGGCATACTCGAATCATTCAATTCCTCATTTATCCCAACTTCATTATTCCAATAAATATTCAATTCTAGATCCATCTTCACTTCTTCTTCCTTCCCATCTTCAAAGATAATTTCATCAAAGTCATGTCCCATCTCCACTTCTTCTCCATTCCCATCTTCAAAGAGAAGGTCATCATGATCGGGGAGAGACTTGTGATGAGGTTCAATATATTCATCCTCTCCCTCTAACTGAAGATCATCCACCTCTCTTGCATTTCCCTCATGTTGGCAAGCAAGCACTGGCTCTTCAAATTCCTTTGTAAGAGGGGGAATATGATCATTTATCAGTTCATCACCTTCATCTATTGCATTTCTAGTCAAGTCCGCAATCCCCTTAGAGTTCTCATGTGAATTTTGCTGACACGACCCCTCCATAATCCCGTTATCTACTAAATTAAGAGTGATAAGAGTGTGATGCTCTGGAATTATAGATTGATCATAGTCAGTGTGAAGAACTTGATGAGGATTAGGTCTAGAGGAATCAAAGAATTACTCTCCCTCCATGGTTTTGACTTCCGCAGTAAGCCTATTGATGTGCTGTTGGAGGGATTGACTATGGAGAAGTAACTGAATGAATTGATCATCAGAGGCATTAGGTGTGGGTGGAAGAGATGAATAGTAATGATTTGTCTGTTGGGCTGGGTCATAATGGTCATCAGAGGTTTTGGCACAAATACGATTTTCATCATTCCCTTCTTCTCCCCCCGACGACTCAAGATCATCATAATCATCTTCACAAATGGAATGGGGTTTAGGCTCCTCAGGTTGCTCTTCCGTTACGTCCTCCGCATAAGACTCTTCCATGATTCCCTCAAAATCAACAGTGATATGAGTGGTAGATTGTGGGATCATAGGTTGAGCATATATACTTTTATCATTATAACATCCAAGAAGTTGGTCCTCAAGACTTGTGGAGTTGTTAGGCATTGGATCCACTTCCGTTTCTATGATGTTTTTAGCAATCCTACTCACTTGGGCCTCAAAGTTTTGCAGTTGTTCTTGAAAGACTTGTTGTTGAGTATGGAAGAGCCGTGTCAATTTATCAAACATCTCCTCCTTATGTAAATCTGTGTATAGAGGAGATAGATAAGTGGGCTGAGAGTCAGATTGTGATGGATAGTAATTTGAAGGGCACTCAGTCTGAAAATCAGGAGAGTGTATTGGTTGCCCTCCATAATAGGGTTGATCATAAGAATGGACTTGATTGTAAGGATCATTGGAATATGAATCCCAATCTGCAAAGTGTGGATTTGAAGGACGTTGAATGGGGTCTTGGTATGGTTCCCAAGAAGAAAATTGTTGATTTTCCCATTGATTATGTGGTTTGTATAGGAGACAGAGGTGGAAAAATCCGATGACCATTGATATGGCTCTTGGGTGAAAGATGAATTATGAACCCCATTGTGGAAGAGTGAAGGAGTTTGATGATAAGGGGTAAATGGAGAGTTGGAATTCACATAGCCCGCATAATTAAACATCAAAGAATCTATTATTGGGCCTGAACAAAATTATTTGTGGAAATGAAAAAGACCCAAGAAAGAGTGATGATTTTTTAATGAATTTTTTTTTATATTTTGATTTTATTATTATTTTTTATGCAAAGATAAACAAGTTAGCACACAAATGACCCTAATGACCTAGATGTGACTTGGACCTATAAATAGGGTTTCACAAAATGATTAAAGTGAGACTTAAGTTTACCCTCAATATGACCACCAGCCAGGTAAGGGGTGGGGAAGTGGGAGGTTCCCCCTACTTTCGTAGGGACCTTATTATGCCAAACCACTAACCCGCTTAAAGCGTTTGCTGTCCGACCGTCTTGCCTTAGGCACCGGTTTTCATATGAGGATAAACCTAAATAACACAAGAATCACAGTGTGATCCTAGGGCCAATGTTTACTAACTTTTATTTATGGCGGAGGTCATGCGAAGATGCAAGAGAAATGTGATTTGTGGGCTAAGGAAGGGTGAAGAAATCCCCACCTTATCTTATTAGGGGTGTTGCCCTTAGAATATTTTGAAATGCAATGCACACCATAATTTCAAACAAGGGGTTCTTTATGCAAAATGAATGCCAGAATATGGTGAGTAGAACGTACCTTGCCCCTCGCAATCTTCAATATGCAATTGACAGAAATGAAATAAAAAAAAGTTCTATGCTAAATGATGCATGTCCTAAAACATGATGTGTGGTTTCTAATCTTGAAATGCATTTTTTTTTAGATTTTGGTGCAAGTATATTTTTTTTTGTTTTTAATTACTGAACCTATCTAACCAGCATAAAAATTTCTTTTGCTTTGATTGTTTTATGATTTTTATAGAGTTTTCAAGAAATTTTCAGATTTTTGTAAAGATTTTGCAGAAAGTGGAAAGATAGAACATGTTTCTTGATTTCAGCCCTTTAGCAATGCTTCCGGGCTATTTAACGACGTTTCATATCCTTAGAATTTTAGGTTCGATCTTCCTCTTTCTTTGATTTTCAAATTTTTTTCTTTGTCTTGCACAAGTAAAAAGAGCAAAATGAATATTCACATATATACACCAAACACAAGAATATCCAACTATCATCATAATTCACTCCCCGGCAACGGCGCCAAAAATTTGATGTGGTCTCGACAGTCGTTGTTTAAAAATGCCGTGCCACACAAATTTTAAAATTGATAACCGCACTCACTCACTCAATTGATTTTAAAATACGAGTACAGTGGTAAATACGGGTCGATCCCACGGGGAGAGAATATTTGATTTTAGTTCAAGTTGGACATATCCTTATATTTGAAAAATCAAATGTTGTATTTTGGAGTGCGATTATCACTAAAGAAATTGAAATTACAACTTTAAATGACAAGAGATAAGTAAAAGAAATTTAGCCAATGAATGTCGTCGTTTCCACGCCGAGCCTTTGATGAAGATCGCTCCGCCTAGGAAGTCGACGCCGTGAGAGGATTTGAAGAAGACTTACCGCTTTGGGTATGATTGAATGATTGAAACACTTAAGATGACAAGGTTTGGATAGAACAAGTTTGAAAACATAACAGAATTCAAGTGAAAATAGGGGTTGGAAGAAAAAACATAACTTCAAATCTAGACGGAATTAGAAGAAGTGTAAAACATGAACGTTGTAGAGAATTGAAAGAGGAAGAACTTTGATGAAGAACACAGACACAGAAAATAAGAGGAAGGCAATGAAAAATCAAGATCTATCACTGCTGGTGAATAGTAACTGACAGAAAAATAGCACCTTGAAAAATTAATTCTAACTCTAAAAATACACAGAATTAGACAAAGTGGTAGAAGAATGAAATGGAGATCTATAAGAGAGGAACAAAGTTAATGAAGAACTCAGATTGAACAGAGGTCTAGAAAGGCTTCAAAACATAAGAAAACTAGAATGTCTCACCACGGATGAACAGTAAACACCTAAAACAACACTTAAGAAAATGGGCAATAACTCTATGAATCAGGAAGAATTTGAAGAAATGCTAAACGAAAGGTTGAAGAAAACTTAAAAACAAACAACTTTCATGAAGACAAGAATTTGAAATGAGGATCACACCAATACGTAATTGAACCAAGAATAGACTGAATGCTTAAAAAGAACCTTGCATTAATATCAAATCAACTTACAAAGGTGACACCAAAAGCTTGTAAAACATCAAGATCCAACCCTCCTATGGAGCTCTACTAAAACTTACAATGAAGAACTTCAAGAATACAATGAAAAATCTCTATGCTATCTCTCCTTCCAACTCAACTCTAACTAACAACTCACAACACTTACTAACTCCCTTCATTCAAGACCAATGCACCCTTTATATAGGGGTTACAAAAACACTCCATCAATACAAACAAGTGTACCCAATTTTAGCCTAAAATGGTAGGCAGGTAGGTTCTGCCCACTTTGCCATTTTTTTCGGATTTTTCTGAATTTTTCTGGTATTTTATGGCCTTTTCTTCTCCTTCTTTCTCTCTTTCTCTTTCTGCGGGCGCAACGCCCCGACCGGCCGACCGGTTAGGCGGCCGGCGCCGTGGGCCCGCTTGCGCCCGCCTTCTCGCCAGCCGCCGCGTGTCGCACTCCACCTTCGCCCTTCGCGCCGCTCCGGCCCCCGCCACCTGCCACGACCCCCCCGCTACTGCCTTCGCCCGCCGATTGCCACGCACCCCCCCCCCTTTCGCCTTTCCTCGCCTCGTCGCCCGTGCGGGCGGCGAAGGCGGGAAGGGGCGGGGGCGGGTTTCAAACATTTTTTTTTGTTTTTTTAATATATATATATATATATATATATATAGCTATGTATATATCTATAAATAGTTTGAAAATTCTAAAAAATAGTAAATAAATTTATTTTTTGTTCTAAAATTTTTTTCTTTTCTTTTTGAACAAGTCCTTGGGCTTTTGGCACATTCAAAATAATATTTTTATTTTCTTTATTTTCTTTTTCGTGGAGCTTTTCTCGTACTACGTGCCTACATAAATACATAAAAATATAATTAAAATTTATTTAATTTCATAAAAATAAACATTTGATACAAAATCAACAATAAGTGTGAGAAGTGTATATTGATCATAATTTAAGCTCATAAAAATGTGAATAATTATGAATCAACAAGGAAAAATACACACTTATCAGTGGCCTAGCCATTGAACCCGCACAGGGGGGTCCAGATCGGGCAGAGTTTACACGGATCCTCTCCCATCTTAAGGAAACATTCGTAGGATAATACATCAGGGGCACTTCCATTGTCAACCAGAATCTTGTCTACGTTACAATGGTTTATTGTGGCTGATATCACCAGGGCGTCGTCGTGCGGGGTGCTTAGCCCCTCCAGGTCTTGGTCGAAGAAGATTATGACCTGGGGTTCGCTTGGCGGGGCCCTGGGAGGCTCGATGGCTCGGCTCGCCCACTCAGCGTGACGCTTCCTTCCTCGGCCACTGTCTCCTCCTGACGCAGCTCCTCCGGCGATGATGTTGATGTGGACCCCTCGGGGGGCATTGTCGATTTCCTCCGGGGCGCCTCGGTCTTCCTGGTGTCCGACCATGAACCGGGAGAGGTGCCCTTGACGGACGAGACGCTCGATCTCGTCCTGGAGCTGGTGGCAGTCGCCGATATGATGCCCGTGGTCGCTGTGGAACAGGCAATGCTTGCTGCGACTGCGGTTCTTTGACTTCATTGGCTCAGGTTGGCGAAGGAGGCCCGATCCTTTGATGTCTTCATAAATCTCGTATACTGGAGCGGTTAGGGGAGTGTACCGCTCGTACTTCCGCGACGGTTCCTTGCGTTCCCCATCTCGGTTCCACCTTTTTCCTTGGCCCGAGCTTGGCTCGGGCGCCCGCTTCTTGTCCCCCTCCTGACCCGAGCCGGTTGCGTCTCGGCAGGCACTGAGTACTTCCTCGCACTCGGTGTGGCGCAATGCCAGAGTCACTAGCGCAGCAAGGGTCAAGGGAGGGTGGAGGACAAGCTCGCGGCGGAGGTTCTCGTCGCGGGTGCCCCCTGTCAGAGCGGTTATGGCCGAGGCGACGTCCAGGAGGGGGATCCTCAGGGCTTCCGATTTGAATCGGAGGATGTAGGCCCGAAGTTTTTCCCCTTGCGTCTGTTTGAGGGCCAAAAGCCCCGCTACCGACCTAGGGGGGCCGCTACCGGCGAAACTCTCCTTGAATACTCGCCCGAACTACTTGAAGTCTCGGATGGATCTGGGGGAGAGGGCCCGGAACCATGCTTGGTGGCCTTGGACTAGGGTGGTCGCAAAGGCTCGGCACTTGATGGCGTCGGATGCTCCGTGAAGGGTCATCAGAGCGTCGAAGCTGTCAAAGTGGTCGGCCGGGTCACCCTGGCCGTCGTAGGGCTTGAAGGTCGGGATAGAGGTTCGAGGAGATACCTCTGCCTTCAGAATATGGTCGAAGAACGGGGATCTCTCCTCGTCCTCTGGTGGCGAGGTTGTGAGCGACGTCACGCGGTTCGGGGCGCGAAGAAGACGCAGAGCTCGCGGGCTCCTTCTTTTTGTTTTGCTGCAACACAGAAATAAGGGAAAAGAGAAGGGGCCACCACGGGAGATTGCTCCGGTGGGGTGAGCGGGACAAATGTGATATAGCAAGATATGGGGGTTAAACGGCCATAGCGGGAAGTGACTCGCCGCGACCTCGGGGGACGGGAATGGTGCGGAAATTAAATAGCAAGAATTGAAACAGCCATTGGGGAAGTGACTCGCCGCGGCCTCGAGAATATGAGCAGAGAAAAATATAACAGAATATAAGAAGAATATAGAAGAATATAAAGAGCGGGAATTTAAACGGCCATTGGGGAAGTGACTCGTCGCGGCCTCGAGAACATGAATAGATAAGAATATAACATATAAGAACGGGAATTTAAACGGCCATTGGGGAAGTGACTCGCCGCTGCCTCGAGAACATGAATAGATAAGAATATAACATATAAGAACAGGAATTTAAACGGCCATTGGGGAATTGACTCGCCGCGGCCTCGAGAATATGAGAAGAATATAACAGAACATAAAGAGAATATAAGAACGGAAAATTTAAACGGCCATTGGGGAAGTGACTCGCCGCGGCCTCGAGAACAATATGTGATCGCCAGGGGCCAAAAGACCCCAAAAATAAGAAGTTGATCGCGCCTACTTCAAGAGCGGGGGATGGCGGGTTGCTTCTTCCTCCCCCTTCGGTCGGCCGACGGAGAGGGCTTTCCTTGGGTACCCTTGCAAAACAACGATAAACAAGTAACAAGTGGATTAGCAAGAGGAAGGTGTAGTATTCAAATCCTTGCGATAAAAATAACGAAATGATGGCAAGACACACACCTGGTTGGTGTTATCTTTTAAACCCCTCTCGGACTCGAGTAGGAGGAAAATGAGATGATGGATGCAAGAAATATGCCAGAGACGGCGCCCTTATGTAGGGAGATAGAGGATGCAGTATGATGAATGTAAAGAACTATGGAGAAAAAGGGGAAGAAAAGGCTTATTGGATGAGCCGAGGGTGAAATCCGGCGGAGCTTCGGTAGCGTAGGGACGACGTGGAAGCGCGGTGGATGAAGACGAGCTTCCTCTCGCGAGCGTGGGCACCCGAGAAGCCGGCAGAACCTTCACCTACAAAAGACCCCACGGGTTAGAAATGACTCCGGTAGCCTCTGGGCTCCGGCAGCCTATCGGATCTCTTCGAAGCTCCCTCAGAACTGAGGGGGTGGGCCTCTATTTATAGGGCTCCGGATGGTGGAGGCGTCCAGGACCCTGGACACCTCCATCAGAGCCGAACTAATATTTTATTCTATTTTTATTAATTTTTTTTGGAATATTTTTGTGGAGGCGTCCAGGGTCCCGGACGCCTCCAATAGGTCCACCGAAAACCGACGACGGCCGCACGCGGTTTGGCACAACGCGTGGTTTTGTGAGCGGCGCCTCGTGATTCAGAAATGGGCGCATCCAGGTCGCTGGACGTCTCTATAATTTGGATTTTTTCACACACGACAAACCGTCGTTCGGTGAGCGGCACCCGTGAGAGAGTTGATGGAGGCGTCCAGGGGCCTGGACGCCTCCAAAATATATTATTTTTATTTTTGTTTTGTCTTTTTATGCTTGGGCTGGCATTTTGATTTTTTTATATTTATTTTTATGGAGGCGTCCAGGGTCCTGGACGCCTCCATTAATATATATATATATTTTTTATTTTTTTATTTATTTTTTATACCAACTGGCATTTTACATACTTTTTTTTATTTTTTTTTTTTATGGAGGCGTCCAGGGCCCTGGACGCCTCCATTAATATATATATTTTTTATTTGATTTTGGGCCTTGAGAAAATAAAATAAAATAAATTAAAAACATGGGGGCGTCCAGGGGCCTGGACTCCCCCATTAAGACCCACCCGGGTCCTCAGATCAAGCATCGGCGGCCGCCCGATAGACACCCTTCTTGATTCCGGAACCTCTTGGTGCGTCTGACTGGTGTTGATGCCATCCGAATGCCGTGACGAGACGATTCCGGATGCCGGAAAAGGCAGAAGAAGACCCAAGAAAAGGAAGTATTTAAGAGATTCGAAATGCGTAAGCCGTCGCGGGGTGTTGTATAGTAATATGAGATTTTCTCATGAGACGTCAAGAATGGCGTGTCTACAGCTGCCCCGCCTTGGCGTCTGCTTTGCAAGGGAGCGACACGTAGTGGAATGGTATCGAAATGGAGTGAAATGAAGTGGGAGCGGACTGATAAGTTGATGCCAAGGTGTGATGAGACACGCTTTTGACGTTACTATCTGGAATCTTTCTTGAAGTTTCAATGAGGCGACCTTGAAGAAGGTCTTTCAAATATTGACGATTGCTTGGACGGAGGTCAAATAAGGGAGGGTGAGATGTGCCCTCAGGCATGAAATAAAAAGAGACCAACTTCTCGGTGTGGAAGCACCTGGGTCATAAACCTGCAGGTTTCACCTTTGGGGAGCGGTTACCAGCCAACGTGGAAGTGCTGCGGCCAAGGTGGGTCAAACAAGGTAAAAAGGAATATCTGAGGGTCTGTCAAAACAAGGGTCTCCTTTTGGAAGAGCAACGTAGGGCCGTTTCAAGGAAACTCAGTATTTCATTCGGAGTGGAATATCTCATATTTGTAGGAATTGAAGCACAACGGCCTTCGTAATCGAATCACTTCAATGATCTTCCGTAATAAATCAAAGTCCTATATGAATGCATGCTGGGTTAAAATAAAAATTTAAAACAAACTAAAATAGAAAATAGCCAAGGATAATATTGTCAACTTGTTAAGAACGGGTCAGGATACCGATCCGGTGAGCCGACACTGGGCTGGGGCCCGTTTATCCGCGCACCAACTCACTGAATGGAACCGTCGTCCCAATGGTACCACAAGTTAACGGCCTATCCGTACAACCCAAATTCTTCGGGATCATCACTATTTTTTTTTTGTTGAAGGGGAACTCAAATCCCGGATTCGTTCGGGCCGCAAGGTCCTTGACATGTTCTAGTAGAGTAGGTATCATATACTATGATGCATGACATGGTGGGACCAACCATTGAAAGGTGGGACAGGAGACAGGACAAAGACGTCCGTTAGTAAAACCTGCACAGACTAGCAAAGGTTATCAGAAAGAATCATAACAGAATCGCACCACAATGGAAAGGAGATCTAACCAAAATCCTGACATTGACCGCTGATGTGACATGTTCCGTCCTGTAGCGCCCTACCCTTCCTATAAGAACTCCCCTTGGGCTAGTTCATTCAAATGCACCAAGGTGGGTTTTGGAAGCTCAGGAGAGGAAGGAGAGGAGAATCTAGAGATTTCAGGATGGAAGGAGAGTCTTCCCGCGTTATGAAGCGGAGCAGGCCTAGCGGCGAGATCAGGCGACTCTCCGACCTTGAGGGTCATCTGAGTGGGACGATCATGTCGCATATGGTAAGCTGATTCTTTTCAAATTTCTCCACGTGAGCCTTCTTCTTACTTCCTTCATTTCTTCTTCTTTCTTTTCTCTTCCAGCCATATCCACTCTTCCCAGGCCCGAGGAAGTTTTCCAAACTGCCATGGCTTTCAAAGCTAACTTCCAACATCTCCATCGGCATGAGGGCCATACTCTTGAAGTGGCATCTATAGGGGCTCCTTATTCACGCCAAACACTACGAGAAGATTCGTATGGACTGGGCGGCTATGGGCGCACTAGTGGAGATCTGGCATCCCCAGACCCACACTTTTATCTTCCCGACCTTCGAGGTGACCATCCTCCTCGAGGAGGTGGAACTTCTGCTCGGATTGAAGAAATTCAAGAGTGACGGGAAGGTGAAGGCTATGCGGATGCTGACACGGGGGACTTCTGAAAGTGTCCTTGGAAGCTTCATGCCGCCTGACGCGGCCAGGAAGGTGCGTAATCAAAAGGGGATTGATTTGCAAAAGCTTGCGGAGTGGGTCATGGACGCCCTGAGGGGGGCACCAGATGATGACTACTTAGAAGGAATCATGAAGGGGTTCACTATCTGTCTGGCGGGTGCTCTCTTGTTTCCTCATACCGACAACATGGTGAAGGAAGACCAACTAAGTGCTATCTGCGGGATCTGGCGTGAAAAGAGGGTGGGACCCGCTGTCCTTGCCTACCTGTATAGTGGCCTTACTGCCTCGAGCATGGGTAAGCCTCCTTTTGGTTGCGCATTTGTCTTGAATTGCTAGCATGATTTGCATTTCAAATTCGACCACCGCGAGGGAATGCCAACGGCCTCGAAGCTTTTCCAACAAAGCCCTCTTCATCACATAGCCGACGTGTTAGGCTTCGGTGGTACTGTCGTGAACCGCGTTCCGTGGCTGAAGAAACGTGAAGACTGGCGGTCTCACTTCCGCACCGTGACACAAGGCTTCTTTACTTGCGCACCGGCGTGTTTGCTTTTGCTTGATCTCCTCATGAGGCCTTCTCCAGAAGTTGATCTTCAACTGATCGGCGCGACCGAGTTCATCCTTTATAACGTGCATCGATGCTGCCTCCAGGTCGGCATTCCACGCCATTCGTTCCCACTACCGACTGGCATCGTTCCTTTGAAGAAGAGAGAGTTGGGTACTGAAGCGGATGCGAAGGAAGCGAAGGCCATTAAAGCTCCCTGGAAGACAAGTGTTGCGGGAAAGGCCTTAGCGCACGTGGGGGAAGAATGTGAGCTGTGGAGGGCTTATGTAACCGAACTGGGGAAGTTAAGGCCTAAGGCGCCTAAGCCCCTGATGTAGCTCGTTCTGCTTTCTTGATGGAATAAAATCTGGCATTTGAATGTTTTGGGACCCCCGTCCTCTTAATTATTATTATTTTTTGTGGTTTTTCTTTTTCTTTGTGTTTTTTCTTTTGTTTGGGTTATATACATACTCTTATCTTTTTTACTTTTATTATATATTTTTTTTTATTATTATTTTTTGAAATTTTTATGATGGGGGCATCAAGGGGCCTGGACGCCCCTAATTTTTTATTTTTTTGATTTTTTTAAGTTTTGTTTTTTTTGGTTTGGGGGCGTCCAGGGTCCTGGACGCCCCTATGTTTTATTTTTTTGGTTTTTTTTGTTTTGGGGGCGTCCAGGCGCCTGGACGCCCCAAATTTTTTGAATTTTGAAAAAAAAATAAATAAGTGGGGGCGTCCAGGCGCCTGGACGCCCCAAATAGGGTGGATTCTATATATATGGGGGGGGGGCCTCCCCCCCTTTGCTCAATTACTGTTCATTCAAACCACCCAGTCAATCCAGACGACCCATTCTTCATCCCAATGGAGCGAGGAGGATCGAGCCAGGGTCCAGAGAAGCGGAAACGACGGGCTCGTCGTCCGAGGAGGCTGAGGGATGATGCCGAGGGGGCTGCTGCGGCGGAGGAGATTGCCGCGGGTGAGGAGGCTCTTCCTTTGGCCTTGGAGGCTGCAGTGGATGCTGGCGACGCGGCAGAGGACGAGCACGATCCGGTAAGCCCCTTAGACCTCCATTCTATTGGTTCACTAGATTAAAAGGGCGGACGAGAGGCTGTGTGGCGAACGCCAGGTGTGAGGGAAGGAGGCGTCCAGGGGCTGGACGCCTCCACATTTTATTTTTTGTTCTTTTTTTTAATTTATTTATTTTTTTGTAAATAATAATAAAAAAAGAGTTGAAAAAAAGGAGGCGTCCAGGGTATGGGACGCCTCCATGATAATATATATATATATTTTATTTGTTTTTGTTTTTGTTTTTGGGTTTTTCTAAAATTAAAATAAAGAAAATGAAATGGAGGCGTCCAAGGTGTTGGACGCCTAAAAAAAACACAAATATCTTTAAAAATAAAAATAAAATAAGATAAATAAGTAGTATATATAGTGTTATTGTTTAATATTATTCATGATGCTGATGTATTTTTTATTGGTTTTGTGGTGTGCAGGGTGTGATGAAAGGACGGATCAGCTGGTCCCTAGTGGTGGCAGCATATCGTGGGCTGCCGGACTTCCAGAGGGTGCGTGTGGACGCCATGGGCTTTGGAGCTTTTCTTAGGATCGAGCCCTTCCGGCTCGACCTTCCTCTTATCCAGGCATTGAGGGAGCGGTGGCACGCGCCGAGCCGGGCGTTTCTGATGCCCTGGGGGCACATGGTGCCGACACTCGAGGACGTGGCTCGGATCACCGGGCTACGGGTTGATGGAGAGGCGGTGAGCGGGGTCACCTACCCCGACTACCGAGAGAGTGCCCTGGACCTGCTATGGTTAGAGACGAGTGTGACTGACAGGGACAGCAGGGTAGTCGGCCGAGTGGAGATTATGGAGGCGCTCGGATTCGTCGACCCGTGCCAGCGGGTCAGCGAGACTGGAGTGGAGTTTCGGGCACGATTGGAGGGAGATGCCCGTGCAGCTTTCACCCAGGATCCGAGCGAGAGGGAGCTGGTGGATCTAGACCTCCGGAGGTTTCTTTTCTTCTTCTTGGGCCGCCTTCTGCTGGCGACGAAGGGGGATGGCATCCACTGCCGTTTCCTCGGAATCTTGGCGGATCTGGACAGAGTGGGACACTACGTGTGGGGAGCGGCTCTGCTTGTCCATTTGATTGCTGATCTCTCCCAGACTTCGGAGAAGGAGACGACAGTCAGCGGCTTCACACCTTTTCTCCAGGTACACAATTTATTTATGCATTTTCACATTTAAATATGCAATTATTGTACTAATGATGTATGATGAATGCAGGTGTGGAGCTATTACTATTTCCCGATGGGGAGGGCTAGGCATGGGAACAGGAGGGCCGTGCCTCTGGCGCGGCGGTGGAGGCCGGTCGTGGTTGCAGCACCCCATGGCTACCAGCTGGCATCACTTCGTCGGGAGCTGAGCGAGTATCCCGAGGCCATGGTATGACGCGTATGGTTTTTTGTGTTTTCTTATGTGACTGAATGGCAACTAATATGATGTATGTATGGTGATGCAGGTGGTGTGGAGACCCTACCTGGGCATGGGCGACGCTGGCCAGCCTTGGGTTGTAGCGGGTCTTCCTCGTTTCAGGCGGGACGTGTGGGTCCATTGCCTGAACGAGATCGAGCCGCTTCGGCTGAGGCTGGTTATGAGGACGTTGGGGCTAGCCCAGGAGTGGGTTGATGTAGAAGAGCCGGCCCGCATCGGGCGGAAGACCAAGGGAAAGGCGAAGGTTGTGGACTGGCGTACGCGCTTCCCAGTACAGTACCAGGACTGACAGCAGGGCGGGGTCTCAGTGGTGTCCCATGTACAGGACAGTACTGATTACCTGAGACGGTACCGGGCTACGTATGGGGACCGCCTCTTCCTTGGTGGTATGGCAGGGGTAAGTGAAGTGAGAACGCTTCACTCTTTCTATATGTATATGCATGTGGCAATAACTTATGTGCAATGCAGGATGCTCGTGATAACAAGATCGCCGATCTGCGGGCCCAGTTGGCGGACGCCAGGCGGCAGTTGGTGGCCATCCGACAGGAGTTGGAGATCCTGGTGAGTTTATGCGATGCATTTTTTGTGACCTGGATTTTTTTGATACTTGGCCTCTAACTGTCGTTCGCTCTGTGTTTCAGCAGGCCCACCAGACAGCGACAGCCGGGATGGCTGGTGGAGCGGGTTCCAGTTCACGGGGCCCTCCTCCGGAGGTTTCTGCCCTCCAAGAGCAGCTGGCGTATGCGGTGGCTCGGGCTGAGGAGGCCGAGCGTGACCGCGAGGCTCGAGTGGGCGTTTGCCTGACCTCGACTCTCCTTCTGGCTGCCCTCCTTCTATCACTGTTCTCTTACGGTGCACGCGTGCTTTGACAGGTGGCCGAGATCCGAAAGGCCCTGGCGCATGCTGTTCGTGCCGAGCAGGAGCGCGACGCTCGGGTGGCGGAGCGTGAGGCCCGGATTACGGAGCTGGAGGAGGAGCGTCGACGGGAGGCTAAGGAGCTCCCTCGTGACGTGCTGGATCTGCGGATCGCCCTCGAGCTGTCAAGGAGGGAGGCGATGAGGGAGAGAGAGGAGAGGGAGAGGGATAGGGAGACCGTGGAGAGAGAGAGGGAGAGGGATAGGGAGGAGCGACAGCGGGATCAGACCGAGAGGAGGGCTTTGGAGACCCAACTGCTGGAGCTCCGATTGAGTCTTGGCACGGCGGAGGGGAGGCTTCGGAAGAGCGAGGAGTGGTACCAGAGGGCGAAGGAACGCGGGGCGCGACTTCGTCAGTCTGGTTCTTTTTCCATGGGCAGCTATCTGGTTTCTTCGGCCGAGGAGCGTCGTCGCGCCTTCGAGGCTGGAGTGCCACCGCAGGGCGAGGCGAGCACGGCTTCTCAGGGTTCGCAGAGGCCCCCTAGGGATCCCCGGCAGAGGGGGGAGGAGAGAGATGACCAGGAGGGTGATGGTGAGAGTTAGAGAGTTGCTTGTACGCGTCACCCTTCTCACTGTATGATGTACTTTCGGCTATTATATGAAATGAAAATGGCTTTCTTGTGTTGTGTGTACTTTTCTCTCTCCCACACTTTCTTCTTTGCACTGAGTTGTCCTTCGAGGCATGCTCCACGAGACCCTGCCCTGAACAGCGGGGAACTACGCTTTACACGGGGGGATTCTATTTCCTTTCTCCCCCTTTTGGGCGCGTCTAGGCGCAAGGACGCTACTTAATCCTTGAATTCAAATTTAAAGCGTCAGGTGGCCTTTCTTCTCCCGTGCCTTACCCGCAAACGAGCCCGCCTTCCGCCAAAACCCGCTTGCCCCCTTTCGTCTTCCTCCTCTTTTGATCGATGGAGTTCGGTGGGCCCGACCATGGTGAAGGTGGAGAGGGACAAGGAACTCCTCGCCCGAGGAGGGACACGCAAGAACATGGAACGACATCCATGGAGGAGGAAGGGCCGCTTCGGGCCCCCGAGGGACCCGAGGGGCCCGATGTCATGGAGGGAGGTGAACACGGTCTGGTAGGTCCTCCGATCTCTTCCTCTTTTAATTCATTTTGAGTTTTGAAGCGAGCCGCGCGAGGGGGGAAAGGGTTCGGCGAGTGTTGCACTCAAATGATGGACGCGTCCTAGACAGGGGACGCGTTCTTTATTATGATGCGAGGCCCTTCTTTCTTGGTGCAGGACATGGCGAGGACCTTGGGCCTGGCCGATGAGTGGGCGAGTGCGGACGAGCCGAGCCGCATCAGGAGGGAGAGTCGCGGCAAGGCGAGGCTCGAGGACTGGCACGTACGTCTCCCTGGACAGCAAGGGAGTGTATTGGTGCAGGACAGCGCCGACTTCCTACGGCGACAGAGAGAGAGTTATGCGGGGCTTCCCCAAGCCGGGGACACACGTGGCATCGGTGGCTCGCGCGCCGAACTATCAGAGGCTAGGCGGCAGCTGGCCATCGCTCAGCATGAGCTGTCGCACCTGGTAAGTTACGTGCCGCACTTTTATCTTCAGATTTTGGAGTTTCACTGACGGCCGTTGTTTATTTTGTTCCAGCGTGCCCAGCAGACAGCGACGGCGGGGATGATTGGTGGCGCATCTTCCAGTTCCTCGGCCCCTTTTCTCGAGATTGCCTCCCTCCGGGAGCAACTTGCCGGTGCGGTGGCCCGCGCGACCCGGGCGGAAGAGGAGCGTGATGCCTGGGTGGCGACTGTAGCGGAGTTGCGGCATCGTGGTGAGGAGAGGCCTTCTCCAGACATCCTGGAGTTAAGG
Organism: Amorphophallus konjac; assembly: GCA_022559845.1. Lineage (NCBI taxonomy): Eukaryota > Viridiplantae > Streptophyta > Magnoliopsida > Alismatales > Araceae > Amorphophallus > Amorphophallus konjac. The sequence continues at coordinate 339,000,705 of CM040118.1, forward strand.
GTTCTTCTGCAGATGATGAGGAGAGAGGCAGAGAGAGAGAAAGCCGAGAGAAGGTCCGAACGACAGCGGGATCAGACCGAGAGGAGGGCTTTGGAGGCCCAAGTGAGGGAGCTCCAACTGGGCCTTCAGGCCGTCGTGCAGAGGCTAGGAGGGATGGAGACGTGCTACGAGAGAGCGAGAGAGTTCGGGGAGCGACTGCGCCAGTCTGGTCGCTTTGCCGCTAGTGGCTTCTTTGCCACGCCAGGGGAGGAGCAGCGAGTCACTGCTGCGGAGCAGGTGTCAAGAGGCGAGGCAGGTGCTGCTGCACGAGGATCCCGGAGGCTTCTGAGGGACCCGCACCTTAGGGGAGAGGAGGGGAGCGCCCAGAGAGATGAGTGATGGTGAGGATCGGCGAGCTGGTGGACTCGCCTCCTCTCTATGATTGTAGTGCTCATGACAGCTTATGTAGAATTATGAATGGAGTGATTTGATTTTCTGCTGCTCGTTTGTTCTCTTGTGCATTCCTTCTTCCCTACACTTCCACTCCGTTGTACTGTTCCCATGTGATGGGTCTGCCGAGACTCAACGTCGAGCGGAGAATCGCGTCTTGTTGTAACCATTTTCCACGGGAATCTGTCGTCGAAGTCAATAATGACGGCCCTAGCCCCTTTTCCCGGATTTTGTGTCAAATTTTGTGGACGTCCTTAAAACATGAAAGGGTTTCCCTAGACAACATAGGGGGCTAGTCGTCATATTCTTCATTCAATCAATCACCCTGTGCGAGCAGTGAAGTGACACACGGGACCGCATGGCAGGTTCCTCATCGTGAGGGCTATCATTAACAGGTGATGGAGGCAATCTTGGCCTGCACTCCTTCCATTTCTATAAATTCGTGTCCCTTTTTTATCCTCCCAGGTATATCAAGAGCTAACTCGAGTAGCACAAGTTCTCACGGGAGAGGAGGAGTTCAAAATTCTGAGAGTTGGATGGAGGGTGAATCTTTCCACTCCTCGAAGAGAAGCAGATCCAGTGGTAGTAGTTCCCGGAGGATTTCGGACCTCGAAGGGCACTTCAGCGAAAGGCCCCAATCACAGCTCGTAAGTCAAGTTTTCTTGCCCCCCCTTTTTTTCATTCTTTTTTTTTTCTTCCTTTCTTTCTTACCAAACCTCCTCTTCATTCCTCGCATGCGTAGTGTGTGATGAAATCACAGATCTCATGGGAGTTGGTAGTGGCAGCATACCGAGGTCTCCCAGATTTTCAGAAGGCCAGGCTAGACGTGATGGATTTTGGCACCTTCCTTCGGATCGAGCCGATCCAGCTCGACCTGGTCCTGATCCAAGCCTTGTGTGAGAGATGGGACCCAGTGAGTCGGGCATTCCTGATGCCCTGGGGGCACATGGTGCCCAGCTTGGAGGATGTGGTCCGGATCACAAGCCTGAAGGTGGAGGGCTAGGCAGTGACCGGAGTCACTTACGCGGATTACAGAGAAGGTGCCCAGAAGTTACTGGGTTTGGACCTAGATGGTCAGAAAAACAGGTCGGTAGCTAGGGCGTCCCTCATGGATGCATTAGGGCTCACCGACACTCGTCGGCGGGATGATGAATCCTCATAAGAATTCAAGGAAAGGATGGAAATAGGATGCCGTGCTGTGTACTGCACAGATTTCGACGACTGGGAAAGATGCAACATAGATTTAGGGAGATTTCTCCTCTTCCTTTTGGAGAGATTGGTACTGAGCTCGAAAGGGGACGGTATCTAATGTCGCTTCCTGGAGCTGCTATCAGACCTTGAAAGAGTAGGGTACTATGCCTGGGGAGCCGCCATCCTGGCGCACTTGTTTGCAGGTCTGTTCCAAGAAGCGGACCGTGAGATGACTGTGAGTGGTTTCACACCATTCATTCAGGTATTTTTTTGGTTTTGCTTGTTTTGTATTTTTTTATGTTTTTGTAAGGTTCTGATGACCTGCGCCGAGCAGCTGTGGAGCTATTATTACCTCCCTATGGGGAGAGCTCGACATTGGCGACCCGCGATGGTGCCGCTAGCCAGGCGGTGGGAACCCATCATGAGTGCGGCACCCCTAACCTACCAACAGATGGTGCTAAGGCGGGAGCTACAGGAGTTCCCTGCAGCGATGGTAAACTGGAGACCCTACTCAGACATGGTCGATGCTGACCAGCCGTGGGTTCTAGTAAGTCGTGCCCGGTTCGAACGGGAACTGTGGATGCACTGCCTGAATGAAATCGAGCCGCTTCGGCTACGATTAGTTATGAGGACTTTAGGACTGGCTCAAGAATGGGTGGATTCAGCTGTGCCACCTCGTGTCGGGAGAAAGATGCGGGGACCGGTGACCTGCATTGACTGGCGCGTGTGATTCCCCGAACAGTACGAGGACTGGCAACGGGGTGGCATGATTGTAGAATCACAGGCGCGGGATAGCGAGGACTACTTGCGTCTATATAGGACAAAGTACGCAAAGTGGTTCCAACCCCGGGGACTTGTGGAGGTAGGTTTCCCCTTTTTCCCTTTTTTCCTTTTCTTGGTTTTTTGGTGAAAAATGTTGACTCGTAAGGCTGCAGGATGTCCGGGATGCCATGATAGCGAATTTACGAACTCGCTTAACAGAGATGGAACAACAGTTGGGTAATGCCCGCGGAGCTACGAGCGCCTTGGTAGGTATACAGCACGTTCCTAATTAAAATCCTAGATTCCAGATGTTGGCTGCTAATTCACGCGGTCGTAGCATGCCCAGATTGGCGCGGCTTCCCCAGCGATGGGAGTAGGTGGTGCCTCTTCCAGCTTGTGGATTCCCACCTCAGAACTTGACTTGCTTCATGAGCAACTTGCTCACGCCACGCAGCGTGCTGCGGAGGCAGAAGGGATGCTCTCTATACAGGTAAGAGCCTCAGTGTTGAGTTCTCCTTATTTATGCCTTATCGTGTATCTGAGATGGTACATTTGGAAGGAAAAGGAGACGGAAGAAGCGCTTGGCCAAGCCGCGCAGAAGGAGGCTAGGATAGCAGAACTGGAGAGGGAACTGCGGCGTCATCCTGATGACGACTCCTCTAGGGATGCTGTGGAACTGAAGATCACTCTCCAGTTAGAGAGGGAAGACCGCGAGAGAGAACGTGCAGAGAAAGAAAGAGACGCAGAGAGAGAAAGAGCCAACAGATTGACTGAAAGGGAGGAACGAAGGGCCATGGAGGCCCAACTATTCGAACTCCGAATCAGCCTTGGTCTTGCTGAACAGTGGCTGAGAGATGGTGAGGAGCGCTACCGAAGAGCACGAGAGCGTGGCTTTCGTGTTGGTAGCTTCTCTACTGCTTCCGTAGATCAACGCCGGGATGCGGGAATAGGAAGAGGAGTACAGAGCGGTAGGAGTACCGCTTTTCATAGTTGGGTAGCACCTTTGAGAGCGTTTTTCCCGGAGAGTAGTGGGACGAGTAATGCAGAGAGAGAGGGCGAAACTTGATGTAATTTTTTTGTTTTTTGGAATAAAATACAAGGTTCGGTTTGTTTGTTTTTCACCTTTGCTTCTGTTGCCTGAATCCCTACACATATCACTGAAACAAACAAATCAGAATTTCTGTTCTGACTTGGCCCCTTGCTCAATAAGCAAATGGTCACTGTGACTGTCCTTGATAACTGGTCAAGGGGCCAAGCCTTTATTAACGAAGGCAATGAAAAAATGTGGTGATGATAAATGCGACAGGCAAGCACACGAATGCAAGCGGTATTAAAGTGAGATGCTGCACGCAAATGCAATCATGCAAAATGGATTTATTTTCTTTTTTTATATTTGGCATTTTTTTTCTTTATCATAAAAAGATTTTTTAATTTTTTTTCAAATATGTACATTTTCTCTTTTTCCTTTTTTTTGTTGTTTTTATCATTTCAATTTTTTTGTTGCTAACGCCCGGCAAGCACCCAAATGGCACCTAACCTACGTAAGAACAAGGGTTTCTTACTAACCTCCCAGGTATCCTAAGTGCACATCTAGGTTGATTTGGGCCTCTAGACCCCTCGAATGATGATCCCGCCGGCTAAGACTTACCCTGATGACAATACCGTCATGCCATGCTTAGGCTCCCAGTTGCTTCCGACCATAGGGATTTACCCAAAAGGTGTTCGAGGTAAATGATTTACCCGACCCGGGTCTGTTTTCTCACAACTCTAGATGGTATAAGATGGAACACCCTGGAACCCTAACGACCAACCGCGCGACGCTGACCCGGAATCAGACGCCGTCGCACCCATAGGTGACGCGCTTGCATTGGCCTAAGCCCGAGGTTAAACAAGAAGACATCAAGGTGGTAAACATGGGTCTTGACCAGTCAGAAACACGGAGACTCCTTCGCAGCGATAGCTTTTGCTTTTCAAAGTAGGCAACTAAATGTGTATATTAAAATAAGGTCGCAGACCCTAGGCAGTTTTCACCTTTCAGAAACTCCATCGAACTTTCATCTTTAGAGGGAGAAGGAAGAGTGTAGGGGATAACCCTCCTGAGAGGACCGTCAAAGCCGTTAACCCGGCGAGCGAATAAGGGCCCATTAACTCTTTCCTTTCAGACAACTTCGGACCAAATCTCGAGCATTTACATTCCATGGCCCCGTTTGTGGATTCAGACTTTTGCTTTGAGGGGTTTCGTTTATCGCACCAGGCACGGTCACGACCAGGCTTTTCTCTTGATTTTGATTTTGTATTTCTTTTTGTGAGGGAGATAAAGTCGTTTGACGTTTGTGGGCTCCCTTTTCGTGTGCCTGCGGGGACACTGCCCTCTTCTCGTGCTCTGATCGATGCTCGAGGAAATGGATCATACTCTTGCCTTTGGGGTTTGAGTTTCGGTTTCTCATGCTCAGCGTTTTAAGGACGCCGACTGTCTCATTTGGTCGAAGAGAAAAGAATAAAGATTACAGCTTCCGGAGATCTTCTGGGTGGATTCCCACCGTAGGTGATGCTACCGACTTTTTTGAATGAAATACATAAGTGAGCACATGTTAGCTTCCTTCGAGCGAGCATAGGCTGACTTGGCCGGACAGGGATCTCCACGGTTCTGGCAAACCAAGACCCGGTGCCTACCAAGCCTTAATGGGCCCTATCCTAACATGAAGGTTAAATGCAGGGACTTAACTATATGGTGACTGCCAGGCATCGGTATTTTGAATTTTCCATATTTTTAGTGGTTTTCAATATTTCTTTGTTTTTGATGTTTTTATCTTTTCATCATTTTGTTTGTTTGTGCTAAGGGTAGTATTTCTTAAGATAAAGCCCATTCCAAGGGTGGGATAACTCAGTCCCTTCGACGTTGACTAGCTTGTAGGCGTTGCCAGGGTACACGGCTTGAATTACAAATGGTCCTTCCCAATTGGGTTGGCGCTTAGAACGCGGACCTCCAGGTTTGACAAAAATTCTTTTTACGACCATCTCACCGACTTTGAATTTTCTCTCAACGACTTTCTTTTGGTAAAAGCGAGCGAGTCTATTTTGATACACACGCGCGTGTTCGGCAATGGCCAGCCGTTTCTCATCCAAGAGTTCCTACTGGGCGAGGAGTGAATTACGACGATCGTCGAGGTGAAATTCCTCGTCCAATTGTACCCTGAGAGAAGGGATCAGAGTCTCGTACGGGACTACCGCTTCCATACCCTAAGTAAGGGCAAATGGAGTCTGCCCGGTGGGGGTACGGATTGAAGTGCGATAGGCCCATAGAGCTTCGATAAGCTTTTCTGGCCAGTCTGAAAACTTACTAGACTCGCAGGTTTTTTTGATGATTTTGAGCAATGTTTTGTTGGTGGCCTCCGCTTGGCCGTTACCTTGTGGGTAATAAGGCGATGAATGATGCAATGCAATTGCGTACCTTTTGCAGAGGTCCTGTAGGTCCTGAGAAATGAACTGTGGCCCGTTGTCGGTGACGATTGTGCTTGGGAGGTCGAATCTGGTGAGGATGTTCTTCATGATGAACTTGCAGACTGTTGACACCTTGATTTCCGCATAAGCTTCGGCTTCGGCCCATTTGGTGAAGTATTCCGTTGCAGTAAGGATGAAAGATTTCTGCTTGGTGAGGGAATTGGGATCACCTAGGGGACCAATGATGTCGAATGCCCACATGGAGAAAGGCCACGGGGAAGATATTAGATGAAGTGAGGAAGATGGTGAATGGATTTTATCGGCGTGAAGTTGACACTTGACACACCTACGGACATAGACAGCACAATCCTCTTCCATAGTGGGCCAATAAAAGCCTTGGCGAATGATCTTCTTGGTGAGCATCTGACTATTCACGTGGCCACCCCACACACCCGAGTGCATCTCCTCCACACATTTCTAAACCTCATCGTCACCAAGACATCTTAACAGAATACCAGTAAGGCTCCTCCTATATAGTAGACCTCCAACCAAAGTATATTTTCTGAGCCGCTCTTCTTATGGTTTTCTTGTCCTCTGTGGTGGCCCCTTCAGGATAAGACTGATCTTGGCAGTATTTGATAATTTCATAGAACCATGGTTTCTCTTCATCAGCCAGTTCTTCTTCGGCCTCCGCCAACATGATCTCCCTCTTCTCAAGGATATCTTCCTGCAGGATCTTTCTTGCTATCCTGTCTTTGATGTTTACGTAGGAAGCATCGTCGATTGCAGGGGCGTGAAGTTTGTAGATGGAAATGGACTTAAACCATCTTCCTAGAGTGAACCTTATGGATGATGCCAACGAGGCGAGGGCATCGGCGAGAATATTCTGATGACGAGGGACATGAACAAAGATCAGTTTTGTGAACAGTTTGGCAAAGGCAGCAGTGAGTTCTTGGTATGGCTTGAGTTTAGGATCGCGAGTGCGATATTTAGTGAGCACCTGGCGAAGGATGAGTTGACTATCACCTACGACTCGCAACTCAGTGATACGAAAAGAATGAGCGAGTTCTAGGCCAGCTAGAAGAGCTTCATATTCGGCTATATTGTTGGTGACTGGAAATTTGAGCTGGTATGCCAATGGGAATGTGAGGCCTTCAGGCGACAGGAGGGCGATGCCGATTCCTCTCCCTTGAGAATTCAGAGCTCCATCAAAATATAGCGTCCACATTGGCTCCTCTGATTGGTTGACGGACATTAGTTCCTCATCTGGAAACTCTGATTGGACGGGATCGAACTTGGGAAGAGGATGGTGAGCGAGATGCTCGGCTATGGCATAGCCTTTAATCACCTTTTGCTGGATGTAGGTGATGTCGAACTGAGAGAGAAAACTTTGCCAGCGTGCTAGCCTATCCGTAAGGACGGCTTTCTCCAGAAGGAATTTGATAGGATTCATTCGAGCAATCAAGTGGACCTCATGAGCCAAGAAGTAGTGCTTCAATTTCTGCACTACCCAAACGAGGGCAGCACATGTTTTCTCCATGACGGTGTACCTCTGCTCACAGGGATTGAGAAGTTTGGACAAGTAATAGGTTGCCCGTTCCTTGCCTTCTTCATCAGCTTGTGCGAGGACGGCTCCCACGGAGTCATCCAAGACAGACGTAAAGGATCAGAGGTTTTTCCGGTTTGGGTGGAATGAGAACGGGTGGACTAGCCAGATATTCCTTCAACCCTTCAAAAGCTTTCTGACATTTAGAATTCCAGTGGAATTCTACTCCTGGCTTGGTCAACTCGTAGAGAGGTCTACACCTTTGTGAATGTTGAGACACAAACCGACGAATAAACTGCAACCTCCCGATTAAACCTCAGACTTCCCTCAAATTCTTGGGAGGCGGCATATCCCTGATAGCCTTAGCTTTGTCAGGATCTATCTCGATCCCTCTTTTGCTCACAATGAACCCCAACAATTTACCTGACGACACACCAAACACACACTTCTTCGGGTTCATTTTCAGTTGGAACTCCCTTGACCTCTGCAAGACCTTAGCCAAAACTTCTGGATGTTCCATCCTGGTCCTTGATTTTACCAATAAGTCATCCACATACACTTCCAGATATATGTGCATCATGTCATGAAACATGGCCATCATAGCTCTTTGGTAAGTAGCTCCATCATTCTTTAATCCGAATGGCATGACCACGTAACAATATGTTCCCCAAGGGGTAGTGAATGACGTTTTCTCCTGATCTTCTTCTGCCAAACGAATTTGATTGTATCCTGAAAATCCATCCATGAATGAGAGGGTTTCGTAGCCTGCCGTGTTATCAATCAACACATCAATGTGAGGCAAGGGAAAATCATCCTTTGGACACGCGCGGTTAAGGTCCCGAAAGTCGATGCAAATCCTGACTTTCCCATCTTTCTTCATGACCGGGACAATGTTCGCCACCCATTGAGGATAAAGAACGACTCTAATGAACCTGGCTTTGTGGAGCTTATCGACCTCTTCTTTCATTTTCAAAGCCATTTGAGGGTGGAAACGCCTTAACCTTTGTTTTACCGAGACGGACCCTGATTTTAGGGTTAAACGGTGTTCGACCAAGGTTGAATCCAGACCCGGCATATCCTCGTAGCTCCATGCAAACGTGTCCTTATATTCCTTGAGAACCTCAATTAATGCCTCTTCTTCAGAGGGTGGTAGGTTGTCACTTATGAGGATGATCCTAGGGTCTTCCTCAGTTCCCAAGTTGACTTCTTTGGTGGATTCTTCTACGGCGGTTGACGGCTCGTCGAATCTCCTTATTCCATTAGCGTATGCACCCGCCGCATCCTCATATTCCTCACCCTCATCTTCAGTGGGGCATTCTTCATCCGTGATCTCGTAGACTCCATACCCTTCATCAAATGCACAGTCGCCCTCACATTCTATTTCCGGTAGCTGGATGGGATTTTCTAACAACTGGGGGATGGCAAGAAGGGCCTGACACCTGGCGGCTAAATCCAGAAGGTCGACGAGGGATCTGCCTACCCTTGGATTTCTTCCTAGGTACTACCCTTAGCCTATCATTCCTAGATTGACTGACAATATTTACAGAAGAAGAGGAAGACGAAGAGGATGGTGTAGAATGTACAGGAGAAGACCCCTCAGAGGAGGGGTAGAAAAGGTCACTCATCGGACCTTGGACGGGTGGTCCGCAAGGCGGTATGTACCCGTGGGAGATGTAGGAGGTTTCCTCAACGAAGATGTGTTGTTGGGGAGTTTGAAAATTGACGTTTTTTTTTCGTTTTCATTTTTAATGACAAAGCAGTTAAAAGAGATTGGAGGAGAGAGAAAAGTGGTTATGGCTAGAGGATTGTGAGGCTCATAGAGCAGATCATGGTTGAAGACCTGATGCGGGTTGAAAAGCCCGCGTAGGTATGTAAACAGAGAAGGTGACCTGGGAAGATCATCAGATAATTGTCTGGCCCAGAAAGACGATATCAGCAAAGGCTGAGACGAGTGGACGGAGAAGATGGCGGCTAATGAGCCGTCAATGGCAATGTTGAGGACGGATGAAGATCCGTCGATGACAGGGTCCTTCTGGCGAGGACGAGGATAGTTTGGAACCTTGGCAAGAGTGGTAATATTCTCTGGTGTTCCGGAGATCAATGGTGGTCCTTCAAGCTGCAGAGACGAGAACATCCTTTCCAGTGCAACGGAAATGTCCCGTATGTCGAACCATTTGTCCCACTCGCATTCCGGATCTTTGATCTTGCCTCTTTTGGTGATCCTCGGACATTTTTCAGCCAAATATACAGCATGTGATCCCCCATATGCTTCTCGTGAGTAATCTCCCATCTGAACAATGGGCCCTCTGTTGAAGTGGTTTGATAAAGTCCATGTGAGGGGCTTCCAATCGGCCCTGAACGGTCCTTTGAAGCCTAGGCCAAACCTACGGTTCGGCCTAATTTCCTTTGGCGGTTTGAGCATCCCCTGTAATTGTGCGCCCAGACATTTACCCTTTTGATAGATGATGTTCCTCATAATCTCCCAACCTTTGGAGTGAAAAGGGAGACATGATGTTGCGGTTGTCCCGACCGGCTCCTTTGGTGCTAGTGGAACGTGAGATGGATCACACACGTCCAGCAGTGACAATATGGGCCGATGAGACGGCCAAACAGAGGGCAGAGAAGTGTTGATAGCATCCACTGTGTAAAGGACAGGTGTACTGACCACTTTAATAATTCTCCCATTGTAAGGAAACTTCATGCACTGATGGTTGGTGGAAGGCACAGCGTCCATGGCTTCGATGTAAGGGCGACCCAGTATAGCCTTGAATGTGGGGTCCATGTCGAGGACATGGAATTCCTTGGGAATTGACATGGGGCCTAGTTCTGCCTTCAGAATAATCATCCCCTACGGCGGCCTTTTACTATTGTCATAGGCCGTGACCGTGATCGAGGAAGGTCTTATTTGTTCTCGTCGACCCCACATGACTGAAGAGTGCTCATGGAGATCACATTTATGGACGCACCCGTGTCCACAAGACACGGGTTTATGGATACCCCATTAATTTTTATTGAAATGCACAATGCATATTTCCGAGCTTCCTTGGGAGCGAGCTCGTAGTTGTGGAACATGATGGCCGGTTGTGTGTCCGTTGGGGTCAGGACAGTCGAAATCTTCTCCACGGGGAGGTCCTCATTCACCATGACCCTTTGAAGGTACTCCATTAAGGCTGCCTGGTGGGATGTGGATCTTTGAAGTAGCTCCAGGATGGAGATCCGAGCAGGCGTCTTATCCAAGTGTTTCAATAGATCATGATAAGTACAATATGAAGTGATCTAGAAGGGGAGGGGATGAATAGATCACTGTTTTTCGTAGAATTAAAAAATACTGCAGAGTATATCGCTAAACGCAAATAACCAAGAGCTCCGACTATCGAAAATGATGCAATGCAGTTAATAGCTCAAGCAAATAGAAGGCATACCACAATATTACCACAATCGATCACACAAGGACTCAGAGGATTTTAAGGTGGTTCGGTCCTTCAGACCTACATCCACCCCACACGCAACCCGAGTGTGGCTTCACTAAAGGCTGGGCAACACAGCTTGCCAAATAACTGCTGATACACAGCTTCCCAGGAGAACAACCTCTCCTCTTCCTCCTACCAGGAGGGAACCTCTAGCGACCAGCAGTCACTAGAACCCAGAGACTCTCGTCTCTCTTCCACTTTACCAAGAGGGAACCCCACTAGTAGCAGCCCTGCTACTAGTGAACCAGAGGTCGAAGACCCCTCTTCCTCCCAACCCGGAGGGAACCTACAAGCAGCCCACCTGCTGCTTGCAGACTGGAGATTGACTCTCCCTTCTCCTGATCTCACAGGAGGACCCCGACCTCAGTCCAGAGGATCGGAAACACAAACAAGAACAGTTGAAGAAAGGTAAGAACAATAAACGAAAAATACGATCGAAGGAAATCAAATGCCAGAAAATGGAAACAATGTAGCTCAGTACAGAGCAATAGTGATGTGACACAACATGCAGCGGAGGACAATGATACCAATTTGATGTGATATGACTCCCTTGGACCTAGGATATCAAGCAACACATGAGTTGGCAACGTCGCACTAGCGGACTCACTCGCGTAGGCACACTCGGGTCCGAAGGAGGACCGGCGATGACGGTGATGGTCCGGGGTTAGACCTCAAGGTTCCAAGGGTTTGGCTAGCTCGGAAGGGACCCCAATGGGCCAGGGATGCCCGATTTCAAGGGTAGCCGGCACGCCGAGGGCGTGGGATGTGATGGAACTCGCTCCGCGGCGAACACTATAATTGGTTGAATTGAGGATCGGGCGCTCCTCTCACCTCCGACGGACAACTAAAAGTAATACTAAGCTAGCAATGGTAATAACCAGCAAAGAAGAGTGGCCAAGAGCTCACCTGATCGGCGTGAAGACGCCGATCCCGGGCGGAGACGAGGGCGAGCGGGGAAGTGTGGTCCCCGCACACTGCGCCGGTGTAGCTTCTAAGACCTGTCAAGAGTACAATTACTACACCTCGCGCAGGAGGGTGATCTCGGGAGTGGGAATTGATTAATTACAGCAAACACTACCACCACGCAGGGTGGGGCGGTAAGCCGGCCAGGCGGGGATGGGAGGACGGACCGAAATGGTAGAAAGGAAATCAATGTGGGTTCAGCTGCAATTTGGACGGCTGGACAGGGTGTTGTTGTTGGCTCTGTCCCGGGCTTGTCCGGACTCCGAATTGAGCGAAACCACCTCGCAATGCTTCCTGACTTGAAGCCGGTGTTGTCTGAATTTTTGGGCGGCCTTTGGAGTCAGGGACTGGCAGCACTGGCGACTGAACCAGGACAGTTGGTGTGGTCTCTGGCCGGACCTGTTCTGTGGAAGTAGGTTGCAGATGCTGTCGCGGGCGCTCCCGAACTCCGATTGGCACGAAATCAGCGGTGTCGTCTCCGTGGTCGAGGTATCTTTCAGCTGCAGTTGGTGGGGCTGCGATCTGAGGTCGTGGACGATCGGTGTGCCCTGAAGAGTAGGCACTGGTCGCTGTAGGCTGCTGGAGGCAGATCCGCGCGACAGAGGGAGAAAATTCAGAACTCTGGCCCCGGGATGCCGAATGAGGTTCTGTTTCTTTCTCCTGGTTGGAGACAGATGGAGGAAGAACTTTGATGAAGGGCCGTGTGTCTGAATCCTCTACGATTAGTCTTGGTGCAGCGACGAGCCGGGTTGCAGACTCTGGCCGCAGCGACTACCAGATACGAGCAGTGGATTGCAGAAGTTGTCACGGCCACTCCCGGATGCCGAATCACAAACCGTCAGAGCCGCTGGAACCGTGGACAAAGCCTCTACACAGAAAAACTGACGGAAACACTTTATGAAGTTGGGGTGGGCAGGAGGATGCCGATGAGTGGGAACTGGTCGCTGTAGACTGCAGGAGGCAGACCCGCGTGACTGAGGGAGAAACTTCAGAACTCTGGCTCCCGGTTGCCGAAAGATGTCCCATTTCTTGCTTCTGATCGGGGACAGGGGGAGGAAGAACTTTGATGAAGGACCGTCGGTCTGATTCCTTCACGGTTAGTCGTGGTACGGCGACGAACTGGGTTGCAGGTTCAGGCCGCAGCGACTACCAGATAGGAACAGTGGATTGCAGAAGCTGTCCCGGCCGCTCCCAGATGCCGAATCTCGAACTGTCAGAGTTTCTGGAACCGTGGACAATCCCTCTGTGCTGAAAAACTGACGGGGAAGCCGTCCGATGTCGGGGTGGACTGGGGGTTGCCGATGAGTGGAGGCAGGTCACTGCCACCTGTGGGAGACAGACCCGACCAGTCGTGGAAGAAAGACCAAAACTCTGACCTCCGGACGCCGAATGCACTTCCGCTTCTTGATCCAGAAAGAGGACTGGTGGAGGAAGATATTTTCAGAAGAACTCGCGGCTTGAATCTTCCACTGTCGGCCGTGGTGCAGCTTTGAACCGGGTTCAGGAGCTCTGCTGACGGAGCTCTGCGTAGTCGGGGGAGATTGGCTCTCCCGGACAGCCCCGAACTCAGAACGGGACGGGATCACCTCACCTACGAAGATGACTGGACGCCCTTTCCAGAAAGGTATGGTACGCCTCTGGATGTCACCGTGTGAATCCGGGGAAGCTTCTGCAAGTCGTACCTTCTTCAGCCACCTGCAGACTGATCAAAGGGGGGGAGAGGGGTGGAAGAACTTGGTTGGCCAAAGGAAGAACAATGGGAAGGGGGGTTGGGGGCTGCGACCTAGGGAAGTGAGGGGGGCTGGGAATGAATGTGGTGCAGTCCCAAAGGGAGGAGAATTCGAATTTTAGCTTGGGAGGGGTGAAGGGGGTGCTTAGGGAAGTGAGGGGGTGTATGGGGAATGCCAAGGGGTGCCTTGGAAGAGGGGCTTCCACCTAGGGGTTGGAGGGGGATTAAATGGGAGGTATGGGGAAGGGGAAGGGGTCTTAATTAGGGGAGAAAAGGGAGGAGAGAGAGTGAATTTCGAAATTTAGAGAGAGAGGGAGGGAGGAGAGAGAGGGGGTTCACCCCTAGGAGAGAGGGAGAGAGAGAATTAGAGAGAGAGAGAGAGAAGACTCAAGGGGATTCAAGTGGGTTCAATTTTCATTCATTCATCCATTACCCTCTTCAAGTGGGGGATTGGGGTCCTTATATAGGAAACCCACAATTTACAATAAGTCCTCACATTGTGGACCACTGACAGAAGACCAAAGGTTGGGGAAGGGGGCGCCCATGGGCCAGGCCCAATGAACAGGCCCAATAACCTACTAAGCTAGTTAATGAAACTTGGACTTAGGTAAATGACTAACTAACTTAGGTAATAGACTCAATAAAAGGCAAAATTACATGATAATGACTCAAGAAAATTGTGGAAATTATATAGCTAGACTCCAAAAATCATGGCGAGCAAAATGGCGAGTAGCAGGACCCTCGGAGGTATGTGAAGGAGTAAGCGATGTCCCCATCATACTCCCGGGGTGCGGAGAACTCGACTCCGTCGAGTAAGGGCCGACCGGGGGCGCAGCTCAGGGCGTCCTGCAATCTCCAAAACCAACCTGCACCTGCGACCAGGGGACGGCTCTTCATCCTCTCAAGGTGGCCCGGACACACCCTCATGCTGGCGATGGAACCCTGCTTGCATAGTATTGCCCCTCTGTGTACACGTCGGGCTCTCAAGGCTGTTTTATGGAAGCACTCCGGGGTGTCCCTCTTAAAGGAAGTTATAGGCTCAAAGTACTCACTGGGATTCACTGCGGTGCCCATGTAGGGTGCAGGATCAGCCGCATGATAATTGGGGTATATCCCATAGCCCATTAGTAAATCTAATCCATAAGCCAGGTTTGCCAATGCCACTCGGAACATGAAAGGTCCAAGTCCTCGTGCCCTTGATTTGGAGGTGGCCCTAAGATAGAGTCGTTCCAATGCCATCATCGCGAGGTTTCCTCCTTGGATTTTAAAGTGCCACCCGTGAGTTATAGCCCGCTCATTATGATCGTCACTACCCATATTTGGATGCTTGCTTGAATGAGTATGCTTTGAGTGATGGTGCGGTGGGGGTGGGAAGTATGTGGTATGCAAAGGGGGACCGGGGCAACCATACATAGACCTATCATTCATGGATGTGATGAGGCATCTTGTGGACTCAGGGGGGCCTGGGAAACCATAGGCGGATCTATTGTGTATGGCTGTGAGAGTTACCAGGGGACCCGGACATCCACGTGTGCTCCATTCAAGTGTAAGGGCTATGAAGAATGTGGGTGGACCAGCACAACCAAATGTAGGCCAGTTATGCATTGAGCCTAAACTGTGTGTGACATGCATGGGAAGGCTGGACTCATGACCCTTGTCGAATGATGTGACATGCCAAGATGGGTGCTTTCTTCTCCTAGAGATGATGACCATGTGTGTGGGTATGGGGTGGCCTTTAAGCTCCCATTTGTAAGGGTCGAAGGGATCATAGTAGGTATGCATCATGGGGTGGGGCACTACCTTGTTCCCTAGGTGTATACTGCCCATGGTCATGGTTCCCTTGGTGTGGGCTGGGTCTAGGACGAGGTGTGTTGGTTCTAGCATGGTGGGTGAGGGTAGGAGGGAGTGGGTGGTGGGTACGGCGGTCAGGTCCCATGGGTTCATTGTCTTCCATAGGGTGGGATCAAAGGGGTCATGGAATGTGTTACCAAGGGTGAGGTGTTCTTTCACTTCAAGGTCTCCAAATGATGGTGAGTCCTCCTCCTTAAATGTAGTAATTGAACCGAAGTTCGAGGAGGGTTGGTTGGTCATGATTGGAGGGCTTGGTATCCTACCCGAAATAAGTAACTCCAATTCGCGGATAGCATCGGGCTCTTCGGGAATGGGGAGGGATAAAAGAAGGTCGCTAGTGTAGCAATCCACAGTGTAAATGGAAGAGATGGACCCGACACATAGATGTAGGAGGTTAAGACTCCTAGGTTGGTCGGCTACAGTGGTCAACATGCCAGTTAGCTTCATTTGCCAAGTTAGACCCTCAAGAAAATCCCCTAATGTTTCCACCTGATAGGATGATTGGATTGTGGTGTGATAGGTGGATAAGGGTACTATAGGAAGGTTTTGCTCCATGGGTGGGTAAGCATGGACCATGAGATCTCCAAATGGGTTCTCCTTTAGCCAACGTGAAAGGGGTTCTCCTAAGATAAGCTCGGTCCCTATTAAGGAGGGTGGTGTAAGGTGAAGACCACCATGTGAAGTTCCTTCTTCTTCCTGGACATGGGTGATCTCTATGGCGGGGGTTGGTGTGTTCACCTCTATGGGGTCGGGTATGGGAATCATGGGTTCCTCTATCAAGGAGGTGAGATGGTTCCTTGAGGGTGGGGTGGTGAGGGTAGGTGTGTGGTACCCCCGGGGTGGGAGGTAAAGGGGAACTTGGTTTGGGATCGGTAAGGGGAGAAGTGGGGGCCTAGGTTGGGGTTGGGTAGGGATTGGTAGTGGAAGATGGATGGGTTGAGGAGGATTGGGTTGATTGGTTTCAGGGGGTGTGTCTCTTTTAGGGGAAGATGGAGGGGTGGTTTTGGGGACCAAGGAAGTTTGTGGAGTGTGGGTTGGTGGGAGTGTTTTGGGTGGGGTGGTGGTGGTCATCACGGGCCTAGGTGGAGTGGACATGGGGTCCATACGGGTTGGAATGGTGAGGGTGGAGTGAGCCATGATGCTTCCTCCACTTGGGATGGGAACTTCTTGGCCTAACCCATGATATTGTGATTCATACTCCTCTTCCCATTCGGGGGAGGCCTCATATTCCTCAACTTCAATCTCATTCCTTTGTGGTGTGGGGGTCTTGCTCTCCAGGGGAGTGGGAAGGCCTTTTGGCGATGGGGTGGTGCAAGTTGGAATTATTTGGGGTGGTGGAGTTTGGACCCTAAGGGAGGTGAAGATATTCTTAATCTCAATTCTTAGTTCTTCTAATGAGTCTTGGGGTCTTTTGGGTGGTGGGGTTTGGGTCCTAGTGGAGGCCTTGGGTTGACTGGGAGGAAAAGGGGGAGTGGGGGTGCTCCTCGGGTTATGCTCCTCACGGTAGGAGTGGGACGGTCGGGGGGTGTAGATCTTCCTAAGCTCACTCTTCATCTCTTCCCATGAGTGAATGGGCTCTTGCCCCCAAACCCTTCTGAATCTCTCTTTGTGTTCCCACATTTTCTTAGCTAGACCCCGAAGTCGTGCCTTGGCCCTGCGGACTCTCTCGGATCCATATACCCAAGTACTTTCAAAGTCCCTTTCCATGGTATTCTCCCACCTAAGATAGGCATGAGGATTTCCATCAAAATGAAGGTCCTCATCTACAATGTAGTCCATGTGGAGGGGGTCAATCGGACCATTTGGCCAACGAGGGGTATGCATGATGATCGGGTGATGAATGTAATTGCCCTAGGACAAGACTTAGTAGAGACAAGTCTAGAACTTGCTCTGATACCAATCTGATGTGACACAACATGCAGCGGAGGACAATGATATCAATTTGATGTGATATGACTCCCTTGGACCTAGGATAGCAAGCAACACATGAGTTGGCAACGTCGCACTAGCGGACTCACTCGCGTAGGCACACTCGGGTCCGAAGGAGGACCGGCGATGACGGTGAGGGTCCGGGGTTAGACCTCAAGGTTCCAAGGGTTTGGCTAGCTCGGAAGGGACCCCAATGGGCCAGGGATGCCCGATTTCAAGGGTAGCCGGCACGCCGAGGGCGTGGGATGTGATGGAACTCGCTCCGCGGCGAACACTATAATTGGTTGAATTGAGGATCGGGCGCTCCTCTCACCTCCGACGGACAACTAAAAGTAATACTAAGCTAGCAATGGTAATAACCAGCAAAGAAGAGTGGCCAAGAGCTCACCTGATCGGCATGAAGACGCCGATCCCGGGCGGAGACGAGGGCGAGCGGGGAAGTGTGGTCCCCGCACACTGCGCCGGTGTAGCTTCTAAGACCTGTCAAGAGTACAATTACTACACCTCGCGCAGGAGGGTGATCTCGGGAGTGGGAATTGATTAATTACAGCAAACACTACCACCACGCAGGGTGGGGCGGTAAGCCGGCCAGGCGGGGATGGGAGGACGGACCGAAATGGTAGAAAGGAAATCAATGTGGGTTCAGCTGCAATTTGGACGGCTGGACAGGGTGTTGTTGTTGGCTCTGTCCCGGGCTTGTCCGGACTCCGAATTGAGCGAAACCACCTCGCAATGCTTCCTGACTTGAAGCCGGTGTTGTCTGAATTTTTGGGCGGCCTTTGGAGTCAGGGACTGGCAGCACTGGCGACTGAACCAGGACAGTTGGTGTGGTCTCTGGCCGGACCTGTTCTGTGGAAGTAGGTTGCAGATGCTGTCGCGGGCGCTCCCGAACTCCGATTGGCACGAAATCAGCGGTGTCGTCTCCGTGGTCGAGGTATCTTTCAGCTGCAGTTGGTGGGGCTGCGATCTGAGGTCGTGGACGATCGGTGTGCCCTGAAGAGTAGGCACTGGTCGCTGTAGGCTGCTGGAGGCAGATCCGCGCGATAGAGGGAGAAAATTCAGAACTCTGGCCCCGGGATGCCGAATGAGGTTCTGTTTCTTTCTCCTGGTTGGAGACAGATGGAGGAAGAACTTTGATGAAGGGCCGTGTGTCTGAATCCTCCACGATTAGTCGTGGTGCAGCGACGAGCCGGGTTGCAGACTCTGGCCGCAGCGACTACCAGATACGAGCAGTGGATTGCAGAAGTTGTCCCGGCCACTCCCGGATGCCGAATCACAAACCGTCAGAGCCGCTGGAACCGTGGACAAAGCCTCTACACAGAAAAACTGACGGAAACACTTTCTGAAGTTGGGGTGGGCAGGAGGACGCCGATGAGTGGGAACTGGTCGCTGTAGACTGCAGGAGGCAGACCCGCGTGACTGAGGGAGAAACTTCAGAACTCTGGCTCCCGGTTGCCGAAAGATGTCCCATTTCTTGCTTCTGATCGGGGACAGGGGGAGGAAGAACTTTGATGAAGGACCGTCGGTCTGATTCCTTCACGGTTAGTCGTGGTACGGCGACGAACTGGGTTGCAGGTTCAGGCCGCAGCGACTACCAGATAGGAACAGTGGATTGCAGAAGCTGTCCCGGCCGCTCCCAGATGCCGAATCTCGAACCGTCAGAGTTTCTGGAACCGTGGACAATCCCTCTGTGCTGAAAAACTGACGGGGAAGCCGTCCGATGTCGGGGTGGACTGGGGGTTGCCGATGAGTGGAGGCAGGTCACTGCCACCTGTGGGAGACAGACCCGACCAGTCGTGGAAGAAAGACCAAAACTCTGACCTCCGGACGCCGAATGCACTTCCGCTTCTTGATCCAGAAAGAGGACTGGTGGAGGAAGATATTTTCAGAAGAACTCGCGGCTTGAATCTTCCACTGCCGGCCGTGGTGCAGCTTTGAACCGGGTTCAGGAGCTCTGCTGACGGAGCTCTGCGTAGTCGGGGGAGATTGGCTCTCCCGGACAGCCCCGAACTCAGAACGGGACGGGATCACCTCACCTACGAAGATGACTGGACGCCCTTTCCAGAAAGGTATGGTACGCCTCTGGATGTCACCGTGTGAATCCGGGGAAGCTTCTGCAAGTCGTACCTTCTTCAGCCACCTGCAGACTGATCAAAGGGGGGGAGAGGGGTGGAAGAACTTGGTTGGCCAAAGGAAGAACAATGGGAAGGGGGGTTGGGGGCTGCGACCTAGGGAAGTGAGGGGGGCTGGGAATGAATGTGGTGCAGTCCCAAAGGGAGGAGAATTCGAATTTTAGCTTGGGAGGGGTGAAGGGGGTGCTTAGGGAAGTGAGGGGGTGTATGGGGAATGCCAAGGGGTGCCTTGGAAGAGGGGCTTCCACCTAGGGGTTGGAGGGGGATTAAATGGGAGGTATGGGGAAGGGGAAGGGGTCTTAATTAGGGGAGAAAAGGGAGGAGAGAGAGTGAATTTCGAAATTTAGAGAGAGAGGGAGGGAGGAGAGAGAGGGGGTTCACCCCTAGGAGAGAGGGAGAGAGAGAATTAGAGAGAGAGAGAGAGAGAAGACTCAAGGGGATTCAAGTGGGTTCAATTTTCATTCATTCATCCATTACCCTCTTCAAGTGGGGGATTGGGGTCCTTATATAGGAAACCCACAATTTACAATAAGTCCTCACATTGTGGACCACTGACAGAAGACCAAAGGTTGGGGAAGGGGGCGCCCATGGGCCAGGCCCAATGAACAGGCCCAATAACCTACTAAGCTAGTTAATGAAACTTGGACTTAGGTAAATGACTAACTAACTTAGGTAATAGACTCAATAAAAGGCAAAATTACATGATAATGACTCAAGAAAATTGTGGAAATTATATAGCTAGACTCCAAAAATCATGGCGAGCAAAATGGCGAGTAGCAGGACCCTCGGAGGTATGTGAAGGAGTAAGCGATGTCCCCATCAAATAGACTTCGGATTTGATCCGCAAGTCAGAACAACTCTTCTGATCACTCTTCTGCTCTCTCTCTTTTTCTCTCTGCTATTCTTTCTTCTTTCTTTTCTTTTCCTGGATCGAAGGGCTCTCTATTTTCTTGCTTTTTCTTCTATGCCACTCTTCTTCGATCACCTTCATCTGAGGACGAAGGATTCTATTTATAGCAGTAACAGCAGGTCGATAGGGCACAAAACGCGTGTGCCTCCCACGCTCGATCCAGAATCTTCCTGCCACGTGCCTTTATCAGATTGGTTCTTCTTGTCTCGGATCACGTGTAGCCCAGGAGTGTGGAATGTTCTTCCTCGGACCTGTAATGAGATTAAATCCATTAATACGCTGCATGGCCACAAAAACCAAAACTGCATGAGGTATATAGTAACAACACGACGTGACTATTACTCGAAATGACACAAGAAGGACACGAGATACTCTGTAACAGGTCAAACACACAGAAGGAAATGACACGAGGTGAGGTTATAAGCCAAAAGAGACACGAGGTCACGAAAGCAAAAACAACACGAGGACAACACGGGCTAACGACAGAAACCGACACGAAGTGGTTGCAAATATTCAAGACACGAGGTCTACGGAAGGCAACACGATGTGTGGTCAAGGCGAAAACGACACGAAGTCTAAAGCGAGAAACCAACACGAAGACAGAATATAAAGAAACGACTCGAAGTGAAAACAACACGAAGTGAAGTTTGACACGAAGTGAAGACAACACGAAGTGAAGTTTGACACGAAGTGAAAGACAACGACACGAAGTATAGTGGTGACAAACACACACTACACAGAAAACGACACGAAGCCAGTAAGAACAGCACGAGATGAAAACAACACGGGCTGACCACAACTTAAGGACGAAAAATAGAAGCCGACACGAAGACAGATAAACACGAAGATGTAAACACAACACGAAAACATGGACAACAGTAACCGTCACGAAGTGTGGTTACTAAGTAGGAGCGACACGAGGTCTACAGGAAAAATACTCGAAGTTCATCAGAACTTTTAGAGCAGCTTCAGGAATACGACACGAAGACATGAGAAGAGAAAACAACACGAAGTGAGACGAACACTTGAACTTAGACTGACTTAGAGACTCAGCGAAAATAGACTCGAAGACAGGAATACAAACGGATGACATGAGCTAAGGATGACATGGAAACAACACAGTAAACAAAGACTGCACGAGGTGAAAGACAACACTCAATCAGACGACAACATGGCTAACTCGACACGAGGTGAAAACGCGAAGTAAGAAAGACATGAGGTTTAAGGAAAAACAGCACGAAGACCGAACTTGTACGAACGCACGAAGTGTTACCTCTTAGCAGCTTTTTCATATAAAACCATGGATAACTCAAGTGTAAGATATCTGATCAAAAATATCAACAACAATTAACATAGTGTTGCTCATCATCAAAACACTTAGGGAAGACACAAAAACCAATAATCTCCCCCTTTTTGATGATGGCAACACTATATTAAGTATAAGAGATAAGTTCAAAAGAGATCATTTCAAGAGATTTAATGCAGACAAATTAAAGCAGACTTTCAACGCACTAGCTTCCTTGCTTTCTCTGATGACACCAGAACACTCCCCCTGAACACAGCAACAGTTTACCTCAGACTTGATAACTAACTCCCCCTCAACACAATGGCATGCAACAAAAACTCTGAAACCGAAACCACACAATTCTCTCCCCCTTTGACATCATCAAAAACTAGGGGCAAATCTGAAGATACAGAGAAAGGAAAATTGCTGACTATAGAGAGAAAACAAGACAGAGTAAGGCAGATAAATGGAGGTTATTGAGATGTTTAGTCAATTAAGAAAGCCATTAATTTTATGTGAGGATTTTTGAAGATCAGTTAGTTAGACTGTGCAAAAACTGTGAATAAGGATTCACTCCATACACAGAACCAGATTCTAAGCAAGTGAGTTACAAGATACCAGTTTGATCAAAGTAAGTCTTTACTGAGAGAGTATAAAGTAAGATAGTCTGAAGACAAAGACCTGTGGTATTGAGAACAAACAAATCAAGAGCTATACTTCAAGTGAGCAGGATCTTTAAAGATAGTCAAGATCAAAGGTAAGTCTGTCAAGTACACCTTTGACATTAGGGAGACACCTTGTTTAGAGGCATGAAACCCCAGTTACTCGGTGGCAGGACCACATTACCCCTTCTGACAAGAAGACAGAGATAGTATTCTAACTGGTGTTGACATTAAGGTGACACCTTTATCAGAGGCCAGACACCCCAGTTACTAACCAGATATGTACCATAGCTCTGTATGATCAAGACAATTAATAAGAAACCAGATAAGTACTGCCATCTCATGACATGGGATGTTTTTTCACTTCATTGATGAAAATCCCAGTTTCTCAATGAGCAGTTAACAAGGTTGACAACAATTTTATGAATTTTTTTTGTTTTTATTAACCAGCTCTTAAAACCTTGTTAATTAAGCTTGAGTCCGTTTGAGAACAATACACCAGATCCAAGGTGATTCAGACTAGAGCACAAAATACCTCATTTCGGACTCAACATTGACTAAGTAGGTATGCTGTACTGGCTAGATCAGAAGACAGTTACCGTGTAGGAAGATAATCTTTGAATACAGATTTTGATCTCAGTGGGACTAACAGCTGAAATTCCAACAAGAAATTAGATGAACAATCTTAAAGGATAAAGCATCCAACACTTTCTTTTATACACCTAATCAACCTGATTCTCTTTTGATGTCAGCAAGATGTCGTTCGGAGTATGTTCAAATTAGGCCAAAGACCAAAGCACCTATTATAAATCTAGCTCCCCCTGAGACCTTGACCCCAACACAGACTTAACCAAGACAACCCTCAAAACACTTCAAAGAGAACACCATTAAGATTGAACAGACTATTCAATCAAACCGGAGTGAGTCACCAAACACTCATAATGAAGTTATTTCTTCAGCAACAGATAATGAATATGATAAGCACAATAACACATGACATGGTATTCAGAAATCAAATGTTCAATCATGAAATTCTGTAAATACCTAGTTCTCTACGCAAAGTGCTAAATTTTTCAGTATCCAGTGGCTTAGTGAAGATATCTGCAATTTGTGAGTTAGTGCCAACATGGATCAACTCAAAAGTCCTTTTAGCTACTTCATCTCGAATAAAATGATGCCTGATTTCAATGTGTTTAGTTCGGGAATGAAGTACAGGATTCTTTGCAATATTTATTGCACTAGTATTGTCACAAAAGATAGGAGTACAACCTAGCTCAACCGAGTAGTCCAGAAGCTGGTGTTTTATCCATATAACCTGTGTGCCACAGCTCCCCGCTGCTACATATTCAGCTTCAGCAGTAGAAAGAGCCACAGAGTGTTGCTTCTTGGATCCCCAAGAGACTAAGCATCCTCCTAGATATTCACAGTGACCACTAGTACTATTCCTGTCCAATTTACATCCTGCATAATCTGCATCAGTGTATGCAATGAGATCTAACTTACATGATGCAGGATACCAGAGACCTATATCATGGGTGGTAGATAAGTATCTAAAGATTCTCTTTACAGCTGCTAGATGCAATTCAGTAGGCCTAGCCTGGTATCTGGCACACATCCCTACACTAAATTGAATGTCGGGCCTGGATGTAGTTAAGTAGAGGAGTGAACCGATCATACCTCTATATAGTTTAGCATCCACCTCTTTACCTTTTTCGTCTGAATCCAGTGAGGAGCTGGTACCCATGGGTGTTGAGATTGTCTTGAGGTTGGTCATTCCAAACCTTTTCAGCATCTCCAGAGTATACTT
Source organism: Amorphophallus konjac (assembly GCA_022559845.1). Lineage (NCBI taxonomy): Eukaryota > Viridiplantae > Streptophyta > Magnoliopsida > Alismatales > Araceae > Amorphophallus > Amorphophallus konjac. The sequence goes on from CM040118.1 coordinate 339,024,812, forward strand.
GGTTTGATTTATGAAACAACCATCCTCCATTTGTTTGACCTGCAGTCCAAGAAAATATTTTAGTTCGCCAACTAGACTCATTTCAAATTCTTGGGACATAGACTCAGAAAAATCTTTACATAATTTTGAATTGTTAGATCCGAAAATGATATCATCAACATATACCTGGACCATAATTAACTCCTTTCCGAGACTTTTGGTGAATAGGGTTTGGTCAACCTTACCTCGAGTGTAGCCCTTGCTCACAAGGAACTCAGAAAGTCTCTCATACCAGGCTCGGGGAGCCTGCTTCAATCCATAGAGGGCTTTATTCAACCTAAAAACCATGTTAGGCTGAACAGAGAAATTAAACCCAGGAGGTTGTTCAACATATACTTCTTCCTTCAATAACCCATTTAAAAATGCGCTTTTGACATCCATTTGCTGTAGCCGAATGTTTCTAGAGTATGCAAATGCAAACAGAATTCTTATAGCTTCCATCCTAGCTACTGGTGCATAGGATTCATCAAAATCCACACCAAATTCCTGACTGTAGCCTTGAGCTACAAGTCTTGCTTTGTTTCTAGAGATAGCACCATTTTCATCAATCTTATTTTTGAAAACCCATTTAGTGCCAATGACATGAGTGTTTTCAGGTCTAGGAACTAGTTTCCATACATTATTTTTCTCAAATTGATTTAATTCCTCACCCATGGAGGATACCCAAGAATCATGCTTTAAAGCCTCTTCCATAGTCTTGGGTTCTACCTGAGATGTCAAAGCAGCTAAGTCCTGTTCTTGGACAGTTCTAAAATGAGACCTTGTCCTAGTGGGATCATGCAAATTACCTATGACATTTTCACTAGGATGATCTTTGTGAAATATTACCTCACCTGAGGGTTCACCTACCTCAGTTGCTCCTTCTTGTTGTAAGTTTTCTGGTTGAGCAGTTTGCTGCATCTCTTCTTCTTCAATTTTCTCCAAGAAATCTCCCTCATCAGGTGACTCCCTGTCATCATTTATCTTTTTGTCAGATAGAACATTCTCATCAAACACTACATGAGGTGTTTCTTCAACAGTTTGCTCATCTTTATTGAAGACTCTGTAAGCCCTAGAGGTTTCTGAATATCTGAGAAAAATTCCAGGAGAGCTTCTTGCTTCAAACTTATCCAAACCATTCTTACCATTATTGTGGATGAAACATTTGGAACCAAAGATTTTAAAGTAAGAAATGTTTGGCAGCTTACCCTTGAGGAGTTCATAAGGAGTTTTCTTATGAGTAGGTCTTACCAAGGCTCGATTTAAAATGTAGCATGCTGTATTTGCAGCTTCTGCCCAAAATCTCCTTGGAAGTCCACTCTCAATCAGCATAGTCCTGGCCATTTCAATTATTGACCTGTTTCTTCTCTCAACAATTCCATTCTGCTCCGGTGTCCTGGGAGAAGAAAATCTGTGAGTCACTCCCTCTCTTGAGCAAAATTCAGAGAATGAAGAGTTTTCAAAGTCTCCTCCATGGTCAGACTGAATTGTAATGATATTATGTTCACCTTGCAGTTTGATTTTATTAAAAAGTTCTTCAAAGTGAACAAAAGCATCATTTTTATTTGCTAAACAGAACAACCAAGAAAATCTAGTGAAGTCATCAACTATGACTAGACCATATCTCTTACCTGACAGGCTTTGTATTCGAGTAGGACCAAAGAGATCCATATGCAAGTGCTGTAGTGGTTTAGATGAGAGACCTTCAGTTCTCAACTTAAAAACTGCACGAGTCTGTTTACCTTGAGCACAAGCATCACAGAGCTTGGACCCTAACTGGAATTTTATTTTGGGCAAACCTCTGACTAGGTTATAATTATACAGTTTATTCAAAGTAGACACACTAGCGTGGCCTAGACGCCTATGCCAGTCAAAAGCAACCTGTTCAGAATTAGCAGACAGACACAAGTTTGTTTCAGAATTATCATCTAGATCAACGATGTACACATTATTTACTCTATGACCTTTGAACATGATGTTATCAGAGTTCAGCTCAAAAACAGTGCACGAGTTGTGGTCAAAGAGTACCTTGTGTCCTTTGTCACAAAGTTGACTTATACTTACCAAGTTGTGCTGAAGTCCTTCTACAAGATACACATCTTCAATGGAGTTAGTGGAGGACTTACCAATCGTACCAATTCCAATTATTCTACCTCTGTTATTTCCTCCGAATTTGACCAAGCCCCCAGACTTCATTTTTAGTTTGCTGAATTTGGACCGGTCTCCTGTCATGTGCCTGCTACAGCCGCTGTCAAGATACCACTTGTTATGCTCAGCTGCCAGGCTGACCTGCAAAAAAATTCAGACAGAGTAATGTGGGACCCAATTCAAATTGGGTCCAGAACCAGTTTTCAGATTATGCAAAAAACACTTGGGAATCCACATTTGTTTTATAGTTCTCTTCAGTGGTTTTATGTGGGTTGATTCTTCCCTTTTGTCGTTTCTTGGTGGGTGTTGAATAAGCTTATTCCTATTTGAACTATGCTGTTTCTGAACAAAGACATTGTTGGTTGGCCTCTTAGAGGATACGCGTGTGTGTTGAGCATAATTCATGTAAGCATTTTTACTCCAATAAAATTTGTGCTGAACCTGGTGAACGTTGCCATGTTCTACTTGATAATTAGCATGATGAGCTTTCTTAACAAAACTTTTCACCCTTTTTGTGACATCAATAGGACTGGTTCTGTGAGAACCTTTGTTCCCCACCTGTTGCACATGAGCAGTTCTTGTTTCAGGATTTCCTGACTTAGGTTGCTGACCAGTGGATTAAATGAATTTGCCGATCGAAAACTTCATTGTAGAGACAGATTTGGAACTGGATGGTGTTTCCAGTTTCTCTTTGCCTTTGGCGGGGCAGAACGTGGTAGTCTTAAATTCAAAGGGTTTTTTACTAGTAGGATTGTATCCTAATCCCTCCCTATTGAAGTTTACCCTCGACCCCAGAAGGACATTCATGTTGTTTCTCCCCTCTGTAAACTTCTCAAGCACTTTTTCTTTGTCCTCAATCTCCTTCTGAAATTTATTGCATTTGTCCTGGAGTTCCTGATTAACTTTTCTAACTGCCTCATATTTTTCAGCCATCAGTCTAATCTCTCCTTTACACTATTCAGCTTTACACTTCAGCTCATCCATTCTAGCTAGACTCTCCTCTCTTTCCATTCTCAACCTCTCAATCTCACCTTTAACCTGGTCTAGCTCAATGGCCATCTCCTTGGTTTTCATGCTATCAGTGACAATAGAAGAGTGTTCTTCAGATAGAGAATGAAACTTACGTCTAAGCATTCTGTGCTCCTTGTTTAAACAATTATATTTACTTAACAGGTAGCCATAGGCGTCCTCCCAATCATCCAAGGTAAAATTCTCAAATAAGTTTGTTACCTCTTTCTCATGGTCGGCCATGAGGCAGATCTTTTCTTCATTTTCACTGGACGAAGTGGCTTCTGGGTCCTCCTCCTCATCGCTCCATGTGCACAGCATGGCCTTCTTCTTCTTGTGCACCATCTTCTTCTGGTGTCCTGGAGCCTTAGCTTGTAGCTCTGGACATTCACTTTTCATGTGACCGGGTTTCTGACAATGATAGCAAGTGATCTTCTTAGCAGACCGGTTCTTCTCAAATCCTCGCTCAGGAGACTTCATTGCAGCATTAAATTTCTTCCTCCTGTAGAATTTTCCTTTAGTTCTCAGGAACTTTTTGAATTGCCTGGTGAGCATAGCTCGCTCGTCCTTGTCCAGGTCTGAGAATGTCACGCCCCGAGCGCGGAAGATACCCGGAGATGCGCGACGTGTCTATATCAATCATGTCAATCAGAGTGGTCGTATATTCGACACAAAGACAGAGATGCGCAAAATAGCAAGATAACCCAATCCTTTATTTCATAATGGATAGGCTATTACAAATCCAATACTCTGTTTAATAAAAAGAAAAGTACATAGTTGACTCGAGAAAACTATAGAAACAACTAGACGACACTTGTAGAAGCTCTATCACTTTCACTCTTGACTATTCCCATCCGATTGACTTCCATCGTCGTCGGACTTACCTGAAAAGTACAAAGGGACAAACGGAATGAGCGAACGCTCAGTAGGAAATTATATCTCAAGTACTAGCAAGGGGTTTAAGTAATTACATTTTCATGAATGCAATCAAGCTATGCATGCTCGCATAAAACGACAGAATAGATAGAATGTAGTATCAAGGAAATAAGATGAACTTATCATGAACTTTCAACAAGATAACAAGTTTATTCGAGATATTCAAGCAAGTACATTTAACAAGTCATGTCAAGAACTTTGGCTATCATGTATCAAGCAAGTAAATTACCCTTTTTCGGGCCACGCATTTCATTTCATGTCAAGTACGAGTCAAGTACAAGATGTGTGTGGAATGTCCAATCAAGCAAGTCAAGTACTCGGTATAATGCCAGATACCTTATCATTTTAACTCCCATGGGCACAAGTACTTTCGGGTGCTCCTCCCAGGACCAGATCGGGCCCTATATGCGCAGGCATTTATCATGTGTTTTGACATCCACTCTTTTTTATATAGCCAATATAGAATTTCAATCATCAAGCTTGTGGACACGTATGACAACTTTGACAGAATAGAGTCCAAAAATATGACAAGGACATAGAATGGCGATCATAACGGTATAATCACGATATCGATAAAACTAGGTAGAATATGGTTCCTTTAACTTAGGTACCATGACAAATCAATATGGACATTCTTTATATAGAATTGAGGTCCACATAAACATAAGATCAAGCAAGATACCCTCATTCTTATCATAGAATTGGGGTTTACAAGAACGACATGATATGGCATGATATCATCATCCCATCAAGAATTTCTTATGATATACTCTTTGTATAATCATAAGGGCCGGTATACCATGTTTCTTTAGATTGACATGGCAAGGATCGTGTAATGGGTTTTTAGGGTACAACCAGCTCAGTCGGCCTTGAGGGAATCCAAGGCTACAAGGAGTCTTACGGAGGTCTCTATGACTAACTCGCTAGTCCAAAGGAACGGAATGTCCAATGGAGAGCTTGTATGTCAATGAGAGTTGAGTGTGATCGATAAATCAACATGAAACGTGGGACTATACTCACGGAGTGGAGAATAGTGCCGATATATATATATATATGTATAATATGAAACCATCGGTAATAGAATCAGGATAAAATCAGTTTACAGTAAAATAACGACTTAAGTAAAGTCGTGTATTGAATAATTAACGCCTAACAGAAGGGCGTTTACATATATTGCCAATTTGCAGAATTTCCATTATTTCATTAATTTATCAAAAACACGCCTTTCCTGGGGGCGTTTCTTCAAAGTTGACGACTGCAGAGGCAGGCGTCTCATCATTTACATATTCGACAGGATATAATTATTCTCAGAAATTTATCAAAAACGCGCCCTTGGAAGGGGCGTTACTTTCTAATTCCATTTTACAGAATATGTGAATTTCAGGATTTTAACAGATACACGCCCTAGGAAGGGGCGTTACTTTTCAGATTCACGCCTTGTTCTGGGGCGTTAGAATATGGAAAACGACTTTGTCCAAGTCGTGAATTTCAAGGAATTTACGATATTTTAATAAATAATATTTCGAGAGACAGGAGACATGTCATGGCAGTAAAATTTAACAGGAATTCACAGGGTCATGCAAGATATTAAAAATCATTATTTCATATGTATTGTGATTTTTTTTTTTAACAGGATCAATTATTAATCACATGCGATTCTTATGAAATTAACGCCTGCGTAGAGGGCGTCAAATATTAAATTGACGACCACTACCATGGTCGTTCCTTTTAAATTAGCGCCCTAATCAAGGGCGTTTCTTTCAAAATTTTGCAGAAAACGTAATAAAACCTTATAAACAGTATGCATGCCATGCTCATATACGTATGTATAGATATCTTGCATTAATTCTTATTTGGGCTACAATAACTTGAGAAAATCCTACCTTTTGATTCGAAGACAATCGTGAGGGGTTTTGACTAGAAGAAGATGATGCTTTGCTACGCTCCTGAAGACAACGGCTACTGGATGATGGAAGAAGATGTTGGCTTTGATTGTAGAAGAAGAACTCTGAAGGTTATAGATGAGTCCCGATTGCAAAACCTATAGCGGGCACGTCATAGGTATCAACATCTTTGTACTTAGTCGTTGGAGGCGAAGGAAGAATACTTACTGTTATTCTTCACGACGTCCAAGCCTCTTAAACTGTAGAAAAGAAGAAGAAGAATAATCAATATTCTTCATGCATCATGGAAGAAGATTATCAGAAAAAAAAAAAAACTCACTGTTCGTCAACTTACCGTAGCAGGCGAATGATCAAATAGGTTTAGGGTTGGATCGAACAGGCTTATTTATAGGATATTGAAGTCCTAACAAGAGTAGGGTTTGATTGAGGGTAGTATATCCCTAATAGAGTCCTTACTCTAATAGACACTTACTAGATTAGGTTGATCTTCCCTGGATAAGCTCTGGGTTCGAACGGTTCACGAACTGAATTAACGCCTTAGGTCAGGGCGTGTATTCTTTAATTGACGCCTTACTTTAGGGCGTTTCTTAAAAAGCGCCTTGAAGAAGGGCGTTTCGTATTTTAAAACACGCCCAAGATAGGGGCGTTTCTTTTACTTACCCATTTGGTCGCATGAGAACTGACGACCGTATGTGTGGGCGTCCTTTCTTTAGTCACGCCATGGATAGAGGCGTTTCTTTATAAATTAACGCCTTAATAAGAGGCGTTATTTTTAATTTGTTTTATTTCATCCAATTAACCCTATTCCTTTTATATATATTACTTCTGTAATATATATGTTTTAATTCATTTCAATTATTCATTTATTAGGGTTGCTACACCCTCCCCCACTTAAAAAGAATTTGGTCCCCAAATTCAATATATATATAATTATACACGTGGAGAGTGTAGAACATATACCTCTTAGAATAACTCGGGAAATCGTTTCTTCATAGATTCCTCGGTCTCCCATGTCGCTTCGTGTTCAGGATTCTTATTCCATTGCACCTTAAGCATGGGAATAACCTTATTCCTTAGAGCTCGTATTTCTCGATCTAATATCTTTAAAGGCCTCTGTTCATATGTGAGATCTTTCTGGATCACCAGATCTCCATGCTCAATAATATGTGACGGATCGTGCACATACTTCTTCAACATAGATATGTGAAATACATTGTGTACCTCGGACAACTGAGGAGGCAACGCGATGCGATAAGCAACCTCGCCAACTCTTTCGAGTACCTCAAATGGTCCGATGAATCTTGGCGTAAGCTTGCCCTTAACACCAAATCTTCGTATGCCACGTCCAGGCGATATCTTGAGAAATACATGATCTCCGATTTGGAATTCAAGATCTCTCCTTCTTGTATCAGCATAAGCTTTTTGTCTCGTCTGAGCAACTTGCAATCTTTCTCTGATTACTTGTATCTTCTCAGTTGTATCCCTTACCATGTCTGGACCTAATAGTTGTTTCTCTCCAACTTCGTTCCAACATATGGGAGATCGGCAACTTCTTCCGTATAAGGCTTCGAAAGGTGCCATTTGGATACTAGCTTGGTAGCTATTATTATATGCAAATTCAACTAAAGGTAAGTGGTCATGCCAGCTTCCTCCAAAGTCAATAATGCATGCTCTCAGCATATCTTCAACAACTTGATTAGTTCGCTCGGTCTGACCATCCGTTTGTGGGTGAAAAGCAGTACTAAAGTTAAGCCTTGTTCCCAACGAATGTTGTAATCCCTTCCAAAAATGAGAAGTAAAACGGGGATCTCTGTCAGACACGATTGAGACAGGAATTCCATGTATCCTGACTATCTCCTTGATGTACAGTGCAGCTAGCGCATCAATTGACCATCGGCTTTTTATTGGCAAGAAATGTGCCGATTTAGTTAATCGGTCAATGATAACCCAGATTCCATCATGTCCTCCTTTAGATTTAGACAAACCCATGATGAAGTCCATACCAATATCCTCCCATTTCCACTTAGGAATATCCAGAGGATGTAGTTTTCCCGCAGGCTTTTGGTGTTCCGCCTTGACCTGTTGGCATGTGAGACAGCGCGATACATAGTCCGCTATTTCTCTTTTCATATTAGGCCACCAAAAGTTCCTCTTTACATCTTGGTACATTTTGGTTGATCCAGGATGAATAGTGTATCTTGATCGGTGAGCTTCATCTAAGATCTTCTTCTTTAATTCCGGACAATCAGGTATACAAGTTCTATCTTTGAATAATAATCTTCCCTCGGAAGTTAGTTGAAAATCAGATTGTCCTTCTAATCTGCCTTTGATTTCCACTAACATAGGATCATCATCCTGAAGTGCTTGTATCTCAGATAATAAGTCTGACTGTATGCTTACATGAGATAGTGTGACAAATTTGGATTCCGTGTCCAAGCTTATATTGAGCTCGGAGAATTGTTCAAGTAACCTCCATTCTTGCATCATACAATTTGCTATCATTGCTCTCGGCTTTCGACTAAGGGCGTCAGCAACATAATTACCCTTTCCGGGATGGTATTGTATATTGAAGTCGAAGTCCTTGAGATATTCTAGCCAGCGTCTTTGTCTCATGTTTAGCTCCTTTTGTGAAAATAGATATTTGAGACTTTTGTGATCGGAGTATACAGTAAACTGTACTCCATATAAGTAGTGTTTCCATATCTTTAGGGCAAATACTACCGCGGCCAGTTCTAAGTCATGGACGGGGTAATTCTCCTCATGCTTCTTCAGCTGACGTGAAGAGTATGCTATGACCTTTCCTTGTTGCATTAGGACACATCCGAGGCCAATGCCAGAAGCATCAGTGTAGACCTCGAATTTCTCTCCTTCTATCGGTAGAGCTAAGACTGGAGCTGTGGTGAGATGATTTTTGAGAGTTTGAAAACTTCTTTCACATTCCTCACTCCATTCGTATCGGATCTCCTTGCGAGTTAACCTTGTAAGGGGCACGGCAATCTTAGAGAAATCTTTGATGAATCGCCGATAATAGCCTGCAAGACCTAAGAAACTTCTGATCTCGCTTGCATTAGTGGGTCTTTCCCAGTTTCTTACAGCTTCAACCTTTGACGGATCTACAGATAAACCGTCCTTGGATATGACATGTCCGAGAAAAGCCACTTCTTCAAGCCAGAACTCGCATTTGCTGAGTTTAGCATATAATTGATTTGTCCTCAAGATTTGTAATGAAATCCTCAAATGCTCTTCATGTTCTTCCTTAGTCTTGGAATATATCAATATATCATCAATGAAAACCACCACAAATTGATCTAGATAAGGCCTGAATATGCTATTCATCAACTGCATAAAGGCAGCAGGGGCATTTGTTAGTCCAAAAGGCATAACAACAAATTCATAGTGGCCATACCTGCTTCTGAACGCAGTTTTATGAATATCTTCGTCTTTAATCCTCAATTGATGATAACCAGACCTGAGATCAATCTTGGAGAAATATTTGGATCCAGAAATCTGATCAAATAATTCATCGATTCTCGGCAGTGGATACTTGTTCTTGATAGTAAGATGATTCAACTGTCGATAGTCGATACACAATCTCATGGATCCATCCTTCTTCCTTACAAATAGGACTGGGGCTCCCCACGGGGAAGTACTTGGTCTAATGAACCCTTTTTGAATCAATTCCATCAATTGCTTCTTCAATTCTTTTATTTCTGCAGGGGACATTCTATAGGGTGCCTTTGAAACAGGACCAGCACCAGGGACTAAGTCAATGGTGAAGTCCACTTCTCTTTGCGGGGGTAATCCCGGCAATTCTTCCGGAAATACGTCTGGAAATTCTCGCACTACCTGAATGTCCTCTATCTTGGTTTCTTTAGCTTCTTTAATAGTGACAAAAGCAAGGAAGGATACACATCCTTTCTTGACGAGCTTGCTTGCTCGAAGAGCCGAAATAAGAGGGGATTTGCTTCGACTCTTAGGACTAGTATAAGTCAGTTCCGAAAATTCCTTGAAAACAATCTTGCTATCACGGCAATCAACCGTTGCCTGGTATTTGGATAACCAATCTGCTCCTAGTATAACATCATACGCTTTTAGATCTAAGTAGATAAGATCAATAGGAAAATTCTTTCCTCGAACCAATACCTCACAGTTTTGGTAATGATGTGTGATATCCGTCTCGTTTCCGAGAGGAGTAGACAATATTAACTTCATCCATTCTGGTTCTAGAGGTAATGGGTCAACAAACTTCTTGGAAATAATGGAATGCGATGCACCCGTATCAAATAAAACATGTGCATATTTGGAACAAATTTTTAATGTACCTTCCACCAATCCGCCTTCTTCTTCTGGTTCGGTCTCTTGGATCGCATGAAGACGAGCATTCTTTGTCACTGGACGTTTACCCTCACCGGCTTGGTCATTCATTAATGGACAATCGGGAATCCGATGTTCACGACTCCCACAATGGAGACATGCTCCTAATTTCCTCCAGCATTCTTCTGTTTTGTGACCAGCCTTGTCACAATGCTTGCATACTACGTTTGAAGGTGTAGTGGTGATAGAGAAAGGCTTGGATTTCTTGAACTTCTGATCTTGAGAGGAAGAACCTCCATTATTGGGCCTCTTCTTAAAGTTGGGTTTAAAAGAACCCGAACTTGTGACTTGCTCCTTTTTGTCTTTCCCACGGATCCTATCAGATAGTTCCGTGGCATCTTCAAGCAACTGAGCTCGGCGCACTATTTCAGTATAAACTTGAATATCCATAGGCGCCAGTTGAGTAATGTAGTGGGGCCTAAGCCCATTAAGAAATCTACGGGCTTTCATCTTTTCCATGCTAATTAAATGCTTAGCATATCTAGACAGTCTAGAAAACTGTGCTTCATAATCAGCCACCGATAAAGATCTTTGCTTTAATGCGGCAAATTCGGCGGCCTTCTTTTCCTGGACCCTATCAGAGAAATATTTGGCGTTGAAATATTCAACGAATTCACCCCATGTAACTTGAGTTGGGTCAATAGTAGCTTCAATCGACTCCCACCAGCATCTAGCATCCTTTTCTAACTGGAAATTAGCTAATAAGACTTTGTCCTGATCCGTGCATTGCATAACACGGAATATACGTTCAATCTCCCGAACCCAATGCTCGGCATCGTCTGGATCGGTCGATCCCATGAACTTCGGGGGATTCATATTCTTGAATGCTTGGTGTAAGCTTCCAGCTCGTGGAGCACCACCCTGTGCTACCTGTTGTAGCACTTGGGTCATCCCTTGAAGGGTACGCTGCATGTTGCGCCATTGAGCACGTTCGGCAGCCATTATCCTACAATTACAATAGCTATGTTAGTATTATATCACTATGATCTCATAAAGGACTCATTGATCATTTAACCCTTGGTTCTACCCACTCTCACTTGGTTAAAGGTTTTGAAACCTATCCTTGGACTTGGGTTTCCTAGGAATTGAATAACCTTAGGCTCTGATACCACAAAGACTGTCACGCCCCGAGCGCGGAAGATACCCGGAGATGCGCGACGTGTCTATATCAATCATGTCAATCAGAGTGGTCGTATATTCGACACAAAGACAGAGATGCACAAAATAGCAAGATAACCCAATCCTTTATTTCATAATGGATAGACTATTACAAATCCAATACTCTGTTTAATAAAAAGAAAAGTACATAGTTGACTCGAGAAAACTATAGAAACAACTAGACGACACTTGTAGAAGCTCTATCACTTTCACTCTTGACTATTCCCATCCGATTGACTTCCATCGTCGTCGGACTTACCTGAAAAGTACAAAGGGACAAACGGAATGAGCGAACGCTCAGTAGGAAATTATATCTCAAGTACTAGCAAGGGGTTTAAGTAATTACATTTTCATGAATGCAATAAAGCTATGCATGCTCGCATAAAACGACAGAATAGATAGAATGTAGTATCAAGGAAATAAGATGAACTTATCATGAACTTTCAACAAGATAACAAGTTTATTCGAGATATTCAAGCAAGTACATTTAACAAGTCATGTCAAGAACTTTGGCTATCATGTATCAAGCAAGTAAATTACCCTTTTTCGGGCCACGCATTTCATTTCATGTCAAGTACGAGTCAAGTACAAGATGTGTGTGGAATGTCCAATCAAGCAAGTCAAGTACTCGGTATAATGCCAGATACCTTATCATTTTAACTCCCATGGGCACAAGTACTTTCGGGTGCTCCTCCCAGACCAGATCGGGCCCTATATGCGCAGGCATTTATCATGTGTTTTGACATCCACTCTTGTTTATATAGCCAATATAGAATTTCAATCATCAAGCTTGTGGACACGTATGACAACTTTGACAGAATAGAGTCCAAAAATATGACAAGGACATAGAATGGCGATCATAACGGTATAATCACGATATCGATAAAACTAGGTAGAATATGGTTCCTTTAACTTAGGTACCATGACAAATCAATATGGACATTCTTTATATAGAATTGAGGTCCACATAAACATAAGATCAAGCAAGATACCCTCATTCTTATCATAGAATTGGGGTTTACAAGAACGACATGATATGGCATGATATCATCATCCCATCAAGAATTTCTTATGATATACTCTTTGTATAATCATAAGGGCCGGTATACCATGTTTCTTTAGATTGACATGGCAAGGATCGTGTAATGGGTTTTTAGGGTACAACCAGCTCAGTCGGCCTTGAGGGAATCCAAGGCTACGAGGAGTCTTACGGAGGTCTCTATGACTAACTCGCTAGTCCAAAGGAACGGAATGTCCAATGGAGAGCTTGTATGTCAATGAGAGTTGAGTGTGATCGATAAATCAACATGAAACGTGGGACTATACTCACGGAGTGGAGAATAGTGCCGATATATATATATATATGTATAATATGAAACCATCGGTAATAGAATCAGGATAAAATCAGTTTACAGTAAAATAACGACTTAAGTAAAGTCGTGTATTGAATAATTAACGCCTAACAGAAGGGCGTTTACATATATTGCCAATTTGCAGAATTTCCATTATTTCATTAATTTATCAAAAACACGCCTTTCCTGGGGGCGTTTCTTCAAAGTTGACGACTGCAGAGGCAGGCGTCTCATCATTTACATATTCGACAGGATATAATTATTCTCAGAAATTTATCAAAAACGCGCCCTTGGAAGGGGCGTTACTTTCTAATTCCATTTTACAGAATATGTGAATTTCAGGATTTTAACAGATACACGCCCTAGGAAGGGGCGTTACTTTTCAGATTCACGCCTTGTTCTGGGGCGTTAGAATATGGAAAACGACTTTGTCCAAGTCGTGAATTTCAAGGAATTTATGATATTTTAATAAATAATATTTCGAGAGACAGGAGACATGTCATGGCAGTAAAATTTAACAGGAATTCACAGGGTCATGCAAGATATTAAAAATCATTATTTCATATGTATTGTGATTTTTTTTTTAACAGGATCAATTATTAATCACATGCGATTCTTATGAAATTAACGCCTGCGTAGAGGGCGTCAAATATTAAATTGACGACCACTACCATGGTCGTTCCTTTTAAATTAGCGCCCTAATCAAGGGCGTTTCTTTCAAAATTTTGCAGAAAACGTAATAAAACCTTATAAACAGTATGCATGCCATGCTCATATACGTATGTATAGATATCTTGCATTAATTCTTATTTGGGCTACAATAACTTGAGAAAATCCTACCTTTTGATTCGAAGACAATCGTGAGGGGTTTTGACTAGAAGAAGATGATGCTTTGCTACGCTCCTGAAGACAACGGCTACTGGATGATGGAAGAAGATGTTGGCTTTGATTGTAGAAGAAGAACTCTGAAGGTTATAGATGAGTCCCGATTGCAAAACCTATAGCGGGCACGTCATAGGTATCAACATCTTTGTACTTAGTCGTTGGAGGCGAAGGAAGAATACTTACTGTTGTTCTTCACGACGTCCAAGCCTCTTAAACTGTAGAAAAGAAGAAGAAGAATAATCAATATTCTTCATGCATCATGGAAGAAGATTATCAGAAAAAAAAACTCACTGTTCGTCAACTTACCGTAGCAGGCGAATGATCAAATAGGTTTAGGGTTGGATCGAACAGGCTTATTTATAGGATATTGAAGTCCTAACAAGAGTAGGGTTTGATTGAGGGTAGTATATCCCTAATAGAGTCCTTACTCTAATAGACACTTACTAGATTAGGTTGATCTTCCCTGGATAAGCTCTGGGTTCGAACGGTTCACGAACTGAATTAATGCCTTAGGTCAGGGCGTGTATTCATTAATTGACGCCTTACTTTAGGGCGTTTCTTAAAAAGCGCCTTGAAGAAGGGCGTTTCGTATTTTAAAACACGCCCAAGATAGGGGCGTTTCTTTTACTTACCCATTTGGTCGCATGAGAACTGACGACCGCATGTGTGGGCGTCCTTTCTTTAGTCACGCCATGGATAGAGGCGTTTCTTTATAAATTAACGCCTTAATAAGAGGCGTTATTTTTAATTTGTTTTATTTCGTCCAATTAACCCTATTCCTTTTATATATATTACTTCTGTAATATATATGTTTTAATTCATTTCAATTATTCATTTATTAGGGTTGCTACAGAGAATCCATCAGAGCCTTCGCTGCTATCATCACTGCTGCTGCTGCTGCTGTTGTTCTTCTTAGCATGTCGTGAGACCTTCAGAGCAACATTCTTTCCCTTTCTGTCATGCCCATCGTTTCCATGTTTGAAATTCATTTCATGGGTCATGAGGGATCCAATCAGCTGGGTTACTGTCATGATGGATAAATTTCTTGATTCCTCTATTACAGTCACCTTGGTTTCCCAGACGGGAGTTAGAGACCTAAGGATCTTCCTGACTATGTCTTCTTGTTGAATATCCTTTCCAAGGCCCTTCAGACTGTTGATGATCACAGATAATCTAGCATACATTTCTGTGATCGGCTCCTCTGGCTTCATCTTAAATAACTCATATTGAGTTGTAAGTATGTTGATCTTGGTAGCCTTCACCTGAGATGTGCCCTCATGAATTAACTGCAAATCATCCCACATGTTCTTTGTAGTCTTGCACGCTGAGATCCTCGAATACTCTTCCGGGTGGACGGCGCACTGTATGATGTTAAGAGCTGTCCAATTCAGTGCGGAGAGTTTGACCTGATCTTCTGTCCACATATCTTCATTCGGTGGAAGGGTGTATGGACCATCTGTAATAACTTTCCATAGCTTGTGGCTTTGGGCCCTGATAAAGACTTCCATCCTATTCTTCCAGAAGAAGTAATTATTACCATCAAAGAAGGGGGGACGGGTGATAGACTGCCCATCAGCTATGAAACAGCGAGGACCAGTGGATCCGTTTCCCTGGCCGTTGGACCACATTCTGGGAAAAACCTGCTCTGATACCAACTGATAAGTACAATATGAAGTGATCTAGAAGGGGAGGGGATGAATAGATCACTATTTTTCATAGAATTAAAAAATACTGCAGAGTATATCGCTAAACACAAATAACCTCGAGCTCCGACTATCGAAAATGATGCAATGCAGTTAATAGCTCAAGCAAATAGAAGGCATACCACAATATTACCACAATCGATCACACAAGGACTCAGAGGATTTTAAGGTGGTTCGGTCCTTCAGACCTACATCCACCCCACACTCAACCCGAGTGTGGCTTCACTAAAGGCTGGGCAACACAGCTTGCCAAACAACTGCTGATACACAGCTTCCCAGGAGAACAACCTCTCCTCTTCCTCCTACCAGGAGGGAACCTCTAGCGACCAGCAGTCACTAGAACCCAGAGACTCTTGTCTCTCTTCCTCTTTACCAAGAGGGAACCCCACTAGTAGCAGCCCTGCTACTAGTGAACCAGAGGTCGAAGACCCCTCTTCCTCCCAACCCGGAGGGAACCTACAAGCAGCCCACCTGCTGCTTGCAGACTGGAGATTGACTCTCCCTTCTCCTGATCTCACAGGAGGACCCCGACCTCAGTCCAGAGGATCGGAAACACAAACAAGAACAGTTGAAGAAAGGTAAGAACAATAAACGAAAAATACGATCGAAGGAAATCAAATGCCAGAAAATGGAAACAATGTAGCTCAGTACAGAGCAATAGACTTCGGATTTGATCCGCAAGTCAGAACAACTCTTCTGATCACTCTTCTGCTCTCTCTCTTTTTCTCTCTGCTATTCTTTCTTCTTTCTTTTCTTTTCCTGGATCGAAGGGCTCTCTATTTTCTTGCTTTTTCTTCTATGCCACTCTTCTTCGATCACCTTCATCTGAGGATGAAGGATTCTATTTATAGCAGTAACAGCAGGTGGATAGGGCACAAAACGCGTGTGCCTCCCACGCTCGACCCAGAATCTTCCTGCCACGTGCCTTTATCAGATTGGTTCCTCTTGTCTCGGATCACGTGCAGCCCAGGAGTGTGGAATGTTCTTCCTCGGACCTGTAATGAGATTAAATCCATTAATACGCTGCATGGCCACAAAAACCAAAACTGCATGAGGTATATAGTAACAACACGACGTGACTATTACTCGAAATGACACAAGAACGACACGAGATACTCTGTAACAGGTCAGACATAGAAGGAAATGACACGAGGTGAGGTTATAAGCCAAAAGAGACATGAGGTCACGAAAGCAAAAACAACACGAGGACAACACGGGCTAACGACAGAAACCGACACGAAGTGGTTGCAAATATTCAAGACACGAGGTCTACAGAAGGCAACACGATGTGTGGTCAAGGCGAAAACGACACGAAGTCTAAAGCGAGAAACCAACACGAAGACAGAATATAAAGAAACGACTCGAAGTGAAAACAACACGAAGTGAAGTTTGACACGAAGTGAAGACAACACGAAGTGAAGTTTGACACGAAGTGAAAGACAACGACACGAAGTATAGTGGTGACAAACACACACTACACAGAAAACGACACGAAGCCAGTAAGAACAGCACGAGATGAAAACAACATGGGCTGACCACAACTTAAGGACGAAAAATAGAAACCGACACGAAGACAGATAAACACGAAGATGTAAACACAACACGAAAACATGGACAACAGTAACCGTCACGAAGTGTGGTTACTAAGTAGGAGCGACACGAGGTCTACAGAAAAACTACTCGAAGTTCATCAGAACTTTTAGAGCAGCTTCAGAAATACGACACGAAGACATGAGAAGAGAAAACAACACGAAGTGAAACGAACACTTGAACTTAGACTGACTTAGAGACTCAGCGAAACTAGACTCGAAGACAGGAATACAAACGGATGACATGAGCTAAGGATGACATGGAAACAACACAGTAAACAAAGACTGCACGAGGTGAAAGACAACACTCAATCAGACGACAACATGGCTAACTCGACACGAGGTGAAAACGCGAAGTAAGAAAGACATGAGGTTTAAGGGAAAACAGCACGAATACCGAACTTGTACGAACGCACGAAGTGTTACCTCTTAGCAGCTTTTTCATATAAAACCATGGATAACTCAAGTGCAAGATATCTGATCAAAAATATCAACAACAATTAACATAGTGTTGCTCATCATCAAAACACTTAGGGAAGACACAAAAACCAACAGATCATACTATGTTCCAGGGATAGCTCTTTCTGGTTGTTCTCCATCATCCTTCTCTGGCTGAGATCGCTCAGGATTCTGACTGTTGTGGGGGAAAACCCTGTGAAAAATCCTTCCACTCCGGAGCACCATTGCCTGCGGCTTTTGTACCTCCGTGGGGGTAGCAGTGGGTTTTAACAGGGGTTTGAGGGGTAGCGGTGAAGGAATGGTTGATGAAGCAGGGGTGATGACGGGAGCAGGGATTCTGATGAGGGGTTTGTTAGGTGGAGGCATGGTGGAGGTAGAGGGGATATCGCGCGGATTACGGAGGATAAGGGGTCTGGAAGGCGGAGGTGGAGATGAAGTAGAAGTGGGTAGGGCTTGAAGTGGGCAATGATTTTGAGGTGGGTGATGGGTAATGAGTGGTTTTGAAGGCATTAGTGGTGATACGGTGGAGAAACACGGGGTTATGTATGGTTGACGGATGATAAGGGGTTTAGAAGGCGTAGGGGTAAATGTGGTGGAGGTGGATGGTAAAGTGGGGGAGTGGGAGAAGATGAGAGGGTGTGAAGGCGTAGTGGAGAGTGTCGGTTGATAGGAGATCGGGGTGCGGATGAGAGGGCGTAATGGTAGTGGAAATGGTGATGGTGATACTGATGCGGGTTGATGAGAGAGAGGTGCTACCCGGGGAAGGCGAGGGGGTTGCATGACGATGGGGTTGGAGGAAGAAAGAATAGAGGTACTTTCCTGGTGCCACACCTGCTCTCTCCCGACTTCCGGGAAGGAGTAGATGGGGTTAACCTGATGATTGGGCTGTTGGTGCTCCGGTAATGGATTCTGGATTATGCCCATGTCAGGTTGTTGTTGTGGGGCCTGCTGAGGCTGCTGTTGTTGTTGTGGTTGCTGTTGCTGCTGCTGTTGTAACTGCTGCTGTGGCCTATGAGGAGGTCTCCTAGCCTTGAGAGCGGCGATGTATCGTCTCATTTCATCCCAATCTATTTGATGTTCATCATTCATATCGTGGATGTAATCTTTGAAATGGAAGCAGTAATCTATTGTGTGTCCTGGCTGCCTGTGGTAGACGCAATATTTGGAGGTATCAACATTTGGGGGCCACACGAGCCTTTCTCTGGGTAGGGCGAGTTGGTTTGATGCCATGAGGGCATTAAAGATGTCTGCTAAGGTTTCTGGCAATGGTGGATAGTAGGCTCTCTTGGGACCGAGCGGCCTCCTTTGTTGCTGTTGGGGACCATAGTTCCCCGGGGGTGGAACTTGGTTGTACTGAAGCGGTGGTTGTTGTTGCTGGGGTTGACGTAATGGAGGCATATTATCCTGGGGTGGATTATTTTGGGGTGGAGGACGAAGAGGGAAAGGACCTGGTTGGAGGGGAAGTTGGGGCATTTGTGGAGGCCTTGGGTTGACTGCATAGTTGGCATTGTTGACCGCACCCACTTGCTCATTTATCACGACCCCTTCTATGGCTCCGCCCGAGACACCAGCGCCTGTCTTTTTGACTACTTTGGGCTTCGGTGACTCAAACATGTTCATAATGGGGGAGTCTTTTAACTGGGTTTGGATGTATCGGGCCCTTTCATAGAGTTCCTCCATTGTAGTAAGTTTATTCATGGCCAGGACGTGTCTGAACTGTGGGGTTGCATTAGACACAATCATCTTCACTTGTTCGGGCTCGGAGAGGGTATCCCTTATTCTTTCCGCCAAAGACCTCCATCTATCAGCATAGCGGACAAAATCTTCGTCGGGCTTCATCTTTTCGGCCACTAGGTCGGTAATGGAGAGTGAGGGACCGACCCTATCCCTATATTTCTGCAAGAACCTTCTCTGGACTATTTCAAAATTCTCGGCCTCGCGGGGCTCTAAGGAATAGAACCACTTAAGCGCGGGACCATCCAATGATCTCCGAAAGAGGTATGCCAGGGACCTCTGATCGTTTTGCCAATAGGAGGACTCATACATGAAATCCTTGAGGTGAATGAAGGGGTTGCCGGTACCATTGTATCTGCGGTACGTGGGCATTTCGGAGGGAGGAAGATGAATGACGGGAAGGATTGGCAAAGCAACCTCCGGGGTGGCTTTCACGTCCACCATCCTTCTCAGATTTTGAAACTGCTCGTCCATGCGATTGAACCTATTGAGGAGCGATTGGGCGAGCTCCTCTAGAGGTGAAGGTGGCACTTGCCACTGGGGGAGAAACTGTCTCCCGGAGACTTGAGGGGGGAACCCGAAATGAGAGGGAGCTGTCGGACCGCCGACAGTTGGCCCTGGCTGAAGCGGTGTGTGGGGAACAACGGGAGTTTGAGATTGTGACGGGAACTGGAATGAGGGTGGTTGTTGGCTCGCTTATCCTTGAAGCGAGGGAGACTGGATGGCTTGTGCCAACGAAGGAGATGGAATGGCCTGCACGGACTCTTGGAGAGGTGCGATGGCCGGAGTTGATTCCTGGGGCGTGGGGGAAACTGATTTTCCCTTCAGAATGGCCTGGAAGGCCCGGAGCTGTTCAGAGGTAAGCTCCGTGTTGGCGAGGACGCCCAGTAAGGAAGAGATATCCTGTGGTGGGGACGTGTCCCTGGCAATAACCTGCACCTCATGCGAGAGCTCATGAGAAGGACCCGAGTCCATAGCATAGACTCGCGGGTCGGCTGACAAACCACGACTAGGGTGGTTTTCCTCAAAAGACTCGTGAGCCATGCTCACAGTTTTCCCAGAACGCAAAAACATACACTAGCAAGCAGGTAGCAGAGATTATCAAACAAGTTGATGCCTTTACGCCCTTTTTTTGTTCTTTGATTTTGATGATTTTTTTTGTGCTTTTAGCGAGATCCGAAGTTCACACAAAATGGGGACCCTAGTTTATTTTTGTTTCACTGCCATGTCAGCTAGGGTCTCTCGTCTCACCACGAATGAAATGACTAACTCCGGGGAACTTCAATGGTACAACCAGCCCAGTGAACGAAGAGGAGATTCTTCGATGTCGGGGACTTACGGAGGTCCCAGTGGAGGAGATTCTAGTCCGTTAAGAGGAATTCTCAAACGGAGAGTCCTTCCTTCACCGGGAAAGGGTGATCCTAAAAAAAAAATGAAAAAAGGATAGAAAAGAGGGATGGATGCATGCAATGAAATGCTGACAGAGATATGGAGTGGAAAAACAACAGAAATAACAGACATATAATAAACAAACAACCAATCAAAACTGACAGTGCTGCCGTGAGCACAACAGGGGCGCGCGCGGGCGCCTAGGTTGAGAGGCACGGATGGTGCCGAACTTGCAAGGGTAGCCGAAAGGAAGCAGTAGTGTCCCACCGTGATCACCAATCTGTGAGCGACGTCACGCGGTTCGGGGCGCGAAGAGGACGCGGAGCGCGCGGGCTCCTTCTTTTTATTTTGCTGTAACACAGAAATAAGGGAAAAGAGAAGGGGCCACCACGGGAGATTGCTCCGGCGGGGCGAGCGGGATAAATGCGATATAGCAAGATATGGGGGTTAAACGGCCATAGCGGGAAGTGACTCGCCGCGGCCTCGGGGGACGGGAATGGTGCGGAAATTAAATAGCAAGAATTGAAACGGCCATTGGGGAATTGGCTCGCCGCGGCCTCGAGAATATGAGCAGATAAAAATATAACAGAATATAAGAAGAATATAGAAGAATATAAAGAGCGAGAATTTAAACGGCCATTTGGGAAGTGACTCGCCGCGGCCTCGAGAACATGAATAGATAAGAATATAACATATAAGAACGGGAATTTAAACGGCCATTGGGGAAGTGACTCGCCGCGGCCTCGAGACCATGAATAGATAAGAATATAACATAAAAGAACGGGAATTTAAACGGCCATTGGGGAAGTGACTCGCCGCGGCCTCGAGAATATGAGCAGAATATAACAGAACATAAAGAGAATATAAGAACGGAAAATTTAAACGGCCATTGGGGAAGTGACTCGCCGCGGCCTCGAGAACAATATGTGATCGCCAGGGGCCAAAAGATCCCAAAAATAAGAAGTTGATCGCGCCTACCTCAAGAGCGGGGGATGGCGGGTTGCTTCTTCCTCCCCCTTCGGCCGGCCAACGGAGAGGGCTTTCCTTGGTACCCTTGCAAAACAACGATAAACAAGTAACAAGTGGATTATCAAGAGGAAGGTGTAGTATTCAAATCCTTGCGATAAAAATAACGAAATGATGGCAAGACACACACCTGGTTGGTGTTATCTTTTAAACCCCTCTTGGACTCGAGTAGGAGGAAAATGAGATGATGGATGCAAGAAATATGCCAGAGACGGCGCCCTTATGTAGGGAGATAGAGAATGCAGTATGATGAATGTAAAGAACTATGGAGAAAAAGGGGAAGAAAAGGCTTATTGTATGAGCCGAGGGTGAAATCCGGCGGAGCTTCGGTAGCGTAGGGATGACGTGGAAGCGCGGTGGATGAAGACGACCTTCCTCTCGCGAGCGTGGGCACCCGAGAAGCCGGCAGAACCTCCACCTACAAAAGACCCCACGGGTTAGAAATGACTCCGGTAGCCTCTGGGCTCCGGCAGCCTATCGGATCTCTTCGAAGCTCCCTCAGAACTGAGGGGGTGGGCCTCTATTTATAGGGCTCCGGAGGGTGGAGGTGTCCAGGACCCTAGACACCTCCATCAGGGCCGAACTAATATTTTATTCTATTTTTATTAATTTTGTTTGGAATATTTTTGTGGAGGCGTCCAGGGTCCCGGACGCCTCCAACAGGTCCACCGAAAACCGACGACGGCCGCACGCGGTTTGGCACAACACGTGGTTTTGTGAGCGGCGCCTCGTGATTCAGAAATGGGCGCGTCCAGGTCGCTGGACGTCTCTATAATTTAGATTTTTTCACACACGACAAACCATCGTTCGGTGAGCGACGCCCGTGAGAGAGTTGATGGAGGCGTCCAGGGGCCTGGACGCCTCCAAAATATATTATTTTTATTTTTGTTTTGTCTTTTTATGCTTGGGCTGGCATTTTGATTTTTTTATATTTGTTTTTATGGAGGCGTCCAGGGTCCTGGACGCCTCCATTAATATATATATATTTTTATTTATTTATTTGTTTTTTATGCCAACTGGCATTTTACACACATTTTTTTATTTTTGTTTTTTATGGAGGCGTCCAGGGCCTCCATTAATATATATATTTTTTATTTGGTTTTGGGCCTTGAGAAAATAAAATAAAATAAATTAAAAACATGGGGGCGTCCAGGGGCCTGGACGCCCCCATTAAGACCCACCCGGGTCCTCAGATCAGGCGTCGGCGGCCGCCCGGCAGACACCCTTCTTGATTCCGGAACCTCTTGGTGCGTCTGACTGGTGTTGATGCCGTCCGAATGCCGTGACGAGAGGATTCCGGATGCCGGAAAAGGCAGAAGAAGACCCAAGAAAAGGAAGTATTTAAGAGATTCGAAATGCGTAAGCCGTCGCGGGGCGTTGTATAGTAATATGAGATTTTCTCATGAGACGTCAAGAATGGCGTGTCTACAGCTGCCCCGCCTTGGCGTCTGCTTTGTAAGGAGCGACACGTAGTGGAATGGTATCGAAGTGGAGTGAAATGAAGTGGGAGCGGACTGATAAGTTGATGCCAAGGTGTGATGAGACACGCTTTTGACGTTACTGTCTGGAATCTTTCTTGAAGTTTCAATGAGGCGACCTTGAAGAAGGTCTTTCAAATATTGACGATTGCTTGGACGGAGGTCAAATAAGGGAGGGTGAGATGTGCGCTCAGGTATGAAATAAAAAGAGACCAACTTCTCGGTGTGGAAGCACCTGGGTCATAAACCTGCAAGTTTCACCTTTGGGGAGCGGTTACCAGCCAACGTGGAAGTGCTGCGGCCAAGGTGGGTCAAACAAGGTAAAAAGGAATATCTGAGGGTCTGTCCAAACAAGGGTCTCCTTTTGGAAGAGCAACGTAGGGCCGTTTCAAGGAAACTCAGTATTTCATTCGGAGTGGAATATCTCATATTTGTAGGAATTGAAGCACAACGGCCTTCGCAATCGAATCACTTGAATGATATTCCGCAATAAATCAAAGTCCTATATGAATGCATGCTGGGTTAAAATAAAAATTTAAAACAAACTAAAATAGAAAATAGCCAAGGATAATATTGTCAACTTGTTAAGAACGGGTCAGGATACCGATCCGGTGAGCCGACACTGGGCTGGGGCCCGTTTATCCGTGCACCAACTCACTGAATGGAACTGTCGTCCCAATGCTACCACAAGTTAACGGCCTATCCGTACAACCCAAATTCTTCGGGATCATCACTGTTTTTTTTTTTTTTTTTGTTGAAGGGGAACTCAAATCCCGGATTCGTTCGGGCCGCAAGGTCCTTGACATGTTCTAGTAGAGTAGGTATCATATACTATGATGCATGACATGGTGGGACCAACCATTGAAAGGTGGGACAGGAGACAGGACAAAGACGTCCGTTAGTAAAACCTGCACAGACTAGCAAAGGTTATCAGAAAGAATCATAACAGAATCGCACCACAATGGAAAGGAGATCTAACCAAAATCCTGACATTGACCGCTGATGTGACATGTTCTGTCCTGTAGCGCCCTACCCTTCCTATAAGAACTCCCCTTGGGCTAGTTCATTCAAATGCACCAAGGTGGGTTTTGGAAGCTCAGGAGAGGAAGGAGAGGAGAATCTAGAGATTTCAGGATGGAAGGAGAGTCTTCCCGCGTTATGAAGAGGAGCAGGCCTAGCGGCGAGATCAGGCGACTCTCCGACCTTGAGGGTCATCTGAGTGGGACGATCATGTCGCATATGGTAAGTTGATTCTTTTCAAATTTCTCCACGTGAGCCTTCTTCTTACTTCCTTCATTTCTTCTTCTTTCTTTTCTCTTACAGCCATATCCACTCTTCCTAGGCCCGAGGAAGTTTTCCAAACTACTATGGCTTTCAAAGCTAACTTCCAACATCTCCATCGGCATGAGGGCCATACTCTCGAAGTGGCATCTGCATGGGCTCCTTATTCACGCCAAACACTACGAGAAGATTCGTATGGACTGGGCGGCTATGGGCGCACTAGTGGAGATCTGGCATCCCCAGACCCACACTTTTATCTTCCCGACCTTCAAGGTGACCATCCTCCTCGAGGAGGTGGAACTTCTGCTCGGATTGAAGAAATTCAAGAGTGACGGGAAGGTGAAGGCTATGCGGATGCTGACACGGGGGACTTCTGAAAGTGTCCTTGGAAGCTTCATGCCGCCTGACGCGGCTAGGAAGGTGCGTAATCAAAAGGGGATTGATTTGCAAAAGCTTGCGGAGTGGGTCATGGACGCCCTGAGGGGGGCACCAGATGATGACTACTTAGAAGGAATCATGAAGGGGTTCACTATCTGTCTGGCGGGTGCTCTCTTGTTTCCTCATACCGACAACATGGTGGAGGAAGACCAACTAAGTGCTATCTGCGGGATCTGGCGTGGAAAGAGGGTGGGGCCCGCTGTCCTTGCCTACCTGTATAGTGGCCTTACTACCTCGAGCATGGGTAAGCCTCCTTTTGGTTGCGCATTTGTCTTGAATTGCTGGCTTGATTTGCATTTCAAATTCGACCACCGCGAGGGAATGCCGACGGCCTCGAAGCTTTTCCAACAAAGCCCTCTTCATCACATAGCCGACGTGTTAGGCTTCGGTGGTACTGTCGTGAACCGCATTCCGTGGCTGAAGAAACGTGAAGACTGGCGGTCTCACTTCCGCACCGTGACACAAGGCTTCTTTACTTGCGCACCGGCGTGTTTGCTTTCGCTTGATCTCCTCATGAGGCCTTCTCCAGAAGTTGGTCTTCAACTGATCGGCGCGACCGAGTTCGTCCTTTATAACGTGCATCGATGCTGCCTCCAGGTCGGCATTCCACGCCATTCGTTCCCACTACCGACTGGCATCGTTCCTTTGAAGAAGAGAGAGTTGGGTACTGAAGCGGATGCGAAGGAAGCGAAGGCCATTAAAGCTCCCTGGAAGACAAGTGTTGCGGGAAAGGCCTTAGCGCACGTGGGGGAAGAATGTGAGCTGTGGAGGGATTATGTAATCGAACTGGGGAAGTTAAGGCCTAAGGCGCCTAAGCCCCTGATGTAGCTCGTTCTGCTTTCTTGATGGAATAAAATCTGGCATTTGGATGTTTTGGGACCCCCGTCCTCTTAATTATTATTATTTTTTGTGGTTTTTCTTTTTCTTTGTGTTTTTTCTTTTGTTTGGGTTATATACATACTCTTATCTTTTTTACTTTTATTATATATTTATTATTATTATTTGAAATTTTTATGATGGGGGCATCCAGGGGCCTGGACGCCCCTAATTTTTTATTTTTTTGATTTTTTTAAGTTTTGTTTTTTTTTGGTTTGGGGGCGTCCAGGGTCCTGGACGCCCCTATGTTTTATTTTTTATTTTTTTGGTTTTTTTTGTTTTGGGGGCGTCCAGGCGCCTGGATGCCCCAATTTTTTTGAATTTTGAAAAAAAAAATAAAAAAGTGGGGGCGTCCAGGCGCCTGGACGCCCCAAATAGGGTGGATTCTATATATATGGGGGGGGCCTCCCCCCCTTTGCTCAATTACTGTTCATTCAAACCACCCAGTCAATCCAGACGACCCATTCTTCGTCCCAATGGAGCGAGGAGGATCGAGCCAGGGTCCAGAGAAGCGGAAACGACGGGCTCGTCGTCCGAGGAGGCTGAGGGATGATGCCGAGGGGGCTGCTGCGGCGGAGGAGATTGCCGCGGGTGAGGAGGCTCTTCCTTTGGCCTTGGAGGCTGCAGTGGATGCTGGCGACGCGGCAGAGGACGAGCACGATCCGGTAAGCCCCTTAGACCTCCATTCTATTGGTTCACTGGGTTAAAAGGGCGGACGAGAGGCTGTGTGGCGAATGCCAGGTGTGAGGGAAGCCTGGACGCCTCCACATTTTATTTTTTATTCTTTTTTTAATTTTTTTATTTTTTTGTAAATAATAATAAAAAAAGAGTTGAAAAAAAGGAGGCGTCCAGGGTATGGGACGCCTCCATGATAATATATATATATATATTATTTATTTTAGTTTTTGTTTTTGGGTTTTTCTAAAATTAAAATAAAGAAAATGAAATGGAGGCGTCCAAGGTGTTGGACGCCTCCAAAAAAAAAACATAAATATCTTTAAAAATAAAAATAAAATAAGATAAATAAGTAGTATATATAGTGTTATTGTTTAATATTATTCATGATGCTGATGTATTTTTTATTGGTTTTGTGGTGTGCAGGGTGTGATGAAAGGACAGATCAGCTGGTCCCTAGTGGTGGCAGCATACCGTGGGCTGCCGGACTTCCAGAGGGTGCGTGTGGACGCCATGGGCTTTGGAGCTTTCCTTAGGATCGAGCCCTTCCGGCTCGACCTTCCTCTTATCCAGGCATTGAGGGAGCGGTGGCACGCGCCGAGCCGGGCATTTCTGATGCCCTGGGGGCACATGGTGCCGACACTCGAGGACGTGGCTCGGATCACCGGGCTACGGGTTGATGGAGAGGCGGTGAGCGGGGTCACCTACCCCGACTACCGAGAGAGTGTCCTGGACCTGCTGTGGTTAGAGACGAGTGTGACTGACAGGGACAGCAGGGTAGTCGGCCGAGTGGAGATTATGGAGGCGCTCGGATTCGTCGACCCGCGCCAGCGGGTCAGCGAGACTGGAGCGGAGTTTCTGGCACGATTGGAGGGAGATGCCCGTGCAGCTTTCACCCAGGATCCGAGCGAGAGGGAGCTGGTGGATCTAGACCTCCGAAGGTTTCTTTTCTTCTTCTTGGGCCGCCTTCTGCTGGGGACGAAGGGGGATGGCATCCACTACCGTTTCCTCGGGATCTTGGCGGATCTGGACAGAGTGGGACACTACGCGTGGGGAGCGGCTCTGCTTTCCCATTTGATTGCTGATCTCTCCCAGACTTCGGAGAAGGAGACGACAGTCAGCGGCTTCGCACCTTTTCTCCAGGTACACAATTTATTTATGCATTTTCACATTTAAATATGCAATTATTGTACTAATGATGTATGATGAATGCAGGTGTGGAGCTATTACTATTTCTCGATGGGGAGGGCTAGGCATGGGAACAGGAGGGCCGTGCCTCTGGCGCGGCGGTGGAGGGCGGTCGTGGTTGCAGCACCCCACGGCTACCAGCTGGCATCACTTCGTCGGGAGCTGAGCGAGTATCCCGAGGCCATGGTATGATGCGTATGGTTTTTTGTGTTTTCTTATGTGACTGAATGGCAACTAATATGATGTATGTATGGTGATGCAGGTGGTGTGGAGACCCTACCTGGGCATGGGCGACGCTGGCCAGCCTTGGGTTGTAGCGGGTCTTCCTCGTTTCAGGCGGGACGTGTGGGTCCATTGCCTGAACGAGATCGAGCCGCTTCGGCTGAGGCTGGTTATGAGGACGTTGGGGCTAGCCCAGGAGTGGGTTGATGTAGAAGAGCCGGCCCGCATCGGGTGGAAGACCAAGGGGAAGGCGAAGGTTGTGGACTGGCGTACGCGCTTCCCAGCACCATACCAGGACTGACAGCAGGGCGGGGTCCCAGTGGTGTCCCATGTACAGGACAGTACTGATTACCTGAGACGGTACCGGGCTACGTATGGGGACCGCCTCTTCCTTGGTGGTATGGCAGGGGTAAGTGAAATGAGAACGCTTCACTCTTTCTATATGTATATGCATGTGGCAATAACTTATGTGCAATGCAGGATGCTCGTGATAACATGATCGCCGATCTGCGGGCCCAGTTGGCGGACGCCAGGCGGCAGTTGGTGGCCATCCGACAGGAGTTGGAGATCCTGGTGAGTTTATGCGATGCATTTTTTGTGACCTGGATTTTTTTGATACTTGGCCTCTAACTATCGTTCGCTCTGTGTTTCAGCGGGCCCACCAGACAGCGGCAGCCGGGATGGCTGGTGGAGCGAGTTCTAGTTCGCGGGGCCCTCCTCCGGAGGTTTCTGCCCTCCAGGAGCAGTTGGCGTATGCGGTGGCTCAGGCTGAGGAGGCCGAGCGTGACCGCGAGGCTCGAGTGAGCGTTTGCCTGACCTCGACTCTCCTTCTGGCTGCCCTCCTTCTATCACTGTTCTCTTACGGTGCACGCGTGCTTTGACAGGTGGCCGAGATCCGAGAGGCCCTGGCGCGTGCTGTTCGTGCCGAGCAGGAGCGCGACGCTCGGGTGGCGGAGCGTGACGCCCGGATTGCGGAGCTGGAGGAGGAGCGTCGACGGGAGGCTAAGGAGCTCCCTCGTGACGTGCTGGATCTGCAGATCGCCCTCGAGCTATCAAGGGGGGAGGCGATGAGGGAGAGAGAGGAGAGGGAGAGGGATAGGGAGACCGTGGAGAGAGAGAGGGAGAGGGATAGGGAGGAGCGACAGCGGGATCAGACCGAGAGGAGGGCTTTGGAGACCCAGCTGCTGGAGCTCCGATTGAGTCTTGGCACGGCGGAGGGGAGGCTTCGGGAGAGCGAGGAGCGGTACCAGAGGGCGAAGGAACGTGGGGCGCGACTTCGTCAGTCTGGTTCTTTTTCCATGGGCAGCTATCTGGTTTCTTCGGCCGAGGAGCGTCGTCGCGCCTTCGAGGCTGGAGTGCCACCACAGGACGAGGCGAGCACGGCTTCTCAGGGTTCGCAGAGGCCCCCTAGGGATCCCCGGCAGAGGAGGGAGGAGAGAGATGACCAGGAGGGTGATGGTGAGACTTAGAGAGTTACTTGTACGCGTCACCCTTCTCACTGTATGATGTACTTTCGGCTATTATATGAAATGAAAATGACTTTCTTGTGTTGTGTGTACTTTTCTCTCCCCCACACTTTCTTCTTTACACTGAGTTGTCCTTCGAGGCACGCTCCATGAGACCTTGCCCTGAACAGCGGGGAACTACGCTTTGCACGGGGGGATTCTGTTTCCTTTCTCCCCCTTTTGGGCGCGTCCAGGCGCGGGGACGCGTCTTAATCCTTGAATTCAAATTTAAAGCGTCGGGTGGCCTTTCTTCTCCCGTGCCTTACCCGCAAACGAGCCCGCCTTCCGCCAGAACCCGCTTTCCCCCTTTCGTCTTCCTCCTCTTTTGATCGATGGAGTTCGGTGGGCCCGACCATGGTGAAGGTGGAGAGGGACAAGGAACTCCTCGCCCGAGGAGGGACACGCAAGAACATGGAACGACATCCATGGAGGAGGAAGGGCCGCTTCGGGCCCCCGAGGGACCCGAGGGGCCCGATGTCACGGAGGGAGGTGAACACGGTCTGGTAGGTCCTCCGATCTCTTTCTCTTTTAATTCATTTTGAGTTTTGAAGCGAGCCGCGCGAGGGGGGAAAGGGTTCGGCGAGTGTTGCACTCAAATGATGGACGCGTCCTAGACAGGGGACGCGTTCTTTGTTATGATGCGAGGCCCTTCTTTCTTGGTGCAGGACATGGCGAGGACCCTGGGCCTGGCCGATGAGTGGGCGAGTGCGGACGAGCCGAGCCGCGTCAGGAGGGAGAGTCGCGGCAAGGCGAGGCTCGAGGACTGGCACGTACGTCTCCCTGGACAGCAAGGGAGTGTATTGGTGCAGGACAGCGCCGACTTCCTACGGCGACAGAGAGAGAGTTATGCGGGGCTTCCCCAAGCTGGGGACACATGTGGCATCGGCGGCTCGCGCGCCCAACTATCAGAGGCTAGGCGGCAGCTGGCCGTCGCTCAGCATGAGCTGTCGCTCCTGGTAAGTTACGTGCCGTACTTTTATCTTCAGATTTTGGAGTTTCACTGACGGCCGTTGTTTATTTTGTTCCAGCGTGCCCAGTAGACAGCGACGGCGGGGATGATTGGTGGCGCATCTTCCAGTTCCTCAGCCCCTTTTCTCGAGATTGCCTCCCTCCGGGAGCAACTTGCCGGTGCGGTGGCCCGCGCGACCCGGGCGGAAGAGGAGCGTGATGCCTAGGTGGCGACTGTAGCAGAGCTGCGGCATCGGGGTGAGGAGAGGCCTTCTCCAGACATCCTGGAGTTAAGGGTTCTTCTGAAGATGATGAGGAGAGAGGCAGAGAGAGAGAAAGCCGAGAGAAGGTCCGAGCGACAGCTGGATCAGACCGAGAGGAGGGCTTTGGAGGCCCTAGTGAGGGAGCTCCAACTGGGCCTTCAGGCCATCGTGCAGAGGTTAGGAGGGATGGAGACGCGCTACGAGAGAGCGCGAGAGTTCGGGGAGCGACTGCGCCAGTCTGGTCGCTTTGCCGCTAGTGGCTTCTTTGCCACGCCAGGGGAGGAGCAGCGAGTCACTGCTGTGGAGCAGGCGCCAAGAGGCGAGGCAGGTGCTGCTGCACGAGGATCCCGAAGGCTTCTGAGGGACCCGCACCTCAGGGGAGAGGAGGGGAGCGCCCAGAGAGATGAGTGATGGTGAGGATCGGCGAGCTGGTGGACTCGCCTCCTCTCTATGATTGTAGTGCTCATGACAGCTTATGTAGAATTATGAATGGAGTGATTTGATTTTCTGCTGCTTGTTTGTTCTCTTGTGCATTCCTTCTTCCCTACACTTCCTCTCCTTTGCACTGTTCCCATGTGATGGGTCTGCCGAGACTCAACGCCAAGTGGAGAATCGCGTCTTGTTGTGACCATTTTCCACGGGAATCTGCCGTCGAAGTCAATAATGACGGCCCTAGCCCCTTTTCCTGGATGTTGTGTCAAATTTTGCGGACGTCCTCAAAACATGATAGGGTTTCCCTAGACAACATAGGGGCTAGTCGTCATATTCTTCGTCAATCAATCACCCTGTGCGAGCGGTGAAGTGACACACGGGACCGCATGGCAGGTTCCTCATCGTGAGGGCTATCATTAACAGGTGATGGAGGCAATCTTGGCCTGCACTCCTTCCATTTCTATAAATTCGTGTCCCTTTTATCCTCCCAGGTATATCAAGAGCTAACTCGAGGAGCACAAGTTCTCACGGGAGAGGAGGAGTTCAAAATTCCGAGAGTTGGATGGAGGGCGAATCTTCCCACTCCTCGAAGAGAAGCAGATCCAGTGGTAGTAGTTCCCGGAGGCTTTCGGACCTCGAAGGGCACTTCAGCGAAAGGCCCAATCACAACTCGTAAGCCAAGTTTTCTTGCCCCCCCTTTTTTCATTCTTTTTTTCTTCCTTTCTTTCTTACCAAACCTCCTCTCATTCCTCGCATGCGTAGTGTGTGATGAAATCACAGATCTCATGGGAGTTGGTAGTGGCAGCATACCGAGGTCTCCCAGATTTTCAGAAGGCCAGGCTAGACGTGATGGGTTTTGGCACCTTCCTTCGGATCGAGCCGATCCAGCTCGACCTGGTCCTGATCCAAGCCTTGTGTGAGAGATGGGACCCAGTGAGTCGGGCATTCCTGATGCCCTGGGGGCACATGGTGCCCAGCTTGGAGGATGTGGTCGGATCACAAGCCTGAAGGTGGAGGGCGAGGCAGTGACCGGAGTCACTTACGCGGACTACAGAGAAGGTGCCCAGAAGTTACTGGGTTTGGACCTAGATGGTCGGAAAAATAGGTCGGTAGCTAGGGTGTCCCTCATGGATGCATTAGGGCTCACCGACACTCGTCGGCGGGACGATGAATCCTCAGAAGAGTTCATGGAAAGGATGGAAATAGGATGCCGTGCCGTGTACTGCACAGATTTCGGCGACTGGGAAAGATGCAACATAGATTTGAGGAGATTTCTCCTCTTCCTTTTGGAGAGATTGGTACTGAGCTCGAAAGGGGACGGTATCCAATGTCGCTTCCTGGAGCTGCTATCAGACCTTGAAAGAGTAGGGTACTATGCCTGGGGAGCCGCCATGCTGGCACACTTGTTTGCAGGCCTATTCCAAGAACGGATCGTGAGATGACTGTGAGTGGTTTCACACCATTCATCAGGTATTTTTTTGGTTTTGCTTGTTTTGTATTTTTTTGTGTTTTTGCAAGGTTCTGATGACCTGCGCCGAGCAGCTGTGGAGCTATTATTACCTCCCTATGGGGAGAGCTCGGCATTGGCGACCCGCGATGGTGCCGCTAGCCAGGCGGTGGGAACCCATCATGAGTGCGGCACCCCTAACCTACCAACTGATGGTGCTAAGGCGGGAGCTACAGGAGTTCCCTGCAGCGATGGTAAACTGGAGACCCTACTCAGACATGGTCGATGCGACCAGCCGTGGGTTCTAGCAAGTCGTGCCCGGTTCGGACGGGAACTGTGGATGCACTGCCTGAATGAAATCGAGCCGCTTCGGCTACGATTAGTTATGAGGACTTTAGGACTGGCTCAAGAATGGGTGGATTCAGCTGTGCCACCTCGTGTCGGGAGAAAGACGCGGGGACCGGCGACCTGCATTGACTGGCGCGTGCGATTCCCCGAACAGTACGAGGACTGGCAACGGGGTGGCACGATTGTAGAATCACAGGCGCGGGATAGCGAGGACTACTTGCGTCTATATAGGACAAAGTACGCAGAGCGGTTCCAACCCCGGGGACTTGTGGAGGTAGGTTTCCCCTTTTTCCCTTTTTTCCTTTTCTTGGTTTTTTGGTGAAAAATGCTGACTCGTAAGGCTGCAGGATGTCCGGGATGCCATGATAGCGAATTTACGAACTCGCTTGGCAGAGATGGAACAACAGTTAGGTGATGCTCGCGGAGCTACGAGCGCCTTGGTAGGTGTACAACACGTTCCTAATTAAAACCCCAGATTCCAGATGTTGGCTGCTAATTCACGCGGTCGTAGCATGCCCAGATTGGCGCGGCTTCCCCAGCGATGGGAGTAGGTGGTGCCTCTTCCAGCTTGTGGATTCCCACCTCAGAACTTGACTTGCTTCATGAGCAACTTGCTCACGCCACGCAGCGTGCTGCAGAGGCAGAAGGGATGCTCTCTATACAGGTAAGAGTCTCAGTGTTGAGTTCTCCTTGTTTATGCCTTATCGTGTATCTGAGATGGTACATTTGGCAAGAAAAGGAGACGGAAGAAGCGCTTGCCAAGCTGCGCAGAAGGAGGCTAGGATAGCAGAACTGGAGAGGGAACTGCGGCGTCATCCTGATGACGACTCCTCTAGGGATGCTGTGGAACTGAGGATCACTCTCCAGTTGGAGAGGGAAGACCGCGAGAGAGAACGTGCAGAGAAAGAAAGAGACGCAGAGAGAGAAAGAGCCAACAGATTGACTGAAAGGGAGGAACGAAGGGCCATGGAGGCCCAACTATTCGAACTCCGAATCAGCCTTGGTCTTGCTGAACAGTGGCTGAGAGATGGTGAGGAGCGCTACCGAAGAGCACGAGAGCGTGGCTTTCGTGTTGGTAGCTTCTCTGCTGCTTCCGTAGATCAACGCCGGGATGTGGGAATAGGAAGAGGAGTACAGAGCGGTAGGAGTACCGCTTTTCGTAGTTGGGTAGCACCTTTGAGAGCATTTTGCCCGGAGAGTAGTGGGACGAGTAATGCAGAGAGAGAGGGCGGAACTTGATGTAATTTTTTTGGTTTTTGGAATAAAAAACAAGGTTCGGTTTGTTTATTTTTCACCTTTGCTTCTGTTTCTTGAATCCCTGCACATATCACTGAAACAAACAAATCAGAATTTCTGTTCTGACTTGGCCCCTTGCTCAATAAGCAAATGGTCACTGTGACTGTCCTTGATAACTGGTCAAGGGGCCAAGCCTTTATTAACGAAGGCAATGGAAAAATATGGTGATGATAAATACGACAGGCAAGCACACGAATGCAAGCGGTATTAAAGTGAGATGCTGCACGCAAATGCAATCATGTAAAATGGATTTGTTTTCTTTTTTTATATTTGGCATTTTTTTGTTTTATCATAAAAAGATTTTTTGTTTTTTTTTGCAAATATGTACATTTTCTCTTTTTCCTTTATTTTTTGTTGTTTTTATCGTTTCAATTTTTTTGTTGCTAACGCTCGGCAAGCACCCAAATGGCACCTAACCTACGTGAGAACAGGGGTTTCTTACTAACCTCCCAGGTATCCTAAGTGCACATCTAGGTTGATTTGGGCCTCTAGACCCCTCGAATGATGATCCCGCCGGCTAAGACTTACCTTGATGACAATACCGTCATGCCATGCTTAGGCTCCCAGTTGCTTCAGACCATAGGGATTCACCCAAAAGGTGTTCGAGGTAAATGATTTGCCCGACCCGGGTCTGTTTCCTCACAACTCTAGATGGTATAAGATGGAACACCCTGGAACCCTAACGACCAACCGCGCGACGCTGACCCGGAATCAGACGCTGTCGCACCCATAGGTGACGCGCTTGCATTGGCCTAAGCCCGAGGTTAAACAAGAAGACATCAAGGTGGTAAACAGGGGTCTTGACCAGCCAGAAACACGGAGACTCCTTCGCAGCGATAGCTTTTGCTTTTCAAAGTAGGCAACCAAATGTGTATATTAAAATAAGGTCGCAGACCCTAGGCAGTTTTCACCTTTCAGAAACTCCATCGAACTTCATCTTTAGAGGAGAAGGAAGAGTGTAGGGGATAAACCTCCTGAGAGGACCGGCAAAGCCGTTAACCCGGCGAGCGAATAAGGGCCCATTAACTCTTTCCTTTCAGACAACTTCGGACCAAATCTCGAGCATTTACATTCCACGGCCCCCTTTTGTGGATTCAGACTTTTGCTTTGAGGGGTTCCGTTTATCGCAACAGGCACGGTCACGACCAGGCTTTTCTCTTGATTTTGATTTTGTATTTCTTTTTGTGAGGGAGATAAAGTCGTTTGACGTTTGTGGGCTCCCTTTTCGTATGCCTGCGGGGACACTGCCCTCTTCTCGTGCTCTGATCGATGCTCGAGGAAATGGATCCTACTCTTGCCTTTGGGGTTTGAGTTTCGGTTTCTCATGCTCAGCGTTTTAAGGGCGCCGACTGTCTCATTTGGTCGAAGAGAAAAGAATAAAGATTACAGCTTCCGGAGATCTTCTGGGTGAGCTCCACCGTAGGTGATGCTACCGACTTTTTTGAATAAAATACATAAGTGAGCACATGTTAGCTTCCTTCGAGCGAGCATAGGCTGACGTGGCCGGACAGGGATCTCCACGGTTCTGGCAAACCAAGACCCGGTGCCTACCAAGCCTTAATGGGCCCTATCCTAACATGAAGGTTAAATGCAGGGACTTAACTATATGGTGACTGCCAGGCATCGGCATTTTGAATTTTCCATATTTTTAGTGGTTTTCAATATTTCTTTGTTTTTGATGTTTTTATCTTTTCATCATTTTTTTGTTTGTGCTAAGGGTAGTATTTCTTAAGATAAAGCCCATTCCAAGGGTGGGATAACTCGGTCCCTTCGGCGTTGACTAGCTTGTAGGCGTTGCCAGGGTACACGGCTTGAATTACAAATGGTCCTTCCCAATTGGGTTGGAGCTTAGAACGCGGACCTCCAGGTTTGACAAAAATTCTTTTTACGACCATCTCACCGACTTTGAATTTTCTCTCAACGACTTTCTTTTGGTAAAAGCGAGCGAGTCTATTTTGATACACACGCGCGTGTTCGGCAGCGGCCAGCCGTTTCTCATCCAAGAGTTCCAACTGGGCGAGGAGTGAATTACGACGATCGTCGAGGGAAATTCCTCGTCCAATTGTACCCTGAGAGAAGGGATCAGAGTCTCGTACGGGACTACCGCTTCCATACCATAAGTAAGGGCAAATGGAGTCTGCCCGGTGGGGGTACGGATTGAAGTGCGATAGGCCCATAGAGCTTCGATAAGCTTTTCTGGCCAGTCTGAAAACTTACTAGACTCGCAGGTTTTTTTGATGATTTTGAGCAATGTTTTATTGGTGGCCTCCGCTTGGCCGTTACCTTGTGGGTAATAAGGCGATGAATGATGCAATGCAATTGCGTACCTTTTGCAGAGGTCCTGTAGGTCCTGAGAAATGAACTGTGGCCCATTGTCGGTGACGATTGTGCTTGGGACGCCGAATCTGGCGAGGATGTTCTTCATGATGAACTTGCAGACTGTTGACGCCTTGATTTCCGCGTAAGCTTCGGCTTCGGCCCATTTGGTGAAGTATTCCGTCGCAGTAAGGATGAAAGATTTCTGCTTGGTGAGGGAATTGGGATCACCTAGGGGACCAATGATGTCGAATGCCCACATGGAGAAAGGCCACGGGGAAGATATTGGATGAAGTGAGGAAGATGGTGAATGGATTTTATCGGCGTGAAGTTGACACTTGACACACCTACGGACATAGACAGCACAATCCTCTTCCATAGTGGGCCAATAAAAGCCTTGGCGAATGATCTTCTTGGCGAGCATCTGACTATTCACGTGGCCACCGCACACACCCGAGTGCGTCTCCTCCACACATTTCCAAACCTCATCGTCACCAAGACATCTTAACAGAATACCAGTAAGGCTCCTCCTATAGAGTAGACCTCCAACCAAAGTATATTTCTGAGCCGCTCTTCTTATGGCTTTCTTGTCCTCTGTGGTGGCCCCTTCAGGATAAGACTGATCTTGGCAGTATTTGACAATTTCATAGAACCATGGTTTCTCTTCATCAGCCAGTTCTTCTTCAGCCTCTGCCAACATGATCTCCCTCTTCTCAAGGATATCTTCCTGCAGGATCTTTCTTGCTATCCTGTCTTTGATATTTACGTAGGAAGCATCATCGATTGCAGGGGCGTGAAGTTTGTAGATGGAAATGGACTTAAACCATCTTCCTAGAGGGAACCTTATGGATGATGCCAACGAGGCGAGGGCATCGGCGAGAATATTCTGATGACGAGGGACATGAACAAAGATCAGTTTGGCGAACAGTTTGGCAAAGGCAGCAGTGAGTTCTTGGTATGGCTTGAGTTTGGGATCGCGAGTGCGATATTTAGTGAGCACCTGGCGAAGGATGAGTTGACTATCACCTACGACTCGCAACTCAGTGATACGAAAAGAATGAGCGAGTTCTAGGCCAGCTAGAAGAGCTTCATATTCGGCTATATTGTTGGTGACTGGAAATTTGAGCTGGTATGCCAATGGGAATGTGAGGCCTTCAGGCGACAGGAGGGCGATGCCGATTCCTCTCCCTTGAGAATTCAGAGCTCCATCAAAATATAGCGTCCACATTGGCTCCTCTGATTGGTTGACGGACATTAGTTCCTCATCTGGAAACTCTGATTGGACGGGATCGAACTTGGGAAGAGGATGGTGAGCGAGATGCTCGGCTATGGCATAGCCTTTAATCGCCTTTTGCTGGATGTAGGTGATGTCGAACTGAGAGAGAAAACTTTGCCAGCGTGCTAGCCTATCCGTAAGGACGGCTTTCTCCAGAAGGAATTTGATAGGATTCATTCGAGCAATCAAGTGGACCTCATGAGCCAAGAAGTAGTGCTTCAATTTCTGCACTACCCAAACGAGGGCAGCACAGGTTTTCTCCATGACGGTGTACTTCTGCTCACAGGGATTGAGAAGTTTGGACAAGTAATAGGTTGCCCGTTCCTTGCCTTCTTCATCAGCTTGTGCGAGGACGGCTCCCACGGAGTCATCCAAGACTGAGACGTAAAGGATCAGAGGTTTTTCTGGTTTGGGTGGAATGAGAACGGGTGGACTAGCCAGATATTCCTTCAACCCTTCAAAAGCTTTCTGACATTTAGAATTCCAGTGGAATTCTACTCCTGGCTTGGTCAACTCGTAGAGAGGTCTACACCTTTGTGAATGTTGAGACACAAACCGACGAATAAACTGTAACCTCCCGATTAAACCTCGGACATCCCTCAAATTCTTGGGAGGCAGCATATCCCTGATAGCCTTAGCTTTGTCGGGATCTATCTCGATCCCTCTTTTGCTCACAATGAACCCCAGCAATTTACCTGACGACACACCAAACACACACTTCTTCGGGTTCATTTTCAGTTGGAACTCCCTTGACCTCTGCAAGACCTTAGCCAAAACTTCTGGATGTTCCATCCTGGTCCTTGATTTTACCAATAAGTCATCCACATACACTTCCAGATATATGTGCATCATGTCATGAAATATGGCCATCATAGCTCTTTGGTAAGTAGCTCCAGCATTCTTTAATCCGAATGGCATGACCACGTAACAATATGTTCCCCAAGGGGTAGTGAATGACGTTTTCTCCTGATCCTCTTCTGCCAAACGAATTTGATTGTATCCTGAAAATCCATCCATGAATGAGAGGGTCTCGTAGCCTGCCGTGTTATCGATCAACACATCAATGTGAGGCAAGGGAAAATCATCCTTTGGACACGCGCGGTTAAGGTCCCGGAAGTCGATGCAAATCCTGACTTTCCCATCTTTCTTCATGACCGGGACAATGTTCGCCACCCATTGAGGATAAAGAACGACTCTAATGAACCTGGCTTTGTGGAGCTTATCGACCTCTTCTTTCATTTTCAAAGCCATTTGAGGGTGGAAACGCCTTAACCTTTGTTTTACCGAGACGGACCCTGGTTTTAGGGTTAAACGGTGTTCGACCAAGGTTGAATCCAGACCCGGCATATCCTCGTAGCTCCATGCAAACGTGTCCTTATATTCCTTGAGAACCTCAATTAATGCCTCTTCTTCAGAGGGTGGTAGGTTGTCACTTATGAGGATGATCCTAGGGTCTTCCTCAGTTCCCAAGTTGACTTCTTTGGTGGATTCTTCTACGGCGGTTGACGGCTCGTCGAATCTCCTTATTCCACTAGCGTATGCGCCCGCCGCATCCTCATATTCTTCACCCTCATCTTCAGTGGGGCATTCTTCATCCGTGATCTCGTAGACTCCATACCCTTCATCAAATGCACAGTCGCCCTCACATTCTATTTCCGGTAGCTGGATGGGATTTTCTAACAACTGGGGGATGGCAAGAAGGGCTGACACCTGGCGGCTAAATCCAGAAGGAATCGACGAGGGATCTGCCTACCCTTGGATTTCTTCCTAGGTACTACCCTTGGCCTATCATTCCTAGATTGACTGACAATATTTACAGAAGAAGAGGAAGACGAAGAGGATGGTGTAGAATGTACAGGAGAAGACCCCTCAGAGGAGGGGTAGAAAAGGTCACTCATCGGACCTTGGACGGGTGGTCCGCAAGGCGGTACGCACCCGTGGGAGATGTAGGAGGTTTCCTCAACGAAGATGTGTTGTTGGGGAGTTTGAAAATTGACGTTTTTTTTTCGTTTTCATTTTTAATGACAAAGCAGTGAAAAGAGATTGGAGGAGAGAGAAAAGTGGTTATGGCTAGAGGATTGTGAGGCTCATAGAGCAGATCATGGTTGAAGACCTGGCGCGGGTTGAAAAGCCCGCGTAGGTATGTAAACAGAGAAGGGGATCTGGGAAGATCATCAGATAATTGTCTGGCCCAGGAAGAAGATATCAGCAAAGGCTGAGACGAGTGGATGGAGAAGATGGCGGCTAATGAGCCGTCGATGGCAATGTTGAGGACGGATGAAGATCCGTCGATGACAGAGTCCTTCTGGCGAGGACGAGGATAGTTTGGAACCTTGGCAAGAGTGGTAATATTCTCTGGTATTCCGGAGATCAATGGTGGTCCTTCAAGTTGCGGAGACGAGAACATCCTTTCCAGTGCAACGGAAATGTCCCGTATGTCGAACCATTTGTCCACTCGCATTCCGGATCTTTGATCTTGCCTCTTTTGGTGATCCTCGGACATTTTTCAGCCAAATATACAGCATGTGATCCCCCATATGCTTCTCGTGGGTAATCTCCCATCTGAACAACGGGCCCTCTGTTGAAGTGGTTTGATAGAGTCCATGTGAGGGGCTTCCAATCCGCCCTGAACGGTCCTTTGAAGCCTAGGCCAAACCTACGGTTCGGCCTAATTTCCTTTGGCGGTTTGAGCATCCCCTGTAATTGTGCGCCCAGACCTTTACCCTGTTGATAGCCGATGTTCCTCATAATCTCCCAACCTTTGGAGTGAAAAGGGAGACATGATGTTGCGGTTGTCCTGACCGGCTCCTTTGGTGCTAGTGGAACGTGAGATGATCACGACACGTCCAGCAGTGACAATATGGGCCGATGAGACGGCCAAACAGAGGGCAGAGAGGTGTTGATAGCATCCACTGTGTGAAGGACAGGTGTACTGACCACTTTAATAATTCTCCCATTGTAAGGAAACTTCATGCACTGATGGTTGGTGGAAGGCACAGCGTCCATGGCTTCGATGTAAGGGCGACCCAGTATAGCCTTGAATGTGGGGTCCATGTCGAGGACATGGAATTCCGTGGGAATTGACATGGGGCCTAGTTCTGCCTTCAGAATAATCATCCCCTGCGGCGGCCTTTTGCTATTGTCATAGGCCGTGACCGTGATCGAGGAAGGTCTTATTTGTTCCTCGTCGACCCACACAACTGAAGAGTGCTCATGGAGATCACATTTATGGACGCACCCGTGTCCACAAGACACGGGTTTATGGATACCCCATTAATTTTTATTGAAATGCACAGTGCATATTTCCGAGCTTCCTTGGGAGCGAGCTCGTAGTTGTGGAACATGATGGCCGGTTGTGTGTCCGTTGGGGTCAGGACGGTCGAAATCTTCTCCACGGGGAGGTCCTCATTCACCATGACCCTTTGAAGGTACTCCATTAAGGCTGCCTGGTGGGATGTGGATCTTTGAAGTAGCTCCAGGATGGAGATCCGAGCAGGCGTCTTGTCCAAGTGTTTCAATAGATCATACTGTGTTCCAGGGATAGCTCTTTCTGGTTGTTCTCCATCATCCTTCTCTGGCTGAGATCGCTCAGGATTCTGACTGTTGTGGGGGAAAACCCTGTGGAAAATCCTTCCACTCCGGAGCACCATTGCCTGCGGCTTTTGTACCTCTGTGGGGGTAGCAGTGGGTTTTAACAGGGGTTTGAGGGGTAGCGGTGGAGGAATGGTTGATGAAGCAGGGGTGATGACGGGAGCAGGGATTCTGATGAGGGGTTTGTTAGGTGGAGGCATGGTGGAGGTAGAGGGGATATCGCGCGGATTATGAAGGATAAGGGGTCTGGAAGGTGGAGGTGGAGACGAAGTAGAAGTGGGTAGGGCTTGAAGTGGGCAATGATTTTGAGGTGGGTGATGGGTAATGAGTGGTTTTGAAGGCATTAGTGGTGATACGGTGGAGAAAGACGGGGTTATGTATGGTTGACGGATGATAAGGGGTTTAGAAGGCGTAGGGGTAAATGTGGTAGAGGTGGATGGTAAAGTGGGGGAGTGGAGAAGATGAGAGGGTGTGAAGGCGTAGTGGAGAGTGTCGGTTGATAGGAGATCGGGGTACGGATGAGAGGGCGTAATGGTAGTGGAAATGGTGAAGGTGATACTGACGCGGGTTGATGAGAGAGAGGTGCTACCCGGGCAAGGCGAGGGGGTTGCATGACGATGGGGTTGGAGGAAGAAAGAATAGAGGTACTTTCCTGGTGCCACACCTGCTCTCTCCCGACTTCCGGGAAGGAGGAGATGGGGTTAACCTGATGATTGGGCTGTTGGTGCTCCGGTAATGGATTCTGGATTATGCCCATGTCGGGCTGTTGTTGTGGGGCCTGCTGAGGCTGTTGTTGTTGTTGTGGTTGCTGTTGCTGCTGCTGTTGTAACTGCTGCTGTGGCCTATGAGGAGGTCTCCTAGCCTTGAGAGCGGCGACGTATCGTCTCATTTCATCCCAATCTATTTGATGTTCATCATTCATATCGTGGATGTAATCTTTGAAATGGAAGCAGTAATCTACTGTGTGTCCTGGCTGCCTGTGGTAGACGCAGTATTTGGAGGTATCAACATTTGGGGGCCACACGGGCCTTTCTCTGGGTAGGGCGAGTTGGTTTGATGCCATGAGGGCATTAAAATGTCTGCTAAGGTTTCTGGCAATGGTGGATAGTAGGCTCTCTTGGGACCGAGCGGCCTCCTTTGTTGCTGTTGGGGACCATAGTTCCCCGGGGGTGGAACTTGGTTGTACTGAAGCGGTGGTTGTTGTTGCTGAGGTTGTGGTTGTTGTTGCTGGGGTTGACGTAATGGAGGCATATTATCCTGGGGTGGATTATTTTGGGGTGGAGGACGAAGAGGGAAAGGACCTGGTTGGAGGGGAAGTCGGGGCATTTGTGGAGGCCTTGGGTTGACTGCATAGTTGGCATTGTTGACCGCACCCACTTGCTCATTTGTCACGACCCCTTCTGTGGCTCCGCCCGGGACACCAGCGCCTGTCTTTCTGACTACTTTGGGCTTCGGCGACTCAAACATGTTCATAATGGGGGAGTCTTTTAACTGGGTTTGGATGTATCGGGCCCTTTCATAGAGTTCCTCCATTGTAGTAAGTTTATTCATGGCCAGGACGTGTCTGAACTGTGGGGTTGCATTAGACACAATCATCTTCACTTGTTCGGGCTCGGAGAGGGTATCCCTTATTCTTTCCGCCAGAGACCTCCATCTATCAGCATAGCGGACAAAATCTTCGTCGGGCTTCATCTTTTCGGCCACTAGGTCGGTAATGGAGAGTGAGGGACCGACCCTATCCCTATATTTCTGCAAGAACCTTCTCTGGACTATTTCAAAATTCTCGGCCTCGCGGGGCTCTAAGGAATAGAACCACTCAAGCGCGGGACCATCCAATGATCTCCGAAAGAGGTATGCCAGGGACCTCTGATCGTTTTGCCAATAGGAGGATTCATACATGAAATCCTTGAGGTGAATGAAGGGGTTGCCGGTACCATTGTATCTGCGGTACGTGGGCATTTCGGAGGGAGGAAGATGAATGACGGGAAGGATTGGCAAAGCAACCTCCGGGGTGGCTTTCACGTCCACCATCCTTCTCAGATTTTGAAACTGCTCGTCCATGCGATTGAACCTATTGAGGAGCGATTGGGCGAGCTCCTCTGGAGGTGAAGGTGGCACTTGCCACTGGGGGAGAAACTGTCTCCCGGAGACTTGAGGGGGGAACCCGGAATGAGAGGGAGCTGTCGGACCGCCGACAGTTGGCCCTGGCTGAAGCGGTGTGTGGGGAACAACGGGAGTTTGAGATTGTGACGGGAACTGGAATGAGGGTGGTTGTTGGCTCG
Organism: Amorphophallus konjac; assembly: GCA_022559845.1. Classification (NCBI taxonomy): domain Eukaryota; kingdom Viridiplantae; phylum Streptophyta; class Magnoliopsida; order Alismatales; family Araceae; genus Amorphophallus; species Amorphophallus konjac. The sequence goes on from CM040118.1 coordinate 339,068,357, forward strand.
CTTGTCCTTGAAGCGAGGGAGACTGGATGGCTTGTGCCAACGAAGGAGATGGAATGGCCTGCACGGACTCTTGGAGAGGTGCGATGGCCGGAGTTGATTCCTGGGGCGTGGGGGAAACAGATTTCCCTTCAGAATGGCCTGGAAGGCCCGGAGCTGTTCAGAGGTAAGCTCCGTGTTGGCGAGGACGCCCAGTAAGGAAGAGATATCCTGTGGTGGGGACGTGTCCCCGGCAATAACCTGCACCTCATGCGAGAGCTCATGAGAAGGACCCGAGTCCATAGCATAGACTCGCGGGTCGGCTGACAAACCACGACTAGGGTGGTTTTCCTCAAAAGACTCGTGAGCCATGCTCACAGTTTTCCCAGAACGCAAAAACATACACTAGCAAGCAGGTAGCAGAGATTATCAAACAAGTTGATGCCTTTACGCCTTTTTTGTGTTTTGATTTTGATGATTTTTTTGTGTTTTTAGCGAGATCCGAAGTTCACACAAAATGGGGACCCTAGTTTATTTTTGTTTCACCGCCGTGTCAGCTAGGGTCTCTCGTCTCACCACGAATGAAATGACTAACTCCGGGGAACTTCAATGGTACAACCAGCCCAGTGAACGAAGAGGAGATTCTTCGATGTCGGGGACTTACGGAGGTCCCAGTGGAGGAGATTCTAGTCCGTTGAGAGGAATTCTCAAACGGAGAGTCCTTCCTTCACCGGGAAAGGGTGATCCTCAAAAAAAATGAAAAAAGGATAGAAAAGAGGGATGGATGCATGCAATGAAATGCTGACAGAGATATGGAGTGGAAAACAACAGAAATAACAGACATATAATAAACAAACAACCAATCAAAACTGACAGTGCTGCCGTGAGCACAACAGGGGGCGCGCGCGGGCGCCAAGGTGGAGAGGCACGGATGGTGCCGAACTTGCAAGGGTAGCCGAAAGGAAGCAGTAGTGTCCCACCGTGATCGCCAATCTGTGAGCGACGTCACGCGGTTCGGGGTGCGAAGAGGACGCGGAGCGCGCGGGCTCCTTCTTTTTGTTTTGCTGCAACACAGAAATAAGAGAAAAGAGAAGGGGCCACCACGGGAGATTGCTCCGGCGGGGCGAGCGGGACAAATGTGATATAGCAAGATATGGGGGTTAAACGGCCATAGCGGGAAGTGACTCGCCGCGGCCTCGGGGGACGGGAATGGTGCAGAAATTAAATAGCAAGAATTGAAACGGCCATTGGGGAAGTGACTCGCCGCGGCCTCGAGAATATGAGCAGATAAAAATATAACAGAATATAAGAAGAATATAAAGAGCGGGAATTTAAACGGCCATTGGGGAAGTGACTCGCCGCGGCCTCGAGAACATGAATAGATAAGAATATAACATATAAGAACGGAATTTAAACGGCCATTGGGGAAGTGACTCGCCGCGGCCTCGAGAACATGAATAGATAAGAATATAACATATAAGAACGGAATTTAAACGGCCATTGGGGAAGTGACTCGCCGCGGCCTCGAGAATATGAGCAGAATATAACAGAATATAAAGAGAATATAAGAACGGAAATTTAAACGGCCATTGGGGAAGTGACTCGCCGCGGCCTCGAGAACAAGATGTGATCGCCAGGGGCCGAAAGACCCCAAAATAAGAAGTGATCGCGCCTACCTCAAGAGCGGGAGATGGCGGGTTGCTTCTTCCTCCCCCTTCGGCCGGCCGACGGAGAGGGCTTTCCTTGGGTACCCTTGCAAAACAACGACAAACAAGTAACAAGTGGATTAGAAAGATGAAGGTGTAGTATTCAAATCCTTGCGATAAAAATAACGAAATGATGGCAAGACACACACCTGGTTGGTGTTATCTTTTAAACCCCTCTCGGACTCGAGTAGGAGGAAAATGAGATGATGGATGCAAGAAGTATGCCAGAGACGGCGCCCTTATGTAGGGAGATAGAGGATGCAGTATGATGAATGTAAAGAACTATGAGAAAAGGGAAGAAAGGCTTATTGGATGAGCCGAGGGTGAAATCCGGCGGAGCTCGGCAGCGTAGGGACGACGTGGAAGCGCGGTGGATGAAGACGACCTTCCTCTCGCGAGCGTGGGCACCCGAGAAGCCGGCAGAACCTCCACCTACAAAAGACCCCACGGGTTAGAAATGACTCCGGTAGCCTCTGGGCTCCGGCAGCCTATCGGATCTCTTCGAAGCTCCTCAGAACTGAGGGGGTGGGCCTCTATTTATAGGGCTCCGGAGGGTGGAGGCGTCCAGGACCCTGGACACCTCCATCAGGGCCGAACTAATATTTTATTCTATTTTTATTAATTTTTTTGGAATATTTTTGTGGAGGCGTCCAGGGTCCCGGACGCCTCCAACAGGTCCACCGAAAACCGACGACGGCCGCACGCGGTTTGGCACAACGCGTGGTTTTGTGAGCGGCGCCTCGTGATTCAGAAATGGGCGCGTCCAAGTCGCTGGACGTCTCTATAATTTGGATTTTTTCACACACGACAAACCGTCGTTCGGTGAGCGGCGCCCGTGAGAGAGTTGATGGAGGCATCCAGGGGCCTGGACGCCTCCAAAATATATTATTTTTATTTTTTTTTTGTCTTTTTATGCTTGGGCTGGCATTTTGATTTTTTTATATTTGTTTTTATGGAGGCGTCCAGGGTCCTGGACGCCTCCATTAATATATATATTTTTATTTATTTGTTTTTTTTTATGCCAACTGGCATTTTACACACATTTTTTTATTTTTGTTTTTTATGGAGGCGTCTAGGGCCCTGGACGCCTCCATTAATATATATATTTTTTATTTGGTTTGGGGCCTTGAGAAAATAAAATAAAATAAATTAAAAACATGGGGGCATCTAGGGGCCTGGACGCCCCCATTAAGACCCACCCGGGTCCTCAGATCAGGCGTCGGCGACCGCCCGGCAGACACCCTTCTTGATTCCGGAACCTCTTGGTGCGTCTGACTGGTGTTGATGCCGTCCGAATGTCGTGACGAGACGATTCCGGATGCCGGAAAAGGCAGAAGAAGACCCAAGAAAAGGAAGTATTTAAGAGATTCGAAATGCGTAAGCCGTCGCGGGGCGTTGTATAGTAATATGAGACTTTCTCTTGAGACGTCAAGAATGGCGTGTCTACAGAGGTCTTCTGTAGGGCTCGCAGGGCGCGCTCCTGCTCTGTGAAATGCCTCTCGAATTCTCGCAGTCGGAGGGATAGCTCCGGCTGCCGATGTGCCGTAGGGCTGAGGAGGCGTGAAGGTAGGCTGTCTTGGCGCTCCCTGGGGACTTCGATCTCTGGGGGGGGGGGGACGGCGTGCCCCATGCCTGCCCCGCTTCGGCGTGAAGGAAGCCTCTTGCTCAGGAGGGGGGGCTTGCGAGGGTCCTCCTACTTTGTTGCGGATGAGTTGCTGTCCTCGGAGGGTGAAGCGGCCTCCGGTGGTGTGCCGGGACACGTTCTCACAGGGAGGGCTGTCCAGAGGGGCGCGTGACCTTCCATCCCTGGACGCCTTGGTCCTCATGAGTTCCACGAGGACGTCCAGTTTCACGTTGAGGGCTTGGAGGGCATCGGCGCCGCCGTTGAGCGGCAGCCCTACCGTCGTGGGAGGAGGGGGCGGCAGCCCGGTCGCAGGCGGAGGCGGCGGTCCGTCGGCGGGAGTGCTGGCACGGGAGAGGGGGTTTTGGGAGGCATGCGAGGGGCCGATGGCCTTCCCCCACCGCCACCGTGGCCTTTCCCCTGTCGCCGGCGGACCTCCTCCCTGTACTTCTTCTCACCATACTAGCTCTTTGGTCGTTTCCCACAGACGGCACCAGATGAAGGGGCATGATCTCGCGCTGGTCCTGAGCTGGGAGGATGATCACTGGGTAGTGAATTGCAGAGAAAGGGAAACGAATCAGGGGGCCCAGGGATGGTTCCCTGGGGAAACCCTTCGATGCTTAAGTCAGTAGAGCAATGGTGGAAGGTATTGAGGGAGGTTGAAAGAGATGCGCGAGATTCCCAACACCAAGATGGTGAAGTGGTACTTGCTCAGGTAGTGTTAGGTCTCTATCTACCTTACCTACTACTGGAGGGAGTCCTTGGTTTATATAGCGAGCTCCCCTGATGGGGACATCACCTCCCATGCCCACATTCACAGCTCGTCTTCGCGTCCCGGTTGCATCCGGCGTGGTCTAGTCATTTAATTCTGAGTCCTATGTATTTTTTATTTGAGTCATTTGATATATTTTCCTTTTTAATTGAGTCATGTTCCTAGGTCTTATGTTTATTTCCCTAAGTTTGAGTGTCATTAGGTTGTCTAGTTAGCTATTGGGCCCAATTCACTGGGCTTGCCCCAAGGGCTCCCCCTACCCCCTCGGTTATTTGTCATTGAGTCAATTGTCAGGGACTTTTGTAGAAATGTGGATTTCCTATATATAGGACCCAATTCCCCCCCCCATTTCAACTTAATGAATCAATGAATGAAAAAACTTGCCATTTTGAGATTTTACACTTCTTATCTAGTGGAGAGATTCCATTTTTTGGGTGAGAAACCCTAGGGGAGAGATTCCCCACCCTTCCCTCTCTTAATCTCTCTTTTTCAGTCCACTTGCTCTCTCCTCAACACCCAAATTCAAAATTTCTTCTCTCTCCTCCCTTCCCAACCACCTCCACTCCCCACCTACCCCATTTAAGCCTCTTCCCATTCCCCACAACCCTCATCAATACTCCACCCCTTCCCAAGACCCCCTCCACCAATCCTCTCCTCACCATCCAACTCCCAACTACCCCTCCCACTTTCCCAAGCACCCTTCCCACTACCCCAAGCACCCCTTCCCTTCCCTAACACAACCCCCCCATTCCCAAGACAAAAAATTAACCCCACCCTTAAACCTATTTTCGAATATCCTTTCCCTCTCTCCATTCCAACCAAATTCGCAGCCCCCACTACCACCATCTATTGGACCCTCTTCCAGACCTTATTCTCCACCTCCCACACCTTAGAACACCCCCTCCAAGACCCCCTTGCAACCAGGGGTCACTCCCACACTCATCTACCCCCTTTCCCTTTTTCTTTCTTGGTCATTGGAAGCAACTTCGAAGTTGCAGTTTGCTGTCCAGAGGTTGCAGATGAACCAGCAACTTGCAGCGGCCACCACGACTTCCTCCGGACGAGTTTAAAGACCCAAGAGCCATCGTCGGAAGCGTCTACCAGTCTCCTTCGCAACAGAAGTGGTTTCATCTTCTCCCGATCTCCGAGCCATATAGGAGGTCTATTCTCCCACAACTGCGCAGTTCTGCCTCGGCAGAGGACCTGAGCCAGATTAGAAGCTCTGCGACGACAAACCCCGAAGGAATCAGTCAACGAGTTCTTCTTCAAAGTTCTTCATCGCCCAGTCTACTTCCAGAATCAAGAAACAGAACTTCATTCGGCATTCGTGATCCAGAGTTCTCATTTTTCTCCCTCAGCTACGCAGATCTACTACTCATAGTCTGCACCGACCAGTCGCCATTGTTCTGCATCCCTTAGTCTTCTCCGACATTGGTTGGCTTCCCTGTCAGTTTTTCTGCGAAGAAGACTCGTCCACGGTTCCAAAGACTCTGACGGTGCTCGATTCCGAGTTCAGGAGCTGTCGGGGCATCCTCTGCAGCCTGCTGTTGGAAACTAGGAGCTAGCTCTGCAGAGATCCTGATCCGGAGAGAAAGCTTCACCACAACAAACCCTGGAGGAATCAGGCCACGAGCTCTTCTGCAAAGTTCTTCCTCCCCCTGTCTTCTTTCAGAAGCAAGAAGCAGAACTCCGTTCGGCATCCGGCAGCAGACATTACGAATTTTCTTCCTCAGGTCTGCGACTCTGCTTCCCACAGTCTGCACCGACCCCCACTCACTTTTCTGGGTCCCCTGATCTTCTCCAGCATCTATCGGCTTCCCCATCAGTTCTGTTGCAAAGAAGACTCGTCCACGGTTCAAGCGGCTTTGGAGGCACCTGATTCGGAGTTCGGGAGCAGCCCAGGCAACCTCTTCTTCCTGCTGTTAGTAACCAGTTGCTGTCAGTCCAAGAATCAGCGTCCCTGTTCGAGCTTCTGCCCAGGCCAGCAGCGACCCCATAAGAATTCGGAAAAATTCAGAGGCACTCCAGTTCCAGTAACAAAGATTTTCCCACTGGTCTCGCCCTCGGTAAAATTCCTGATCACGTTCTGCAGCCACAGTACCGACTATCTATCCACAATTGCCGAGAGAAGGTAGATTCAGCATATTCACTTCATCATCGTTTTAGCCCTAGTTTTCCCCACCCCGCTTGGCCGGCTGAAGGCCCCTCCCTGCGTGGATGTAGTTTTGATTGTAACTATCATCTTCCCTTCCCCACGATCCCCCCCTTGCATGGGGTGTAGTGTTGTAATAGCTTAAACAGGTCAAGCTACCCCAGCGCGGCGTGTGGGGAACCCACGCTTCCCCGCTCACCCTCGTCTCCGAGCGGGACCGGTTTCTTCAAACCGGTCAAGTAAGTGCTCCAAACTTTGCTCTAATTTGTGCTTGTTCTTTCAATATTAGTTCATAAACTCCGCTGGCCGTGAATGAGAGCCCGATCCTTAAGCTCTTGTGCTATAAGTGATCACCGTGGGAAAAGAGAGAAACCAGTGCCTTTGGCACTTGGTCGGCCCCATTGTCTTGGGCTTCCACATCCATTGGGAATCAAGTCTTGGCCTTGCTGGCCCTCTACCAGCAAGGGCCCAACCCCTCAACCTCACCTTGGCATTGCCAAGTTACCCCGGGCTTGGGTGAGCGACGAGAGAGCGGCGGCCCAAATTGGCCCATTTAGATTGCGAATGTGCTTGCTTGCTTAAGTCCAAGGTCGTGTCACATCAATTGGTATCAGAGCAAGTTCTAGACTTGTCTCTACTAAGTCTTGTCCTAGGGCCATTGCATGCATCACCCTTGTCCACTATCATGACTACCTCATACATGGCATATTCGCCACTCTTAGGCCCATTAGAAGCCTTTGTGTTTGATGGATCCCGCCCTAGCATATATCTAGAATGGGAGAAGTCCATAGACCAACACTTTGGGAGGTTTACCCTGTCAGGGCTTGTCCAAGTCAACTATGGCAAGAGTTTGCTTTGGCGCCAAGCTAGGAAAGAATGGGAGAACATTGTAGGTTTGAGAGAAGCCAAAGGGGAAGCACCCATTGAATCTTGGGATGAAATGAGAGCCGATCTTAGAAAAATCTACGCACCCCAACCCAAACCTCTTCAACCAACCGATCTTTCACCCCCGAACCCAACTCCCACCCATGAACTTCCCCGACCAAGCCCAACCCAAGTCCACCCATGTTCACCACCCCAAGAGTACCATGCACTGACCATTATCACTCCACCCACCATAGACTATCCTACCCCATTATCCTTGGAAGTTGTGGCCCACACTCCTACCCAAGTGGAGATGGATGCCAATCCAGATTCACCTCACACCATAGAGAACATCCTAGACCCCCCACTTCCACCCACCTCTCCTAGTTCGGGTCCTCATGAGCCGCACACCCTAACCATGAATGAGTCCATACTCCAATGGCTTAAGCAAGGCCCCACCATTCCTAGCTCACCACCTTACCTCTCACCCTTGGCATATCAAGTCCAAATTATGCCCACCCGGTCTTCCCATGTCACACTTCAAACCTCCTACTTTGTGGAAGGCTTAGGGGACCTAGTGGACTGTTTACAATGGCAAGTCTACCTGACCAATATGCTAGCCATAGGACCATTGGAGTCTAGCCCCATCTACTCTAGTGGACCCTTCCTAGCTTATCCCGCCACCGGTTCTATCACCTCCATCTACACTAGTGGCCATTATACGAGTGAAATCCTCCTCTTTCTCCCCAAGGATGAGAAACCAATCTTGGCCCACTTCCCACCCATCAAGATTCCAATTGCTTTAATTGACCAACCCACTAGAGACCTTGGCCCAATTATCTTGGAGGAGGATGACTCACCGTTTGGGTACCTTGAAGACATAGAGTGCCACCCTCTAGGAAGACCTTTCCACTACCCCTTTGATCCCTTCGTATAGGAGCCTAGACCCTATGTGACCCAACCACCTTATCCACCACCCACCTTTCCCTAACCCAACCCACCATGTTTGACCCAATCCACCCCATCCTAGACCCGGGTTACACCTTGGGAGCCATGACCTTGGGCCACATATCCCTAGGTAATAAGGTTGTGCTCCACCCCATGATGACCACCTTCTTAGATCCATTCGATCCCTTCCAATGGGAGTTCAAAGGTTGTCCCACACCTATACACATGGAAGTCACCCTTGGGAAAAACATGCATGTGTCTAGGCTTACCACACCACTTGGCATGAACACTATGTTGGGTCCATTCATTCATATCACCCACATGTCAAGTAAAAAGTATGAGTGGTCCATGTTCGGATGTAATGGTCCACCTTTATTCATCATGGGTCTTAAGCATGTCAAAGGCATCTACGGATGTCCGGGTCCCCCGATATTTATCACCACTTTGCATGATAGGGCCACCTACGGGTGCCCCGGCCCACCTAGGCTGACCAAAGTCTACACTACATCATTACATGATAGGTCTACTTTTGGTTGCCCAGGTCCACCCATCACCCCTAGAATGTCTGCATTCACAACATTGCATAAAGAGATCCACAAGCACATTAGCAAGAAGAATGTGACTTATAAAAGGCGAGCCGACTCTCATCGACGTCACCAAAAATCCCATGAGGGTGACTTTGTGATGGTAAGAACGGAGAGGCTCTCCCCAGGAGCCATCTCCAAATTGAGGCCACGTGGGGCTGGTCCCTTCCAGATCCTGAGGCGCATTAGTGCACATGCCTATGAGTTAGATTTCCCCGAGGAATATGGGGTAAGTCCCACATTCAGTGTCGCCGACCTAGTGCCATATAAGGGACCCACGGTGGTACCTAGTGAGGATATTGAGCCTATTCCCTCCATTGAGAGAGCACCCACCCGTGAGGAGAGTCCACCAGCCTGGAGTGCCCAGCGTGAGCGCATTGAACGAATATTGGATGAACATGTCACTACCACCAGGAGCAAGGTATACGAGCGCTATCTCGGCAGGTGGATGAATTGGTCTCGTTCGGAAGACTTGAGGGCAGTACCACTTCTACACCCTCCAAGGAGGGAAGGACACTTACTCGACATAGTCGAGTTCTCCGCACCCCGGGAGTATGATGGGGACATCACCTCCCATGCCCACGTTCACAGCTCGTCTCCGCGTCCCGGTTGCATCCGGCATGGTCTAGTCATTTAATTTTGAGTCCTATGTAATTTTTATTTGAGTCATTTGATGTATTTTCCCTTTTAATTGAGTCATGTTCCTAGGTCTTGTGTTTATTTCCCTAAATTTGAGTGTCATTAGGTTGTCTAGTTAGATATTGGGCCCAATTCATTGGGCTTGGCCAAAGGGCTCCCCCTACCCCCTCGGTTATTTGTCATTGAGTCAATTGTCAGGGACTTTTGTAGAAATGTGGGTTTCCTATATATAGGACCCCATTCCCCCCATTTCAACTTAATGAATCAATGAATGAAAAAACTTGCCATTTTGAGAGTTTACACTTCTTATCTAGTGGAGAGATTCCATTTTTTGGGTGAGAAACCCTAGGGGAGAGATTCCCTACCCTTCCCACTCTTAATCTCTCTTTTTCACTCCACTTTCTCTCTCCTCAACACCCAAATTCAAATTTTCTTCTCTCTCCTCCCTTCCCAACCACCTCCACTCCCCACCTACCCCATTTAAGCCTCTTCCCATTCCCCACAACCCTCATCAATACTCCACCCCTTCCCAAGACCCCCTCCACCAATCCTCTCCTCACCATCCAACCCCCAACTACCCCTCCCACTTTCCCAAGCACCCTTCCCACTACCCCAAGCACCCCTTCCCTTCCCCAACACAACCCTCCCATTCCCAAGACAAAAAATTAACCCCACCCTTAAACCTATTTTCAAATATCCTTTCCCTCTCTTCATTCCAACCAAATTCGCAACCCCCACTACCACCATCTATTGGACCCTCTTCCAGACCTTATTCTCCACCTCCCACACCTTAGAACACCACCTCAAAGACCCCCTTACAACCAGGGGTCACTCCCACACTCATGTACCCCCTTTCCCTTCTTCTTTCTTGGTCATTGGAAGCTACTTCGAAGTTGCAGTTTACTGTCCAGAGGTTGCAGATGAACCAACAATTTGCAGCGGCCACCACGACTTCCTTTGGATGAGTTTAAAGACCCAAGAGCCATCGTCGGAAGCGTCTACCAGTCTCCTTCGCAACAGAAGCGGTTTCATCTTCTTCCGATCTCCGAGCCATCCAGGAGGTCCATTCTCCCACAACTGCGCAGTTTTGCCTCGGCTGAGGACCTGGGCCAGATTAAAAGCTCTGCCACGACAAACCCCTAAGGAATCAGTCCACGAGTTCTTCTTCAAAGTTCTTCATCGCCCAGTCTACTTCCAGAATCAAGAAACAGAACTTCATTCGGAATTCGTGAACCAGAGTTCTCATTTTTCTCCCTCAGCTACGCAGATCTTCTACTCATAGTCTGCACATACCAGTTGCCATTGTTCCGCATCCCCTAGTCTTCTCTAACATAGGTTGGCTTCCCCGTCAGTTTCTCTGTGAAGAAGACTCGTCCACGGTTCCAAAGACTCTGACGGTGCTCGATTCCGAGTTCAGGAGCTGTCGGGGCATCCTCTGCAACCTGCTGTTGGAAACTAGGAGCTAGCTTTGCAGAGATCCTGATCCGGAGAGAAAGCTTCACCACGACAAACCCCGGAGGAATCAGGCCATGATCTCTTCTGCAAAGTTCTTCCTCTCCCTTATACTTTCAGAAGCAAGAAGCGGAACTCCGTTCGGCATCCGGCAGCAGAAGTTACGAATTTTCTTCCTCAGGCGTGCGACTCTGCTTCCCACAGTCTGCACCGACCCCCACTCACTTTTCTGGGTCCCCCGATCTTCTCCAGCATCTTTCGGCTTCTCCGTCAGTTCTGTTACAAAGAAGACTTGGCCACGGTTCCAGCGGCTCTAGAGGCACCTGATTCAGAGTTCGGGAGCGGCCGAGGCAACCTCTTCTTCCTGCTGTTAGTAACCAGTTGCTGTCAGTCCGAGAATCGGCGTCCCTGTTCGAGCTCCTGTCCAGGCCAGCAGCGACCCCAGAAGAATTCGGAAAAATTCAGAGGCACTCCAGTTCCAGTAACAAAGATTTTCCCACTGGTCTCGCCCTCGGAAAAATTCCTGATCACGTTCAGCAGCCACAGTACCGACTGTCTGTCCACAATTACCGAGAGAAGATAGATTCAGCATATTCACTTCATCATCGTTTTAGCCCTAGTTTTCCCCACCCCGCTTGGCCGGCTGAAGGCCCCTCCCTGCGTGGAGGTAGTTTTGATTGTAACTATCATCTTCCCTTCCCCACGATCCCCCCCTTGCATGGGGTGTAGTGTTGTAATAGCTTAAACATGTCAAGCTACCCCGGCGCGGCGTGTGGGGAACTCACGCTTCCCCGCTCGCCCTCGTCTCCGAGCGGGACCGGTTTCTTCAAACCGGTCGAGTAAGTGCTCCAAACTTTGCTCTAATTTGTGCTTGTTCTTTCAATATTAGTTAATAAACTCCGCTGGCCGTGAATGAGAGCCCGATCCTTAAGCTCTTGTGCTATAAGTGATCACCGTGGGAAAAGAGAGAAACCGGTGCCTTTGGCACTTGGTCGGCCCCATTGTCTTGGGCTTCCACATCCATTGGGAATCAAGTCTTGGCCTTGCTGGCCCTCTACTAGCAAGGGCCCAACCCCTCAACCTCTCCTTGGCATTGCCAAGTTACCCCGGGCTTGGGTGAGCGACGAGAGAGCGGCGGCCCAAATTGGCCCATTTAGATTGCGAATGTGCTTGCTTGCTTAATTCCAAGGTCGTGTCACATCATCCCCCGAAGTGTCCCATAAGCTGAGGAGTTTTAGGCGGGAGTTACATCCTCATCATGGGATCGTTACATCCTCATCGTGGGCTCTTCATGACCTTGGGAGATCGATCGTGGCACCCTTATCCCGCTAAACTCCTGCTCATAAAGGACTGTCAATGGCTGCATGGATAAGCATTTGTCAGTTGATCCAAGCATGAGAAGTGCCATCCGGGGGATGGGCGTAGCTCGGATGCAGTCAGACCGGAGTGGGCGCGGAGCGCCTGCCCTTATCTCGGTGGGGAGATTGCCCGGGCGTGGGTCTTCCTCCGTTCTGACGTTCGGGCCTTCCGAGCCTAAGGGCCGCCGAGGAAGGATGGGATCCTGAGTGTTCTTTATTGGGCTTTTATGGCCGAAGTGGGCCCGAGAGGGCTGTCACTTGGATGAGCTGAGCCTCGCTCGGTCCTGATGGGCCTAGTTTGACTGCTATTAATCGGGCTACAGAAATCCCCCTCTCCATGACTGTTGGGAAAATTCACCCGTAATTAATTGAAAAATCGTAACTTCATCTTTATTTTATGAAATGACCTGAAACCAAGGCCATAATTTCGAATGGGGTGTTAGCTACAACTTCTCTGTTGAGGTCGAGGCCAAATTCTGCCTGGACTCTATAGTTATACTCAAATTACCTTGGGCTACTGAAAGGTCGCGGCTGGAAAGAGGGAGAATAAATGTTAATATTGTGAAAATCATAACGTGTTATAGGGATAATGAAATTCAATGAAACTATGACCTAAACTTAGATCAAGAAGCCCTCTTGATTTTATCTGAAGACGTCCCAACCTGAATATCGACGGAAGAGCACGTACACTCGCATTTATGACTAGGTAGACGAAGGGTCACAACTGAAATAGGGGAAAATAAATGTTAATATTTTAAAAATCATAACTCGGGCTAGAAATGACAAAATTCGATGAAACCACAACTCAACGTTAGATCAAGAAGTCCTCTTGATTTCATCTGAAGATGTCCTAGCCTGAATCTCGACACAAGTGCACGTCCAACAGAATTTATGATCAGAGGTCGAAAGGTGACACCTGTTCAAACTCGAAGAGGTGCTTATCATTAACTCCTCTTCAAACCTGTGACCTTGGAGCTTGTTGGAGCCTTGAGGAACGTGGGTAAACCCTTGGACGGCTTGATAACTATATAAGGAGGTGGGTTTCAAGGGTGATACACCTTTAACAACCATTCCCATCAACCCTCCACCACCTTCTAGCTTTCTTAAGTAAGAAGAGAGTGAGGGACCTTGACTCTTCGGGGGCGGACCATCTGGTTCGTGGGTGGACCATCCAATTCGTGGGTGGACGATCCGGCGTGTGGAGAACGATCCTGCAGCGCCCCAGGATTCAGGGGGGAAAAGCTTTAGGAGGATTTGGGGTGTGGATATCATCCCTGGATCGTCGGTTTATCATTTTGAAGGTAGGCACCTATCCTCAAATCTTAGGGGGTCAATGATGCATTAAAATGATTTCAAAATAGTTTCTATATGCTAAAGAGGGATTAAGGGTATGTGGGATTGACTACCTTGTTTATTTTCTAACTTTCCCATCAAGTTATGTGTTTTTGTGAGGCTTATCAGAGTTTTAACTAAAAATACAATAGATGTGTCGACACTTCTCATAGATGTGCTGACACTTCCCATGGATGTGCTGACACTTCCCATGGATGTGTCGACACTGCCCCTTGAGAAACTGCTGAATGTGTTGACACTGCCCATGGATGTGCTGACACTTCCCATGGATGTGTCAACACTGTCCCTTGAGAAACTACTGGATGTGTTGACACTTCCTATGGATGTGTCGACACTTCCCATGGATGTGTCGACACTGCCCCATAAGAAACTGCTGGATGTGCTGACACTTCGCATGGATGTGCTGACACTTCCTTTGGACTGGTCGACACCCTGGGACTCTGTCCATAATTTCCAGAAACATGGAAAAAGAGAGTTTTTGGAGGTCATATTAATTAAAAAAAATCTGAAAAAATAGAAAATGATAGAGTGCTAAGTTACTAAACCACTATAAAATTTTCATGCTCATAGAAATTCTGCATTTATAGTTATGGTTCATTTTCTACGCATGTGTAGGGTTGACAGGTCGACACTTCCTTTGGACAGGTCGACACCCTGGGATTTTGTCCCCAATTTCTAGAAACATGGAAAAAGAGAGTTTTGAGAGGTCATATTAATTAAGAAAAATCTGAAAAATTAAAAAATAGTAGAAGGATAAGTTATTAACCCACAGTAAAAGTTTCATGCTCACGAAAATTCTGCACTTGTGGTTATGTTATGTTTTCTTGTAACCTGTAAATAAATCTTTGCTCTTTTATTCGATAACCTGATCATGTTCGACAACAAATAAGCTTATGATTGTGATTTTTCCACTTAAACCATTGGATGCATGCTTGCTATGATAAAAGTATCATGCTAGTATTTGTAAAAATGTGTATGAATGTGAATGCAAATACGATATGAATGTTATGAATGGAAACAGCAGTATTCTGTGAGATAGGACTTCGGTCCCTTTGTTGGACGGCCCTGGAATCAAAATTCAGACTTCGGTCCCTTTGTGGGGTGGTCCTTGCTGTGGGCCTCTGGAATCAAAATCCTATTGATTCAGTCTTCGGTCCCATTGTGGGGCGCCCTTTGTGGGATGGCGATACGTAACGCCACTGGGCCACAAGAATCTAGGTGGGAGTTCGCTCTCGGGTCTGTGCAGTACTCTTTTATTTGTTTGTTTGTGGGCCTCCTGTGTTTTCGGCAACTATTTGTTTCTATGACTAACGAAAATGTGATAATGTGTAATTGCTCATTCACCGTGGTTTTAGCGCATGCATAGGTACCTTATATGTTAGTTGAAGAATATGTATTTTCCTCATATGAGTTATTTTAAGCAAATGATAATGAATGGATTATGTCATTATTAATATTTGAATTATGTATATAATTTGGTTATACAAATGCAAGTTAACCCAGTTTGTTTAGGCTGCCTACTGAGCGTCACACTCACCCCTTTGTGACACACGTTTTCAGGAGACATAGAGAAGGAGATTGAGGAGGAAGATACAACTGAGGAGTAGTGCTAGTTTTTTTCTTAAAAAACTAAAGTTGATACTTGCAAGGGGGGAGAAAGGAGAGGGGGTTCATCTCTTCATTGCGGAAGAAGATGAAAACACTATCCCGGCCACCAGGCAAGTGATTTTCATATATGAAAGCAGAAAAAGGAAAGGGGTACAGGGGGGAGGGGAAATGCCCAAAGAGGGGCAAGAGGCGGACAAGGCCAAAGGCCCAAGAAAGCATAAAAAGGCAAAGAGGACCCAGGCGTGGGTAGAAACAAAAGCCCCAGAATCCACAGAAGAAACATAGCCCCTACAAATAGGAATCTTCGTCGAAGACCCCTTCAGAGTCGGACGAGAACACAGAACGGACACCGCGCTGACGGCCCGGAGAGCAAGGCCAATCAAGAGGATCAACCTCCGAACCAATCAAGAGGAGTAGTGCTAGTTCATTGTTCGTCTGGGTATGTTGTGGATAAATGTTTCTCTTATATGTACGATTATAGGGTGATGAGCCTATGTGGACTCATGTTTATGTTGGAACAATGGACATGTACTCTCTTATGGAAATTATGAATGGTTGAGATGTTACCTACATTTCTTGTAATCTGTGGTTTCTCTCTCTCTCTCATACGTGTGTATGCATGTTTTTATAATTGTGCTTCCGCGATACGTGCGAAGTAATGTCTCGAGGTCCGATGAAAGAAAAAAAATATCCATAATTTGGGGAACGGATCTTGGGGTGTTACAGAGTGGTATCAGAGCACGAGAGACAAACCATGGTTACAACCATTCCGATTGTCCATGTAGTAGAAGAAGAAATAGGCTAGAATAAAAAGGGGTAGAGTAGGTTTAGAACCTATATAAAGGGGTAGAGTCGGTGTAGAACCCATATATAGAATAGGGCCTCCGTAAAAGCTTTTTGGATAAAGTGATTTGACCTTACTATTTTTCCACTTGTCTGCCTAGAAAGTAGAGAACAATCTTCTGCCATGAGAAGGGCCCCAAAGACCCTTTTGGATCTCGCGCCAAATGATTGGCATCGAAGGCATGAACTCTCCTCACATGCTGCTTACATGTTCAACCGTATGTCTATACACCCTGTCCATTTCGTAGCCTTACTGGCCATTTTACAGCCTCGAAGGACTATTTATCTACCTTGTAAGCCATTTGTCACCACTGAGCATCTATCTATAACCCTTAGTCTTCAGATGAGCGTCGTTGCTGCTTCCACTAGACGACATTAATGTAAATGGCCTTGGCATCGACGCAACGAAGAGAAATGTGAAGGCTTCACTGCTACAATGCATTTCTCACCATTACTCAGTCATTTTTAGCTTTGTCGACCATTTGTCACTCTTACCTAGACCCATTTATCAACAAGGGGGACTTATTTGTCACCCTTAACTGATATTATACACCCTTAGCTGACCATTCTTCAGCGATGACATGCATTTGAGTCTGCTTTAAGATTTCGACTTTTCTGACCATTTCTTTGACCAAATACAAAGCTGTCTTCACAAAACTCATTGATCATAAATTAACATTATCAAAATTAATTAAAAAATGAATAGACATATTAAGTTAGGTTTTAATCAATATCCATGTATAGGTTCACCGAGGAGCAGAAGGCGATGGGCAAGAGGCCTAGATAGGCAGGAGAGAAGCAGGACAAGGGGAAGGTAGCACGCCAGGAACCAATGCCAAGGAACAGGCTGGGGGTTCCATTATGCGTCCATTGTTGGCGCAACCATCTGGGGTAGGAGTGCCGGAAGATAAATGGCAAGTGCTATGAATGCGGTGAGGCTAGACATTTTACAAGGAACTGCCCTACGAAGGCTCGGCAAAAGCCAGTACCGCAGCGGGAGAAGATTTAGTACAGAGGACGAGTTCATGCACAAATGAAAGAAGAGGCAAATCATATCCCCACCATAGATGAAGGTACACTTCTTGTGGATAATGTTTATGCAAGGGTTTTGATCGACCCCCGAGGAGGACTACACACACATTTATATCCACTAGTTTTGCTAGGTAACCGAAGAACAGACCCCAAGTCCACACCAAGCTTGTGATCCCTATTATAGAGGTCAAAAATAATGGAAGGATATTGCTAGGGGAAGCATACCTCCTAGATATGGCCTAGCGTGTCTCCATGGGGAGAAAACCCTAAAACTGACCTTCCAAGAGGCATGGTATGAAATGAACAATCCTGCCTGACATAGTTGCAGCAAGGAGGGCTGTCCAGGACACCATCAAGGTCTGGTTAAGATATTTGTCAGCCCTAGACTTCAAGAAACTGATATCTAGGATCATACTTTTCCTGTCCCTAACATATTTAATGCCTATTAAGATATCTCATTATGTTGATGCCATGGATTTTAGACCATGATACACATTTGCATACTTTAAACTGACAACCTTGCTTCTCAACTAGCTGCAAAATGCTTATCAAAGTTTAGAAGGGGGTTCTGCTGTGGTTCATAGTGATAGTTTTACCATGAATAATAACGTCCATTCAGCATTGATCGACAGTCTGGCTTCCCCACCGTTTGCATCAATGGGTTTGCCCCGTTCCTCACCAAGTTAGTTTTGAAGTTTTGAGTTGCATGCGGTATGAAATCGTTCCCCCATTTTTTAGATTGTTAAGCGGGTAGGCTTTAACATGGAGTTACAGGCTTTGTAAAGCTCAGTCATTCCAGTTCATATGTTTAAGAAAAATTGAAGGGGAGAACCATGTGTTCCTAAAGGTGTCTCTCCCAAGGGAGTCATGCGATTCAGGGAGAGGGGCAAGCTTGGTCCTAGATATATCGGACCTTTCGAGATTCTGCAAAGGGTGACAAGGTGGCTTATTGACTTGCACTTCCGCCAGCTCTAACGCATGTGCATCCGATCTTTCACGTCTTTATGCCCAGGAAGTATGTCCCGGATTCCCCACATGTTATAGGGTACAAGCCCTTGGACGTTTGAGCAGATCTATCTTCTATGGAGCAGCCCAGTGAGATCATAGACTGGAAGGAATAGGTATTGGGGAATAAGACCATCCGGCTGGTGAAAGTCTTATGGATGAATTCTCATTCCGAGGAAGCAACTTGGGAGACGGAGGACCAGATGCACCATGAATACCCCCAACTATTCGATGAGTAATTTTTCTTAAAAATAAATTTCTTGAGTTAATTTCGAGGATGCAATTATTTTTAAGGGGAGGGAGGATGTTATGACCACCAATTGGGCATTGGCCCAATTGTGTACAATTTGGGCCCATGAACTTAATGAGCTAGAAATCTAAACAGATTATTAAAAAACCTTTAGAAAACACATAACTCAACTTAGGAAGATCAGAATTAGGAGAAATCAAAACCCATGCAACAACCATTGGGTAAGGAATAACTTCTGTGAAGAGTATAACTTCTGAAAAATAGGCCTAATAGGGGTTAAGAGGGAGTTTATGAAAATAGGTCGAAACAGTTACAGAAAAATGGTCACCCATTTAAATAAGAATATCTTGGCCCACAATCAACCAAATGAGATGAAACTTGGCCCATTAGAAAGACTGGACCCTTGACCCAAACTCTTCTATTGAAGTGGAAATCCAATTCGCATCAGAACCCAAGATTCTGAGCCTTTGGCTGCCAGCTGTCATAGAGAGGTGTGACTGTTAGGCAAATTCACACATAATTAATTGAAAAATCACAACTTCATCTTTATTTTATGAAATGACCTGAAACTAAGGCCATAATTTCGAATTGGGTGTTAACCACAACTTCTCTGTTGAGGTGAAGGCCAAATTCTGCCTGGACACTATAGTTATACTAAAATTATCTTGGGCTACTGAAAGGTCACGGCTGGAATGAGGGAGAATAAATGTTAATATTGCGAAAATCATAACTTGTGATAAGGATAATGAAATTCAATGAAACCATGACCCAAATTTAGATCAAGAAGTCCTCTTGATTTTATCTGAAGACATCCCAGCCTGACTCTCGACGGAAGAGTATGCCCACTCACATTTATGACTAGGTAGACGAAGGGTCGTGACTGAAATAGGGGAAAATAAATATTAATGTTTGAAAAATCATAACTCGGGATAGAAATGACAAAATTCTTTGAAACCACAACTCAAAGTTAGATAACGAAGTCCTCTTGATTTCATTTGAAGATGTCCTAGCCTGAATCTCTACGGAAGTGCATGTCCAACAGAATTTATGATCGGAGGACAAAAGATCACACCTGTTCAAAGTCGAAGAGGTGCTTATCATCAACTCCTCTTCAAACCTACAACCTTGAGGAATGTGGGTAAACCCTTGGGATGCTTGAGAACTATATAAGGAGGTAGATTTCAAGGGTGGTAAACCTTTAGCAACCATTCCCATGAACCCTCCACCACCTTCTAGTTTTCTTACGTAAGAAGAGAGTGAGGGACCTTGACTCTTCGAGGGCGGACCATCCGGTTCGTGGGTGGACGATCCGGCGTGTGAAGGATGATCCTGCAGCGCCCCGAGGTTGAGGGGGGAAAAGTTTTAGGAGGATTTGGGGTTTGGATATCATCCCCAGATCGTCGGTTTATCATTTTGAAGGTAGGCACCTATCCTCAAATCTTAGGGGGTCAATGACGCAGTAAAACAATTTCAAAATAGTTTCTATATGCTAAAAAGGGATTAAGGGTATGTGGGATTGACTAACATGTTTATTTTCTGACTTTCCCATCAAGTTATGTGTTTTTGTGAGGCTTCTCATAGTTTTAACTAAAAATATAGTGGATGTGTTGACACTTCCCATGGATGTGCTGACACTGTCCATGGATGTGCTGACACTTCCCATGGATGTGTCGACACTGCCCCTTGAGAAATTGTTGGATGTGCTGACACTGCCCATGGATGTGTCGACACTTCCCATGGATGTGTCGACACTGCCCCTTGAGAAACTGCTGGATGTATTGACACTCCCATGGATGTGTCGACACTGCCCCTTGAGAAACTGCTGGATGTGCTGACACTTCGCATGGATGTGCTGACACTTCCTTTGGACAGGTCGACACCCTAGGACTCTATCCCCAATTTCCAGAAACATGGAAAAAGAGAGTTTTGGGAGGTCATATTAATTCAGAAAAATCTAAACAATTATAAAATGGTAGAAGGCTAAGTTAGTAAACCATTGTAAAAATTTCATGCTCACAGAAATTCTGCATTTGTAGTTATGGTTCATTTTTTACGCATGTGTAGGGTTGACAGGTCGACAATTCCCTTGGACAGGTCGACACCCTGGGACTCTGTCCCCAATTTCTAGAAACATGGAAAAAGAGAGTTTTGAGAGGTCATATTAATTTAGAAAAATCTAAAAAATTAGAAAGGGTAGAAGGATAAGTTATTAACCCACAGTAAAAGTTTCATGCTCACGGAAATTCTACACTTGTTGTTATGTTATGTTTTCTTGTAATATGGAAATAAACCTGTCCTCTTTTATTCGATAACCTGATCAAGTTCGACAACAAATAAGCTTATGATTGTGATTTGTCCACTTAAACCATTGGATGAATGCTTGTTATGATAAAAGTATCATGCTAGTATTTGTAAAAATGCGTATGAATGTGAATGCGAATACGATATGAATGTTATGAATGGAAACAACAGCATTCGGTGAGATAGGATTTCGGTCGCTTTGTGGGACGGCCCTGGAATTAAAATTTAGACTTCGGTCCCTTTATGGGGCAGTCCTTGCTGTGGGCCTCTGGAATCAAAACCCTACTGATTCAGTCTTCGGTCCCATTGTGGGGCGACCTGTCACGCCCCGAGATTATGCAGCGGAAACAATCGGGAACGCGAATAGCCGGCATGGTAAGCCTCTTGCAAGCAAGAATAATAAGAGCGCAATAACAATCACCCAAAGTAATTGCACAATAATTTACTCAAACCTTCACTTTTATTTCATATCAATAATCCTAATTCAAGTACACAATATTCCACTTTTTCTAGACTCAATAAAAACAAAATTATATATAATGACTCAATCTAGGCATACTTTGACAATTCTAGGTCTTCTCTCGATTCCATGTTTCCTTTAATCACTCTCGGACCCATCACTAGAATGACCTGAATCCGAATCTGACCCACTGGTACTTCCTGAAAAGATTGGAAAATTGGTAATAAGCACACTTGCCCAGTTGGTATCTTCGCATCAACATGATTGGCAATGTTAAAGTAATTAATATCTTTAGCTCTAAGGAAAAAGATAAATCATGCAAATACGATCAAACATGCGATTAAAGCCAAGGTAACAAGATATAATCAAGCTTGAGGTATGAGAATATGAACTGAGTATAATCCATCAAGAATGTAACAATGGCCTTTCATGAAACAAGAATGTAACAAGAATGTACTAGCAAGTCATGTAACAAGAACTTAAGTACCTTTTGCTAAATATTAAGTACTTCATGTATCAAGTCCGTGTGGTCTGTGGATTTTCACTTATTTATAAAGAAAGTACTCCCAGCGCAATGCGACGCCAGTAGCATCATACCTGTGGGGGATGAGAATCTTTTCTGTTAAAGATATTATTATCTTTAGTTAGGGCATGCCAGTCACTAGGTGATGAATTTATTATGCGCTCAATCTGACCCGAGTCGGGCCAGAGTGCAGTTCGTGTCGGGACCGAAAGTCTGCCATACCATAAAGGCTATGACATTAATTACATCCTCCAATAAGAATGAAAACCTCTGATTAATTGCCGAGATAAATAGTCGCCCGAGGATGAAAATAGAGTGCAAGATAATGCAGATGATGATGAAGCCTCTAAGGCCGCATGGGAGAATTCGTTGGTTATTTTCTTAGTCATACGAAGCAGACATGGTTCATTAAGTTCGAGCCCTCGGTACGAGGTGGAGAACGTAGGTACGGAGACCACCATCACACATGGCTAGGGCTCCCGGTCGGGCATGACCCGGCCTACCATCGATGCCATTTGATATACCGAGGTCTCATTCAAATAAGCATGCATTAATGAGACACGTAAGAATGCCATCTATATCTGATGCATGAACTAGCAAATGCATGACGACAGATGATTTCAACTTGAAGAGTTTCTTTTATTTGATTTATGATTAACTACGTTGACCGACGCAAGCCGTGGAAGGCGAGGATTGGCTCGAGAACGAGAAGAGAATTAAACGGCGCGACAAGCGCACTTTTATTCAAAATCGACGTGAGGTAGCATAGGTATAAGGGTTATACAACGCGGGGTAGCGTAGGAGTAGCGGTTAAAATGGCGCGGTGGGGTGAAGGTCTTAACCGGCGCGCCCAGCCCTGGGCGCGCCCGGTGTCGGCCAAATAAAACTCAAGAGTTTTGAGTGTGAAGCTATTCCGACGCCGGGGGGGGGGGGACCGCGCCGGATTAGCTAATTTTTGAGATATTTTTGAGTATTTTGAGTTTATTTAGTTTATTAAGGTCCAGGATGCCCTTGAGACAGGGTTGAGACTCATGCGAGGTTCATACTCGAGCACGGAAGTTAATTGTTTTGAAAACATATCTTATTAAGCCCAAACAATGAGGGCATTTAGTTAATAAGTCTGGAGAATTTTTTGTAGCACCTCCCCCTCTCTAGAGGATTATGGGGGAAAAGCGGAGGCATACCCACGGATGAGGTAAGCTCGTTAATGCCGGGTGACAAAACGGCGGCCGGCAGACCCAAACGGATAGGAAACCCCAAGGACTAGCCTACTAGGGGCACCATCGTTCTGTGGGTTCAGCACAATCGGATAAGGTGACCAATGAGGGAGGTGAGTACCCCGAGGGCTAGCCTACGAGGGGGACACGACCCATAGTCGACGCATAATCCGGAAAAGGGATGACCAACAGGGAAGGAAACCCTGAGGGCCAGCCAACGAGGGGCACACATCCCATAGTCACCGCAATATCCCTAAGGATAGTGGATTTGATATCAGGTCAAAACCCCTGTCAATGTTCACCTCCTGGCCCATAGGGGATTCGTATCATGAATGGACATGACCCTTTGACCCCGTGGTGATTTAGAGATGTTGATAGTGAATGTCCCCCCTCCCCGGTTACAGATTGTCATTCTCAGGAAAATAAAACACAGTAGTGTAATCCGTGCACATGATAAGAAGGTCGTTCAGTCGTTACACTGTCCGCGCTTAGTCATAGACCAAGGGAAGCTAGATGGTTAGAAGGTTAGCATAGGTCGACAGGCTGGCCTCCGGAACCAGCATGTTAGCATATGACCTATGTAGATTGAGAGGGGAAAACACTTAAACAATCAACATGCAGTATACAAAGAAAGTGATGATGCCAGAGAGACCTTTGCTCAGCTTGTAGGGACGGCCCTGTTTCCTCCAGTCCATGATTAGGAGAGGAGAGGTAAAGAGGAACCGGTCTCGGGATTGACCAGAGAAGCACATTTGTGTATGCTTCTGGCATCACATATCCCTAATGAGCTGGAGAGAGCTTGGTATGAGCATCTTAACACAAAGAAACCCCGGGGATGGGGGGTGACATCAATATAGCCCTAAGGAGAACCAGGGTGTACTCGGTATCATGAAATAAAACTCGACATTCACACACGAGGCGGTTGGACATGTGAATCGAGGGAAGAGTAAGGGAAGCATATACAACATTGAATATTATTCATTTCATCATTGGGAAAGGAAAGCCGTAGAACATCATAAGCATTCGGCGTGGCCCGACGTTGTCGCTCGGAAGCCGCTTCATCCATTACAACAACGGGATTACATAGGAGGAATAGATAGGGAGATGGTGAGGGGGGGAGATAGGCTCATATCATCGTCCCTCCCCCCTCACTTACACTATATCAGGGGAAAAATAAGAGGGGGATCGTCGGGAGAAAACCACCGGAACCCACCTAAGTTTTGCCATGAAAAGTAGAGTATCGGATTGGCGTTTCTTCTCCGGCTCAAGAGCTATTCAGGCAAGCAGATAGGGGAGGACGGCGGCGGGATCGCACTCAGTAGAAGCCCTACTTCTCTCCCAAGACTCCCCTCTCTCTCGAACGAACGGCCATGCCTCTTCTATTGTCTTCTTTTTGTTTGCCCTCTCTCTCTTCTTCGAATTCTGTCCACTGTTCGCTCTCTTCTTCTTACTCGGTCAAACCAAGTAGCATTTATATAGAAATGGCTTATTACGGCGTGAGGATTGTGCGCCGGGAGAAGGCTCCTTCACCATTTTATGCGTCGGGTAAGAGGGCGATGAGAATAGGGGGTGCGCCGGTGAAAGGGCGCACCAGATAAGCCTCGCTTGCCTAACACGGGTTAGACAGTGGGTCCCAGACTGGTTTCGGGAGTCACCGTGACCATTCATCTCACCGCGGTCTTGCAAAACCTTGGTGAGAAATCCTAACGAAGCTTTCGGGTCGACGTATGTCGTGCACCTTCAGCTTGAACACGCGGGTCTTCCGCTGACACGGCCTTCGACACTGTGGTTCGTGCTGCTGGCTTGGCCTGACTCGTGCTCGAAGCTTTTTTGGGTGGTGGAATACCACCTAGGATGTTTTCACCCTGACTGGGTGATCATTTGGTCACTAGCGTACCCAATATACTGAGAAGCCGCACCCATGCTAGGTAATCGGGGTCTTCTACTAACAGAGCCTTCGGTCCCTTGTTCTGAAGGGTCAAGAGCATTCTTTCACCTTGGGAGGATCTTTCATTCAGGTGGTGGGCCCCCAGGTATACCCTTGTCCTTGGTCAGACAACGTATGTGGTTTATGCGGCACGACTGAGTCGACACTGGTTCATTGGGCTAGCTTGATGACGCTGCCGGTTGGTTGTAAATTCATCTCGATTCTCCTGAGGTGAAGTCCCCGGTGTTCATACTGGGTGACCTAAGGCTCTGGCAGCTTGAGAAGACCTCAGTGTATTGATCTTATTCGGCTTCTCTGCTTCAGTGGGCCGCATCATTTATCTTTGAGGCTTGATCGCCATTGAGCATCTTTTGAGTGCCAACAAATGCCCCCCAGCCGCGGGTGTTGCGAGCAAGGCACGAGCAATGCAGGACCAGCGGATGAGCTCTGTCTAGGTAGATTTCTGTCTAGACGACAGGAGCTTGTAATGGGCCCTTAAATCGGCACGGATGCTAATCCGGCGCGGTCATGGGATTGTTAATACGGTGCGGGGTAATCGGCGCGCCCTCTTGGTTTGGAAGTTAATTCGACGCGCTCTTACTGGCGCACCTTTTGCTTAAGAGGGGTTGATATGGCACACTAAATAGCGTGGTAGATTAACCAAAGGGGGGGCTTCCATACATAGACCCCTCTTCTTTGATTTTTCTTGAAGCCAATTCATTTGCACAGTTTCTTTCTCTCTCCTCCCTTCTCCTTCCCACGGCGCCGAGCGAGCGAGGTTTGGGCGGCGTCCTTCGACGGGTGAGGGAGAGTCTTTGCCCTTCTATTCTTGGGATATGAATCCCTTTTCCTATGCCCCAGGAGGCTCCTAGTGGGGCTTGCCCTCGGAGCTATTCCCCTGGGTGTTCCGTTTCGGCCTCGGTGCGACACCCACGGCCTATTTTAGGGACCGTCTCTTGATGGACGTGTTCCGCTTCTTTCTAGCAATCTCCCGGGCTGGGGAGGCTCTGCCAAAATTTTGTCAGAAATCTTGTTTCTCAATATGATGTGACACAACCTAGGACTTAAACAAACAAGCACAATCGCAATCAAACGAACCGATATCGGCGACCGCTCACCCGATGCTCACCAAGACCAAGGGTAACTTGGCAATGCCAAGTGGAGGTTGTGTGGGCTGGGCCCTTGCTGGTACTGGGCCAGCAAGGCCTAAGTTGATTCCCAAGGGTAATGGCAGC
This sequence comes from Amorphophallus konjac, assembly GCA_022559845.1. Classification (NCBI taxonomy): domain Eukaryota; kingdom Viridiplantae; phylum Streptophyta; class Magnoliopsida; order Alismatales; family Araceae; genus Amorphophallus; species Amorphophallus konjac. The sequence goes on from CM040118.1 coordinate 339,094,183, forward strand.
CCAATTCAAGGGAGCCGCCGTCGTGCCGAGGGCACGGGTTCCACTCTTTTCCCACGGTGATCACTTATAGCAAAAGAGCTTAAGGATCGGGCTCTCATTCACGGCCAGCGGAGTTTATGAACTAATATTGAAAGAATAAGCACAAATTAGAGCAATGTTTGGAGCACTTACTCGACCGGTTTGAAGAAACCGGTCCCGCTCGGAGACGAGGGCGAGCGGGGAGGCGGGTGGATCCCCACACGCCGCGTCGGGGTAGCTTGACCTGCCCAAATGATTACAATACTACACCTCTCGCAGGAGGGGGATCTTGGGGTGGGGGTTAAGTGATATTACAACTAAAACTACCTCCACATAGGGAGGGGCCTTCAGCCGGCCAAGCGGGGAGGGGAACTTGAGAGAGGAACACCGAAGATGGGAGGTCGCCGGTTCTGTCCACGTTCTGTGGGTGCTGACAGATGATCGAAGAAATGGTTGCTCTGACTGATGCTGAATTTTTTTGGGGATGAAACCACCTGAAAAATATTCATAGGAGGCCAGGGAAGTCGTCCAAATTTTTTTGATTTCTTATGGCGCCGACACTGGTCTGGGTGGAGGCCCGAGCAGGGAAGCAGATTCTTGGACTGGCAGCTTCTGGCGGCCAACAGCAGGTTGCAGAGGATGCCCCGTCAGCTCCCGAACTTAGAATCAAGCACCGCTGGAGTTTTTGGAATCTTGTACGAGTCCTCTTCGCACAAAAACTGATGGGGAAACCAAAAAAAGCCGAAGAAGACCAGGGGACTCTGAACACTGATGACAGGTCGGTGCAGGCTGTGGGAAGCTGAACCGTGTACCCGAGGGAGAAAAATGATAACTATGGCCCACGGACGTCAATAGAAGTTCCACTTCTTGATTCTGAAAGTAGACAGGAAGAGGAACAACTTTGCAGAAGAACATGTGGCCTGAATCATCCAAGGTTTGTCGTGGCAGAGCTTCTACTATGGCTCAGGTGCTCAGCAGGGGCAGCTCTGCGCAGTTGTAGGAGAACGGATCTCCCGGTCAGCTCGGAGCTCAGAAGGGGACGAGACCACCGTCGTTGCGAAGAAGATAGGTAGATGCTTCCGTGGATACCTCTTGAGCCTTCAGATTCTTTGGGATGTGGTCGGGGTTGCCTCTGCAAACTGCTACTCTTCTGCTGCCAACGAACTGAAAACCGGAGGTTGAAGATGGTGGGGGGAAATGGGATATATGGGAGGGGAAATTGAGGTGGATGAGTGTGGGGAGAACCCTGGCTGTGAGGGGGTCTAGGAGGGGGTGTTCCAAGGTGTGGGAGGGGAAGAATAGGGTCTGGAAGGGGGTCTAACAGGTGGTGGGAGGAGGAGCTACGAATTTGGGCTTGGAGGGAGAAGGAGGAAGGTGGGGGGGGCACAAGTGGGCGGAGGGCATGTGGGTTTGAATTTTATTTAATGTGGGGTGGTCAATGGTGGTCTTGGGGATGGGAAGAGGTGCCTTGGGAAGGTGGTGGGCTGCTTTGGGTAGTGGGAAGGGTGCTTGGGGAAGTGGGTGGGGTAGTTGGGGGTTGGGAGGTGGAGCTAGGATTGGTGGAAGCTCTCTTGGGACTAGGGGGTGGAGTAATGGGATGTGTGGGGAAGGGGAGTGGTCTTTAATGGGGGTAGGTGGGAGAGTGGTGGTTGGGAAGGGAGGAGAGAGAAAATTTTTGAAATTGGGTGTGGAGGAGAGAGAAAGGGGAGTGAAAAAGAGAGATTAAGAGAGGGATGAGTGGGGAATCTCTCCCCTAGGGTCTCTCACCCAAAAAATGGAATCTCTCCACTAGATAAGAAGTGTAAACTCTCAAAATGGCAAGTTTTTCATTCATTGATTCATTAGTTCAAATTGAGGAAATGGGGTCATATATATAGGCAACCCACATTTCTACAAAAGACCTTGACTCTTAACACAATGACAAATAACCAAGGGAAGGGGGGGTGCCCTTGGGCCAAGCCCAATGAATTGGGCCCATAAACTAATCTATCAACATAATGACACTTAACCTAGGTAAATGACTCATTAACCTATTTACAAGACTCAAATAAAAGGAAAATTACATAATTATGACTCAAAGAAAATATGAAAGTTACATGAATTGACTTAGAAAAATGTGACGGATGTAATGGAACCATGCTGGCGGGCAACCGGGGTTTTGAAAATATATGGGGCGAGAGATGCCCCCATCATACTCCCGGGGTGCGGAGAACTCGACTCCGTCGAGTAAGAGTCCTTCCCTCCTCGGAGGGTGTAGAAGTGGTATCACCCACAAGTCTTCCGAACGAGACCGATCCATCCACCTGCCGAGATAGCGCTCGTATACCTTGCTCCTGGTGGTAGTGACATGTTCACCCAATATTCATTCAATGCGCTCACGCTGGACTCTCTTGGCTGGTGGTCTCTCCTCTCGGGTGGGTGCTCTCTCAACAGGAGGAATAGGCTCAATATTCTCACTGGGTACCACCGGGGGCCCCTTATATGGCACTAGGTCGGCTACATTGAATGTGGGACTTACTCCATACTCTTCGGGAAGATCTAACTCATAGGCATTAGTGCCAAGGCATCTCAAAACCCATAAGGGACCCGCCCCATGATGCCTCAACTTAGAGATGGCTCTCGGGGGGAGCCTTCTCGTCCTCACCATCACAAAGTTACCCACGTGGAATTCTTGGTGCCATCGATGAGAGTTGGCTTGCCTTTTATGAGTCTCATTCTTTTTGCTTATGTGCTTGCTAAGGTTTTCATGTAATTTTGTGAATGCTGACATTCTAGGGGTGATGGGTGGACCTGGGCAACCAAAAGTAGACCAATCATGCTTTGATGCCAAGAAGACTTTGATGGAATTTGGAGGGCCGGGGCAACCATATGTGGACTTATCATGCAATGTTGTCATGTAGACTTTGGTGGGCCAAGGTGGGCCGGGGCACCCATAGGTGAACCTATCATGTAAAGTGGTGATGAATGTAGGGGGACCCGGACATCCGTAGATGCTTTTGACATGCTTAAGACCCATGATAAATGAAGGTGGACCAATACATCCGAATATGGTCCACTCATGCTTTCTACTTGACATGTGGGTGGTATGAATGAATGGACCCCTCATGGTGTTCATGCCAAGTGGTGTGGTAAGCCTAGACACATGCATATTTTTCCTAAGGGGGACTTCCATGTGTATAGGTGTGGGACAACCTTTGAACTCCCATTGGAAAGGATCGAACAGATCTAAGAATGTGGTCATCATGGGGTGGAGCACAACCTCATTACCTAGGGATATGTGGCCCAAGGTCATGGCTCCCAAGATGTAACCCAGGTCTAGGATGGAGTGGATTGGGTCAAACATGGTGAGTTGGTGTAGGGAAAGGTGGGTGGTGGATAAAGTGTTTGGGTCACACGAGTCTCTTGACTCCCATTGGAATGGATCAAAGGGGTCATGGAAAGGTCTTCCTAGAGGGAGGTACTCTATGTCTTCAAGGTTCCCAAATTGTGAGTCATCCTCCTCTAAGGTAATTGGGCCAAGGTTTCTAGTTGGTTGACTGATCAAAGTATTTGGGATCTCAATGGTAGGGGAGTGGATCGAGATGGGTTCTTCTACCATAGGGAGAAGGAAAAGGAGGTCGCTAGTGTAGCAACCAATGGTAAGACCGAGGTGATTGACCCGATGCATAGGTGTAGGAGGCCAAGGCTCCTAGGTTGTTCGGCCATAGGGGTCAACATGCTAGTGAACTCAATTTGCCATGCTAAGCCTCTAAGAAAATCCTCTAAGGTCTCTACTTGATAAGATGCTTGGATTGTGGTGTGATAAGAGGAGATGGGCACTATGGGATGGTTTTCCTTCATGGGTGGGAAATCGTGGGCCGTGATCTCTCTTATTGGGCTCTTCTTTATCCAACTAACAAGGGTTTCCCCTAAGATGAGATTGACTCCAACTAGAGATGGTGATGTAAGGTGAAGACCCTCGTGTGTTGTTTCTTCTTCAATTTGGGCTTGGGTTTCCTCCAAGGTGGAGAGTGGGTTTGGAGTGTTCACCACTATGGGGTGGGATATGGGTTCTTCTTCCAAGGAGGTGAGAGGGGCTTTTGAGGGTGTGGTGATGATTGGGGCATGGTGTATCCGGGGTGGTAGGTAGTGGGAAACTTGGGTTAGGATAGGTGAGGGTAGTAGTGGAGGCTTTGGTGGGAGTTGGATTGGGGTAGGGAGAGGAAGATGGGTGGGTTGAAGGGGTTTGGGTTGATTGGTTTTGGAAGGAGTGTCCCTTTTTGGGGGTGATGGAGAGGTAGTGGTGGGGGTTACCATGGACCTAGGTGGAGAGTTGGCCATGGGGCCCAATTGGGTATGGGGACCTATGGTTGTGGTGTGGACTTGGAGGTGAAGTGTAAATGTAGTGGTTGGGCTGGGAGAGATGGGAAGTGGTAGGGAATGGGTGATTGGGGTCTTGGATTGACCGGGTGGGGATGAAGGAGTTGAAGTGCTCCTTGGGCTTTTGTGATTTGAGTAGGAGGGAGAGGGTTGGAGAGTGTAGGTTTTCCTAAGCTCGACCTTCATCTCATCCCAAGTGCTAATGGGGGCCTCCCTGCGGATCCTTCTTAAACCTTCCACAACTAACCAATGAGTTTTAACTTGTTTGGAGAGGTGTGCCTTGGCTAGCCTCATTCTCCTTTCTTCATTCAAGGGGAAACTTTTAAAGAATTGGTCTAGCGAAATCTCCCAATCTAGGTAAAGGCTTGGGCTGTTGGATCCATCAAAGGCGGGGGTTTTGATTTTCAAGTGTTCTAAAAATATGGTTTCTAGATTTCCCCAAAGGTCACTCTCATTCACTCTTGGTGCATGGCTATTTCCTTCAAGTCGGTCGAGTCGAGACATGATATCTTCAAGCCGATTAAGGACATTAGGTAGGGCTTCTATGATAGAGGTGTTGCTACCCACTTTGTTGGCAATGGAGCTTCCATGAGGATTTGGGCTTCTTGGGAAAGTTGATGGGGATGGATATGACGGGTATGAAGTGGCCATTCTAGTGGACATGGGAGATGCAACCGAGGACTGTAAATGCATAAACATGCCCTAGGACCAACTTGTGGAGAGACAAGTTGTGAACTTGCTCTGATACCAATTGATGTGACACAACCTAGGACTTAAACAAACAAGCACAATCGCAATCAAACGGACCGATGTCGGCGACCGCTCACCCGATGCTCACCAAGACTCGGGGTAACTTGGCAATGCCAAGTGGAGGTTGTGTGGGCTGGGCCCTTGCTGGTAGAGGGCAGCGAGGCCTAAGTTGATTCCCAAGGGTAATGGCAGCCCAATTCAAGGGAGCCGACGTCGTGCCGAGGGCACGGGTTCCACTCTTTTCCCATGGTGATCACTTATAGCAAAGGAGCTTAAGGATCGGGCTCTCATTCATGGCCAGCGGAGTTTATGAACTAATATTGAAAGAACAAGCACAAATTAGAGCAAAGTTTGGAGCACTTACTCGACCGGTTTGAAGAAACCGGTCCCGCTCGGAGACGAAGGCGAGCGGGGAGGCGGGTGGATCCCCACACGCCGCGTCGGGGTAGCTTGACCTGCCCAAATGATTACAATACTACACCTCTCGCAGGAGGGGGATCTTGGGGTGGGGGTTAAGTGATATTACAACTAAAACTACCTCCACATAGGGAGGGGCCTTCAGTCGGCCAAGCGGGGAGGGGAACTTGAGAGAGGAACACCGAAGATGGGAGGTCGCCGGTTCTGTCCACGTTCTGTGGGTGCTGATAGATGATAGAAGAAATGGTTGCTGCGACTGATGCAGAATTTTGTTGGGGATGAAACCACCTGAAAAATCTTCGTAGGAGGCCAGGGAAGTCGTCCAAATTTTGTTGATTTCTTATGGCACAGACACGGGTCTGGGTGGAGGCCCGAGCAGGGAAGCAGATTCTTGGACTGGCAGCCAACAGCAGGTTGCAGAGGATGCCCCGTTAGCTCCCGAACTCAGAATCAAGCACCGCTGGAGTTTTTGAAATCTTGGACGAGTCCTCTTCGCACAAAAACTGACGGGGAAACTAAACGATTCTGGAGAAGACCAGGGGACTCTGAACACTGATGACAGGTCAGTGCAGGCTGTGGGAAGCTGAGCCGCGTACCCAAGGGAGAAAAATGATAACTATGGCCCACGGACGTCGATAGAAGTTCCACTTCTTGATTCTGAAAGTAGACAGGAATAGGAACAACTTTGCAGAAGAACTTGTGGCCTGAATCTTCCAAGGTTCATAGTGGCAGAGCTTCTACTATGGCTCAGGTGCTCAACAGGGGCAGCTCTGCGCAGTTGTAGAAGAACGTATCTCCCGGTAGCTCGGAGCTCGGAAGGGGACGAGACCACCGCCGTTGCGAAGAAGACAGGTAGACGCTTCCGTGGATACCTCTTGGGCTTTCAGATTCTCTGGGATGTGGTCGGGGTCTCCTCTGCAAACTGCTACTCTTCTGCTGCCAGTGAACTGAGAACTGGAGGTTAAAGATGGTTGGGGGAAATGGGGTATATGGGAGGGGAAATGGAGGTGGATGAGTGTGGGGAGAACCCTGGCTGTGAGGGGGTCTAGGAGGGGGTGTTCCAAGGTGTGGGAGGGGAAGAATAGGGTCTGGAAGGGGGTCTAACAGGTGGTGGGAGGAGGAGCTACAAATTTGGGCTTGGAGGGAGAAGGAGGAAGGTGGGGGGGCACAAGTGGGTGGAGGGCATGTGAGTTTGAATTTCCTTTAATGTGGGGTGGTCAATGGTGGTCTTGGGGATGGGAAGAGGTGCCTTGGGAAGGTGGAGGGCTGCTTTGGGTAGTGGGAAGGGTGCTTGGGGAAGTGGGTGGGGTAGTTGGGGGTTGGGAGGTGGAGCTAGGATTGGTGGAAGCTCTCTTGGGACTAGGGGGTGGAGTAATGGGATGTGTGGGGAAGGGGAGTGGTCTTTAATGGGGGTAGGTGGGAGAGTGGTGGTTGGGAAGGGAGGAGAGATAAAATTTTTGAAATTGGGTGTGGAGGAGAGAGAAAGGGGAGTGAAAAAGAGAGATTAAGAGAGGGATGGGTGGGGAATCTCTCCCCTAGGGTCTCTCACCCAAAAAATGGAATCTCTCCACTAGATAAGAAGTGTAAACTCTCAAAATGGCAAGTTTTTTATTCATTGATTCATTAGTTCAAATGGAGGAAATGGGGTCCTATATATAGGCAACCTATATTTCTACAAAAGACCTTGACTCTTAACTTAATGACGAATAACCAAGGGAAGGGGGGTGCCCTTGGGCCAAGCCCAATGAATTGGGCCCATAAACTAATCTATCAACATAATGACACTTAATCTAGATAAATGACTCATTAACCTAGGTACAATACTCAAATAAAAGGAAAATTACATAATTATGACTCAAAGAAAATATGAAAGTTACATGAATTGAGTTAGAAAAATGTGACGGATGTAATGGAACCATGCTGGCGGGCAACCGGGGCTTTGAAAATATATGGGGCGAGAGATGCCCCCATCACATTAACTATTCTGACTTTGTTTATTCTTCTTGTCATGCTTTTTGCAGATAAGATGGCATCTGCTTCTTCTTCTTCAGCTTCCTGCACAGTGGTGACATGGGAGAATGCGAACTCTCTGGACCGGGGCCATGAGCAGCTTGCTGTAATCGCGGAGTCCTCGGACTCCAAGACCGATACAGTGGACACCAGCCGCCTTCTCATCATCGGGGGTGATTCTTTCAATTATGACCGCGGTGATGCCGTCAGGAGGGATCACCCCAAGGATAAGCACCTAATGTCCTTCCTCAAGCGGTTTAACCTTCAAGGGAAAAGGGACTTGTTCCTTGTTCGGACGGCTGAGCAGGCGCTGCTCGTTGAGCGAGACAGCCTGATTGACTTTGTAGTGTGGGGAAGGCCTATTTATCTGCCTGGCGAGCCCCAGAGATGGAGTGCCGTGCTTGGACTGTAGGACCTAGTTCCAGTGGACGGGCTGCTAACCAAGGCACCCGAGTTTGTACCAGCTCACTGGAATGACACTGCGGGTCATGTCGACCGAGAGAAGCATGTATTCGGCATGTTTCTTGCCCCTCTGAAATGGGGATATGGAGAGGACTCCTTCTTGCTGGACTGTCTGGCGGTCTGTTTCAAGCACCAGCTTTCTGTGGGATGGTTCGCTGAGCTGAAGGTCACCGATGCCCATGCATTCAGACCCGGAGCAGTGGAGTTCACGGACTACGTCCTTCAACATTATGCTCCCATCTTGGCCAAGGCCGGCGTATACCATAGCGTGTACGCCTCAAGGTATCGCTACCCTATCTCTAGGGGTTTATGCTGTGGTATGATCATGGTATTCTGTCCAGAGTATAACACCTTCTACACTTCGGAGTGAGAGACCTCTTTGGACCTTTGGAGTCTTTCACAGCTCAGCGACTTGCCGATTGACAGTGAGCCTTATGAAGAAGTGTGCTGGCCTGACTAGCTGAAGGATCAGACTGACGGTGAGCACCGATATCTAGCGGGCTTCGCCTATCGGTGTAGACACTCCAAAATCGATGCTATGTTGAGTAAATTTCATGTCACCACGTGATGCCCCAAAGTGGACTTCAATACTGGCTTAATATGAAGTTTTTCTAATTTATTTGATATTTTTCCATAATATCGTAATTAGTGCATGAAGGCAGGGCGTCATTTAACTGACGACTGGATGGGTGTCGTGGTTTCATAAATCAACGACTGTTCACACAGGTGTTATTTCCTGGTTTTTACGAATCCTAATTAAAATGAAATTCAAAGAATTGACGTCAGCTTCTGGGGCGTTGATTATTTGACGCCATTATAAGAAGGCGTCATTTCCTATTTTTAAATATGAAAAGTCATTTATTTCTATAATTAAACCTAGGAATCAACGACTGTATGACTGTCGTCATTTCAAAATAGCGACCCCTCTTATGTCGTCATTTCAGCTTCCGTCTCCTGTTCGTCTGCTACCTTCCCGTGAAGCATCTTTCTTCATTTTAACACCCTATTCGATTGGGGAAGGGAGATCCTTGCTGGATGATGTCTATCCTTGTTTTAATCCTATTGAAATAAGGACTTTTGCCCTATAAATACCCCCATGGTGTTCATACGTGCGCGAGAGGTTGAATAAGAGAGAACACACACAGAGAGCTTTTACTGACAAACAGAGAGGGAGAGAGTTTCTTTTGCTAACAACTTCTCTGCTGGTTTTACTTCCTCCAGGCATTTTTCCTTCACGGCGGTGCTCTTCCTCCAGGCGCTTCCTCCTACGGCTGAAGCACTACCTCTCTCTCCCTTTACTGCTGCTACAAATAGCAGAAGGGCGCCCCTTCTCTCTTAGCTTATTTCTTCTATTAACCTCATCTCAAGCACACGGTTCTAGCTATTTTACTAGAAGCATAGCATATCATACTATTGTTGTTTGCATCATAACATACACATATCCTCACCTTTTGCTCCTTCTTAGGGGTTTTAAACAAACACACAAGGTGTGTTCATGCTTATGTTGCATAGCTTTTTATCTCTTTAGAGCATTGATACTACACTTTGGCTAATCCACATATTTGCTTGTTTTTGCTTGTTTTGCAAGGGTAATCAACATAAAAACCCCCTTCATCGGCCGGCCGGTAGAAGGAGGAAGGAAGAACTCACTTTCACCCGCTTTTCACAAGGTACATGCGATCATCCCTTTGTTTTTGAGGTAACCCCTTTGGCGATCACTCTCCTTAGAGCATCACATGCTCCTCTTTTCCTTATTTCATACATATCATGCTTAACATGTCCATCCCTTTTTATTAATTCCCAATTATCTCTTCTTTTAGAGAAATTTTGAATTTCCTTTCTCTTAAAATGTCTATGTGACACGTTCACAAATTGGCGATCACGGTGGGACCCTTGATATTTTTATTTTGATTACCCCTCCATCGGCACCCATGTGTGCCCCTCCCTTTGGCACTCTCGTGTGCCCCTCCTTTGGCACCCACCAGTGCCCCTCCTTAGTGCTACACATAGCACACTCCCCTTGTGCACCACGTGCACATCTCCCACTGGATTAGCCAATTTTTGAATTGTCCATAACATTTTTAGAAAGGAAAATTAATTTTTGTTAGTTTATTAGGACTCTCGATTCTCTGGAACTGATTAGCGCCTGCTCCGCGGCCGCTATTTTGACATTCAGCGACCGCTCACAGAGGCGTTGTTTCCAGTCTTTTTTAGTATTTTCATCATTTTTCAATCAACGCCCCTTCACAGAGGCGTCATTTCTGCATTCAACGCCTCACACCAAGGCATCAGTTTTGTCATTACTATTGATTCTCTCCCTTATTCCTGGTTACTATTTACTCAGTTTTGATGCCCCTCCACAGAGGCGTCATTCTTGCATTTAACGCCTCACACCAAGGCGTCATTTCCTGGTTGCTGTTGTCCCGGTTTATTCACTGATATCTGACGCCCCTCCACAGAGGCGTTATTTTCGCATTTAGCGCCTCATACCAAGGCGCTATTTTACTTTGATTGTTCTTTGTTTGCACTTTTACAGTGATTAGCGACTGACACCTAGTCGCTGTTTGTTGAGACCGCGACTTTGGTCAGATCGTCATTTTTGTTATGTTCTCACAGAACTGTGGTTACTACTGTTACCTTCATTTGTTGGTTACACGTATTGCTTATCTGATTATTGCTGCTTGATCTGCCGGCATTAGTGTGCATTCTAGGGCATTTGGTCGAGAGACCTCCTCTCTCTACACTTTTAGGATTCCACACCCTTTTCTTGGATTTAGAACGACCCTCCATTGAGCATTCCGTCTCTTTAGACTGGAAATTCCTTTTTCAAGGCCTCCGTAAGTCCCCGCACCCATGGATTCCCTCACGGACGTCAGGCCGGTTGTACCATTTGAAGCACCCAGAGTTTAGTTAACCAATACGTGGGCGAGGAGAGAGAGAGAACTTAGTTGACCCGGAGATGACACTCAAACTCTCAACTAGGACCCACATTGAAGAGAGAGAATTAATTGCACCATTAAAACCCATTTTAATCTCAAGAAAAACCTTAAAACCTTGGGTTCATTACAACTCATGTGTACAACCTGTTTGATTGGGTGATTATCTCTTACTTATATTTGTTGATTGAAAATACTTTCTTCTCCTTAAACATGAAACTTCGTTTAGGTAAAATCATTAACATGGCCAACTATGGGTACTCCTATGATGGTTATGAGGAGGGTCAATTCGACCAATCCTATGAGGTCCCCCCTCAAGACTCCACTCACTACGAGGGAAACTATACTCCCTCTCATGCTTATTATTCACAAGTTCATATGGTTGATACCACTTCTCAAGCGGTTGAGCCTTTCTCCCAAGCTCAACCTACCACACAAAACACATCTGGGGACACTACCCCATCCCTTAATCTTAATGATTTGATCCATGCTTTATCTCAGCTGGATGATTCTCAACGTCAGGCAGTCCAGGCCGCCCTAAAAGGGAAATATGTCCCTTCATCTTCAAATTCCCCTCAGGCCGCGGGTGGCCATCCATCTCTTAATGACCAGGCGGTCTCACAGAAAATCCCTTCACGGCCACCAACTCCTATCATGGATACGCCGGCTCAACCGGCAAGCCACTCAGTGGTTAGGCCTCAATATCCTCCACCTCCCCAAATCTTAAGGAGGACTATGCCAAATACGCTCCCTTCCAATCCGGCCCCAGTCGAGTCCGACACCACCACCATACTCTTTCAGAAGATAGCTAGTATGGAGGAGTAGCTTAAGAAAGTCACAGCACCGAAAAATGCTCTAGAGATTGCTCTCTCCACTTTGCCAGTCTTTCACTTGCCTCCTTCTGAGATGCCGAATTTTCGGCGCTACAATGGAACGGGTAATTCGTTCATTCATTTGAAGGATTTTATGTACGAGACTTCTTTCTGGCAGGACAACAACATCTCTCTGGCTTATTTATTTAGAAGGTCCCTGGATGGCCCGACACTCGAATGGTTTTATTCCTTGGAGCCGGCCGAAGCTAGTGACTTTGATATTGTTCAGCCGAAGTTCCTTTAGAAATATAAGGACCGTGTGGGTCCGTCTTTGTCAGTCACAGATCTGGTTGCTGAGAAGATCAAACCCGAGGAGGACTTCATTCTGTTTGCTGATAGGTGGAGGGCCATGGCCGAGAAATTAAAAGACACACTTTCAGAAATGAAACAAGTTAAAACGATTATATCAAATTCCACTCCACAGTTCCGTCATATTCTGGCCATGAATAGGCTAAGCACTATGGAAGAGCTCTATGAGAGAGCTAGATACATACAGACCCAAATGAAAGATTTGCCAATCATGGGCATGTTTGAACAGAAACCCAGGCTGGTCAGGAAGACCACTAATGTCAATAATAGCGATGGCACAACCGAGGGCACCGTGACTAATGAGCAGGTGACCGTGGTTGGCAACCCCGCACCTTTCGGCCACACTAACCCAAGACCTCCACAACCTTCACAACAACTCCCTTTCTTTAACCGCACTCCCCCAAAAAATAGCCCCTCTCAACCCTTCCATCCACCTCCCCAAAATCAAGCCATCCATCCAAACCCACCAGTTCCCCAGCAATACCACCATGTGCCGCCACCTACCAACTATGGTCCTCAACAGCCAAGAAGATCACTAGGCCCCAAAAGGGCCCAATACCCTCCATTACTCGAGAGCCTTCCTGATATCTTTAATGCACTCATGGCCGCCAACCTGCTCACCTTGCCAAAGGAAAGAACGGCCTGGCCTGCTAATGTGGACACCTCTCGGTATTGTGTTTTTCATCGATAGCCTGGTCATAATATAGATCACTGCTTCCATTTTAAAGATTATATCTATGACTTGAATGATCAAGGTGGTATAAATTGGGATGAGATGAGGTAGTTCATTGCAACCTTGAAGACTAGAAGACCTCCTCGATAGCAACAAGCTCAGCAGCCTCCTCAGCAGCAAGTTCAACCTCCTCCACAGCAGCAGCAAGCTCCCGCACCTCAATCGGACATAGAGATTGCCCATAATCCACTGCCGGAGCCCCCACCAAATCAACAAGTAAGCCCTGTCACTTCCTTCCATGAAGTGGAAAGAGGACAAGGGTGGCATGAAGAGAACGCCTCTGTCGGGGCCATAAATCAAACTCCAACCCAACCACCCCGTCTCTTACGAACGCTTCTCACTCCAACGCCTCCTCCCCAACCCTCACGTCCCCTTTTACGCACTCCTAATCAAATTCCCTCCACCACCACTAATCCCTTACCAACTAGGCCACTCCTCATTCGCCCTCCGCCACCTTCCATAACACAACAAACCCCTCCAATCTTCAACTCTTCACCTTTGCCAGCTAGGCCACTTCTCATTTGCCCCTCGCCAACACCTAATTCCTCCGCTACCACCAATCCCCTGTCACCCACAAACCCTTCATTTTTACCCAGACCCCTTCTCATTCGACCTACACCTCCCTCAGCCGTTCAGGTACCTCCTATTACTCCCGTTATCACTGTCCCTCAGCCAACAAGGCCCCTCATAAGGGCTCCTCCTTTGGCCACCCCTCCAGCACCCACTAACCCAAATATCCCCTCTTCTTCTTCCATCAACCCGCCACCTACCCACAACCCGACAGGGGCATGATCATCGCAAATCACAGTGCTCCGCAGTGGACGGATGTTCCATCGTGTGTTTCCACAAAGGGAGCTAGAGCCCACGCAGGGGCAAGAAGAGCAAGAGCCAGAACAAGAATCAATACCGGGCACACAATATGACTTGGGGCAAGGATTTTCATTTTAGAGCTGATAAAGAGATCCACCGTTCACCAGCAAGCTTTGAAAGAATATTTACAAAAGGTGATGGTTAATGAGGATATCACAGCTGAACAAATTACAACAGTTTTAACACCGGCGTGTGATCAGCCAGCTAGTACTTTCCATGAGCATGAGTTAGCTCCCCAGCCGGCCAGAAAATATGCATTGTGCATTACCGTCAACATCAACAAGGTGGCAGTGAAACAATGCTTAGTGGATACGGGAGTGTCCATTAATGTGTTGCCGCGGAGCACTTTGAAGATGTGTGGCATCCCAGATAGCCAAATCCGGCCATCTACTATTACCGTCACTGCTTATGATAATACCAAGAAACCTCCCCTGGGGATGATTACTCTGAAAGTTGGTTTGGGTCCGATCTCAATCACAGTGGATTTCCACATCCTGGATATGGACCCAACCTTCAATGGCATTTTGGGCCGCCCTTACATTCAAGAGCTTGATGCTATGCCCTCCACTAATCATCAATGCATAAAGTTTCCTCATAAAGGGCGCATCGTCAAAGTCATTAGCATGCCCATTCTGCCATCAAAAGATATTCACTCAGCAACATCAGTACCTTCCATATGGCCTTCCAATAGGCCTTTGCTCTCAGTGTTAGATGTTGCCGACCCGCGGCAAGATTTGTTAAGGCCTCCAGTCACAACATCTGCATCGGCTCTGATGTCTTCCCTACCTTCCAAGGGGAAGAAGAAGAAGAATATGATGAATACCCCGGGCTGGAGCATTTTAAGGAAAATGGGGTACAGAACCGGCAAGGGCCTAGGTGTTAATCTCTAGGCCAGGGTAAAGTCCATTAAAAATTACAAGCTCATTCCCCGAGGTGGCTTAGGATACAAAGGGCCGGGCAAAGAAAAAATTGGCAAAGGTAATGAAGAGCCATGGGCTGTTATGACCTCCACTCTCAAGATAGATAGACATCCCCTCACATGGACCATGCAAACACACTTTGTAAAAGGGGGTACTCGATATGATGAGCAGACCACATTAGTTACTTCCATGTTAGATCATCAAGATGTACATGCACGGCAGTTTGCTCACCACATAGCCCCACTGGCTACATACGAAGCTCTGGAGTCTTTGAGGCCCGACAAAAGAAGAAAGATGGATGACCCGGAATGTGACTGGTATAGATGGTTTGATATGAATGACATCGCCATTGCTCTAAGTCGTCTATTCATGCCGACAGATCCAGAATGGCCGCCGCTTATTCATGAGTTAATAGAAAAGCTGGCAGTGATTACAGATAGGAGGCAGCTCTTAAGCAACTACACAGATACTGGAGAGCCAGATGTGCCATATGAGGAAGGCTTCACCGTGGATAGGCTGTGGGCCGGCCTTTTCTCTCTAAATTCCATACACCCGTCACTTATCACTCTCTTGTGCGCCAAGACGTTGTTCCCCGATATTCTTAGACCACCCGTGGTCTTGATTACTCTTTCTCCGGATTTCTTTCAAGTTTCTACAATTCCTTCTTTGCTCCTCGAGCAGCTTTCCCAACTCTTCATTGCACCCCCGCATGGGCAATCTCTCATTCAATCCTTCTCTGATCTTTCAATCTCAACATCACCTCCTACTCCTTCCTCCCATTGCTTTATTCTTGAAAACGAAAAAAAAACGCCAACATTCAAACTTTCCAATCTTCCATCTCTATTGAAGAAACCTCCTATCTTGCTCAAGAGTGTGCCCCGATCCAAGGGCCGCTCTTTCAAGGTTTGTTAGCGGACCTCCTTTTCTCCTCTGGTGAGGAGGATCCTCCTGTATCTCCTCATGTATCCATTACATCTTCCTCTTCTCCTCCTCCCTTAGGTCAGGGTAGCTCGTCTAGTTTGTCATCTTGTTCCTCTCCCTCTTCTTCTTCTTCCAAGAGTCTTGGGATAGATACACATAAGAAGGCCAAGGGTAGACAGATTCCTTATAGGCTCTTGCTAGATCTAGCTAGAAGATGCCATGCATGTTTAGTTCTTCCCAAGTTTTTAGAGGATCCAATCCTCCTACCGGATATAGAATGTGAAAATGTGTGCCATATAGATGAAGGGTTTGGTGTTTATGAGATCATGAATGATGAAGACCCTATTGAAGAGGGGGATGAAGAATACGAAGAATATGAGGACGAGGCTGATGCTTTTGCTAGTGGGATGAGATGATTCGATGAACCATCAGCCTCAGTAGAAGAATCCACCAAAGAGATGAATCTGGGTACCAAGGAAAACCCTAGGATCGTCCTCATCAGTAAAAATTTATCGCCTTCTGAAGAAGAGGCGCTTAATCAAGCTCTTCAAGATTACAAGGACGCGTTTGCATGGAGTTATGAAGATATGACGGGTCTGGACCCTGCGCTTGTTGAACATCTTCTCACACTCAAGCCAGGATCTGTCCCGGTCAAACATCGGTTAAGACCTTTCCACCCTTACATGGCATTAAAGATGAAAGAAGATGATGCGGGACGAGACCACGGACACGACAAGCTCGTGACTGCCCCTTAACGAGGGAAGCGTCGGACGTGCACGGTTGAGAAACCGGCAGTGAGCTAGGGTGATCGGCTCTCTCGTGTGCCCGGATCGGGTCACGGGACGGTCTCGCACTCTCTCGCAGCAGCGGTAATGAACAGATAAAGTGAGCTAGATATCCCTACACATGCTCTCTAGCAGCGGCATAAACAAATATATATGAAGTAAGCAAAATGCCAAGTAAGGGAGCGAAGGCGATACCTCCACGCGCTCGACGTGGGGACGACGGACCCGGCCGAAACTCGTACTCCCGGGATAAATATTACACAATGATGACAGCAATGAAATATCGCCCACTCCACGCAGGGAGGTAAAGGGCTACACAACTGGGCCCGGGAGGACCGAATTCGGGTTGACGGGCGGCTTCTCGCGTCTCTTCGGCAGCACCCGGACTTGTGGCTGTGGGGCCCACGTGCTGCCCGGAGGGGCCGTGTGGGACCCGATGGAGCCGCTGTAGTGGGGACACTTAGGGAAGCGCTCCCTGGGTTGGCGGCACGCTGGTTCACCGGCCGGAGGCCGGGCGGCTCCGTTCGGCACCGGTCGGAATAACCGGCCACGGATCTGCAGCTTCTGGTTTTCAGCGCGCGTCCCGGCGAGAACGAGCGCTGCGATCAGCCCCGATGTCGGATCGACACGAGACTGGCGCCGTTGGAAAGATAACTTCAAATACATCAACCTAGGCCTAGAGATCTGGCCTGGATCTGCACGGATCTGGGCGTTAATGAATTTACAACTTCCTATTGTACATTAGCCGAACACTCAGATCTGCAGGGCTATTCTCTGATAACTACCTTTGACTTCTGTGAAGACCTCGGATTCAGACTTCAACTTGTTCATGAAATTAGTAGAAAATTAAGTGAGGAAACCAGTACTATTTTTGGATCTGGATTTTGAGGTGGTGGTGATTTGTTCTGATTTTGGAAGTAGAGGGTGGTCAGATCTGAGATCTGACTGACAACACTGTAGCTGAGGAAGAACATGAATTTCTAAAAATATATAGAAGGCCGATAAAAAAGTAGGAAAATTTTTGGATGTAGGGGGTGATGGACAGAACTCCCAGTAAAATTGGGAGGGTTTGGACAAATCAAAAAGATGGTTGGAGGGGGAGAACTCAGAGGTTCTGTCACTGTAGATAGAAACCTGGCAGATATGGGATGACAGGTTGGACGAAAATGTAAAAATACTAAACGGTAGATTTTGGGCGTGAAAATTTAGGTGGCACTTGGGATGCAAGGGTAGAACACACCATAAACATTGCAGCTTGAGATCTTCACGTGGAGGAGAGAAGATATTCGGACAAGAAGCCTCTATCCAAGATGGACAGAACACCGAAGGAGGCTCCGCGGCGGCGTGATGGCGGCACGAACGGCGGCGGCGGCGGCACCGATGATCACCGGAGGTGGGGGGAAGGAGATATCACTCTAGAATGGGGGTTGGGGATGAAGAAACAAAGGGGAGAGAGAGGAGAGGTCGAAATTCTCCAAGAGAGAGGTTCTTGCACAATGATTTTTCACTTTCATTAATTCAATCAATTGGAAAATACAAGCTATATATAATAAATGTAAAAAGACACTAAATGCCCTTAGATCTAAAGTTTGGAAGGGCATATTAGAGAGTTCCTAAATATTTCTCCCATGTGGCAAAATGTTTAATATCTATTTTAATCTAACTTAGACCAATTCTATTCAAACCTACCTAATTTTCACCAACCAAGCCTAATAAGGCCAAAGGAAGAGGGCGCCCCCCTTCTTGGGCTTCTCATGGGCCTTGGCTGGTCCAAGGCCATCCACTCAAGTCCAATAACCCATGTCTAGACTTGGGCCTTCCAAATCTTGGTGGTCCATGGGAGGGGAAAGCCCACTTGGGCCTTAAGTGGCAATTAAGGTCCAATATGAACTAGGCTTCTAATGGACTCTACTAATGGCAACCTAGCCATGGACTTTACATTACAAGTGGCCCATTGGCTTGTTATAAGCCTTACAAGGAGCCCAAATGAAAGAAATGAAACAAATACACAAGTACAATCCCATACAAGTCATAACACACAAATACGTTCCACCCGTATAGCTTTTGATGCCCCCATCAATTCTCCCCGGGTGGGAGGAACTCGACCCCGTCGAGTAGGGGTATGAATGCTCGAGTACTCCGGCGGAGCCGTCACCATGCCAAGTAACACGGGTATGCTCCACTCCAAGTGACCGTCACCTGCTCATTCCATATATACTTGATATGCACAAGCTGCTATGGGCCAGAGGTGGACACTCTGAATGGGACACTCTCAAAAAGGGAGGTGGCGGCTCGAAGACTCACTAGGAATCACCGCTGAGTCCCTATACGTGACTGATCCGGGTATAGATGTAGAACCGACCCCATACTCATCGAGTGAGTCTAATCGCCTCTTACTCATAAGAGAACGACAATGAGCTTGCACAAGACACATGCAGACTCTCAAACTACACACAAAACAAATCATACAAACAAACCACACAAAGAAGAGACAATATCGACTCATATATGACCCTAGACATACCTAATGTTAGTCCGACCCGTACATGGGTGACGGCGGACCAGGACACCCGAATGTGTGCCATGCATGCATCTGACGTAACCGGTGGTTGACATCATGCGGAAATCCTAGACCTCCTAAGGTGGGCCATGCATACATATGGGATGCGGATGTGGGAGGGCCAAGAGTATCTCCCCTAGATGAAGGCGTATCTTGTAAGTGTACGGGCTTGGTGGGCATAGACGACCCGGCCCGTGGGGAAGCGGTGTGGTAGCGGACTCCCTCGAGGAAGTGAAGTGAATGTGGAGGGTCTAAGGATCCACTAGGGAGTGGGTCAAAGGGATCAAAGAAGGTATGACCCCTTATGGTGGGTTCCCACAAGTCACGGTCCCACGTGTAGAAGTTTTGAAGGTGTGGATAGTCACCTTTTTGAATTGTGACGGGTGGGACAGGGATTATAGGTAAGAAGTATGATTCCTCCCTCGGACAAAAGGGTATGAATTCGGGCTCGTCCGGTAGCGGGAGAAGTAGAAGAACCTCCGTGGTGACACAACCCACGGTGCACTCGGAGGTAATGGACCCGAAGGCCGGATAGGTGAAGCTAAGACTAGCGGGTTGGTCAAAACCTCGGGCCAAAAGATGCGTCAACTCCCATTGTGAATCTAATCCCATGACAAGATCTTCCAACATATCAACATGGTGACTAGATCGAAATGTGGTATGAAAAGAGTTGACCGGCACTAAAGGTAAGGTGGGGTCCATGGATGGAAAGGGATGTGGGACCGAGCCTTCCTTGAGCCATCTAAGAAGTGGCTCGGCTATATATAGAATACCCGTTAGAAACACGGGAGGCTCGGGATGGGGTGACCCCAAGTTTGACGGCTCCGGATGAAGATCTGAAGTGGATAGTAATGGAGCATCCACGGGTGGTGAAGGAGCACGTGTCCTTTCCAACCAATCCGAAATCAGTTTATCAAACTCCTCGAAGGGGGCACGGGTTGGAGGGGGTGGCAATGGAGCCCTCGTGGAGGTGTCCACCTCGTGGAGAAGGGGCCCGTGGGGTGGCTCCAAGAACATCTTATCTACCCCAGTGGAAAATCGATCTAGGTTAATACTAACCTGGTCTAGGCTCATATTCAACCCCTTAAATGCTCCCATAATGGCTCGGAACATTCCGGCCACTTCATCACCACTATGGACTCGGGGCGTGACCATGGTGGCCAAGATGGGTTGGGTCCCCTAGGATTGGATATGCAAGGCCATTTTTGTTTTGGTTTTGTTTTAAAGACAAAATGTTATATTAACTAATGCACCTAGACATAACTCAAACTCGGTACGCGGTGGAGATAACCGATCCGAAGATCACTCGCGCAAGTGTGCGGCCTTCCCGATAGGCGTAGCCTAACGTTCGGACAACACCTTTTTTTATTTTAAAACAATGATGACCCTAAACACGACTTAGACAATGACTAATGCCTAGACGTAAATGACACTTTTTTTTGGACACCCTAGACTCAACCTGGCTCTAATACCAAATTGATGCGGGACGAGACCACGGACACGACAAGCTCGTGACTGCCCCTTAACGAGGGAAGCGTCGGACGTGCGCGGTTGAGAAACCGGCAGTGAGCTAGGGTGATCGGCTCTCTCGTGTGCCCGGATCGGGTCACGGGATGGTCTCGCACTCTCTCGCAGCAGCGGTAATGAATAGATAAAGCGAGCTAGATATCCCTACACATGCTCTCTAGCAACGGCATAAACAAATATATATGAAGTAAGCAAAATGCCAAGTAAGGGAGCGAAGGCGATACCTCCACGCGCTCGGCGTGGAGACGACGGACCCGGCCGAAACTCGTACTCCCGGGATAAATATTACACAATGATGACAGCAATGAAATATCGCCCACTCCACGCAGGGAGGTAAAGGGCTACACAACTGGGCCCGGGAGGACCGAATTCGGGTTGACGGGCGGCTTCTCGCGTCTCTTCGGCAGCACCCGAACTTGTGGCTGTGGGGCCCACGTGCTGCCCAGAGGGGCTGTGTGGGACCCGATGGAACCGCTGTAGTGGGGACACTTAAGGAAGCGCTCCCTAGGCTGGCGGCACGCTGGTTCACCGGCCGGAAGCCGGGCGGCTCCGTTCGGCACCGGTCGGAATAACTGGCCACGCATCTGTAGCTTCTGGTTTTCAGCGCGCGTCCCGGCGAGAACGGGCGCTGCGATCAGCCCCGATGTCGGATCGACACGAGACTGGCACCGTTGGAAAGCTAACTTCAAATTCTTCAACCTAGGCCTGGAGATCTGGCCTGGATCTGCACGGATCTGGACTTTAATGAATTTACAAATTCCTATTGTACAATAGCCGAACACTCAGATCTGCAGGGCTATTCTCTGAGAACTGCCTTTGACTTCTGTGAAGACCTCGGACTCAGACTTCAACTTGTTCACGAAAGTAGTAGGAAATCAAGTGAGGAAACCATAACTATTTTTGGATCTGGATTTGGAGGTGGTGGTGATTTGTTCTGATTTTGGAAGTGGAGGGTGGTCGGATCTGGGATCTGACTGATAACACTGTAGCTGAGGAAGAACACGAATTTCTAAAAATAGATAGAAGGTTGATAAAAAATTAAAAACATTTTTGGATGTAGGGGGTGAGGGACAGAACTCTCAGTAAAATTGGGAGGGTTTGGAAAAATCAAAAAGATGGTTGGAGGGGGAGAACTCAGAGGTTCTGTCACTGTAGACAGAAACCTGGCAGATCTGGGATGACAGGTTGGACGAAAATGTAAAAATACTAAACGATGGATTTTGGGTGTGAACATTTAGGTGGCACTTGGGATGCAAGGGTATAACACACCATAAAAATTGCAGCTTGAGATCTTCACGTGGAGGAGAGCAGATATTCGGACAAGAAGCCTCTATCTAGGATGGACAGAACACCGAAGGCGGCTCCGCGGCGGCGTGATGGCTGCACGGACGGCGGCGGCGGCGGCACCGATGATCACCGGAGGTGGGGGGAAGGAGATATCACTCTAGAATGGGGGTTGGGGATGAAGAAACTAGGGGGAGAGAGAGGAGAGGTCGAAATTCTCCAAGAGAGGGGTTCTTGCACAATGATTTTTTCACTTTCATTAATTCAATCAATTGGAAAATACAAGCTATATATAATAAATGTCAAAAGACACTAAATGCCCATAGATCTAAGGTTTGGAAGGGCATATTAGGGAGTTCCTAAATATTTCTCCCATGTGGTCAAAGCACTTAATATCTATTTTAATCTAACTTAGACCAATTCTATTCAAACCTACCTAATTTTCACCAACCAAGCCTAATAAGGCCAAAGGAAGAGGGCGCCCCCCTTCTTGGGCTTCTCATGGGCCTTGGCTGGTCCAAGGCCATCCACTCAAGTCCAATAACCCATGTCTAGACTTGGGCCTTCCAAATCTTGGTGGTCCATGGGAGGGGAAAGCCCACTTGGGCCTTAAGTGGCAATTAAGGTCCAATATGAACTAGGCTTCTAATGGACTCTACTAATGGCAACCTAGCCATGGACTTTACATTACAAGTGGCCCATTGGCTTGTTATAAGCCTTACAAGGAGCCCAAATGAAAGAAATGAAACAAATACACAAGTACAATCCCATACAAGTCATAACACACAAATACATTCCACCCGTATAGCTTTTGATGCCCCCATCAGAAGAGGTCAACAAGCTTCATAAGGCTAGATTTATTAGAGTCATCCTCTATCCCAATTGGGTGGCTAACATCGTCCAGGTAATGAAGAAGGACGGAAGAGTCAGAATTTGCATAGACTTCCGGGACCATAACCGTGCGTGTCCTAAAGATGATTTACCCCTCCCTCACATAGATGTGCTAATCGACAATACGGTAGGGTACGAGACCCTCTCTTTCATGGATGGCTTCTCTGGTTACAATCGGATTTGCTTGGTTGAGGAAGATCTGGATAAAATCTCTTTCACTACACCTTGGGGCACTTATTGTTATGTGGTCATGCCGTTTGGGCTCAAGAATGTCGGAGCCACTTACCAAAGGGCCATGATGGCTATTTTTCATGACATGATTCATATTTTTATAGAGGTGTACGTTGATGACCTGGTTGTGAAATCAAGAACAAGGATTGAGCATCTCGGGGTTCTAGCTAAGGTTTTGCAAAGAGCACGGGAGTATCAGTTGAAGATGAACCCCAAGAAGTGCGTGTTTGGTGTTTCATCATGAAAATTGCTTGGATTCATAGTCAGCAAGAGGGGTATTGATATTGATCCCAATAAGGCAAGGGCAATAAGAGATCTGCCTCCTCCCAGGAATTTGAAAGAAGTTTGAGGATTGATCGGGAGGTTGCAATTTATTCGCCGGTTTGTCTCCCAGCATTCACAAAGATGTAGGCCATTTTACGAGCTTACTAAGCCGGGAGTCAAATTTAATTGGGACGACAAGTGTCAGGCAACCTTTGATGGACTAAAGGATTATTTGGCCAATCCTCCTGTCCTGAGGCCGCCGATTCTAGGTAAACCGCTGGTTCTTTATGTTTCTATCCTGGATGACTCTGTAGGTGCTGTCCTTGCGCAAGTTGATGAAGAAGGTAAAGAGAGGGCAACCTACTACTTGTCCAAGCTTCTCAACGCCTGTGAGCAGAAGTACTCAGCCATGGAGAAGACTTGTACTGCTTTAGTCTTGGTAGTGCAGAAACATAAGCATTATTTCTTAGCTCACGAAGTTCATCTTATTGCTCGTATGAATCCTATCAAGTTTCTCCTTGAAAAATCTGTTCTCACTAACTGATTAGCACGATGGCAAAGCTTCCTTTCTCAGTTTGATATCATCTACGTTTAGCAAAAAGTGATTAAAGGCTATGCCATAGTAGAACATCTTGCTCATCACCCTCTCCCTAGATTTGACCCTGTTCGCTCGGAGTTTCCAGATGAGGAACTAATGTCCGTCAATCAGTCCGATTCGATGTGGACGTTACATTTTGATGGAGCTCGGAATTCACAAGGAAAGGAGATCGGCATTGTTCTCCTATCACCTGAGGGTATCACCATTATGCTTGCCTCTCAGCTCGCATTTCCAGTTACAAATAACATTGCTGAATATGAGGCTTTTCTGGTTGGTCTGTAGGCCGCTCATCTGTTCGGTGTTACCCAATTGCGGATTGTAGGTGATAGTCAGCTTATTCTTCGCCAAGTGCTTACCAAATGTCGCACGCTCAATCCTAAACTTAAGCCCTATCAGGAACTGACTTCTGCTTATGTCAAGCTTTTCAACAAATTAATTTTCATCCATGTTCCTTGAGATCAGAACATTCTAGCTGATGCTCTTGCTTCCCTTGCATCCTCTTTGGTTTTCCTTCCCGAAAGGGACTTCCATTCGATCATTGTTCACAAGCGTCTTACTCATGCTATTAAAGATCAAGCGTTCCTTAGTATTAACGAGGAGGTGCTCAAGAAGTTTAAGGAAGGTGGAATCATCGAGAACAAGGAGATCATGTTGTTAGATATAGAAGAAGAGCTGGCTGACGAAGAGAAGCCGTGGTAGTACAAAATTGCTAAGTATTGCCAAGATCAATCTTATCCTGAAGAGGCCAAGTGGGGATGGATTTTCTTTATCCTTTCATTTATTTATTTATTTTATTTGTTTTGCTTATTTATTTGGTTTATTGACTAGGCGTGCCAGTCACTGGCGTGACAGTTTATTATGCGCTCGATCTGACTCGGTCAGTCGATTGTGATATTCGTGTCGGGACCCAGAGTCCGTCATACCAAAAAGGTTATGACGTTAATTACGTCCTCTAGGAAAGAGGATCACCCTTGATTAGTTGCCAAGAAAGGATGCCTTGAGAGTAAAACAATATAAGACTATAATACTAACTTTGCTAGCAGGATGCAAAATATGCATAGAGAACCATGCGATGCAAGACGTGGTAATAATGCACGGCATAAATCCGGCAGCATATCCCCTTATCTTGGTCTATGCCAAGAGGGGAGTATAGGTCATCCACCCACGGAATGCCGGGATGGAAGCCAAAGGAAAGATGGGCGTAGCCCGAGATCCAGAAGGATCTAAGGGTGACGGGACAATGTCCACTGTCATGGTGTTTATTAATATTCCCTTTAGAGAGCATTGGAGGACTTGCAGTGGCAGGACTCCAAGGGTCAGTAGGGTTAGAAAAGGAACTTGGCGGTCAAATGGTATAACATGGGGTAAAACCCCATTAATTTAGCTCCCTTAGACTTGGATGAAGAACCATGATTTTCCCCCGCCCCCACGATATGATGAAGGCTGACATGACGGCCAACGGGGGTTAAGATATCAGGTTTAGACTGGTTTTAGACTCAGTAAGGTTACTGGGAAGTTGGCTCTTTGAGTGGTAGCCGTTGTTAAGACGAACCGGCGTAGATGGGGTCCGGGCGCGAAGGCAAATCGACGCGACAGTGAGCACAAACGGGGGCATCGGCATGGCATGTGGTCGGCGCGACGGGCATCTCGGCGCGCCAATCACCTGGCGCGGAACTAGCGCTGAGAGAGGGCTGCGTCGGGAGGTTATATGGCACCGACAATAGGGGTTTCTTTAGGTTTCAGGTATTTTGAAGGCTTTACGAGATTGAGGGGGACCCTCTTATGTTCAGCAGGGGTTTTATGGATTTGTCCATGGTGGTATATGGGTAGGGTGGAGAGTGAGGGTAGACTCACCCACTGAAGGTCTAGGGAGACCATATGACTGTAATGATTATGTTTCCCCCCTTATAGTGGGCAAAGGACCATGAGATAGACTGCCTCGGGTCTCTGCCACACAGTCGGGGGTAGATTCATTGATTTAGTGAAAATATCACACGATATGATAAATTAAGGATCGTGAATGAATTTCGGCAGAATCTCCCCTTATTTTGGGTTATGCCAAAAGGGGAGTATAGGTCATCCACCCACGGAATGTCGGGATGGAAGCCAAAGGAGAGATGGGCGTAGCCCGTGATCCAAAAGGATCGTAATCCTATGGGATAGTGTCCACTCATCGTGGAATTTGTTAATATCCCCTAGATCGCCAACCGAGAACATGCAATGGCAGAACTCCATGACTTGGTGGGGTGGCAGAATGTGGGGGGAGTTAACCCCATGGATTTAGCTCCCATGAGGGTTGAGTGAAAGATACTATTTCTCCTCAGAGTGATAGGGTTTTGTGACCAGGGGTGGTAAGGCTCAGAACTGTTGAGAGTATCGGCACAAGGCTATCGGCATGGATGGAAGTCGGCGCGACGTGGAAGGCGGGTCTCGGCGCAATGGGAAGACACCAGCCGGCGCGGGTAGCACTCGGCGTGGGACTCGCACCGAGGGAGGGCCACGCCGGGAGGCTGGGAGGAGTTCTAAAAATGAGGGTTTCATTGAGGTTTTAAGGGATTTCTGAGCTGAGGATTTTAGAGGGTTTTTGATGGTTTTAAATGGGGGATTTATTCAAGGACTTTGAGGTGTTTTACCAAAGGTTTTGGGGAGTTTCGTGTGGAGTTTCAAAAGGGTTTCATTCAGGGTTTAGGTTGAACACCGGGGATGGTTCTGGAAAGGATCATATGAGGAGAAGATGGCTTTCCCTCTGGGGCCTCACTGGGAGCCAGATCACAGACGGAGCCTCGGGAGTTCTGATTCAAACGTATCCCTCGTCATTTCACAAATGAGAAGCCATGAGATGAACTATCTCAGGCTCTCAGTGTGGCTGCGAGGTTGGAAAGAAATACGACAAAAACACACTCATGTAGATCTGAAAGATGGATGTGCGACATGATCTACTTTGTTTGTAGTAGCTATCGAATACGGCGAACCTCGGATGCAGAGGGAGAAAGAGAAAGAAAGGGCGAACTTCAGCACCTTTTATTAACTATTTCATCCAAACAGAGCACATACATTCAGCTCGGAAGAGAGCCAGACTAATGAAATAAAACACAGACCAAATCCCATGACAGCAGGGTTACATTGACATCCGATGCCATTGGAACACTGATGCTCGGAAGTAGACCGAAAGACAGGAGAGTATACTCAAATAAAAGACAGGGGAAGGGGGAGAATATAGCCCCTTAGGGCATCTTGAAACCGATCCCACCTTGAATCTCTCCTCCGAGCTCCTACAACTCCTTTCTCTCTTCAGATCCTTTTGAGGGCTCTCGGGCTCCCTTTTCCTTCAGTGGCTACTTCTCCTATTTCTTCCATGTGTTCTCACTGCCTCTCCCTTTCTTTTATTTTTCTTTGTCCTCTTCTCTTCTCTCCTCCTTTTTTGCTTCGAAGGGCAACAGCTTTTATAGAGGGATGGCCTTCAGCTTCTTCCCGGCGCGCCCCAGCATGCATCATCACGACGCGCCTAACCTTGTATTGGGCTTGGCCCATTTGTTCAGAACTCGGCGCCGGAAGGGGCTCATCTAATGGGCTTCTTTTCATTGTTTTGGTGGGCTTCTTGGTATATGTATACGTATTCCTCTTGAGGCTCGTTTAACTCCTTGCGTTCGTGCACACGTGTGAGGCAGTGTGGACCTCTTTTCATGAGAATTAGAATTATCTGAGGTTCCTCTTCAGTAGGCAGATGATTGCCTGTAGCTTGTCATAGTTTTTTATCAGCCTGACTATTTGAATGATAGTCATGCTGGGCAGCGGCCTAGCCAGAGATGGCTTCAACCGAACGGAGTGTTAGGGGTAGTAGACCTCGTCTATTTTGATTCTCAAAACTTCCAGGGATGACATAGAAGCCGCACCCTTGATTTGGTCTTCAGAGCCCTAAGTTTACTTTGGCTTCTTCTTATATATTTTAGGTGTCAACAAATGCCCCCCACCCGCAGGTGGCGTAAGCGAAGGATGAGTGGCACGGGACCTGCGGGTGTATATTGCACCTCACTTTGTATTTTCTTCAGGCTGACTCCTGTTCATTGCTTATTCTCATGACTTGAGTATTCATTCTGCTTGTATAATCCCAGTACTTTATAAGCATACTCAGACATACATCAGCATTTTGGGTTTAATTTTCTAATTGCAGCTTCTCAGGGTGAGCAAGTCGACGCTGTTGACGATCTCGGCACGGCCATCTCGGCACAGCACCCAACCGGCGCAAGCTTCATATCGGCACATCACTTGGTCTCGGCGCGCCTTTTCCAGCTATTGCTCTCGTCGCGGAGGTGCTTTCGGCGCGGCCGGTATCGACGCGCCTTTCCTTCTACTGAGCTCTCGGCGCGGGAGAGCTCTCGGCTTCAATTCATTAGAGGACTTTGTTTGGCAGCATTTAGAGATATTACGTCGAGTCGTAGAATCTCAGTCGACATTGTCTTACCTCCAGCTGAAGGAAGTTGCTGAACGACTGACGGTTGGGCTGCAGGCACTAGGCTATCCCTTAGATATCTGGACCCAGCGGGTGTTGTTCTTGCTGAAATTTGTGAATCGTCGAGACTTTCTCGGGCGGATAATGAATGACCTGCTGACGGCCCTCAATTTGTAAAAAGCTGACTGTCAGGCAGAGCTGGAGTCTCTGAATTCTGAACTTCATAGGAACAAGACCCAGGTTGAAGCTTCAGCGGCTCATGCCCAATTCCTACGTAGCCGATGGGAAGAACTCCGGGCTGAATTAAATGCTGTCGAAGCTGAGATACCACTGCTGGCAGCGGCAAAGATCCAGGGTATCGAGGAGACCACCTTGCTAGAGGGTCGAGTTGCATCCCTACAAACTGAGATGACTCACGTTCAGGAGGAGGAAATGCAACTCCATGAACTAGGAGCGGCTGCACATGTCGGGCTCATTGACTTTGAAGATATTTTCAGGCGGTCTTAGCTGATCTGCCTTTTGTAATCCGTCCCCCTTGAAGGGCCCCTATTGTATCCATCTCTCTTTTTTTGCCATGAAATACAAGTTTCTCTTGATGCTTTAGGTGTCCACCTTCACACTTATACCCTGTCATATCTTGTGACAATTTTGGTGACCTGTATCGAAGCACACCCGTATCTGTACCGCAGGAGAGCGTCCACCCTTTCAAGGAAAGGATGGAGGCCTCGCTCCACCGCGTGCCGGGTTTCCACAGGTTGCCAAATTGGCACGAATGTAAGTTCCTTTGGCCAGGAGTGCTACTTGTGGCTGCTTGATGACATATGTGTACGAAGGGTTCACATGTCTTATTGAAAAGGATGGAAGGTCCATCTCGGATAGGTTCTAATATTGATCACAGCGAGGTGCCGTATGATCATAAAAAGACTTCATCACCAGTATTGGATTTATACCGATGCAAGGAGATGGGTGTGCTTTATCAGAATAGACGAAAGGTCTACTCCGGGTGGATTTCATTACCGGTGGGACAACTGATGGGAGTGCCACCAAAAGGTAAAGCATATGTTGTTTTTTTTATAGTAATCACAATACCAACCCAAGCGCCCTTTTGGGTTTTCGCCGGAGCCAGCCCCCTTTTGCTTTTGCCCACGCGCCCCTTCGAGTTTTCACGTGGCGGGGTACCCAATTTTGCTTGCGACGCCCTTTCGAGTTTTGGCCATAGTCGGGTTATGGCCATTTTTGCCCTTACTCAGAATATCTGAGTAAGTCTGGCGAGGCACCTCTATTTTAAGCCTCATTTTTATTAATCATTCTTTTCTTCTTCTTTTTTTTTGAACTCAATTCTCGGGGTAAGGCCGGGCTTGAGGAGATGCTGGCCGATCTTGTCGATGATGACAAGGGCCATGAGGGAGTTGACCGATCTCGCCGATGGCGACGAGGGTCGCAAGGAGGCTGACCGATCTTGCCGATGGTGACAAGGGTCAGAAGTAGGCTGACCGATCTTGCCGATGGTGACATGATCAGAAGTAGGTCGACCGATCTTGCCGATGATGACAAGGGCCGCAAGGAGGCTGACCAATCTTGCCAATGGTGACAAGGGTCAGAAGGAAGTTGACCGATCATGCCGATGATAACAAGGGTCACAAGGAGACTGACCGATCTTGCCGATGAGGACAAGGGTCAGAAGTAGGTTGACCGATCTTGCCGATGATGACAAGGGTCGCAAGGAGGCTGACCGATCTTGCCGATGGTGACAAGGGTCAGATAGAGGTAGACCGATCCTGCCGATGATGACAAGGGTCGCAAGAAGGCTGACCGATCTTTCTGATGGTGACAAGGGTCAGATAGAGGTAGACCGATCCTGTCGATGATGACAAGGGTCAGACAGAGGTAGACCAATCCTGCCGATGATGACAGGGGTCACAAGGAGGCTGACCGATCTTGCCGATGGTGACAAGGATCAGACAGAGGTAGACCAATCCTGCCGATGATGACAAGGGTCACAAGGAAGTTGACCGATCTTGCCGATGATGACAAGGGTCAGAAGGAAGTTGACAGATCTTACCGATGATGACAAGGGTCACAAGGAGGCTGACCGATCTTGCCGATGATGACAAGGGTCACAAGGAGGCCGACCGATCTTGCCGATGATGACAAGGGTCAGAAGTAGGTTGATCGGTCTTGCCGATGATGACAAGGGTCACAAGGAGGTTGACCGATCTTGCCGATGATGACAAGGGTCACAAGGAGGCTGACCGATCTTGCCGATGATGACAAGGGTCAGAAGTAGGTTGACCGATCTTTTCGATGACGACAAGGGTCGCAAGGAGGCTGACTGATCTTGCCGATGGTGACAAGGGTCAGACAGAGGTAGATCGATCTTGTCGATGATGACAAGGGTCATAAGGAGGCTGACCTATCTTGCCGATGATGACAAGGGTCAGAAGTAGGTTGACCGGTCTTGTCGATGATGACAAGGGTCGCAAGGAGGCTGATCTATCTTGCTGATGGTGACAAGGGTCAGAAGACTAGGTGAGAAAGATCTCCAATGGGGATCGAGGTGATCGCCCTTTTTGGAGATCACTAGAATGAGGGTGAGGTGAAACTTATATTACCACATTACTGACCCAAGTGCCCTTTCGGGTTTTCGCCGGGGCCAGCCCCCTCTTGCTTTTGCCCATGCGCCCTCTCGGGTTTTCACGTGGCGGGGTACCTGATTTTGCCTACAATCCCTTTTAGGTTTTCGCCACAGTCGGGTGATAGCCATTTTTGCCCTTGTCCTTGTTTTGGGAACAAGGTCGGCGGGGCACCTTTATTTTAAGTCCCATTTTTTTTTATTATTCTATTCTCATTCATTTTTTTTGAACTCAGATAAGGGGAGGATGTTGAGAGAGTCGATTAGGGCACGAGGCCTTGTGCCGGGAAAAGGCTTATTCGTTAGCAAGAAGGTAATGCTAGCACAAAGGATAGATTTTGAGCCGATTCGGGTGTAGGGCCCGTAATGGCAACACTGTATAAGGGTTGGCTAGGACATGAAGTCTTGTGCCGGAAAAGGGATTTATTCGTCAGGAAGAAAGCAATGCTAACACAAAGGATAGACTTGTGCCGATTCGGGCGTAAGGCCTGCAATGGCAATGATGTATAAGGGTCAGCTAGGACATGAAGTCTTGCGCCGAGAAAGAGGGTTTGTTCGTTAGCAAGAAGGTAATGCTAACGTAAAGGATAGATTTGTGCCGATTCGGACGTAGGGCCCGCAATGGCAATGATGTATAAGGGTTGTCTAGGATACGAAGTCTTGCGCCGAGAAAGAGGGTTTGTTCGTTAGCAAGAAGGTAATGCTAACGTAAAGGATAGGCCAATTCGGGCGTAAGGCCCGCAATGGCGATATTTGTTCTGTATGTTGTTATTGTATACATATATATTTTTAGAACTCGGTCAGGACGGAGTGCCACTAGACCAAGGTAAGGGTAGCTCGGCCAGGGCGGAGTGCCACTAGACAAAGATAAAGGGTAGCTCGGCCAGGGCGGAGTGCCACTAGACCAAGATGAAGGGTAGCTTGATCAGGGCGGAGTGCCATTAGACCAAAATAAGGGATAGCTCGGCCAGGGCGGAGTGCCACTAGACCAAGGTAAAGGTAGCTCGATCAGGGCAGAGTGCCGCTTGACCAAGGTAGGGTAGCTCGGCCAGGGCCGAGTGCCACTAGACCAAGATGAAGGGTCATTCTAAGAATGCTGGTTGAGCTGCGTGATACAGCTTCAAGTGTTTCCCATTAAGGGGGGAGGACTGGATGACTCCCTTGTTATCCATAAGGACGTACGCACCCCCTTCATATAACCGGTGGATGACGTACGGTCCGACCCAGTTTTCAACCAACTTCTCTTCTTTTAACCATTACCAGGTCGCCTTTCTTGAACTCCTGTCCCTTGACCAACTTATCAAAAGCACGGGCCATGCGGGCTTGGTAGAGTTGGATATTTTGTTGCGCACGGAGACGCTTTCCTTTGAGCTCGGCGAGCTCCTCCAATCTCCTTTCTGCATTAGTTTGTTCACTACTAACTAGTCCATGCTGGATGGTGACTCGCAGCGAAGGGACTTCTAGTTCAATCGGTACCACAACCTCTGACCCGTACACGAGGGAGTAGGGTGAGCAACCAGTTGGGGTTTTATAAACTGTACGGTAAGCCCAGAGTGCTTCGTACATGATGTGACACCATCTTGGGGTGATGACCACAAGACAATATGACCCTTGGACCTAAGGTTGCAAGCAAGCAAATTGGCGATGATACCACTCGAGCGGCTAACTCGCTTGGTGCACACTTGTGCCCGTGGGTAACTAAACGATAATGGAGAGGGTCCGGGGTGGGACAATGATGCTCCGGTGCTTGGCAAGCTTGGGGAGAACCCCAATTGGGCCAGGGATGCCCACTCAGGGGCTGCCGTCACACCATGGGCGTGGGTTGAAATGGCTCTCTCACAACTCGCCCGCGATGGACACTCACGTGTTCGGCAATTTGGGCCGAGCCCTCGCTCTCCGTCCGATGCAGCAAAGCAAGAATACTAAGCTAAGCAAGTGATATTGACCAGCAAGGAAAGGGGGACCGAGGCTCACCTAGCCGGCGTGAAGACGCCAACTCCGGTCGAAGACGGGGGCGAGCGGGGAGGCAAGGGTTTGCGCCCGCAAGCCGCATCGGTGTCGCTTCAAATCTGCGAAAATATTATTACATGAACTACACCTTGTAGACACGCCATTCCTGACGTCTCCTGAGAAAGTCTCATATTACTATACGACGCCCCGCGGCGGATTTCATATTTTGAATCACTTGAGTGCTTCCTTTTCTTGGGTCTTCTTCCGCCCTTGTCAGCATCCGGAACCGTCTCGTCGCAGCATTCAGACGGCATCAACACCAGTCAGACGCATCGGAAGGTCCCGAAACCAGGAACGGTGCCTGTCGGGGAGCTGCCGACGCCTTTTCAGCGGACCCGGGTGGGTCTTAATGGAGGCGTCCAGGCCCCTGGACGCCTCCATCATTTTAATTTTTTTAAGACAAAAAATACATAAAAAATATATATATTTATGGAGGCGTCCAGGTCTCTGGACGCCTCCATGAAAACAAATATAAAAAATATATATATGCCAGTTGGCATAAAAACAAAACAACAAATAAAAAAAATATTTTCTTGGAGGCATCCAGGCCCCTGGACGCCTCCATCAACTCACTCACGGGGCGCCGCCCACCGAACGACGATTTGTCGTGTGTGAAAGAATCCAAATTGTGGAGACGTCCAGCTGGCTGGACGCGCCCATTTCTAAATCACGGGTCGCCGCTCCAAAACCACGCGTTGTGTTAAACCGTGTGCGACTTTCGGTGGAGTTCGGTAAGACTTATGGAGGCGTCCGGGACCCTGGACGCCTCTATGAAAATATTCCAAAAATTTTAATAAAAATAGAATAAAATATTAGTTCGGCCCTGATGGAGGTGTCCAGGGTCCTGGATGCCTCCACCCTCCGGAGCCCTATAAATAGAGGCCCACCCCCTCAGTTCTGAGGGAGCTTCGAAGAGATCCGATAGGCTGCCGGAGCCCAGAGACTACCAGAGTCATTTCTAACCCGTGGGGTCTTTTCTAGGTGGAGGTTCCGCCGGCTTCTAGGGTGCCCACGCTCGTGAGAGGAAGGTCGTCTTCATCCACCGCGCTTCCACGTCGTCCCTACGCTGCCGGAGCTCCGCCGGATTTCACCATCGGCACATCCAATAAGCCAATCCTTTCCTTTTCTTCGTAGTTCTTTTGCATTCATCATCTCGCATCGTCTATCCCCCTTCATAAGGGCTAGTGCGGATACCCGAGCAGTTGATCGGCACGACACACCGAGCCACCGGTACCGCACACGGAGCACGACACGAGCCACCTCAGCGTCCATCTGGCTCGGAGACAGTCTGGAGACTCCGCCTTGAGCCTCCTCCTTTATTATATTTAGTTAGACTTTATGTGTGTGTAATTTGTATTTATTTCGTTGCCTTCGGTTTGCCATTTTGAGTGTACTAGGGGTTTACGAGCATTTCGGACCCCGTGGGCCCCACGGGCCCCCCGGGCCCCACCACATTGGGTCACCTCAGCCTAGGGTCCCACGTGGGGCCAGTCAACATGCCACATGGGAGCATCTAGAAGCTTGACTTGTAATTGGACACATGGGGGACAATGGGCTTAAAAAGTCCAAGGAGGCTACCTACCTCCCACCTACATTTCAACCTTCCACACCCCTCCCATTCAAAGTCCAAGGGCCGCCCCCCTCCCCTTAATTTTTTATTTCTTTTTTGTGTGTGTGTCACATGCCATCCCAGCCCTTCATCTCTTACCCCAAGATCCTACGGTTGTGGATGGATGTGAGATGTAAGCTATTTAAACTTGTATTTTTCATTTTACTTGAATTAATGCATTCATTTGGAAGAAAATACCTTGGAGCTCCAGCTTGGTGCGCCCCTCTCTCCCCCCTTGCAGCTGTGAAGGTTGCCTCTGGAGGTGTGACTTCTCCCCTATCAGTTCCGGTCATCCTCGCCGCCGCCACGAGCCGCCACCGCACCGCCATCGTCTTCATCGGAGTTCTGCCCGTGCAGTACCACAGCAACTCCCACGAAATTCCAAACTCAGCCAAGAGCTCTGATCGACCTGGGGATTTTACTGGAGGTTTCATAGGTGTCAAGGAAGTCCCAAAAAAATTGGTTTGTCATTCAGATCCCGTTCCATATTTTTAGATTTTTGTCAACTCTTTCATTTCAGTTCTGCCAGTAGTCTGTCCAGATTCATCTCCGCCCTACATTATAGGTCTTAGGTCCACTTTTTGATTTTTGATAGTCCCACAAATTTTACTGGAGTTTCCTTCCATCGATCCCTTCATCCACAATTTTTATAAATTTCTAGTTCATCCATCTCATATTTTCCAAAATTCGTTCTCAGTCCCATCTACAGTTCTATCCTGCTGTTCCCAGATCCGACCACTAGTCACTCCAAAAATCATATCAAATCTCCACCACCTCCAAATCCAATTCCGAAAATTGTCCCAGCTTCTTGGTTTGAATATCTACAACTTTTAAGAAGAGCTAGAAGTCTGAATCCCACTGTAAGTAGGCGGTCAACGGCCGTTTACAGGGAAATGATATGCTGAACTGAGAGTTCTGGAACTATGTAGCAGAGAATTGTAAATTAGTTAAGGTCCAGGTCCGCGCAGGTTCAGAGAAATCCATTGGCCTTAGGTTGGAGGATTTTGAGTCCTCTTTCCAACGGCGCTGGTTTCATCCCATTCCGGCGACGGGGCTGATCACAGCGGCCATTTTCGTCGGAGCGCGCACCTGAAAACAGCAAGCAGAAATCCGTGGGCAGCATTCCAAAAGCTTGGAGATCGGAGTTGTTCGGCCACCGGTCGGTGTTCCCGGCCGACCGCCTTCCGTGGAGGCGTGCCACCAGGGGTCCCCACCACAGTGGGACCCACTCCTGCAGATCCGGAGGCCAGCGCCACCCGTGGGCCCCGCGGGCCCGCAGAACCCGCCGTTCGGAAAGCACGAAAACGCGGAGTTCGGCACCGCCGGGCGACATCAAGATGCTGCCCGTCAACCCAATTAGTGTGATTCCCGGGCCCTGCATGTGACCTTTTACCTCCCTGCGTGGAGTGGGTCAAATTATTGTGCTGCTGTAAAATTATGTTAACCGGGGGTCCGTGATTGGCCGGGGTTGTCTTCGCCACGCCGGGTGCGTGGAGGTAAAGTCTTAACTTCTTGGCGTTCATTTGCTTAGCTAGTATACGGTCTTCTGCCACTGCCGAGAGTGTAGGTACTAGCCCGTGTGTCCATGTCACCGCTGTGAGAGTGAGAGTGACCCGTCCCGCGACTCGATCCGAGTCCGGAAGTTGAGTCGGACTACCCTTGACCTCCGCCGGTTCCTTAACCGCGCACGGTCCGCGCTTTCCCTCGCTTGGGACGACGAGTGAGCTTCTACTTCTGTTAGCGACGTTTTGCCACTAGGAGCTCGTAGTGTCGGGCTTAGTGTCTCCCTGGTGTGTATTGCTGGTCGCGTCTTCATCTAGAGTCCGAGGGTGGCACTGTATAGTGTCGTCTCCCGTGTCCGTCCCGCATCAGTTTGGTATCAGAGCAAGTCGAGTCTAGGGTAGTCGTTGCATAAGTCATGCATCATGGTCTAAGTCGAGTCTAGGACCATCAATATTTTCAAAACAAAAAAGAGTGTGTTTTAAATTGCATTCGCACCCTTTATTCGGTATCTTAAAAGGTGTTGTCCGAACATTAGGCTACGCCTACCGGGAGGTCGCACACTTGCGGGAGTGATCTTTGGATCGATTAACTCCGCCCCGTACCGGATATTGGTTTAGGTCTAAGTGCATCAGTTAGTGTGTGTTTGCATTAGTCGGTGTCTTCTAGGTCGTGTGTCTTTGCATGCCCACCCGTCGAGGCACCCAGTACTCGCCACCACCACCTATGGCGGAGTCCCGAGCCCGTAGTTCCGATGAGTCTTCCACAGTCGAGATGTTCCGGGCCATCATGGATCGTTTAGACACGCGTATGGATGGTCTTAGTACGCGTATGGATGGCATAGGGACGCGTCTAGAAGGGCGGATGAAGGTCCTCGAGGATCGGGCTGGGGTTTCAGAGCAGTCCATTCAAGGCCTTGTTGGGAGGATTGCCGTCCTAGAGAGGGGCCCAGTAGCAGCGCAACCCACGCCGACGAACGGCCAACAAGAGCCGGTGCAGCAACCCGCTGTGCCAAGGGCTCAGGTGGAGGATGTCGGGAGGCAACAGGCGCCTATAGTGAATGATTATGCCTCCGACAATGATCACGGGGGTAACGGTCATCGTCATCAACGACGGAATCGTGATGACGAGGATGACGACCGCATTCTTAGGGGTGTGCGTGCGGACCCTCCCACTTTTAGCGGGTCCTTGGACCCTAGGGTGTATTTAGATTGGGAGGCCGGCATGGACCGGTACTTCGAGTGGTTTGAGATGACGGACCACCGAAGAGTCCGATACGCAAAGATGAAGCTACAAGGGCAGGCTCAAACTTATTGGATCAATGTGGAGAGCCTACTCAACCAGCGACGTCAACCCCAAATTGATACCTGGGATGATATGAAACTCAAATTGAGGGAGAAGTACCTTCCTGCCTCATATCGCCAACGTCTTATAGACAAGTGGCAAAGCATCTCCCAAGGGAACCGATCCGTGACCGAGTACACCGCCGAGTTCGATGAGTATTACTTGCGGTGCGGGGTCACGGAAGAGAGCACCATGACGATATCCCACTTTCGGAGAGGTTTGCGGCCTAATTATCAATATGAACTCTTTCGCCGCAATGCCACCACTTTGGAGCAGGCATATCAGATTGCTCTCGAATTGGAACAGTTCGAGGCTGAGTTCGAGTCACCCCATCGGTTGGGCTCTTTTCCCCTTCGTAGTGTCGAGCCCCGTGGCTCATCTGGCACGTATCCGAGGGCCCCCATGGCTCGACCTCAGGAGCCCGCTCGCCCCGAGCCCTTTGCTCCTAGGCCTCGTCCTCCACCCCCGAGGGACCTTCCTCGTCCCCAGCATCTTACGGCCCCACCCACAGTCCGTCCACCGGCACCCGCGCCTCCTACACGTCCTTTGTTGCCTACGCCTCCTATCCGTCGGGAGGATAAAGGTAAAGGACCTATGATTGGGGAGCCTAGTGGATCACGGCAGCAGTGTTATCGCTGCAATGGGTTTGGCCATTTCTCCAACCAGTGTCCCACCCGCCCATCTCTTCACATTGGGGACACACAGGCCGAGGATACCACCCCTACGGGCCTCTAGTTAGTCAGCTATGAGGCAGATGAAGAGTTAGCTGACGAGTACTATGAGATGGGAGGTGAGGCCCAGGATGCCCAGCAGACAGACGATACCCACGTGGGGGTCGTCAGATGTATCCTCACCCAGTCACAGGTCAGTGATGACTGGCGTCGGACCACTATCCTTCATGTATTCTGTAGGCTGGGAAAGCAAATTTGCAAGGTGGTCATCGATAGCGAGAGTTGTATCAATGCAATCTCCACGAACGCTGTCACTCGCCTTGGTCTCACACCCGTAGACCACCCTTGCCCCTACCAGGTATCATGGGTGGATACCACTTCCATTTCGGTCAGGCTGCGGTGCTTGGTCCCACTGCAGCTCCACTCCTACCGTGACGAGATCTGGTGCGATGTTCTTCCCATGGAAGTGGGAAGTATCATTCTTGGTAGGCCGTGGTTATTCGACCGAGATGCCACACTCCATGGTCGGTCGAACACCTGTACCTTCGACCACGATGGCCAGCGGGTCACCCTCCAACCCGTTCGGCCCAGGAGCCCATCTGTTAGGGGTCCTACTGGCCCTAGTACTCCGAAGCCTTCCGTTCCCGGGCCTAGTACCCCATCCCCAGCTTGGGCTATGACCGTTACCTCTGGCCCAGGAGAGCCCTCGACGAGGAGATTGATGATGATTAGCTCCCGGGAAATGGAGCAGGAGGTTAGTCAGGGCTGTCTAGTGTTTGCCATTACGGTCCGAGAGGTGGAGCGGGACTCCGAGGGTGAGCTCCCACCCGAGGTTGTTCCTATTCTGCGGGAGTTTGCTGATATTTTTCCCGATGAGCTTCCCGAGGGACTCCCACCCATGCGGGATATTCAGCATGCTATCGACCTTGTTCCGGGCTCTTCTTTGCCCAACCTTCCGCATTATCGAATGAGCCCTACGGAGCATGCTGAGCTTAAACGGTAGGTCGATGAGTTTGTGCAGAGAGGATCTGTCTGGGACAGCATGAGTCCATGTGCTGTACCCGCATTACTCGCCCTGAAGAAGGATGGCACGTGGAGAATGTGTATTGATAGTCGTGCCATCAACAAGATCACAGTGAAGTACAGGTTCCCTATTTCCCGCCTGGATGACATGCTAGACATGATGGCAGGTGCCACTATCTTTTCAAAGATCGATCTTAAGAGTGGCTACCATCAGGTGAGGATTAGGCCCGGTGATGAGTGGAAGACCGCATTTAAGACCAAGGATGGTCTATATGAGTGGTTGGTCATGCCTTTTGGGTTGACCAATGCCCCTAGCACTTTCATGCGGCTCATGACTCAGGTCCTTCGACCTTTCATTGGAGTCTTTATAGTGGTGTATTTCGATGATATCCTTATCTATAGCCGCACCACAGGGGACCACTTAGACCACCTTCGGCAGGTCTGTCTACTTCTTCGGCGAGAGCAGCTATTTGCGAACCCACAGAAGTGTGCCTTCATGACACCTCAGCTTACCTTCTTGGGTTTCATTGTGTCTAGTACTGGGGTCTCCGCCGATCCGGAGAAGGTCCTGGCCATTGTTGAGTGGCCGGAACCCCGTACAGTTCATGATGTCCGTAGCTTTCATGGCCTTGCGACGTTCTACCGTCGCTTCATCCCCGGATTTAGCTCCGTCACTGCCCCGATCACGGATTGCATCCGTAAGGGCACATTTGTCTGGACGAAGGCCGCATCTGCTGCCTTCAGGGACATCAAGGAGCATATGACCTAGACACCTATCCTTCGACTGCCTGATTTCTCGAAGGTGTTTGAGGTCTGTTGTGATGCGTCGGGTGTTGGGATTGGAGGAGTTTTGAGTCAGGAGTCCCACCCGATCGCATATTTCAGCGAGAAGCTGAACGACGCGAAACTGCGATATTCCACATATGATAAAGAATTCTACGCAGTTGTTCAGGCTCTTAGGCATTGGAGGCACTATCTTTTACATCAGGAGTTTGTCCTATACTCCGATCACGAGGCATTGAGGTACCTCCATTCCCAAAAGAAGCTTAACTCGCGTCACAGTCGTTGGGTCGAGTATCTCCAGCAGTTCACCTTTGTGCTTAAACATAAGGCTGGAGTGGAGAACAAGGTGGCTGATGCCTTGAGTCGGCGAGCATGCTTGCTTACCACCATGAATGCCGAGGTCATAGGGTTAGAGAAGATGAAGGAGGCCTATGTTGATTGTCCTGACTTCGGTCAGATTTTTACCACCCTCCAGGCCGGACCCTCGAGAGACCTTGATGAGTATATGCTTCAGGAGGGTTACCTCTTTCGAGGTAGCAGGCTATGTGTTCCCCGAACTTCGGTTCGAGATTTCTTAGTGTGGGAACTACATGCGGGCGGTCTAGCCGGCCACTTTGGACGGAACAAGACTATTGAGGCAGTGGAGCATCGATTTTATTGGCCGAGCTTAAAGCGCGATGTTGCTAACATCGTGGCTCAGTGCCGTACATGTGCTACGGCCAAGATGAAGAAGCAAAGCTCAGGCCTTTATACGCCTCTTCCCGTGCCTGATGCCCCGTGGCAGGATGTTAGTATGGATTTTGTTTTAGGATTGCCACGTACCTCTAGGAGGCATGACTCGGTCTATGTTGTTGTTGACCGTTTCTCGAAGATGGCCCTCTTTATCCCTTGCTCAAAGACTTCGGATGCTTCTAGGGTAGCCCGCCTTTTCCTTACTCATGTGGTGTGCAAGTTCGGGTTGCCTCGCACTATAGTGTCTGACCGTGATGTCAGATTCACTTCCTACTTTTGGAAGACACTATGGCATATGATGGGTACTCATCTCAAGTTTTCCACTGCATATCACCCCCAGACAGATGGTCAGACCGAAGTGGTCAATAGGAGTCTGGGAGATCTTTTGAGGTGTCTAGTTAAGGATCGCATTGGGGATTGGGATCTCATCCCACCCATGGCTGAGTTTGCATATAACGATTCGGTGAATAGGTCTACCGGCATGAGCCCATTTGAGATAGTCACAGGTCGTAGGCCTAGGAAACCCGTTGACCTTGTCCCCATGCCTGTCCATGCTAGAGTGTCGGAGTCGGCCAAGTCATTCGCTAGGCATGTTAGGAGTTTGCATGACGACATCCGTCGTCACATTGAGGCCAGCAATGCACGGTACAAGGAGTTAGCCGATGCCCACCGACACCACCGAGAGTTCCATGAGGGCGAATACGTCATGATCAGGGTAAGACCTGAACGGTTTCTCTCTGGAACCGTTAAGAAGTTGCAAGCTCGCGGAGCCGGTCCATTCAGAGTGTTGAAACGCGTTGGATCCAATGCGTATGTTGTGGACTTGCCCGAGGAATATGGTATAAGCTCTACCTTCAATGTATCGGATCTTGTTGCATATAGGGACCCAGCGGTGATCCCTAGTGAGCCTTTTGAGCCATCTCCTCCCCATGAGAGTGATCCCACACCTGAGTGTCCACTTCCACCTCCAGCCCCTTCTTCACGGCAGCGTGAGCATATAGATTGTATACTGGACGAGCAGGTGACAGTTACCAGGAGTGGATCTTACCCGCGCTACCTAGTGCGATGGAGAGGACGTCCCGCTACTGAGGACACATGGATCACACATGGCGAGTTGCAGCAGATCGATCCGGACCTTCTGGAGCGATATAGGAGCGATGCCGACCCTTACTCGACAGGGTCCAGTTTCTCCCACCCGGGGAGAATTGGTGCGGACACCCGAGCAGTTGATCGGCACGACATACCGAGCCACCGGTACCGCACACGGAGCACGACACGAGCCACCTCAGCATCCATCTGGCTCGGAGACAGTCTGGAGACTCCGCCTTGAGCCTCCCCCTTTATTATATTTAGTTAGACTTTATGTGTGTGTAATTTGTATTTATTTCGTTGCCTTCGGTTTGCCATTTTGAGTGTAATAGGGGCTTACGAGCATTTCGGACCCCGTGGGCCCCACGGGCCCCCCGGGCCCCACCACATTGGGCCATCTCAGCCTAGGGTCCCACGTGGGGCCAGTCAACATGCCACATGGGAGCATCTAGAAGCTTGACTTGTAATTGGAC
Source organism: Amorphophallus konjac (assembly GCA_022559845.1). NCBI lineage: Eukaryota > Viridiplantae > Streptophyta > Magnoliopsida > Alismatales > Araceae > Amorphophallus > Amorphophallus konjac. The sequence continues at coordinate 339,136,216 of CM040118.1, forward strand.
ACATGGGGGGACAATGGGCTTAAAAAGTCCAAGGAGGCTACCTACCTCCCACCTACATTTCAACCTTCCACACCCCTCCCATTCAAAGTCCAAGGGCCGCCCCCCTCCCCTTAATTTTTTATTTCTTTTTTGTGTGTGTGTCACATGCCATCCCAGCCTTTCATCTCTTACCCCTAGATCCTACGGTTGTGGATGGATGTGAGATGTAAGCTATTTAAACTTGTATTTTCCATTTTACTTGAATTAATGCATTCATTTGGAAGAAAATACCTTGGAGCTCTAGCTTGGTGCGCCCCTCTCTCCCCCCTTGCAGCTGTGAAGGTTGCCTCTGGAGGTGTGACTCCTCCCCTATCAGTTGCGGTCATCCTCGCCGCCGCCACGAGCCGCCACCGCACCGCCATCGTCTTCATCGGAGTTCTGCCCGCGCAGTACCACAGCAACTCCCACGAAATTCCCAACTCAGCCAAGAGCTCTGATCGACCTGGGGATTTTACTGGAGGTTCCATAGATGTCAAGAAAGTCCCAAAAAAATTGGATTGTCATTCAGATCCCGTTCCATATTTTTAAATTTTTGTCCACTCTTACATTTCAGTTCTACCAGCAGTCTGTCCAGATTCATCTCCGCCCTAAGTTATAGGCCTTAGGTCCACTTTTTGATTTTTGGTAGTCCTACAAATTTTACTGGAGTTTCCTTCCATCGATCCCTTCATCCACAATTTTTCTAAATTTCTAGTTCATCCATCTCGTATTTTCCAAAATTCGTTCTCAGTCCCATCTACAGTTCTATCCTGCTGTTCCCAGATCCGACCACTAGTCACTCCAAAAATCATATCAAATCTCCACCACCTCCAAATCCTATTCCAAAAATTGTCCCAGCTTCGTGGTTTGAATATCCACAATTTTTAAGAAGCGCTAGAAGTCTGAATCCCACTGTAATTAGGCGGTCAACGGCCGTTTATAGGGAAATGATATGCTGAACTGAGAGTTCTGGAACTGTGTAGCAGAGAATTGTAAATTAGTTAAGGTCCAGGTCCGCGCAGGTTCAGAAGAATCCATTGGCCCTAGGTTGGAGGATTTTGAGTCCTCTTTCCAACGGCGCTGGTTTCATCCCATTCCGGCGACGTGGCTGATCACAGCGACCATTTTCGTCGGAGCGCGCACCTGAAAACAGCAAGCAGAAATCCGTGGGCAGCATTCCAAAAGCTTGGAGATCGGAGCTGTTCGGCCACCGGTCGGTGTTCCCGGCCGACTGCCTTCCGTGGAGGCGTGCCACCAGGGGTCCCCACCACAGTGGGACCCACTCCTGCAGATCCGGAGGCCAGCGCCACCCGTGGGCCCCGCGGGCCCGCAGAACCCGCCGTTCGGAAAGCACGAAAACGCGGAGTTCGGCACCGCCGGGCGACATCAAGATGCTGCCCGTCAACCCAATTAGTGTGATTCTCGGGCCCTGCATGTGACCTTTTACCTCCCTGCGTGGAGTGGGTCAAATTATTGTACTGCTGTAAAATTATGTTAACCGGGGGTCCGTGATTGGCCGGGGTTGTCTTCGCCACGCCGGGTGCGTGGAGGTAAAGTCTTAACTTCTTGGCGTTCATTTGCTTAGCTAGTATATGGTCTTCTACCGCTGCCGAGAGTGTAGGTACTAGCCCGTGTGTCCATGTCACCGCTGTGAGAGTGAGAGTGACCCATCCCGCGACTCGATCCGAGTCCGGAAGTTGAGTCGGACTACCCTTGACCTCCGCCGGTTCCTTAACCGCGCACGGTCCGCGCTTTCCCTCGCTTGGGACGACGAGTGAGCTTCTACTTCTGTTAGCGACGTTTTGCCACTAGGAGCTCGTAGTGTCGGGCTTAGTGTCTCCCTGGTGTGTATTGCTGGTCGCGTCTTCATCTAGAGTCCGAGGGTGGCACTGTATAGTGTCGTCTCCCGTGTCCGTCCCGCATCAAGGGCGCCTCTTCTTATATACTTCTTGCATCCATCATCTCATTTTCCTCCTACTCGAGTCTGAGAGAGGTTTAAAAGACAACACCAACTAGGTGTGTGTCTTGCCATCATTTCGTTATTTTTATCGCAAGGATTTGAATACTACACCTTCATCTTTCTAATCCACTCGTTACTTGTTTGTCGTTGTTTTGCAAGGGTACCCAAGGAAAGCCCTCTCCATCGGCCGGCCAAAGGGGGAGGAAGAAGCAACCCGCCATCTCCCGCTCTTGAGGTAGGCGCGATCACTTTCTTTATTTTGGGGTCTTTTGGCCTCTAGCGATCACATCTTGTTCTCGAGGCCGCGGCGAGTCACTTCCCCAATGGCCGTTTAAATTTCCGTTCTTATATTCTCTTTATATTCGGTTATATTCTGCTCATATTCTCGAGACCGCGGCGAGTCACTTCCCCAATGGCCGTTTAAATTCCCATTATTATATGTTATATTCTTATCTATTCATATTCTCGAGGCCGCGGCGAGTCACTTCCCCAATGGCCGTTTAAATTTCCGCTCTTATATTCTCTTTATATTTTGTTATATTCTTATCTATTCATATTCTCGAGGCCGCGGCGAGTCACTTCCCCAATGGCCGTTTATATTATCGCTCTTTATATTCTCCTTATATTCTGTTATATTCTTATCTGCTCATATTCTCGAGGCCGCGGCGAGTCACTTCCCCAATGGCCGTTTCAATTCTTGCTATTTAATTTCTGCACCATTCCCGTCCCCCCGAGGCCGCGGCGAGTCACTTCCCGCTATGGCCGTTTAACCCCCATATCTTGCTATATTACATGTGTCCCGCTCGCCCCGCCGGAGCAATCTCCCGTGGTGGCCCCTTCTCTTTTCTCTTATTTCTGTGTTGCAGCAAACAAAGAGGAGCCCGCGCGCTCCGCGTCTTCTTCGCTCCCCGAACCGCGTGACGTCGCTCACAGATTGGCGATCACGGTGGGACCTCTACTGCTTCCTTTTGGCTACCCTTGCAAGTTCGGCACCATCTGTGCCTCTTCACCTTGGCGCCCTCGCGCGCCCCCGTTGTGCTCACGGCAGCACTGTCAATTTGATTGGTTGGGTGTTTATTATATGTTTGTTATTTCTATTGTTTTCTTACTCTATATCTTTGTCAGCATTCCATTGCATACATCCATCCCTCTTTATATCCTTTTTCATTTTTTCTAAGGATCACCCTTTCCCGGTGAAGGAAGGACTCTCCGTTTGAGAATTCTTCTCAACGGACTAGAATCTCCTCCACTGGGACCTCCGTAAGTCCCCGACATCGAAGAATCTCCTCTTCGTTCACTGGGCTGGTTGTACCATTGAAGTTCCCCGGAGTTAGTCATCCCATTCGTGGTGAGACGAGAGACCCTAGCTGACACGGCGGTGAAACAAAAATAAACTAGGGTCCCTATTTTGTGTGAACTTCGGATCTCGCTAAAAACAAAAAAAATCATCAAAATCAAAACACAAAAAAGGGCGTAAAGGCATCCACTTGTTTGATAATCTCTGCTACCTGCTTGCTAGTGTATATTTTTGCGTTCTGGGAAAACTGTGAGCATGGCTCATGAGTCTTTTGAGGAGAACCACCCTAGTCGTGGTTTGTCAGCCGACCCGCGAGTCTATGCTATGGACTCGGGTCCTTCTCATGAGCCCTCGCATGAGGTGCAGGTTATTGCCGGGGACACATCCCCACCACAGGATATCTCTTCCTTACTGGACGTCCTCGCAAACACGGAGCTTACCTCTGAATAGCTCCGGGCCTTCCAGGCCATTCTGAAGGGGAAGTCTGTTTCCCCCACGCCCCAGGAATCAACTCCGGCCATCGCACCTCTCCAAGAGTCCGTGCAGGCCATTCCATCTCCTTCATTGGCGCAAGCCATCCAGTCTCCCTCGCTTCAAGGACAAGCGAGCCAACAACCACCCTCATTCCGGTTCCCGTCACAATCTCAAACTCCCGTTGTTCTCCACATACCGCTTCAGCCGGGGCCGACTGTCAGCGGTCCGGCAGCTCCCTCTCATTCGGGGTTCCCCCCTCAAGTCTCCCGGAGACAGTTTCTCCCCCAGTGGCAAGTGCAACCTTCACCTCCATAGGAGCTCGCCCAATCACTCCTCAATAGGTTCAATCGCATGGACGAACAGTTTCAAAATCTGAGAAGAATGGTGGACGTGAAAGCCTCCCCAGAGGTTGCTTTGCCAATCCTTCCGGTCATTCATCTTCCTCCCTCCGAAATGCCCACGTACCGCAGATACAATGGTACCGGCAACCTCTTCATTCACCTCAAGGATTTCATGTATGAGTCCTCCTATTGGCAAAACGATCAGAGGTCCCTGGCATACCTCTTTCGGAAATCATTGGATGGTCCCGCGCTTGAGTGGTTCTATTCCTTAGAGCCCCGCGAGGCCGAGAATTTTGAAATAGTCCAGAGAAGGTTCTTGTAGAAATATAGGGATAGGGTCGGTCCCTCACTCTCCATTACCGACCTAGTGGCCGAAAAGATGAAGCCCGACGAAGATTTTGTTCGCTATGCTGATAGATGGAGGTCTCTGGCGGAAAGAATAAGGGATACCCTCTCCGAGTCCGAACAAGTGAAGATGATTGTGTCTAATGCAACCCCACAGTTCAGACACGTTCTGGCCATGAATAAACTTACTACAATGGAGGAACTCTATGAAAGGGCCCGGTACATCCAAACCCAGTTTAAAGACTCCCCCATTATGAACATGTTTGAGTCACCGAAGCCCAAAGTGGTCAGAAAGACAGGCGCTGGTGTCCCGGGCGGAGCCACAGAAGGGGTCGTGACAAATGAGCAAGTGGGTGCAGTCAACAATGCCAACTATGCAGTCAACCCAAGGCCTCCACAAATGTCCCGACTTCCCCTCCAACCAGGTCCTTTCCCTCTTCGTCCTCCACCCCAAAATAATCCACCCCAGGATAATATGCCTCCATTACGTCAACCCCAGCAACAACAACCACAACCTCAGCAACAACAACCACCGCTTCAGTACAACCAAGTTCCACCCCCGGGGAACTATAGTCCGCAACAGCAACAAAGGAGGCCGGTCGGTCCTAAGAGAGCCTACTATCCACCATTGACAGAAATCTTAGCAGACATTTTTAATGCCCTCATGGCATCAAACCAACTCGCCCTACCCAGAGAAAGGCCCGTGTGGCCCCCGAATGTTGATACCTCCAAATACTGCGTCTACCACAGGCAGCCAGGACACACAGTAGATTACTGCTTCCATTTCAAAGATTACATCCACGATATGAATGATGAACATCAAATAGATTGGGATGAAATGAGACGATACGTCGCCGCTCTCAAGGCTAGGAGACCTCCTCATAGACCACAGCAGCAGTTACAACAGCAGCAGCAGCAGCAGCAACCACAACAACAACAACAGCCTCAGCAGGCCCCACAACAACAGCCCAACATGGGCATAATCCAGAATCTATTACCGGAGCACCAACAGCCCAATCATCAGGTTAACCCCATCTCCTCCTTCCCGGAAGTCGGGAGAGAGCAGGTGTGGCACCCGGAAAGTACCTCTATTCTTTCTTCCTCCAACCCTATCGTCATGCAACCCCCTCACCTTGCCCGGGTAGCACCTCTCTCTCATCAACCCACGTTAGTATCACCTTCACCATTTCCACTACCATTACGCCCTCTCATCCGTACCCCGATCCCCTATCAACCGACACTCTCCACTACGCCTTCACACCCTCTCATCTTCTCCCACTCCCCCACTTTACCATCCACCTCTACCACATTTACCTCTACGCCTTCTAAACCCCTTATCATCCGTCAACCATACATAACCCCATCTTTCTCCACCATATCACCACTAATGCCTTCAAAACCACTCATTACCCATCACCCACCTCAAAATCATTGCCCGCTTCAAGCCCTACCCACTTCTACTTCGTCTCCACCTCCACCTTCCAGACCCCTTATCCTTCATAATCCGCGCGATATCCCCTCTACCTCCACCATGACTCCACCTAACAAACCCCTCATCAGAATCCCTGCTCCCATCATCACCCCTGCTTCATCAACCATTCCTCCACCACTACCCCTCAAATCTCTGTTAAAACCCACTATTACCCCCACAGAGGTACAAAAGCCACAGGCAATGGTGCTCCGGAGTGGAAGGATTTTCCACAGGGTTTCCCCCCACAACAGTCAGAATCCTGAGCAATCTCAGCCAGAGAAGGATGATGGAGAACAACCAGAAAGAGCTATCCCTGGAACACAGTATGATCTATTGAAACACTTGGACAAGACGCCTGCTCGGATCTCCATCATGGAGCTACTTCAAAGATCCACATCCCACCAGGCAGCCTTAATGGAGTACCTTCAAAGGGTCATGGTGAATGAGGACCTCCCTGTAGAAAAGATCTCTACCGTCCTGACCCCAACGGACACACAACCGGCCATCATGTTCCACAACTACGAGCTCGCTCCCAAGGAAGCTCGAAAATATGCACTGTGCATTTCAATAAAAATTAATGGGGTATCCATAAACCCGTGTCTTGTGGACACAGGTGCGTCCATAAATGTGATCTCCATGGACACCCTTCAGTTGTGTGGGGTCAACGAGGAACAAATAAGACCTTCCTCGATCACGGTCACGGCTTATGATAATAGCAAAAGGCCGCCGCAGGGGATGATTATTCTGAAGGCAGAACTAGGCCCCATGTCAATTCCCACCGAATTCCATGTCCTCGACATGGACCCCACATTCAAGGCTATACTGGGTCGCCCTTACATCGAAGCCATGGACGCTGTGCCTTCCACCAACCATCAGTGCCTGAAGTTTCCTTACAATGGGAGGATTATTAAAGTGGTCAGTACACCTGTCCTTCACACAATGGATGCTATCAACACCTCTCTGCCCTCTGTTTGGCCGTCTCATCGGCCCATATTGTCACTACTGGACGTACGTGATTCATCTCACGTTCCACTAGCACCAAAGGAGCCGGTCAGGACAACCGCAACATCATATCCCCCTTTTCACTCCAAAGGTTGGGAGATTATGAGGAACATCGGCTACCAACAGGGTAAAGGTCTGGGTGCACAGTTACAGGGTAGGCTCAAACCGCCAAAGGAAATTAGGCCGAACCGTAGGTTTGGTCTAGGCTTCAAAGGACCGTTCAAGGCGGATTGGAAGCCCCTCACATGGACTCTATCAAACCACTTCAACAGAGGGCATGTTGTTCAGATGGGAGATTACCCACGAGAAGCATGTGGGGGATCACATGCTGTATATTTGGCTGAAAAATGTCCGAGGATCACCAAAAAAGGCAAGATCAAAGATCCGGAATGCGAGTGGGACAAATGGTTCGACATACGGGACATTTCCGTTGCACTGGAAAGGATGTTCTCGTCTCCGCAGCTTGAAGGACCGCCATTGATCTCCGGAATACCAAAGAATATTACCACTCTTGCGAAGGTTCCAAACTATCCTCGTCCTTGCCAGAAGGACCCTGTCATCGACGGATCTTCATCCGTCCTCAACATTTCCGTCGACGGCTCATTAGCCGCCATCTTCTCCATCCACTCATCTCAGCCTTTGCTGATATCTTCTTCCTGGGCCAGACAATTGTCTGATGATCATTCCAGATCCCCTTCTCTGCTTACATACCTACGCGGGCTTCTCAACCCGCGCCAGGTCTTCAACCATGATCTGCTCTATGAGCCTCACAATCCTCTAGCCATAACCACTTTTCTCTCTCCTCCAATCTCTTTTCACTGCTTTGTCATTAAAAATCAAAACGAAAAAAAAAACGTCAATTTTCAAACTCCTCAACAACACATCTTCGTTGAGGAAACCTCCTACATCTCCCACGGGTGCGTCCCGCCCTGCGGACCACCCGTCCAAGGTCCAATGAGCGACCTTTTCTACCCCTCCTCTGAGGGGTCTTCTCCTGTACATTCTACACCATCCTCTTCATCTTCCTCTTCTTCTGTAAATATTGTCAGTCAATCTAGGAATGATAGGTCAAGGGTAGTACCTAAAAAGAAATCCAAGGGTAGGCAAATTCCTCGTCGATTCCTTCTGGATTTAGCCGCCAGGTGTCAGGCCCTCCTTGCCATCCCCCAATTGTTAGAAAATCCCATCCGGCTACCGGAAATAGAATGTAAGGGCGACGGTGCATTTGATGAAGGGTACGGAGTCTACGAGATCACGGATGAAGAATACCCTACCAAAGATGAGGGTGAGGAATATGAGGACGCGGCTGGCGCATATGCTAGTGGAATGAGGAGATTCGACGAGCCGTCAACCGCCGTAGAAGAATCCACCAAAGAAGTCAACTGGGGAACTGAGGAAGACCCTAGCATCATCCTCATAAGTGACAACCTACCACCCTCTGAAGAAGAGGCATTAATTGAAGTTCTCAAGGAATATAAGGACACGTTTGCATGGAGCTACGAGGATATGCCGGGTCTAGATTCAACCTTGGTCGAACACCGTTTAACCTTAAAACCAGGGTCTGTCTCTATAAAACAAAGGTTAAGGCGTTTCCACCCTCAGATGGCTTTGAAAATGAAAGAAGAGGTCGATAAGCTCCACAAAGCCAGGTTCATTAGAGTCGTTCTTTATCCTCAATGGGTGGCGAACATTGTTCCGGTCATGAAGAAAGATGGGAAAGTCAGGATTTGCATCGACTTCCGGGACCTTAACCGCGCGTGTCCAAAGGATGATTTTCCCTTGCCTCACATTGATGTGTTGATTGATAACACGGCAGGCTACGAAACACTCTCATTCATGGATGGATTTTCAGGATACAATCAAATTCATTTGGCAGAAGAGGATCAGGAAAAGACGCCATTCACTACCCCTTGGGGAACATATTGTTACGTGGTCATGCCGTTCGGATTAAAGAATGCTAGAGCTACTTACCAAAGAGCGATGATGGCCATATTTTATGACATGATGCATATATATCTGGAAGTGTATGTGGATGACTTATTGGTGAAATCAAGGACCAGGATGGAACATCCAGAAGTTTTGGCTAAGGTCTTGCAGAGGTCAAGGGAGTTCCAATTGAAAATGAACTCGAAGAAGTGTGTGTTTGGTGTGTCATCGGGTAAATTGCTGAGGTTCATTGTGAGTAAAAGAGGGATCGAGATAGATCCCGACAAAGCTAAGGCCATCAGGGATAGGCCACCTCCCAAGAATTTGAGGGAAGTTCGAGGTTTAATCGGGAGGTTGCAGTGTATTCGTCGATTTGTGTCCCAACATTCACAAAGGTGTAGACCTCTCTACGAGTTGACCAAGCCAGGAGTAGAATTCCACTGGAATTCTAAATGTCAGAAAGCTTTTGAAGGGTTGAAGGAATATCTGGCTAGTCCACCCGTTCTCATTCCACCCAAACCAGAAAAACCTCTGATCCTTTATGTCTCAGTCTTGGATGACTCCGTGGGAGCCGTCCTCGCACAAGCTGATGAAGAAGGCAAGGAACGGGCAACCTATTACTTGTCCAAACTTCTCAATCCCTGTGAGCAGAAGTACACCGTCATGGAGAAAATATGTGCTGCCCTCGTTTGGGTAGTGCAGAAATTGAAGCACTACTTCTTGACTCATGAGGTCCACTTGATTGCTCGAATGAATCCTATCAAATTCCTTCTGGAGAAATCCGTCCTTACGGATAGGCTAGCACGCTGGCAAAGTTTTCTCTCTCAGTTCGACATCACCTACATCCAGCAAAAGGCGATTAAAGGCTATGCCATAGCCGAGCATCTCGCTCACCATCCTCTTCCCAAGTTCAATCCCGTCCAATCAGAGTTTCCAGATGAGGAACTAATGTCCGTCAACCAATCAGATGAGCCAATGTGGACGCTATATTTTGATGGAGCTCTGAATTCTCAAGGGAGAGGAATCGGCGTCGCCCTCCTGTCGCCTGAAGGCCTCACCTTCCCATTGGCATACCAGCTCAAATTTCCAGTTACCAACAATATAGCTGAATATGAAGCTCTTCTAGCTGGCCTAGAACTCGCTCATTCGTTTCGTATCACTAAGTTGCGAGTCGTATGTGATAGTCAACTCATCCTTCGCCAGGTGCTCACTAAATATCGCACTCGCGATCCCAAACTCAAGCCATACCAAGAACTCACTGTTGCCTTTGCCAAACTGTTCACCAAACTGATCTTTGTTCATGTCCCTCGTCATCAGAATATTCTCGCCGATGCCCTCGCCTCGTTGGCATCATCCATAAGGTTCCCTCTAGGAAGATGGTTTGAGTCCATTTCCATCTACAAACTTCACGCCCCTGTAATCGATGATGCTTCCTACGTAAATATCAAAGACAGGATAGCAAGGAAGATCCTGCATGAAGATATCCTTGAGAAGAGGGAAATCATGTTGGCAGAGGCTGAAGAAGAACTGGCTGATGAAGAGAAACCATGGTTCTATGAAATCGTCAAATACTGCCAAGATCAGTCTTATCCTGAAGGGGCCACCACAGAGGATAAGAAAGCCATAAGAAGGGTGGCTCAGAAATACACATTGGTTGGAGGTCTACTCTATAGGAGGAGCCTTACTGGTATTCTGTTAAGATATCTTGGTGACGATGAGGTTTGGAAATGTGTGGAGGAGACGCACTCGGGTGTGTGCGGTGGCCACGTGAATAGTCAGATGCTCGCCAAGAAGATCATTCGCCAAGGCTTTTATTGGCCCACTATGGAAGAGGATTGTGCTGTCTATGTCCATAGGTGTGTCAAGTGTCAACTTCACGCCGATAAAATCTATTCACCATCTTCCTCACTTCATCCAATATCCTCCCCGTGGCCTTTCTCCATGTGGGCATTCGACATCATTAGTCCCCTAGGTGATCCTAATTCCCTCACCAAGCAGAAATCTTTCATCCTTACTGCGACGGAATACTTCACCAAATAGGCCGAAGCCGAAGCTTACGCGGAAATCAAGGCGTCAACAGTCTGCAAGTTCATCATGAAGAACATCCTCGCCAGATTCGGCGTCCCAAGCACAATCGTCACCGACAATGGGCCACAGTTCATTTCTCAGGACCTATGCGACCTCTGTAAAAGGTACGCAATTGCATTGCATCATTCATCGCCTTATTACCCACAAGGTAACGGCCAAGTGGAGGCCACCAATAAAACATTGCTCAAAATCATCAAAAAAACCTGCGAGTCTAGTAAGTTTTCAGACTGGCCAGAAAAACTTATCGAAGCCCTATGGGCCTATCGCACTTCAATCCGTACCCCCACCGGGTAGACTCCATTTGCCCTTACTTATGGTATGGAAGCGGTAGTCCCGTACGAGACTCTGATCCCTTCTCTCAGGGTACAATTGGACGAGAAATTTCCCATCGACGATCGTCGTAATTCACTCCTCGCCCAGTTGGAACTCTTGGATGAGAAGCGGCTGGCCGCTGCCGAACACGCGCGTGTGTATCAAAATAGACTCGCTCGCTTTTACCAAAAGAAAGTCGTTGAGAGAAAATTCAAAGTCGGTGAGATGGTCGTAAAAAGAATTTTTGTCAAACCTGGAGGGCCGCGTTCTAAGTTCCAACCCAATTGGGAAGGACCATTTATAATCAAGCCGTGTACCCTGGCAACGCCTACAAGCTAGTCAACGCCGAAGGGACCAAGTTATCCCACCCTTGGAATGGGCTTTATCTTAAAAAATACTACCCTTAGCACAAAACAAAAAAAATGATGAAAAGATAAAAAACATCAAAAACAAAGAAATATTGAAAACCACTAAAAATATAGAAAATTCAAAATGCCAATGCCTGGTGGTCACCATGTAGTCAAGTCACTGCATCTAACCTTCATGTTAGGATAGGGCACATTAAGGCTTGGCAGGCACCGGGTCTTGGTTTGCCAGAACCGTGAAGGTCCCTGTCCGTCCATGTCGGCCTATGCTCGCTCGAAGGAAGCCAACATGTGCTCACTTATGTATTTTATTCAAAAAAGTCGGTAGCATAACCTACGGTGGGGCCCCACCCAGAAGATCTCCGGAAGCTATAATCTTTATTCTTTTCTCTTCGACCAAATGAGACAGTCGGCGCCCTTAAAATGCTGAGCATGAGAAACCGAAACTCAAACCCCAAAGGCAAGAGTAGGATCCATTTTCTCGAGCATCGATCAGAGCACGAGAAGAGGGCAGTGTCCCCACAGGCATACGAAAAGGGAGCCCACAAATGTCAAACGACTGTATCTCCCTCACAAAAAGAAATACAAAATCAAAATCAAGAGCCTGGTCGTGACCGTGCCTGATGCGATAAATGGAACCCCTCAAAGCAAAAGTTTGAATCCATAAAAGGGGGGGGCTATGGAATGTAAATGCTCGAGATTTGGTCCGAAGTTGTCCGAAAGGAAAGAGTTAATGGGCCCTTATTCGCTCGCCGGGTTAACGGCTTTGCCGGTCCTCTCAGGAGGTTTATCCCCTACACTCTTCCTTCTTCCTCTAAAGATGATGGTTCGATGGAGTTTCTAAAGGGTGAAAACTACCCAGGGTCTGCGACCTTATGTTAATATACACATTTGGTTGCCTACTTTGAAAAGTAAAAGCTATCGCTGCGAAGGAGTCTCCGTGTTTCTGGCTGGTCAAGACCCCTGTTTACCACCTTGATGTCTTCTTGTTTAACCTTGGGCTTAGGCCACTGCAAGCGCATCACCTATGGGTGCGACGGCGTCTGATTCCGGATCAGCGTCGCGCGGTTGGTCGTTAGGGTTCCAGGGTGTTCCATCATATACCATCTACAGTTGTCAGGAAATAGACCCGGGTCGGGCAAATCATTTACCTCAAACATCTTTTGGGTGAATCCCTGTGGTCGGAAGCGACTGGGAGCCTAAGCATGACATGACGGTATTGTCATCAGGGTAAGTCTTAGCCGGCAGGATCATCATTCGAGGGGTCTAGAGGCCCAAATTAACCTAGATGTGCACTTAGGATACTTGGGAGGTTAGTAAGAAACCCTTGTTCTTATATAGGTTGGGTGCCATTTGGGTGCTTGCCAGGCGTTAGCAACAAAAATTTTTATAATAAAAGTAACAAAAAAAATGGAAAAGAGAAAATGTACATATTTGCAAACAAAAAAATCTTTCTTTATAAAACAAAAAAATGCCAAATATAAAAAAGAAAATAAATCAATTTTGCATGATTGCATTTGTGTGAAGCATCTCACTTTAATACCGCTTGCATTCGTGTGCCTGCCTGTCGCATTTATCATCACCACATCTTTCCCTTGCCTTCGTTAATAAAAGCTTGGCCCCTTGACCAGTTATCAAGGACAGTCACAGTGACCATTTGCTTATTGAGCAAGGGGCCAAGTCAGAACTGAAATTTTGATTTGTTTGTTTCAGTGATGTGTGCAGGGATTCAGGCAACAGAAGCAAAGGTGAAAAGTAAACAAACCGAACCTTGTATTACATCAAGTTCCGCCCTCTCTCTCTGCATTACTCGTCCCACTACTCTCCGGGCAAAACGCTCTCAAAGGTGCTACCCAACTACGAAAAGCGGTACTCCTACCGCTCTGTACTCCCCTTCCTATTCCTACACCTCGGCATTGATCCACGGAAGTAGCAGAGAAGCTACCAACACGAAAGCCACACTCTCGTGCTCTTCGGTAGCGCTCCTCACCATCTTTCAGCCACTGTTCAGCAAGACCAAGGTTGGTTCGGAGTTCAAACAACTGGGCCTCCATGGCCCTTCGTTCCTCCCTTTCAGTCAATCTGTTGACACTTTCTCTCTCCGCGTCTCTTTCTCTCTCTGCCCGTTCTCTCTCACGGTCTTCCCTCTCCAACTGGAGAGTGATCCTCAGTTCCACGGCATCCCTAGAGGAGTCGTCATCAGGATGACGCCGCAGTTCCCTCTCCAGTTCTGCTATCCTAGCCTCCCTCTGCGCAGCTTGGGCAAGCGCTTCTTCCGTCTCCTTTTCCTGCAGAGTGTACCATCTCAGATACGCGATAAGGCGTAAACAAAGAGAACTCAACACTGAAACTTTTACCTGTATACAGAGCATCCCTTCTGCCTCCGCAGCACGCTGCGTGGCGTGAGCAAGTTGCTCATGAAGCAAGTCAAGTTCTGGGGTGGGAATCCACAAGCTGGAAGAGGCACCACCTACTCCTATCGCTGGGGAAGCCGCGCCAATCTGGGCATGCTACGACCACGTGAATTAGCAGCCAACATCTGGAATCTGGGGTTTTAATTAGGAACGCACTGTACACCTACCAAGGCGCTCGTAGCTCCGCGGGCATCGCCTAACCGTTACTCCATCTCTGCCAAGCGAGTTCGTAAAGTCACTATCATCGTATCACGGATATCCTGCAGCCATACAAGTCGGCATTTCCACCAGAAAACTAAAAAAAAAGGAGAAAGAAGAAAAGAGAAAAAGGGGAGACCTACCTCCGCAAGTCCCCGGGGTTGGAACCGCTCTGCGTACCTTGTCTTGTATAGACGCAGGTAATCCTCGCTATCCCGTGCCTGTGATTCCACGATTATGCCACCCCATTGCTAGTCTTCGTACTGTTCGGGGAATCGCACACTCCAGTCAATGCAGGTCCCCGGTCCTCGCGTCTCTCTCCCAACGCGAGGTGGCGCAGCTGAATCCACCCATTCTTGAGCCAGTCCCAAAGTCCTCATAACCAATCGTAGCCGAAGCGGCTCGATTTCATTCAGGCAGTGCATCCACAGTTCCCATCCGAACCGAGCACGACTTGCTAGAACCCACGGCTGGTCAGCATCGACCATGTCTGAGTAGGGTCTCCAGTTTACCATCGCTGCAGGGAACTCCTGTAGCTCCCGTCTTAGCACCATCAGTTGGTAGGTCAGGGGTGCCGCACTCATGATGGATTCCCACCGCCTGGCTAGCAGCACCATTGCGGGTCGCCAATGTCGAGCTCTCCCCATGGGGAGATAATAATAGCTCCACAGCTGCTCGGCGCAGGTCATCAGTACCTTGCAAAAATACAAAAAAAAATACAAAACAAGCAAAACCAAAAATACCTGGATAAATGGTGTAAAACCACTCACAGCCATCTCACGATCCGCTTCTTGAAACAGGCCTGCAAACAAGTGTGCCAGCATGGCAGCTCCCCAGGCATAGTACCCTACTCTTTCAAGGTCTGATAGCAGCTCCAGGAAGCGACATTGGATACCGTCCCCTTTCGAGCTCAGTACCAATCTCCCCAAAAGGAAGAGGAGAAATCTCCTCAAATCTATGTTGCATCTTTCCCAGTTGCCGAAATCTGTGCAGTACACGGCACGACATCCTATTTCCATCCTTTCCATGAACTCTTCTGAGGATTCATCGTCTCGCCGACGAGTGTCGGTGAGCCCTAATGCATCCATGAGGGACGCCCTAGCTACCAACCTATTTTTCTGACCATCTAGGTCCAAACCCAGTAGCTTCCGAGCACCTTCTCGGTAATCCACATAAGTGACCCCAGTCACTGCCTCGCCCTCCACATTCAGGCTTGTGATCCGGACCACATCCTCTAAGCTGGGCACCATGTGCCCCCAGGGCATCAGGAATGCCCGACTCACTGGGTCCCATCTCTCACACAAGGCTTGGATCAAGACCAGGTCGAGCTGGATCGGCTCGATCCAAAGAAAGGCACCAAATCCCATCACATCTAGCCTGGCCTTCTGAAAATCCGGGAGACCCCTATATGCGGCCACTGCTAACTCCCATGAAATGTGTGATTTCATCACACTCTGTGCGTGCATAAGAAATGGAGAAGGGTGTTGTCAAGAGGAAGGAAGAAAGAATGAGAAAAGGGTAGGAAAGCTCAGCTTACGAGTTGTGATTGGGCCCTTTCGCTGAAGTGCCCTTCGAGGTCCGAAAGCCTCCTGGTACTATTACCACTGGACCTGCTTCTCTTCGAGGAGTGGGAAGATTCGCCCTCCATCCAACTCTCAGAATTTTGAGCTCCTCCTCTCCCGTGAGAACTTGTGCTCCTCGAGTTAGCCCTCAATATACCTGGGAGGATAAAAGGGACAAGAATTTATAGAAATGGAAGGAGTGCAGGCCAAGATTACCTCCATCACCTTTAATGATAGCCCTCGCGATGAGGCACCTACCATGCGGTCCCGTGTGCCACTTCACCGCTCACACAGGGTGATTGATTGGACGAAGAATATGACGACTAGCCCCCTATGTTGTCTAGGGATGCCCTATCATGTTTTGGAGGACGTCCGTAAAATTTGACACAACATCCGGGAAAAGGGACTAGGGCCGTCATTATTGACTTCGACGGCAGATTCCCATGGAAAATGGTCACAACAAGACGTGATTCTCCGCTTGGGGTGGAGTCTCGGCAGACCCATCACATGGGGACAGTGCAAAGGAGAAGAAGTGTAGGGAAGAAGGAACGCACAAGAGAACAAACAAGCAGCAGAAAATCAAATCACTCCATTCATAATTCTACATAAGCTATCATAAACACTACAATCATAGAGATGAGGCGGGTCCACTGGCTCGTCAACTCGTGCCATTATCTTCATGCTCGTCCCTCTAGGCGTCCCTCTCCTCTCCCCTGAGGTGAGGGTCCCTCAGAAGCCTCCTGGATCCCCGTGCAGTAGCACCCGCCTCGCCTCGTGGCGCCGGCTCCACAGCAATGACTCGCTGCTCCTTCCCTGGCGTGGCAAAGAAGCCACTAGCGGCAAAGCGACCAGACTGGCGCAGTCGCTCCCCGAACTCTCGCGCCCTCTCGTAGCGCGTCTCCATCCCTCCTAGCCTCTGCACGACGGCCTGAAGGCCCAGCTGGAGCTCCCTCACCTGGGCCTCCAAGGCCCTCCTCTCGGCCTGATCTCGCTGTCGCTCGAACCTTCTCTCGGCTTTCTCTCTCTCCGCCTCTCTCTTCATCATCTACAGAAGAACCCTTAACTCCAGGATGTCTGGAGAAGGTCTCTCCTCACCGTGATGTCGCAGCTCTGCTACAGTCGCCACCCAGGCATCACGCTCCTCTTCCGCCCGGGCAGCCCGAGCCACCGCACCGGCAAGTTGCTCCCGGAGGGAGGCAATCTCAAGAAAAGGGGCCGAGGAACTGGAAGATGCGCCGCCAGTCACTCCCACCATCGCTATCTGCTGGGCACATTGGAATGAACAAACAACAGCCGTCAGCTAAGCTCCACATTTAAAAATAGAAAATGCAGCACTTAGCTTACCAGGAGCGACAGTTCCTGTTGAGTGGCGGCCAGCTGCCGCCTGACCTCGGCTAATTGGGCACGTGACCCATCGACGTCGCGCGTATCCCCGGCTTGGGGAAGCCCCATATAACTCTCTCTCTGCCGCCGCAGGAAGTCAACACTCTCCTGCACCAGTACGCTCCCTTGCTGCCCAGGGAGACGTATGCGCCAATCTTCAAGCTTCGCCTTGCCGCGACTCTCCTTCCTGATGCGGCTCGGCTCGTCTGCACTCGCCCACTCATCGGCCAGGCCCAGGGTCCTCGCCATGTCCTGCACCAAGAAAGAAGGGCCTCGCATCATAACAAAGAACGCATCCTCTATCTAGGACGCGTCCATCATTTGAGTGCAACACTCGCCGAACCCTTTCCCCCCTCGCGCGGCCCGCTTCAAAACTCAAAATAGATCAAAGAAGGGGAAACCGAAGCACTCACCAAGCCGTGTTCACTTCCTTCCGCGCCATTGGGCCCCTCGGGTCCCTCGGGGGCCCGAAGCGACCCTTCCTCCTCCATGGACACCGTTCCGTGCTCTGGCATGTCCCTCCTCAGGCGAGGGGTCCAGCCTCCCTCTCCACCTTCACCGTGGTCCAGACCGCCGAACTCCATCGATCGAGGGGAAGACGACAAAAGGGGGCAAGCGAGTTTCGGCGGAAGGCGGGCTCGTTTGCGGGTAAGGCACGGGAGAAGAAAGGCCACCCGACGCTTTAAATTTGAATTTGAGGATTAAGATGCGTCCTCGCGCCTGGACGCGCCCAAAAAAGGGAGAAAGGAAACAGAATCCCCATGCAAAGCGCAGTTCCCCGCTGTTCAGGGCAAAGTCTCGTAAGGCATGCCTCGAAACAACTCGGTGCAGCAGAAAAGTGAGAGAGGAAAGGTACACACAACACAAGAAAGCCATTTTCATTTCATATAATAGTCGAAAGTACATCATGCAGTAAGGAGGATGGAGCGTACAAGCAACTCTCTAACTCTCACCATCACCCTCCTGGTCATCTCTCTCCTCCCTCCTCTGACGGCGATCCCTAGGGGGCCTCTGCGACCTCTGTGAACCCTGAGAAGCCGTGCTCGCCTCCCCAGGGGGCACCATGCCAGCCTCCAAGGTGCTGCGACGCTCCTCGGCCGAAGAAACTAGAAAGCTGCCCACGAAAAAGGAACCAGACTGACGAAGTCGCGCCCCGCGCTCCTTCGCCCTCTGATACCGCTCCTCACTCTCCCGAAGACTCCCCTCCGCCGTGCCAAGACTCAATCGGAGCTCCCTCACCTGGGCCTCCAAGGCCCTCCTCTCGTCCCAATCTCCATGTCACTCTGCCCTCCTGTACTCCCTCTCTTTCTCCATGATCTCCCTATCCCTCTCCCTCTCTCTCTCTAGGATCTCCCTATCTCTCTCCCTCTCTCTCTCTAGGATCTCTCTATCCCTCTCTCTCTCCTCTCTCTCTCTCATCGCCTCTCTCCTCGACAGCTCGAGGGCAATCCGCAGATCCAACACGTCACGAGGGAGCTCCTCAGCCTCCCGTCGCCGCTCCTCCTCCAGCTCCACAATCCGGGAGTCACGCTCCGCCACCCGAGCATCGCGCTCCTGCTCGGCACGAACAGCACGGGCCAGGGCCTCCCAAATCTCGGCCACCTGTCGAAGCACACATGCACCGTGTGAGAGCAGTGATAGAAGGAAAGCAGCTAGAAAGAGGGTCAGGGCCAAGTAGGCACTCACTCGAGCCTCGCGGTCACGCTCGGCCTCCTCAGCCCGAGCCACCGCATACGCCAGTGGCTCCTAAAGGGCAGAGATCTCCGGGGGAGGGCCCCACGAACTGGAACCCGCTCCACCAGCCATCCCGGCTGCTGCCGCTTGGTGGGCCCGCTGAAACACGGGGCAAACGACAGTCAGAGGCTAAGTATCAAAAATCCAGGTCACAAAAATGCATTGCATAGACTCACCAGGATCTCCAACTCCTGTCGGATGGCCACCAACTGCCGCCTGGCGTCCGCCAACTGGGCCCTTAGCTCGGCGATCATGTTGTCATGAGCATCCTGCATTACACATAAGTTAGTGCCACAAGCATATACATATAGAAGGGTGAAGTATTTTCATTTCACTTACCCCTGCCATACCACCAAGGAAGAGGCGGTCCCCGTACGTAGCCCGGTACCGTCTCAGGTAATCAGTACTGTCCTGTACATGGGACACCACTGGGACCCCGCCCTGCTGCCAGTCCTGGTACTGTGCTGGGAAGCGCGTACGCCAGTCCACAATCTTCACCTTCCCCTTGGTCTTCCGCCCAATGCGGCCCGGCTCATCTAAATCAACCCACTCCTGGGCTAGCCCCAACGTCCTCATAACCAGCCTCAGCCGAAGCGGCTCGATCTCGTTCAGGCAATGGACCCACACGTCCCGCCCGAAACGAGGAAGACCCGCTACAACCCATGGCTGGCCAGCGTCGCCCATGCTCAGGTAGGGTCTCCATACCACCTACATCACCATACATACATCATGTTAGTTACCATTCAGTCACATGCATAAAAACACAAAAAAATCATACGCATCATACCATGGCCTCGGGATACTCGCTCAACTCCCGACGAAGTGACGCCAGCTGGTAGCTGTGTGGTGCCGCTACCACGACCGGCCTCCACTGTCACGCTAGAGGAACGGCTCTCCTGTTCCCCTGCCTGGCCCTCCCCATCGGAAAGTAGTAACAACTCCACACCTGCATCCATCATGTTGTGCCCCTTGTGCTTTGTTGATGATGTGGTGTTTTAATGATAGCAACATGAATGAGTCACCACATTGTCTTGAATATGTCTGACCTTTTCTGTGGGAGATTGCATAAGTGTGCCATGTCTGAATTGTGAAGAATGCATGTGTATGCTTGAGTCATGCTGCCCCTTGTGCTTTGTTGATGATGTGGTGTTTTAATGATAGCAACATGAATGAGTCACCACATTGTCTTGAATATGTCTGACCTTTTCTGTGGGAGATTGCATAAGTGTGCCATGTCAGAATTGTGAAGAATGCATGTGTATGCTTGAGTCATGCTATGATATATTGACTTGTGCTTGATTTCTGTTCTGTGTATTGCTTCTCTGCTGATATGTTCATGCATTATCTTAGGCTAAGTCTGTACAGCCTACGTCTCTTGCAGCGTCAACGCTGTGAGCATTCTCAAGTCTGCAGCGTCAACGCTGTGAGTATGCACTTTGTTTCAGGTTCTTCAAGTCTATACAGACTTTAGCGTCTCATTTAGCGTCTAAGGTAAAGTCTACACATTGGCTAAGTGTGTACATCACTTACATTTTTTGAGACCAAGTCCATACATCGTGAAAGTCTATACACTCCTCTTGGCCTTAACATCTGTTTTGAAGTCCATACATTGGTCTTCAGTTCAAGTCTGTACAGCGTTACGTTCTCTTTGGAAAGTCTCAACAGCGTCAAGTCTGCACATTGGGGTTTCACGAGAAGTCTACACATTGGTCTCCACCTGAGGTCTATACATTGGCTAAGGGTCTTCAAGTCCATACACAGTTGTCTGATGCATATTGTTTGAAGTCTGTACAACATGCCTTGTTGTTCACAACTTTCTTGTTTGTGACTTCCCTAGTGTTTTGATGATGAGCATCACTATGTTAAGTATTCTCATTTTAATCAGATATCTTGCGTAATGTTATGCATTTGAAATTTCTATGATTAACAGGAAAACTGCTATGAGGTAGTACCTTGTATGTCCGTACTATTCCTTTCATACTTCGTGTTGTTTGTGTTTACTACACTTCGTGTTGTCCTTTTGTACGTCGTGTTGTTCCAACTATGTTTGTTGATTGTCTTCGTGTTGTTTACTGAAGCAGCTCGAATTGTTCTGATGAACTTCGAGTCATCTTCCTGTGAACCTCGTGTCGTTTCCTCAGTATTTAGTTTCTCATCTCTAGTCATCCTTTATGTTTGCTCTTGTGTTTTCATGTTACTTACTGTTGTTCCTCGAGTCATTTTTTTTTTGGTTTCACTGCTTCATCACGTGTCGTGATAGCCGTGTCTGTCTTCTGTCTTCGTGTTGATTTTACTTCGTGCATTCTTCTCTAAATTCAAGCTTTAAGTGTCTCAAGTCGAGTCTGACTGTGTTGTCTCCATGTAGTCCTTAGTTCGAGTCGTTTCTTTGTTATTTCTGTCTTCGTGTTGCTTTTCCTAGACCTCGTGTCTTTCTTGTTTTGTAATCACACTTCGTGTTGGTTTCTGTTTTCGTCTTCGAGTTGTTGTCAGCCCGTGTCGTCCTCGTCTTCGAGTCGTTCGTACGTTCGAGCAACTTAGTACTCGAGTTGTTTTCGTGTGTATTCAAGTCTTTTTAGTAAAGTGTCGTTTCACCTCGTGCCGTTCTCTTTGCTGTTTGTTATGACGTGTTGTTTTTATATTAGTGTCTTCGTGTTGCTTTTGTATTCGTGTCTTCGTGTTATTCTTGTGTTTATGTCCTCGTGTTGTTTCTTTCTATCTTCGTCCAAGGTTCCTTTGATCGCGTGTTTCTATCATTTTTACTCCGTGTTATTTCCTTCTCTGTACCTCGTGTCGTTCTCAGTATAGTGCACCTATTGTTGTTCCTACACACCTCGTGCAGTTTTAGTTTTTGTGGCCCTGAGTTTTAATCATTTTAATTCTTTGCAGGAGAAAAAGAAAAACAAAAAGAAGAAGGTGGTCCGAGGAAGAATATTCCTCAGTGAATGGGAGGCACGTGATCCGAGGTTGGAAGGGCAGACAGGATTGTGACACGTGTGCTGAAGCTGGCTGAGAGACTGACACGTGGCCACAAGTTCTGGGCGGGAAATGAGGAAGCCACACGCGCCCAGTGCTGCCCTCCTGCTGGCTGCTGCTTATAAAAGGAAGCCTTCATCCAACAGATGAAGGGGATCAAAGAAGGAGCCTAGAGAGCAGAAAGTCCTTCGATCCAGAGAAAAAGAAAAGAGGAAGAAAAAGAAGAAGAAGAGAAGAGAAGAGACAGAGAGAGCCTGCGAAAGAGAAGAAAAGAAAGAGAAGAAGAGCAGAAGGAAAAGAAGAGAAAGAGAGAGTTAGAGAGCTCGTGAGGGTTAAGAGAAAAAGAAAGTGAGAGAGAAGAGAAGAGGAAGAGAAGCTTACTTGAAGATCTGTCTACTGGACCGTGGATCAAATCCAGGCCAGTCAGCTCCACGCGAGCCACATCTGTGTTATCTTTCTTTACAGCTTTCTGATCGCTGTGTATTTTCCCCTTCTTATTTTTCCTTTTTCATTTGGTTAGCTTTGTACTTCCGATCCTCTGGATTGAGGTCAGGTCTGATGGGGACATCACCTCCCATGCCCACGTTCACAGCTCGTCTCCTCGCCCCGGTTGCATCCGGCATGGTCTAGTCATTTAATTTTGAGTCCTATGTAATTTTTATTTGAGTCATTTGATATATTTTTCCTTTTATTTGAGTCATGTTCCTAGGTCTTGTGTTCATTTCCCTAAGTTTAAGTGTCATTAGGTTGTCTAGTTAGCTATTGGGCCCAATTCATTGGGCTTGGCCCAAGGGCTCTCCCCTACCCCCTCGGTTATTTGTCATTGAGTCAATTGTCAGGGACTTTTGTAGAAATGTGGGTTTCTTATATATAGGATCTCATTCCCCCCCATTTCAACTTAATGAATCAATGAATGAAAAACTTGCCATTTTGAGAGTTTACACTTCTTATTTAGGGAGAGATTCCATTTTTGGGGTGAGAAGCCCTAGGGGAGAGATTCCCCACCCTTCCATCTCTTAATCTCTCTTTTTTCACTCCACTTTCTCTCTCCTCAACACCCAAATTCGAATTTTCTTCTCTCTCCTCCCTTCCCAACCACCTCCACTCCCCACCTACCCCATTTAAGCCTCTTCCCATTCCCCACAACCCTCATCAATACTCTACCCCTTTCCAAGACCCCCTCCACCAATCCTCTCCTCACCATCCAACCCCCAACTACCCCTCCCACTTTCCCAAGCACCCTTCCCACTACCCCAAGCACCCCTTCCCTTCCCCAACACAACCCCCCCATTTCCAAGACAAAGAATTAACCCCACCCTTAAACCTATTTTCGAATATCCTTTCCCTCTCTCCATTCCAACCAAATTCGCAGCCCCCACTACCACCATCTATTGGACCCTCTTCCAGACCTTATTCTCCACCTCCCACACCTTAGAACACCCCCTCCAAGACCCCCTTACAGCCAGGGGTCACTCCCACACTCATCTACCCCCTTCCCCTTCTTCTTTCTTGGTCATTGGAAGCTACTTCGAAGTTGTAGTTTGCTGTCTAGAGGTTACAGATGAACCAGCAACTTGCAGCGGCCACCACTACTTCCTTCGGAAGAGTTTGAAGGCACAAGAGGCATCCACAGAAGCGCCTCCCTGTCTTCTTCGCAACAGAAGTGGTTTCGTCTTCATCCGAGCTGTGTGCTGCCCAGGAGCTTCGTTCTTCCACAATGGCGCAGAGTTGTCCCTGCTGAGTACCAGAACCGGATTAGAAGCACTGCCACGACGAACCTCGGAGGAATCAGCCCCCAAGCTCTTCTACAAAGTTCTTCATCTCTCTGTCTACTTTCAGAATCAAGAAGCATAACTCCGTTCGGCATCCAGTAGCAGAAGTTATCAATTTTCTCCCTATGCTGCACGGATCTACTTCCCCACAGTCTACCCCGACAAGTCATCCTTGTTCATAGCCTCCAGGTCTTCTCCGACATCTTTTAGCATCCCTGTCAGTTTTACTGTGAAGAAGACTCGTCCACGATTCCAAAAACTGTGGCGGTTCTTGATTCGGAGTCTGGGAACCATCGGAGCATTCTCTGCAACCTGCGGTTGAAAATCTGAAGCTGCCAGTCCCAGAACTTGCCACTCTGTTCGAAGCTCCACCCCGGTCAGAAGTAGTACCAGAAGAAATTTAAAAAATTCTGAGGTGTTCCAGTACCAGTCATGAAGAGTTCCCCTCTAGTCTCGCCATCAGCAAAATTCTGTATCAACCTCTGCAGCCCCAACTTCGACTGTCAGTCCTCCCTCCCAGACAGTAGGCAGATTTGGCTTCCCAACTTCTTATCACTTTTGGTCCTAGTTTCCCCCTCCCCGCTTGGCCGGCTGAAGGCCCCTCCCTGTGTGGAGGTAGTATTGATTGTAATAGCATTAACCCCCACCCCAAGGTCCCCCTCCTGCGAGAGGTGTAGTGTTGTAACTTCTTTGGGCAGGTCAAGCGACACCGCCGCGGCGTGTGGGGAT
Organism: Amorphophallus konjac; assembly: GCA_022559845.1. Taxonomy (NCBI): domain Eukaryota; kingdom Viridiplantae; phylum Streptophyta; class Magnoliopsida; order Alismatales; family Araceae; genus Amorphophallus; species Amorphophallus konjac. The sequence goes on from CM040118.1 coordinate 339,160,580, forward strand.
CCACTCGCCTCCCCGCTCGCCCTCGTCTCCGAGCGGGATCGGTTTCTTCAAACCGGTCGAGTGAGTGCTCCAAAACTTTGCTCTAATTCATACTTGTTCTTTCAATATTAGTTCATAAACTCCGCTGGCCGTGACGAGAGCCCGATCCTTAAGCTCATTTGCTATAAGTGATCATCGTGGGAAGAGAGTGGAACCCGTGCCCTTTGGCACTTCGTCGGACCCTTGATTTGGGCAGCCGTACCCTTGGGGAATCAAACCTTGGCCTTGCTGGCCCTCTACCAGCAAGGGCCTAGCCCACACAACCTCCCCTTGGCATTGCCAAGTTACCCCCGGGTCTTAGTGAGCATCGGGTGAGCGGTTGCTATTATCGGTCCGTTTTTGAATGCTTAATTATGCTTGCTTGTTGAGTCCTAGGTTGTGTCACATCAATTGGTATCAGAGTAAGTTTTAGACTTATCTCTACTAAGTCTAGTCCTAGGGCCATTGCATTATTCACTTGTGCATCATCCTTGTCCACCATCATGACTACCTCATACTTGGCATACTCACCACTCTTAGGCCCATTAGAAGCTTTTGTGTTTGATGGATCCCGCCCGAGCATATATCAAGAATGGGAAAATTCCATAGACCGACACTTTGGGAGGTTCACCTTATCAGGGCCTATCCAAGTCAACTATGCCAAGAGTTTGCTTTGGCGCCAAGCTAGGAAAGAATGGGAGTGCATTGTAGGTTTGAGAGAAGCCAAAGGGGAAGCACCCATTGAATCTTGGGTTGAAATGAGGGATGATCTTAGAAAGATCTATGCACCCCAATCCGGACCTTCTCAACCAACCACTCTTCCACCCCCAACCCCAACTCCAACCCAAGTACTTCCCCTATCAAGCCCAACCCAAGCCCGTCCATGTTCACCACCCCGGGAGTACCATGAGCCGGCTATCTCCACTCCACCACCAAAAGACCCATTCCTCCCCTTGGAGGAGGAGCCTATGATCCAAACACCCGATCCCTTGGAAGTAAAGACCGACCGACCTACTCCGACCTACCCCCCACCCATTGAGATCCTAAATGCCTTAAACGGTCAACTCACTAGAGACCTTGGCCCAATTTTCTTGGAAGAGGTTGACTCACCATTTGGGAACCTTGAAGACATAGAGTCCCTCCCTCTAAGTAGCCCTTTCCATGACCCCTTTGACCCTTTCCTATGGGAGCCTAGATTCCCATGTGACCCACCGACATTACCCACCACCCACCCATTCCTACCCATACCCACCATGTTGAGCCAAGCCCACCTCAACCATGACCCAGGCTATACGATGAGAACCTTGACCTTAGGTAACATACACCTAGGGATTGATGAATTACCCCAACCCATGATGACCACCTTCTTAGATCCATTCAATCCTTTCCAATGGGAGTTCAAAGGTTGTCCCACACCTATACACATGGAAGTCACCTTTGGGAAAAGCATGCATGTGTCTAGGCTTACCATACCCCTTGGCATGAACACTATATTGGGTCCATTCATTCATATCACCCACATGTCAAGTAGAAAGTATGAGTGGTCCATATTCGGATGTCATGGTCCACCTTCATTCATCATGGGTCTTAAGCATGTCAGAGCCATCTACGGATGTCCGGGTCCCCCAATATTTATCACCAATTTGCATGATAGGGCCACCTACGGGTGCCCCGGCCCACCTAGGCTAACCAAAGTCTACACTGCATCATTACACGATAGGTCTACTTTTGGTTGCCCAGGTCCACCCATCACCCCTAGAATGTCTGCATTCACAACATTGCATAAAGAGATCCGCAAGCACATTACCAAGAAGAATGTGACTTATAAAAGGCGAGCCGACTCTCATCGACGTCACCAAGAATTCCATGAGGGTGACTTTGTGATGGTAATGACGGAGAGGCTCTCCCCGGGAGCCATCTCCAAATTGAGGCCACGTGGGGCTGGTCCCTTCCAGGTCCTGAGGCGCATTGGTGCAAATGTCTATGAGTTAAATCTCCCTAAGGAATATGGGGTAAGTCCCACATTCAGTGTCGCCGACCTAGTGCCATACAAGGGATCCACGGTGGTACCTAGTGAGGATATTGAGCATATTCCCTCCGTTGAGAGAGCACCCACCCGTGAGGAGAGTCCACCAGCCAAGAGAGCCCAGCGTGAGCGCATTGAACGAATATTGGATGAACAGGTCACTACCACCAGGAGCAAGGTATACGAGCGCTATCTCGGCAGGTGGATGGATCGGTCTCGTTCGGAAGACTTGAGGGCAGTACCACGTCTACACCCTCTAAGGAGGGAAGGACACTTACTCAACGGAGTCGAGTTCTCCGCACCCCGGGAGTATGATGGGGACATCACCTCCCATGCCCACGTTCACAGCTCGTCTCCTCGCCCCGGTTGCATCCGGCATGGTCTAGTCATTTAATTTTGAGTCCTATGTAATTTTTATTTGAGTCATTTGATGTATTTTCCCTTTTATTTGAGTCATGTTCCTAGGTCTTGTGTTCATTTCCCTAAGTTTAAGTGTCATTAGGTTGTCTAGTTAGCTATTGGGCCCAATTCATTGGGCCTGGCCCAAGGGCTCTCCCCTACCGCCTCGGTTATTTGTCATTGAGTCAATTGTCAGGGACTTTTGTAGAAATGTGGGTTTCTTATATATAGGACCCCATTCCCCCCCATTTCAACTTAATGAATCAATCAATGAAAAACTTGCCATTTTGAGAGTTTACACTTCTTATTTAGTGGAGAGATTCCATTTTTGGGGTGAGAAGCCCTAGGGGAGAGATTCCCCACCCTTCCCTCTCTTAATATCTCTTTTTCACTCCACTTTCTCTCTCCTCAACACCCAAATTTGAATTTTCTTCTCTCTCCTCCCTTCCCAACCACCTCCACTCCCCACCTACCCCATTTAAGCCTCTTCCCATTCCCCACAACCCTCATCAATACTCTACCCCTTCCCAAGACCCCCTCCACCAATCCTCTCCTCACCATCCAACCCCCAACTACCCCTCCCACTTTCCCAAGCACCCTTCCCACTACCCCAAGCACCCCTTCCCTTCCCCAACACAACCCCCCCATTTCCAAGATAAAGAATTAACCACACCCTTAAACCTATTTTCGAATATCCTTTCCCTCTCTCCATTCCAACCAAATTCGTAGCCCCCACTACCACCATCTATTGGACCCTCTTCCAGACCTTATTCTCCACCTCCCACACCTTAGAACACCCCCTCCAAGACCCCCTTACTGCCAGGGGTCACTCCCACACTCATCTACCCCCTTCCCCTTCTTCTTTCTTGGTCATTGGAAGCTACTTCGAAGTTACAGTTTGCTGTCCAGAGGTTATAGATAAACTAGCAACTTGCAGCAGCCACCACTACTTCCTCCGGACGAGTTTGAAGGCACAAGAGGCATCCACAGAAGCGCCTCCCTATCTTCTTCGCAACAGAAGAGCTGTGTGCTGCCCAGGAGCTTCGTTCTTCCACAATGGCGCAGAGTTGTCCCTGCTGAGTACCAGAACCGGATTAGAAGCACTGCCACGACGAACCTCGGAGGAATCAGCCCCCAAGCTCTTCTACAAAGTTCTTCATCCCTCTGTCTACTTTCAGAATCAAGAAGCGGAACACCGTTCGGCATCCAGTAGCAGAAGTTATCAATTTTCTCCCTATGCTGCACGGATCTGCTTCCCCACAGTCTACCCCGACAAGTCATCCTTGTTCATAGCCTCCAGGTCTTCTCTGACATCTTTTAGAATCCCTATTAGTTTTACTGTGAAGAAGACTCGTCCACGATTCCAACAACTTTGGCGGTTCTTGATTCGGAGTCCGGGAGCCATCGGAGCATTCTCTGCAACCTGCGGTTGAAAATCTGAAGCTGCCAGTCCCAGAACTTGCCACTCTGTTCGAAGCTCCACCCCGGTCAGCAGTGGTACCAGAAGAAATTTAAAAAATTCTGAGGTGTTCCAGTACCAGTCACGAAGAGTTCCCCCCTAGTCTCGCCATCAGAAAAATTCTGTATCAACTTCTGTAGCCCCAACTTCGACTGTCAATCCTCCCTCCCAAACAGCAGGCAGATTCGGCTTCCCAACTTCTTATCACTTTTGGTCCTAGTTTCCCCCTCCTCGCTTGGCCGGCTGAAGGCCCCTCCCTGTGTGGAGGTAGTATTGATTGTAATAGCATTAACCCCCACCCCAAGGTCCCCCTCCTGTGAGAGGTGTAGTGTTGTAACTTCTTTGGGCAGGTCAAGCGACACCGCCGCGGCGTGTGGGGATCCACTCGCCTCCCCGCTCGCCCTCGTCTCCGAGCGGGATCGGTTTCTTCACACCGGTCAAGTGAGTGCTCCAAAACTTTGCTCTAATTCGTGCTTGTTCTTTCAATATTAGTTCATAAACTCCGCTGGCCGTGACGAGAGCCCGATCCTTAAGCTCATTTGCTATAAGTGATCATCGTGGGAAGAGAGTGGAACCCGTGCCCTTTGGCACTTCGTCGGACCCTTGATTTGGGTAGCCGTACCCTTGGGGAATCAAACCTTGGCCTTGCTGGCCCTCTACCAGCAAGGGCCTAGCCCACACAACCTCCCCTTGGCATTACCAAGTTACCCCCGGGTCTTAGTGAGCATCGGGTGAGCGGTTGCTATTATCGGTCCATTTTTGAATGCTTAATTGTGCTTGCTTGTTGAGTCCTAGGTTGTGTCACATCAGGGTCCCTCCTGGTCTGAAGGAAGAGAGGTCTGCGACCTCTAGTTTGCAAGTGACAGGAAGTCACTTGTGTGTTTCCCTCCTGTTTGGAGGAAGGGAGATCTGATCTCCGGTTCTGGGCTTGTGGATTGCAAGTCCAAGTGTCCCTCCTGGTCTGGAGGAAGAGAGGTCTTCGACCTCTGGTTTGCTGGTGACTGGGAGTCACTGGTGTGTTCCCTCTAGTTTGGAGGAAGATAGACTTTGCGTCTCTGGTTTCCAAGTGACTGGGAGTCACTTGGGGTGTCCCTCCGGTTGGGAGGAAGAGGGGAGTTTGTTCCCCTGGTCAAGCTGTGTGTCAGCACCTATTGCAGACTGAGTCTGCTTGGTTCTAGCATTGGCTAGTAAAGCCTCACTCCGGTTGGGAATGAGGGGTGGATGTAAGTCTGGAGGACCGAACCACCTAAAAGTCTATTGAGCAATGGTTTGCTTTGTGTGCTTGCTTCCGCTAGATGCTTGGATAGGCGCGCTCTATGTGTTTGCTCATAAGTTTAATTGAATTTATTTCATTCTGTGATTGCGTCTAGCATCTGAGTTTCTTTAATTGGCCATTATTCATAGAAGGATACATTCACCCCCCTCTGTATCCGGGCCTAGCACCCTAATAATTGGTATCAGAGCGGTGTCTGCATACAAGGTCCAGTGACCTGCAGATTCGATCTTGCAGTCTTAGGTGCTAATTTGTTTTTAGTGCATCAATACTCGTGTTGCATTAATCTGATTTGTTTTCAATGGCTCATCCACCGATTTTCAGTGGTATGCATTTTAATGCATTGTTCGCTAGTCTGAAGAATTATGTTAAATCTGTGAATCCAGACCTGTAGAAAGTAATTTCACACGGTCCTCATGAACTACCAAAGAAAAAGTCCAAATGGACTGACAATCACAAGCCTAAGCATGAAGAAAATCATATAGCTATAAATCTGATGAAGGCAGCTACTGATAGAGCTTTCCATTCATGTTTCTTTGATTACAGTTCGGCTAAAGATATTTTGGATACACTGAAGCGAATTCAGGAGATAGATGTGGACAGCTGCATGATGGTCAACAGAAGCAATCAAAGCAGCAGCGATCAAGGCAGCAATCAAAATGAAGAAGATGATGATGATGAGGTAAATGTCTTGGAGAATTTTTCTCTAGAAGATTGGGAGAATACATATGCTGAATTATTTGAATCTCATGAACTGTTAAGAAAACAATACAAAAAACTGAAGAAAAGTAGTAGGTCAGACAATTTAAATGTTGATTGTAGAAATTGTGTTGAATTGAAAAATGCTCTTGATGCTAATATGTCTGATACTCAAATGCTGAAAGAAGTTGAATGTGTTAAATCTGATCTAAACAAGCTGAAATCAGAAAATGATTCTCTTAGAGGGTTCTCCAAAGAAAATGAAGAAAAATCAGAGAAACTTAAACAGGAAAACAAATTGCGGATTGAAAAACTTAATGCCATAAAGTCTGTAAACATAGAATTACAGAAAGATCTTGATAAACAGCAAAAAGATATGAAGGAAATTGAAAATGGAAGAAAGTATGAAGTCAATTCAGAAGATCAACTTCTAATAAATGAATTGGTTCAAAATGATAAGCTTAAAGAAGAAATTGAAAAATTGAAGCTGTTAAACGGTGGCATGTCTGAAAGACTTCTTACTTTGGAAAGAGGGAAAACTGTTTGCATTGAAGATTCTGATAAACTGAGTAATCTGAAAAATGAAATTGAAAAATATAAAACTGCTAACAAGGTGTTAACTGAATGTGTGAATTGCAGTGAACAAGAGATTGCCAGTTATGAGCTACATATTTCATCTTTGGAAGATGAAATTCAGGATTTGAAAGTTTCTTTGTCTAAATTTGTTGATGGGCAGAAAAACCTAGACAAGCTACTAGGTATAAAAATTAACTCTAGGAAGGAAGGGCTGGGCTACAATAAGATAAACAAGAAGGAACTTCAGAACAAAGTTATGAGATCTTTTGTAAGTGGTTTAGATGTAGCCACCACCTCTAAAGACAAATAGCCCATTGCTCAGAAATTGGTGGGAGCAAAGGATAATTTTAAGAAAGAGGGACTGGGATATAGTCCAGTCATGAGGAAGGTCGATGGATCCAATTTGAAAAATGCTTTTGTTAAATCTTCTGAACCGGAAAAGCCTTCTACTTCATCTTCACCTCATTATAAGGCTAAGAAAACAGAAAAACATGATAAAAATCAGAAAATGATTGGAAAACAGAAAATAAATAAAAAGGGTCCATCAGCGTTTGCTGATCACAGTCCTCACACACACTCACATGCATCTAAAAAGAAGATTATCTGTCATTACTGTCATAAAGTTGGACATCTGATGCATGAGTGTAAGTTGATGGAGAAGGATGATAAGAATGCTAGGAGATCTCATGATAAAAATCCTTCACCTCAGAAAAGGAGTATCACATGTTCTAATTGTGGCAAATTAGAACACTCAATTGCTCATTGCTGGTTTGCTAGTGGTAAGAAAATCTTTTATTCATATCATGCTAAATTCCCTGCAAACCAACATGTTTTTAATAAAAATAAATCTGCTTCAATGAACCAGCATATCATCTGTTTTAACTGCAACAAAATGGGCCACAGGGCCATTGATTGTTGGCATGCCCAAGGAGGCTATGGCAATAATGAACTCAATTTTAAAAAGAATGCCTCTTATTGCTCTCACTGTAGAAAGCATGGCCATACAGTCAAGGACTGTTGGCATATTCAGGGTAGAAATGTGAATCTCAAACATGCTAAATTCCCTGTAAGACAATTTGCAAAACCTTCATGTTATAACTGTGGAAAGCCAGGCCACAGAGCTGAAAATTGTTGGCATGTTCAAAATAACCCTGCTAAACTCCATGTTGCGAAATTTACATGTCATCATTGTGGGAAGCCAGGTCACAGGGCTGCAACCTGTTGGCTGGCAGGATATCAAAACCAAACTGGTTTTGGTAAACAGAATTTTTATTCTGTGAACAGAAAATCTCATGCATATACACATGGATTTCATGCTAACAAGAATGTGCATAGATTAAATCTGAAATCTGGTGCATCTTACTATCATTATAGTAAACAGAACTCTCTCTCTGCTAATAAATTTCATGACAAGAGTAATGTGCATAAGAAGAATTTGAAATCTGATAATTCATGTCATTACTGTGGTCAAATTGGTCATTCAATGAATAATTGCTACTTGACGAAATTTGATGACCATGTTGCTAGAAATGTGCTGAGAAAACCTGCTAGAAATAATATTATCATGTCAGGATCCAAGATTTCTTGGGTGCCTGTTTGTGCAAAATAAACTTTGCCTTGCAGGTGTGCCTGGAATGGAATAAAAAGGGGTGTTAATCTAAGGCACTCAAGAATGAAAAAACCCCTTCTGAACTGTTCAGGTAAATTATCTGAATGTTCCATTTTTGAAACTCATTGCATATTTGGTTTGATGCATTCTTGCATATCCTGTTCTTAGTTTCATCTAGTGCATGCATATTAAATCTGTTCTTGCATATTCATTCATCATCTGCCAGTTGCATTATGTTCTAATCATGCACTCTGAAATTTCTGAAAATCTGAACTGAATGTGAATATTGTTTGAAATTTGTGTGTTGCAATAGCTCACTGAACTTTCTGAATTGGATATAGGACTGCATGTTGAATTATCATGCATGACCTCATCAGTGTCTCATGACAAACATTGTATGTTGTCAGGGGGAGTCAATGCATTGCATATAGATTGTCAAGTGCATACTCATGTGAAAATTCATTGCATATCCTTTCATTGATTCTCTTTGACCAAACCTTGAGCATATTTTTGAAATCATTAAGCTTCAAAATCTCTCCTATCAATTGATAACAATTGGTATCATTTGGTATCAGAATTTCTATCAGTCATTCATGAAGATTTCAATGGGACTATCTCGATCATAAATCTGAAAATTCTTGAACTAGAAATCTTCTATTATACATTTTTATGAATGTCTGAAATAACTCATGTGGTTTAAGCTTAATGTATTCATGGAGTTTAACTTTAAAATCTCTTGACATATCTGAAGCATGTTTAATAAACCTTAACCATCTGGTTCATGTTGAGTCTTGTGAAAACTTCTGAAATCTGTACTCTTGAATACATGACTTCAACTGATTAAGTACATGAAATTATTATTGACTTTAAGCAATGAATTTTTCTGAAAAGTCTAAAGGGTAATATATGTCAGAGCAATGACCTTGGTCACTGAGAAACACATGTCCACAGGACTGTGTCATGAGGTACCATAGTTAACTCTGATTAAGAATTCATTAAAATTCAGGCAGAGCAATGGCATGCACACTGAGAAATATAATTCACTCATCAAGAAATGATTTGCAGTGTGTCATGATGTGTATATGCTATCTCTGTTCATATAAAGCATGACAGTTAGTCACACTAAGTGCTTAGGGATATTGGCCTCTAATCAAGGTATATCCTCTAGTTACAAGGTGTGCACTGAACTAGAGTGCTCGTAAAATTTGTAGCATGAAAATTGTTGAACGAATTGAAATATCTGAATATTGATGCAAAAATCAAATTGCTACAACCCTAGACAAAATCATATGACTTCATAATTGCTTGATTTCAATACTGATGCATGTAATTCTGAAAGAAGTCAATAAATTTGATTGTGTAAGATAAAGGGAGGATACTCAAGATAAATATGAGGGCTTGGTTCATTTTTATTAAAACATGATTTTAGATATCAATACAGAATTTTATTGATAAAATCTGCATACATCATGTTTAAACCATGCTGTTCAAAAAGCTCATTCATAAGCCCCTATAATGGAAGACTTTGAAAACTTATGTTTTGGATTTATGAGAATGACATTTCCTTGAAAATCTGACTGAAATTCTTGTAGTTGAAGCCTCTTTAGAAATCTGCTAATTGAACCTGTTCTTGGCTCATTGACCTGAACTTCTCCTTGTTTGCCCCTGTGGTCTCCTCTCATCTATCTCATAAGTTTCCACTTATTGAGGGGGAGCTTCCATGTCATGCATCACTTGCATATCAATTGGCATCTATTCAGGGGGAGCATTTCTTGTCATACTGAATCATGTTCATATCATTTGTGACCTTGCATTCAAATCCCTCATGATCATATTTATGCATGATCAAAAAAAACTGTATAGTCAACTCCTTTCTTATCAGTTGACTGATTCCATCTGCATTTTTCTGACCATACAAATGTGAGGTGCCACTCCCATTATTACCTTGTTCACTTGCAGCCTTCTGAACCTCAGAATCTTTATGATGGTGGTTTTCAGATTGATTCCTGAGATGTATTTCTCTCCACACTGTTGGAATCTTCCATCTTGTTCTTCAATAAGTTCTGATTCTGTGGTATCTTCACCAGAATTCAGATTCTTTGTAATGGCTGATTTCAGATTGATTTATTGGATAACCAGAGTCCATTCCTGTGCTTCAGGGGGAGTTATGGTTTATTATCATCTAAGGGGAGCGTAGTCAATCATGCATGTTGATAGGGGGAGAACTGTTTCATTGTCATAAGGGAGATCTTCATTTTAAAGAACCTTGACTCATTCTCTGCATTGTTATGCTGCATTTGACTATCAAACCATTTCCCTTCTTTTTGATTATGTCAAAGGGGGAGAATAGTTTGATGAGTCAGTGTGACGCATTATGTTGCCATCATCAAAAAGGGGGAGATTATTGTGCCCCTTGTGCTTTGTTGATGATGTGGTGTTTTAATGATAGCAACATGAATGAGTCACCACATTGTTTTGAATATGTCTGACCTTTTCTGTGGGAGATTGCATAAGTGTGCCATGTCTGAATTGTGAAGGATGCATGTGTATGCTTGAGTCATGCTGCCCCTTGTGCTTTGTTGATGATGTGGTGTTTTAATGATAGCAACATGAATGAGTCACCACATTGTCTTGAATATGTCTGACCTTTTCTGTGGGAGATTGCATAAGTGTGCCATGTCTGAATTGTGAAGAATGCATGTGTATGCTTGAGTCATGCTGTGATATATTGGCTTGTGCTTGATTTCTGTTCTGTGCATTGCTTCTCTGCTGATATGTTCATGCATTATCTTAGGCTAAGTCTGTACAACCTACATCTCTTGCAGCGTCAACGCTGTGAGCATTCTCAAGTCTGCAGCGTCAACGCTGTGAGTATGCACTTTGTTTCAGGTTCTTCAAGTCTATACAGACTTTAGCGTCTCATTTAGCGTCTAAGGCAAAGTCTACACATTGGCTAAGTGTGTACATCGCTTACATTTTTTGAGACCAAGTCCATACATCGTGAAAGTATATACACTCCTCTTGGCCTTAGCATCTGTTTTGAAGTCCATACATTGGTCTTCAGTTCAAGTCTGTACAGCATTACGTTCTCTTTGGAAAGTCTGTACAGCGTCAAGTCTGCACATTGGGGTTTCACGAGAAGTCTACACATTGGTCTCCACCTGAGGTCTATACATTGGCTAAGGGTCTTCAAGTCCATACACAGTTGTCTGATGCATATTGTTTGAAGTCTGTACAACATGCCTTGTTGTTCACAACTTTCTTGTTTGTGACTTCCCTAGTGTTTTGATGATGAGCATCACTATGTTAAGTATTCTCATTTTAATCAGATATATTGCGTAATGTTATGCATTTGAAATTTCCATGATTAACAGGAAAACTGCTATGAGGTAGTACCTTGTATGTCCGTACTATTCCTTTCATACTTCGTGTTGTTTGTGTTTACTACACTTCGTGTTGTCCTTTTGTACGTCGTGTTGTTCCAACTATGTTTGTTGATTGTCTTCATGTTGTTTAGTGAAGCAGCTCGAATTATTCTGATGAACTTCGAGTCATCTTCCTGTGAACCTCGTGTCATTTCCTCAGTATTTAGTTGCTCATCTCGAGTCATCCTTTATGTTTGCTCTTGTATTTTCGTGTTACTTACTGTTGTTCCTTGAGTCGTTTTTTTTTTGGTTTCACTGCTTCATCACGTGTCGTGATAGTCGTGTTCATCTTCTGTCTTCGTGTTGATTTTACTTCGTGCATTCTTCTCTAAATTCAAGTTTTAAGTGTCTCAAGTCGAGTCTGACTGTGTTGTCTCCATGTCGTCCTTAGTTCGAGTCGTTTCTTTGTTATTTCTGTCTTCGTGTTACTTTTCCTAGACCTTGTGTCTTTCTTGTTTTGTAACCACACTTCGTGTTGGTTTCTGTTTTCGTCTTCGAGTTGTTGTCAGCCCATGTCGTCCTCGTCTTCGAGTCGTTCGTACGTTCGAGCAACTTAGTACTCGAGTTGTTTTCGTGTGTATTCAAGTCTTTTTAGTAAAGTGTCGTTTCACCTCGTGCCGTTCTCTTTACTGTTTGTTATGACGTGTTGTTTTTGTATTCGTGTCTTCGTGTTGCTTTTGTATTCGTGTCTTCGTGTTATTCTTGTGTTTATGTCCTCGTGTTGTTTCTTTCTATCTTCGTCCAAGGTTCCTTTGATCGCGTGTTTCTATCATTTTTACTCCGTGTTATTTCCTTCTCCGTACCTCGTGTCGTTCTCAGTATAGTGCACCTATTGTTGTTCCTACACACCTCGTGCAGTTTTAGTTTTTGTGGCCCTGAGTTTTAATCGTTTTAATTCTTTGCAGGAGAAGAAGAAAAACAAAAAGAAGAAGGTGGTCCGAGGAAGAATATTCCTCAGTGAATGGGAGGCACGTGATCTGAGGCTAGAAGGGCAGACAGGATTGTGACACGTGTGCTGAAGCTGGCTGAGAGACTGACACGTGGCCACAAGTTCTGGGCGGGAAATGAGGAAGCCACAAGCGCCCAGTGCTGCCCTCCTACTGGCTGCTGCTTATAAAAGGAAGCCTTCATCCAACAGATGAAGGCGATCAAAGAAGGAGCCTGGAGAGCAGAAAGTCTTTCGATCCAGAGAAAAGAAAAGAGGAAGAAAAAGAAGAAGAAGAGAAGAGAAGAGACAGAGAGAGCCTGCGAAAGAGAAGAAAAGAAAGAGAAGAAGAGCAGAAGGAAAAGAAGAGAAAGAGAGAGTTAGAGAGCTCGTGAGGGTTAAGAGAAAAAGAAAGTGAGAGAGAAGAGAAGAGGAAGAGAAGCTTACCTGAAGATCTGTCTACTGGACCGTGGATCAAATCCAGGCCAGATAGATCCATGCGAGCCACATCTGTGTTATCTTTCTTTACAGCTTTCTGATCACTATGTATTTTCCCCTTCTTATTTTTCCTTTTTCATTTGGTTAGCTTTGTACTTCCGATCCTCTGGATTGAGGTCGGGTCCCTCCTGGTCTGGAGAAAGAGAGGTCTGCGACCTCTAGTTTGCAAGTGACAGGAAGTCACTTGTGTGTTTTCCTCCGGTTTGGAGGAAGGGAGATCTGATCTCCGGTTCTGGGCTTGTGGATTGCAAGTCCAAGTGTCCCTCCTGGTCTGGAGGAAGAGAGGTCTTCGACCTCTGGTTTGCTGGTGACTGGGAGTCACTGGTGTGTTCCCTCCGGTTTGGAGGAAGAGAGACTTTGCGTCTCTAGTTTCCAAGTGACTGGGAGTCACTTGGGGTGTCCCTCCGGTTGGGAGGAAGAAGGGAGTTTGTTCCCCTGGTCAAGCTGTGTGTCAGCACCTGTTGCAGACTGAGTCTGCTTGGTTCTAGCATTGGCTAGTGAAGCCTCACTCCGGTTGGGAATGAGGGGTGGATGTAGGTCTGGAGGACCGAACCACCTAAAAATCTATTGAGCAATGGTTTGCTTTGTGTGCTTGCTTCCGCTAGATGCTTGGATAGGCGCACTCTATGTGTTTGCTCATAAGTTTAATTGAATTTGTTTCATTTTGTGATTGCGTCTAGCATCTGAGTTTCTTTAATTGGCCATTATTCATAGAAGGATACATTCACCCCCCTCTGTATCCGGGCCTAGCACCCTAACACATCATACATCATTAGCACGAGTAATTGCATATTTAACTACGGTAAAATGCATAAATAAATTGTGTACATGGAGAAAAGGTGCGAAGCCGCTGACTGTCGTCTCCCTCTCTGAAGTCTGGGAGAGATCAGCAATCAAATGGGCAAGCAGAGCCGCTCCCCACGCGTAGTGCCCCACTCGGTCAAGGTCCGCCAGGATCCTGAGGAAGCGGCAGTGGATGCCTTCCCCCTTCGTCCCCAGCAGAAGGCGGCCCAGAAAGAAGAAGAGGAACATCCGGAGGTCTAGATCCACCAGCTCGTGCTCGCTTGGGTCCTGGGTGAAAGCTGCACGGGCATCCCCCTCCAGTCGTGCCAGAAACTCCGCTCTAGTCTCGCTAACCCGCTGGCGCGGGTCACCGAATTCGAGCGCCTCCATGATCTCCACTCGGCCGACTACCTTGCTGTCTCTATCAGTCACGCTCGTCTCTAACCACAGTAGGTCCAGGGCACTCTCTCGATAGTCGGGGTAGGTGACCCCGCTCACCGCCTCTCCGTCAACTCGTAGCCCGGTGATCTGAGCCACGTCCTCTAGTGTCGGCACCATGTGTCCCCAGGGCATCAGAAATGCGCGGCTCGGTGCGTGCCACCGCTCCCTCAATGCCTGGATAAGAGGAAGGTCGAGTCGGAAGGGCTCGATCCTAAGGAAAGCTCCAAAACCCATGGCGTCCACACGTGCCCTCTGGAAGTCTGGCAGCCCACGGTACGCTGCCACCACTAGAGACCAGCTGATCTGGCCCTTCATCACGCCCTGCACACCACAAAACCAACAGGGCAACACATCAGCATCATGGGTAGTAATAAACAATAACACTGTATATGCTACTTATTTATTTTATTTTATTTTATTTTTTTTAATATTTATGTTTTTTTAGTGGCGTCCAACACCTTGGACGCCTCCTCTTTATTTTCTTTATTTTTAGAAAAACCTAAAAATAAAAATAAAAATAAATAAAAAATATATATATTATCATAGAGGCGTCCTAAGTCCTGGACGCCTCCTTATTTTTAATCCTATTTTATTATTTACGTGAATAAATAAATAAATAAAAAGAAAAAAAAAGAAAATGTGGAGGTGTCCAGGCCCCTGGACGCCTCTTTCCCTCACTCACCGACCCTCACCATACGGCCTCTCGTCCACCTATCCAGCCTATTAAACCAACAGATCGAAGTTCCGAAGGGCTTACCGGGTCGTGATCGTCCTCTCCCGCGTCGCCAGCATCTACTGCAGCCTCTACGGCCAAAGGAGGAGCCTCCTCCTCCACGGCAATCTCCTCCGCCACAGCAGCCTTCTCGGCATCATCCCTCAGTCTCCTCGGACGACGAGCCCGTCGTTTCCGCTTCTCTCCACCCTGGCTCGGGCCTCCTTGCTCCATTGGGACTAAGAATGGGTCGTCTGGTTTGACTGGGTCGTCTGAATGAACAGTAAATGAGCTAGGGGGGAGGCCCCCCATATATATAGAGAATCCACCTTATTTGGGGCGTCCAGGCGCCTGGACGCCCCCACTTTTTTTATTTTTTTTCAAAATTCAAAAAATTAGGGGCGTCCATGCGCCTGGACGCCCCCAAAACAAAAACTAAAAAAATTAAAAAATAAAAAATTAGGGGCGTCCAGGACCCCGGACGCCCCAAAAAAAATAATAAAAATTTTAAAACGAAAAATAAAAACTTAGGGGCGTCCAGGCCCCTGGACGCCCCCATAATAAAAATTTCAAAAAAAAATAATAATAAAATAGAAATAAGACAAGAGTATGTATATAATCCAAACAAAAGCATAAAATAAAAACACAAAGAAAAAGAAAAATCACCAAAAAAATAATAATTAAGGGGACAAGGGTCCAAAACATCCAAATGCCAGATTTTATTCCATCAGAAAAGTAGAATGAGCTACATCAGGGGTTTAGGCGCCTTAAGCCTTAACTTCCCCAGTTCTGTTACATAAGCCCTCCACAGCTCGCACTCTTCCCCCACGTGCGCTAAGGCCTTTCCCGCAACACTTGTCTTCCAGGGTGCTTTGACGACCTTCGCTTCCTTCACGTCCGCTTCAGTGCCCAACTCCCTCTTCTTCAAAGGAACGATGCCAGTCGATATTGGGAATGAATGGCGTGGAATGCCAACCTGGAGGCAGCATCGATGCGTGTTATAAAGAATGAACTCAGTTGCGCCGATCAGTTGGAGATCAACTTAAGAGGAAGGCCTCATGAGGAGCTCGAGCGAAAGTAGACATGCCGGTGCGCAAGTGAAGAAGCTTTGTGTCACGGTGTGAAAGTGAGACCGCCAGTCTTCACGTTTCTTTAGCCACGGAACACGGTTCGCTACAGTGCCACCAAAGCCTAACACGTCGGCTATGTGGTGAAGCGGGCTTTGTTGGAAAAGCTTCGAAGCCGTTGGCATTCCCTCGCGGTGGTCGAATTTGAAATGCAAATCAAGCCAGCAATTCAAAACAAGTGCGCAACCAAATGGAGGCTTACCCATGCTCGAGGCAGTAAGACCGCTGTAAAGATAGGCAAGGACGGCGGGTCCTACCCTCTTTCCACTCCAGATCCCACGAATGGCACTTAGTTGGTCTTCCTCCACCATGTTGTCGGTATAAGGAAACAAAAGAGCACCCGCCAGACAAATGGTGAACCCCTTCATGATTTCCTCCAAATAGTCATCATCTGGTGACCCTCTCAGGGCGTCCATGACCCACTCCGCGAGCTTTTGCAAATCAATTCCCTTTTGAGTACAAACTTTTTGAGCTGCGTCGGGCGGCATGAAGCTTCCAAGGACGCTTTCGGAAGTCCCCCGTGTCAGCATCCGCATAGCCTTCACCTTCCCGTCACTCTTGAAATTCTTCAATCCGAGCAGAAGTTCCACCTCCTCGAGGAGGATGGTCGCCTCGAAGGTCGGGAAGATAAAAGTGTGGGTCTGGGGATGCCAGATCTACACTAGTGCGCCCATAGCCGCCCAGTCCATACGAATCTTCTCGTAGTGTTTGGCGTGAATAAGGAGCCCCTGCAGATGCCACTTCGAGAGTATGGCCCTCATGCCGATGGAGATGTTGGAAGTTAGCTTTGAAAGCCATGGCAGTTTGGAAAACTTCCTCGGGCCTGGGAAGAGTGGATATGGCTGGAAGAGAAAAGAAAGAAGAAGAAATGAAGGAAGTAAGAAGAAGGTTCACGTGGAGAAATTTGAAAAGAATCAGCTTACCATATGCGACATGATCGTCCCACTCAGATGACCCTCGAGGTCGGAGAGTCGCCTGATCTCGCTACTAGGCCTGCTCCTCTTCATAACGCGGGAAGACTCTCCTTCCATCCTGAAATCTCTAGATTCTCCTCTCTTTCCTCTCCCGAGCTTCCAAAACCCACCTTGATGCTTTTGAATGAACTAGCCTAAGGGGAGTTCTTATAGGAAGGGTAGGGCGCTACAGGACGGAACATGTCACATCAGCAGTCAATGTCAGGATTTTGGCTAGATCTCCTTTCCATTGTGGTGCGATTTTGTTATGATTCTATTACTTTCTGATGTTATTAATCCATGCTGGCCTGTGCAGGTTTTACTAACGGACGTCTTTGTCCTATCTCCTGTCCCACCTTTCAATGGTTGGTCCTACCATGTCATGCATCGTAGTATATGATACCTACGCTACTAGAACATGTCAATGACCTTGCGGCCCGAACGAATCTGGGATTTGAATTCCCCTTCAACAAAAATAGTGATGATCCCGGAAGAATTTGGGTTGTACGGATAGGCCATTAACTTGTGGTAGCATAGGGACGACGGTTCCATTCAGTGAGTTGGTGCGCAGATAAACGGGCCCCAGCCCAGTGTCGGCTCACCGGATCGGTATCCTGACCCGTTCTTAACAAGTTGACAATATTATCCTTAGCTATTTTCTATTTTAGTTTGTTTTAAATTTTTCTTTAAGCCCAGCATGCATTCATATAGGACTTTGATTTATTACGGAAGATCATTCAAGTGATTCGATTGCGAAAGCCGTTGTGCTTCAATTCTTATATGAGATATTCCACTCCGAAATACTGAGTTTCCTTGAAACGGCCCTACACTGCTCTTCCAAAGGAGACCCTTGTTTGGACAGATCCTCAGATATTCCTTTGCTTTTTACCTTGCTTGACCCACCTTGGCCGCAGCACTTCCACGTTGGCTGGTAACCGCTCCCCAAAGGTGAAACCTGCAGGTTTATGACCCAGGTACTTCCACACCGAGAAGTTGGTCTCTTTTGTTTCGTGCCTGAGCGCATATATCACCCACCCTTATTTGATCTCCGTCCAAGCAAATCGTCAAAATTTGAAAGACCTCCTTCAAGGTCGCCTCATTGAAACTTCAGGAAAGATTCCAAACAGTAACGTCAAAAGCGTGTCTCATCACACCTTGGCATCAACTTATCAGTCCGCTCCCACTTCACTCCATTTCGATACCTTTCCACTACGTGTCGCTCCCTTGCAAAGCAGACGCCAAGGCGGGGCAGCTGTAGACACGCCATTCCTGACGTCTCTTGAGAAAGTCTCATATTACTATACGACGCCCCGCGGCGGATTTCGCATTTTGAATCACTTGAGTGCTTCCTTTTCTTGGGTCTTCTTCCGCCCTTGTCAGCATCCGGAACCGTCTCGTCGCAGCATTCGGACGGCATCAACACCAGTCAGACGCATCGGAAGGTCCCGAAACCAGAAAGGGTGCCTGTCGGGGAGCTGCCGACGCCTTTTCAGGGGACCCGGGGGGGTCTTAATGGAGGCGTCTGGACGCCTCCATCATTTTCATTTTTTTAAGACAAAAAATACATAAAAAATATATATATTTATGGTGGCGTCCAGGTCTCTGGACGCCTCCATGAAAACAAATATAAAAAATATATATATGCCAGTTGGCATAAAAACAAAACAAAAAATAAAAAAAATATTTTCTTGGAGGCGTCCAGGCCCCTGGACGCCTCCATCAACTCACTCACGGGGCGCCGCCCACCGAACGACGGTTTATCGTGTGTGAAAGAATCCAAATTATGGAGACGTCCAGTTGGCTGGACGAGCCCATTTCCAAATCACGGGTCGCCGCTACAAAACCACGCGTTGTGTTAAACCGCGTGCGACTTTCGGTGGACTTCGGTGGGACTTATGGAGGCGTCCGGGACCCTGGACGCCTCCATGAAAATATTCGGAAAAAATGAATAAAAATAGAATAAAATATCTTTTTTGCCCTGATGGAGGTGTCCAGGGTCCTAGACGCCTCCACCCTCCTGAGCCCTATAAATAGAGGCCCACCCCCTCAGTTCTGGGGGAGCTTCTAAGAGATCCGATAGGCTGCCGGAGCCCAGAGGCTACCGGAGTCATTTCTAACCCGTGGGGTCTTTTGTAGGTGGAGGTTCCGCCGGCTTCTCGGGTGTCCACGCTCGCGAGAGGAAGGTCGTCTTCATCCACCGCGCTTCCACGTCGTCCCTACGCTGCCGGAGCTCCGCCGGATTTCACCATCGGCACATCCAATAAGCCAATCCTTTCCTTTTCTTCGTAGTTCTTTTGCATTCATCATCTCGCATCCTCTATCCCCCTTCATAAGGACGCCTCTTCTTATATACTTCTTGCATCCATCATCTCATTTTCCTCCTACTCGAGTCCGAGTGGGGTTTAAAAGATAACACCAACCAAGTGTGTGTCTTGCCATCATTTCGTTATTTTTATCGTAAGGATTTGAATACTACACCTTCATCTTTCTAATCCACTCGTTACTTGTTTGTCGTTGTTTTGCAAGGGTACCCAAGGAAAGCCCTCTCCATCGGCCGGCCGAAGGGGGAGGAAGAAGCAACCCGCCATCTCCCGCTCTTGAGGTAGGCGCGATCACTTTCTTTATTTTGGGGTCTTTTGGCCCCTGGCGATCATATCTTGTTCTCGAGGCCGCGGCGAGTCACTTCCCCAATGGCCGTTTAAATTCCCGTTCTTATATTCTCTTTATATTCTGTTATATTCTGCTCATATTCTCGAGGCCGCGGCGAGTCACTTCCCCAATGGCCGTTTAAATTATCGCTCTTATATTCTCTTTCTATTTTGTTATATTCTTATCTATTCATATTCTCGAGGCCGCGGCGAGTCACTTCCCCAATGGCCGTTTACATTCTCGCTCTTTATATTCTCCTTATATTCTGTTATATTCTTATCTGCTCATATTCTCGAGGCCGCGGCGAGTCACTTCCCCAATGGCCGTTTCAATTCTTGCTATTTAATTTCTGCACCATTCCCGTCCCCCCGAGGCCGTGGCGAGTCACTTCCCGCTATGGCCGTTTAACCCCCATATCTTGCTATATTACATGTGTCCCGCTCGCCCCGCCGGAGCAATCTCCCGTGGTGGCCCCTTCTCTTTTCTCTTATTTCTGTGTTGTAGCAAACAAAGAGGAGCCCGCGCGCTCCGCGTCTTCTTCGCTCCCCGAACCGCGTGACGTCGCTCACACACCTCTCGCAGGATGGGGGCTCTTGGGGTGGGGGTTAGACTTATTACAACCAAGATTACCTCCATGCAGGGAGGGGCCTTCAGCCGGCCAAGCGGGGTGGGGAAATTATGAAGAGAACGCCGACTCTCCAAGCTTCGCCGGTTCTGCCACTCTTCAGTTTTGCTGAACAGGTTGTCGATGAAGATGCTCCCACTAACTCAACCGAGCTCCAAATTTGATGAAACCGATGCCAAAAGTTCCCCAACTGGCCGAGGATGATGCTTGAATTTTTTGGGAAGCTCTGGAACTCGGGGCTGATCGGACCGGCGACTGGAGCAGGACAGCAACACTCTGCCTCAGACTGATGCAGAACTGATACAGTGGATTGCAGAAGGCACTACGGTCGCTCCCGAACTCCAAATCGAACGAAACAGCGGTGACGCGATTGTGGTCGGAGTAGCTTCGAGCTGAAATTGATGGGGCCACAATCCAAGGTCGGAGAGGAGAATGGTGGCCGTAGAAGTGAAGACAGGTCGAACCTGGACCTGCAGGGGGCAGACTGCACACTCCGGCGAAGAAATTCATAACAAATAGATGGAATCCAAGGTCGGAGAGGAGAATGGCAGGCGATTGGCATCGTTCCTTCTGCTACTGATGGAGGACTATACGAAGAAGAATTTTGTAGAAGGAAGCGTGATCGAATTCCTCCAAGGTTGGCCGCTGAACGGCTTCCAAGATCGCTCTGGCCTTTAGTCTGGGACAGATTGCGCAGTCGTTGAAGATGACGTTCCTCCGGACAGCTCCGAACTCGGATGCAGGAAGGAGTACCACCGTTGGAAAGAAGACTTGGAGAGGATTCTAGCAATATAAGATATGCCACCGAGAGCCTTCAGGGGAAGTCGTGGCTGTTACTGCAATTCACTGCTTTTCTGAAACCTGCAACAGGGAGAGAATAGGTGGAGGAGAGGGTGTGGGGAAGGGCATGAACAAGGGGTTATTTGGTGGATGGGAAAGGGGGGGTGCGACCTTGGGTGGTTAGGGAGGTGGGGAGATGAAAGGGCACAGCCCAAGGGAGAGGGAAATTCGAAATTTGGCCTAGGGAAGGGCTCTTTCAGTCTTGGGGAGAGGGAGGGTTGCTTGGGAGAGTGGAAAGGTGCCTAGGAGAAGGGGTTTCCACCTAGGGGTTGGAGGGGGAATTGAATGAGTGCATGGGGAAGGGGAAGGGATCTTAATGAGGGGTGAATGGGGAGGAGAGAGAATGAATTTCGAAATTGGGGTGGGGAGGAGAGAGAGAGGGGGCACCACCCACTTAGAGAGAGTGATAGTAAGAGAGAGAGAGGGAGATATTGAGAGGGAACTAGAAGGTGTGGAAATTTTCTGGATTCAATATTCAAGCATAATTGTTACAAATGAGAGAGGGGTGGGGCTATTTATAGACCCCACACTTTTCCTAAGACCAAACTGACCCTGACAAACTAACTAATGACCAAACAATCCAAGGGAGGGGCGCCCCTGGGCCTAGCCCAATGAATTGGGCCCATTAACCTATCAAACCAACATAATGACTTCAAGACTTAGGAAAATGACTTTCTAACCTAGGTACATGGCTCAATAAAGTGAAAATTACATTTTTAAGACTTAAATAAAAATAAGAAAATTACATGACTCGACTCACAAACACATGAGGAACATAATGGCGTACACCGACGATCAATCCGAGCTTCAGAAAATGTGGAGGGGCAAGGGATGTCCCCATCATACCCCCGGGGTGGGGAAAACTCGACCCTGTCGAGTATGGGTCCACCGGGGAAGTAGCATCCCAAACGCAGTTCCGGGCGAACCTTGTTCTCCAAACTCGACCCATGTCCATAGCCGAGGAACGGTGCTTCCACTCGACAAAGTGGCTCGGACACACCCTTAGGCTGGCGAAGAGATCTTGCTTTGCTTAGTATTGCCGCCATGTGCTGACGTCGGGCTCTCGGGCTAGTTTGTGGTGGCACTCCGAGGGTGTCTCTCACAAGGATAGGTGTAGGCTCAAGACACTCACTAGGATCCACCGCGGTACCCTTAGAGGGTGCCGGATCCGCCACGTGGGAAGTGGGATGAATCCCAAAACCCATTGGTAAGTTCAACCCGTAAGCCGGGTGCCAAGGCCACTCGGAACTTGGCAAGGTCCAAGTCCTCGTGCCCTTAAATTGGAGGTGACCCTAGAGTAGAGCCACTCCAAAATCATCGTCATCATCAAGTCGCCAACGTGGAATTTCAAGTGGCGCTCACGAGTTTTTGCCCGCTTTTTGTAAGTCTCACCGCTTTTTGCTTGATGCATGTTTTGATGCATATGCCATGTACTAAGATGCGGTGTGAGTGAGTAGTGCGTGGTATGCAAAGGTGGTCCAGGGCAACCACATGTAGACCTATCATGCATTGATGTTATGAAGACTTTGAATGTCTTGGGAGGACCGGGGCATCCATAGGTGTCCCTTTCGTGTGTGAGTGTGATGAGTGCCGGGGGACCCGGACATCCATGAATGCTCCAAACATGCTTGAGATTTATGATGAATGATGGTGGACCATTACAACCAAATATTGACCACTCATGTTTTCTTCTTGACATGTGGGTGATATGAATGAATGGACCCGACTTTCTAATCATGTCAAGTGGGGTGGTATGCCTAAGCACATGCATTTCAATCCTAGTGATGACTTCTATGTGCATAGGTGTGGGGTGGCCCTTGAGCTTCCATTCGTATGAGTCAAAGGGATCTAAGAAGGGAGACATCATGGAGTGGGGCCATCAATCAATCTCATTGTGTATGTTGCCTATGGTTAAGGCTTCTTTGGTGTAACCCAATTCTAGGAAGGGAAGGTTTTGGGTTATCATGGGTGGTAAGGGTAGGGTAAGGTGGGTGGTGAATAAGGTGAGTGGGTTACATTGAGATCTAGGCTCCCATAGAAAAGGGTCAAAGGGATCATGGTAAGGGTCACCTTGGTAGGGGTACTCTATGCTCTCAAGGTCCTCGAATGGTGAGTCATCCTCCTTAATAATTGGGCCAAGGTTGCTAATGGGTTGACCGATCAAAGCACTTGGGATCTTAATGGTTGGGGAGTGGACTAGGATAGGTTCTTCCTCCATGGGAAGAAGGAGGATGATCTCACTAGTAACTTGGCCATTAGTGTAGATGGAAGTGATGGACCCAATGAAGGGATATGCTAGGCTAATGGTGTTAGTTTCGGACGGCCTCAAGGCTAGCATATTGGTCAAGTGAATTTGCCAATGTAGGTAGTTCACTAAGTCTCCCAAATCTTCCACACAATAGGAAGTTTGATAAGTGACATGTGGCTGAATGGGAATGATTTGGAATTGATATCCCATGGGTAGGTGGCATGGTTGTGAACTAGGAATGGTGAGACCTTCCTTGAGCCATTGGAGTATGGACTTATCTATGGTGAGGTTGGGTGTCTCTAGAGGAGCTAGGCTAGAGGTGTGTGAGTTGTTTGGCCTTTGAATTTCCTCTATGTTGGGAGGTGGATTCGGATGGGCATCCTTCTCCACTTGGGTAGGTGTGTGGGTAGCAACTTCTATTGCTAATGGAGTAGGGGGATCTATGGTGGGTGGTTTGGTGATAGCTAGCGTATGACACACCCGGGGTGGTGAACAAGCATGGGCTTGGGTTGGGATAGGAAGGGGAAGTAGAGGAGGCCTAGGTTGGGGAAAGATTGGTGTAGGAAGTGGGAGGTGGGTTGGGTGAGGGGTTTTGGGTTGATTTGTTTTGGGAGATGTGTCCCTTTTTGGGGACGATGGTGGGTTTGTGGTCGTGGTCAAGGGGGCTTGTGGGGTACGGGTTTGGTGCGGGGTTTTGGGTTTGGGGGTGGTGGCCATTATGGGCCTAGGTGGAGGGGTGGACGCGGTGTCCACTTGGTTTTTAATGGTGAGGGTTGGATAAGTGGTGGTCACCATGGAGGGAATTGGGTCGGTTAGGGGTCTCTTGTCCTTGGGATCATTTGGGGTGGAAGTGGGGGCTAAAGGGGCTTGACTAGTGTAGGTTAGGGAAGGGGGGTTTGGTTGGGAGATGGAGGCCTTGGACACTTGGGTTCTAGTGGTAAGGGTTTGGACGGGTGGGGTTGGAGGAGTGGGAGTGCTCCTCGAGTTTTGATAACCCGAGTAGGAGGGAGGAGGTCGGGGAGTGTAGACTTTCCTAAGTTCGGCTCTCATGTTCTCCCATGTGTTAATAGGCTCTAGTCTCATAACCCTCCTAAATTGTTCAATGAACTTCCACCTATCCTCGGCATGGTACACAAGTCGACTCTTGGCAAGGTAGATTTTCATGGGTTCAGTCATTGGATTCCTTTTAAAGTATTTGTCCATGTTTTCCTCCCACTCTAAATATGCACTAGGGTGGTATCCATTAAAGATAAGGTCCTCAAATAGGACTTTGTCCAAAGGGGTGTCAATCGGACCTTTGCGGAGGGCCGAGTGAGATAGATGTGACTTACATGAAGTAGCCATGCTAGTGGACAAAAGATATGCAACCGAAGACTCTAAATGCATATGAGCGTCCTAGGACCAACTTGATAGAGACAAGTTGTGAACTTGCTCTGATACCACTTGATATGACACCACCTTGGGGTGATGACCACAAGACAATATGACCCTTGGACCTAAGGTTGCAAGCAAGCAAATTGGCGATGAAACCACTCGAGCGGCTCACTCGCTTGGTGCACACTTGTGCCCGTGGGCAACTAAACGATAATGGAGAGGGTCCGGGGTGGGACAATGATGCTCTGGTGCTTGGCAAGCTTGGGGAGAACCCCAATTGGTCCAGGGATGCCCACTCACGGGCGGCCGTCACACCATGGGTGTGGGTTGAAATGGCTCGCTCACAACTCGCCCGCGATGGACACTCACGTGTTCGGCAATTTGGGCCGGGCCCTCGCTCTCCGTCCGACGCAGCAAAGCAAGAATACTAAGCTAAGCAAGTGATATTGACCAGCAAGGAAAGGGGGACCGAGGCTCACCTATCCGGCGTGAAGACGCCAACTCCAGCCGAAGACGGGGGCGAGCGGGGAGGCAAGGGTTTGCGCCCGCAAGCCGCGTCGGTGTCGCTTCAAATCTGTGAAAATATTATTACATGAACAACACCTCTCGCAGGAGGGGGGCTCTTGGGGTGGGGGTTAGACTTATTACAACCAAGATTACCTCCACGCAGGGAGGGGCCTTCAGCCGGCCAAGTGGGGTGGGGAAATTATGAAGAGAACACCGACTCTCCAAGCTTCGCCGGTTCTGCCACTCTTCAGTTTTACTGAACAGGTTGTCGATGAAGATGCTGCCACTAACTCAACCGAGCTCCAAATTTGATGAAACCGGTGCCAAAAGTTCCCCAACTGGCCGAGGATGATGCTTGAATTTTTTGGGAAGCTCTGGAACTCGGGGCTGATCGGACCGGCGACAGGAGAAGAACAGCAACACTCTACCTCTAACTGATGCAGAACTGATACAATGGATTGCAGAAGGCACTGCGGTCTCTCCCGAACTCCAAATCGAACGAAACTAGTGGTGACGCTATTGTGGTCAAAGTAGCTTCGAGCTGAAATTGATAGGGCCACAATCTGAGATCAGAGAGGAGAATGGTGGCCGGAGAAGTGAAGACAGGTCAAACCTGGACCTGCAGGGGGCAGACTGCACACTCCGGTGAAGAAATTCAGAACACATAGCTCAAGCGGGTGATTGGTGTCGTTCCTTCTGATACTGATGGAGGACTATACGAAGAAAAATTTTGTAGAAGGAAGCGTGATCGAATTCCTCCAAGGTTGGCCGCTGAACGGCTTCCAAGATCGCTCTGGCCTTCAGTCTGGGACAGATTGCGCAGTCGTTGAAGATGACGTTCCTCCGGACAGCTCCGAACTCGGATGCAGGCAGGAGTACCACCGTTGGAAAGAAGACTTGGAGACAATTCCAGCAATATAAGATATGCTACCGGGAATCTTCAGGGGAAGTTGTGGCTGCCACTGCAAATCACTGCTTTTCTGAAACCTGCAACAGGGACAGAATAGGTGGAGGAGAGGGTGTGGGGAAGGGCATGAACAAGGGGTTATTTGGTGGATGGGGAAGGCGGGGTGCGACCTTGGGTGGTTAGGGAGGTGGGGAGATGAAAGGGCACAGCCCAAGGGAGAGGGAAATTCGAAATTTGGCCTAGGGAAGGGCTCTTTCAGTCTTGGGGAGAGGGAGGGTTGCTTGGGAGAGTGGAAAGGTGCCTAGGAGAAGGGGTTTCCACCTAGGGGTTGGAGGGGGAATTGAATGAGTGCATGGGGAAGGGGAAGGGGCCTTAATGGGGGGTGAATGGGGAGGAGAGAGAATGAATTTCGAAATTGGGGTGGGGAGGAGAGAGAGAGGGGGCACCACCCACTTAGAGAGAGTGATAGTAAGAGAGAGAGAGGGAGATATTGAGAGGGAACTAGAAGGTGTGGAAATTTTCTGGATTCAATATTCAAGCATAATTGTTACAAATGAGAGAGGGGTGGGGCTATTTATAGACCCCACACTTTTCCTAAGACCAAACTGACCCTGACAAACTAACTAATGACCAAACAGTCCATGGGAGGGGCGCCCCTGGACTAGCCCAATGAATTGGGCCCATTAACCTATCAAACCAACATAATGACTTCAAGACTTAGGAAAATGACTTTCTAACCTAGGTACATGACTCAATAAAGGGAAAATTACATGTTTAAGAGTTAAATAAAAATAAAAAAATTACATGACTCGACTTACAAACACATGAGGAACATAATGGTGTACACCGACGATCAATCCGAGCTTCAGAAAATGTGGAGGGGCAAGGGATGTCCCCATCAGTACATCCTTTCTTCCCAATCTCTTTTGTTAACCTTGACTGTCTTTGCTAGCAGAGTGCATAGCGTCTTGTTGAAGGCTTCTACGAGTCCGTTGGCTTGAGGGTTGTAAGGGAACGATGTCCTCCAGTCAATCTTGTACTTATCAGCTAGCCGATAAACCTTCTAGTTTCTGAAATGGATGCCGTTTTCAAAGATAATTCGGCTGGGAACCCCGAATCGGAATATTATATTCTACCAGAAGAACCTTGCAACCAATCCTCAGGTCACTTCTCTTAGTGCTACTGCCTCTGCCCATCTGGAGAAGTAATCTGTAGCTGCTAAGATGTATTTGCATCTGGAGGAAGATGCTGGCAGTGGCCCTACCACGTCCGTGCCCCATTGAGCAAATGGCCAGCTCAGTATGGTGGGGTGTAGAGGCACTGGCGGTCTTCTTGACACATTGGCGTGCTCTTGACATTTCTGACAAGTCTTGGCGAACTTGCAGCAGTCATCAAACATAGTGGGCCAATAGTAACCCAATTTCTTTATCTCAATTTTCATTTTCGGGCCGGCCTGATGCGCTCCTGCTGAACCCGCATGGACTTCCTGCATCACCTGCCCCGCTTCTGCTGAAGACAAGCAACGAAGTAGAACTTTTCTTCGGGCATCCACCATTATCTAGAATAGGGTTCCATTTCTCATCTCGTAAGAGTCTTTGACTCTCAGGAGTTTCATTCTCTGTTCTTTCTCCTTTGGGAGCTGCTGGTGCTGGAACCATCATAGGACATGTTCTCGCCCATCGGGTTGTTGAACCTCTTCGACTGCTGCCACCTCATTCTCTTGTTCGTCGGTCGAGACCTCTGTCATACTGGGGACCTACCGGCGGTTGATAACTGTTATGTTCAGGCTTGTGTCTGACGGGATTGCCAAGGAGCTAGCCAATTTAGCGAGGGCGTCCGCCTGAGCATTCTGTCCTCGGTTGACATGCCTGATGCTGACGAAGTAGAATCTTAACATCAGGCGGGTTGCCAGCTGATGGTAGGGGAGGAGCTCTTATTTTCGCACATCAAACTCTCCTTCCAGCTGTTTTATAACTAGCATGGAATCTCCGAATGCTTCCAACATCTGAATTCCCATGGATAGAGCAATCTGCAACCCGATTATCAGGGCGTCATACTCTGCTTCATTATTCATGCACAGCTTGTTTATTGAGCAAGATGTGTGCACAACTTCCCCCTCTAGAGATTTCAAGACTATGCCCATTCCTGCTCTGACCTGGGCTGACCCAGTGGCCGAGGTGTCAATTCTGGAAGTGCCATCAAAATATAGCTGCCACAAGGAGGGCTGTATGTACTTGAACGGCTTCTAAGGTTTCATCTTCAGGAAGCTCCGGTTCCAGCGGACAGTCTTCCGGTACCGGATGCTCGGCGAAGAAGTCTGCAATAGCTTGGCCCTTGACAGCCTTTTGCGGCACATAGGAGATATCAAACTCCATAAGGATCACCACCCATTTTCCCAGGTGACCCTTGAGTGCCGGCTGGGACATGATATACTTCAGTGGATCCTCCTTGGATACCAGGCTCATTTCATGCGACAACATATAGTGTCGAAGCTTCTTGACTACGAAGACCAGCGCCAGGCAGATCTTCTCAATATTAGTATATTTCTCCTCAGTCCTGACCAGTCTCCGACTGAGGTAGTGGAGGGCTTGTTCTTTTCCTTCTTCATTATTCTGGGCCAGCATTGCTCCCAGGGAGTTATGTGTGGCTGCTATATATAATATCAGCGGCCGTCCTTTCACCGGTGTGCCCAGCACTGGAGGAGTCTTCAGATAGTCTTTCAGCTTATCAAAGGCTATCTGGCAATCTTCATCCCAATAGAAGGGAACATCTTTCATCATTAGCTTATGGAAGGGGTGGCATCGCCCTGACAAATTGGAAATGAACCGCCGGATGTATGCCAGGCGGCCTTGAAGGGATCTCAGCTCGGAGAGGTTCTTTGGAGAGGGTAACTCCTGAATTGCCTTGATCTTTGCAGGGTCTATTTCAATTCCCCGATATCTGACAATGAAACCCAAGAACTTTCCGCTCGATACTCCGAACGCACACTTCATAGGGTTCATCTTCAATTCATACTGCCTCAGCCTCTGGAAGATAACTCGGAGGTCTTGCAGATGGTCTTCTTTCTTTCTGGTCTTGACTACCAGGTCATCTATGTAGCACTCGACCTTATGATAGAGCAGCTCATCGAATATTCTAGTCATCACCCGCTGATAAGTTCCGCCGGCGTTCTTTAATCCGAACGGCATTCTCTTGTAATGATAAATGTCTTTGGGAGTTCAGAAGGCAGTGTAGACCCGGTCATGTTCCGTGATCCATATCTGGTTGTAGCCGGATGACCCATCCATGAATGATAGGGCTTCATGACCGGTTGTGGCATCTATCATGACCTCCGTTATTGGCACTGGAAAGTCATCTTTGGGGAATGCTTTATTCAGATCTCAAAAGTCAACACATATCCGAATCTGTCCATTCTTCTTCTTCACGGGCACAATATTGGCTAGCCACGTGGTATATTGATTTTCCTCGATGAAACCTACATCAATGAGCTTGTCGACTTCCTTGCATATTTGAGTGATGAGCTCTGGCCTCATGCGCTGCGGTGGCTGCTTCACCGGTTCGGCTTTGGGGTTTATAGTTAGCTCATGTTGTGATACTACGGGGCTTAGTCCTGGCATTTCCTTTTAGGTTCAGGCAAAGGAGTCCTGATATTCCTGCAGTAGCTGGATATATAGTCCCTACTCTTCAATAGATAACTGGGCGCTGAGGAAGGTTGGCCTGGGGTCATCCTCATCTCCCAAGTTGACTTCTATCAGCTCATCGATTGTTGCTTGGCCTCCATCTTCTATCTCCGGGGGTGCAAGCTGAAGGTCAACAAAGTCTGGTATATCATCTTCGAGGTCAAGGACCTCGATCTCTTCATCTTGTCTTATCTGAGCCTCGTCAAGAATCTCTGGTTCGGCTGGTAGCGACTGCATGGATTGCCCTGCCAACCAGTCTACCTCAATAGTAGTTCCGAGGGGTGAGTTGATTGCCTCATCCCTTGCTGAGGGGGTTGCAGTCACTAGGGACTGGTGATTGTTTGTTATTGAGTCAGAGTAGCACTACTCTCCATTGTACAAGGTGAGAAGGTCTCACTCCATTGGATGACCATATCTTCAGTGGAGGTAGCCTTTTCTTTTCTAGCAGCATCTATCTCTTGATCAGGCTTAGGAGAAGCTTCCTTAACTGGTTCGAGAAGTGCTGGCATCACCATCAGAGGAGGGCTACTGGAGGGAGGCAGCCCTGTTTCTTCAACATCTTTAGCTTCACTACTGCTAGCTGTGTCAAATTTGGCTTGAAGAGCTGCCCAGCATCGGCAGAGGAATATGGCCTCTTATTCCAGACCTCCCGGTTGAGCTAGTTTAGTGTACTCAACTTCTGTTCGGGGTTCATGGAAAACTTCCCCCAGTGGGTTATCCTCAGTTGGGTAGAAAGCGGAAATGGTATCCACTTCATAGCGTCCGCTGTAATAATATTCCTCGAGGGTGAAGCCTAACCCTGGGTGCTGGGAAACACGTCTCATTTCTTTATCCAGGCTCGGGGGATACCGCAGCTTTTGGAATGCTTCTTTCTTCTTGCGAGGCTGACTAGAGGGGATGTGCTGCTTCTGGAACATCTCGGCCATTCGACTTGTTACAAATGTTAACCCCTGTATAGGTACTGACGGGTCTTCTATATCTTCAGGCAGATGACAATCTGTATCCTCCTGTGTAGGGTGCCCCTCATCTGTGTAGAACAGGCTGTTGGTACCATCTATCTGTGCCACCTCGCAAGCTTTGAAAGGCTCGACAGTGACATTATCGAGACCGAGAATTGGCTTGGTAAGGCCCTCCGGGATCCCGATGTGGTCGTGTTGCTGGTCGACCCTGACTTCATTAGCTTCGGGGTAGATGGCGGGAGGTGCTATCCGACCCACATCCCCGGTGATAGTGATGTGTAAGACCATCTTGGGATTAACATATCCACGCGGCGGCAGGGGGAACCATTCAGCTCCTGAGGTGCCTTTTCTTGTGCTGGACGAGGTCTTGATTTCAGGGGCCTTCTGTGACCGTTCTGCATATAGAGGGGCATCTGCCAAGTGGCACTCGAACACTTCGAACGGATGGAGATCAGCAAACACTCTTTCCTCCTTCCCCTCCAGGCTATATTTGATGCACTGGTGGAGCGTGGAAGGTACCACCATATTCTCATGTAACCAAGGACGGCTGAGCAGCACCATATATGAGGTGCAAGAATCGATGACATGAAACTGCACCTTCGTGACAAAGTCGCTAGAGTGAGTGTGAACTCTCCTACTCCTAGCAATACTTCGCACTTTTGGTTGAAGCCGGCAATATGCATATCTCCGACTTTTTGGAGACGCACATTGAAGTAGTGCCTCTCATATATCCTGTAGGATAGGATGTTGACAGCTGCCCCGAGATCCACCAGGATTCTGTTCAGCTCTCGGCCATTTAAATTCCCCCTCATATACAGAGGTCTGTTGTGGCTAGTGGTGGGGAGCAACATGTCCTCCTGGGTGAAGGTCATGCTAGCCTCCGACAGTGCTTCAGCAAGGCAGGCTTTGGATTGGGCAGGCGTCTGCAGAGCAGTAATGATCGCCTATCGGGTCTCTTCACTTAGAGAGAGGATTTCCCAGACAATGAATCTTGTGAGGAGCTTCTTCAACCGCTTGACCACCCAACTTCATGCTCGGACATTGGATATCTTCATTTTTTCTGCCCACTTGGGCTTGAGGGATTCTTGGACTGCAGCCCCTGATGGACCTGCTTCATCGGACTCGGAGACTGCACCCTTTTGCTCGGGGTCGTCTCCTTGCTGTCCCTCACTAACTGTCGTCGGGTGAGCTTCTGCTTCCTCTGGCAATTCGGGAGATTGCTCAAGTTGCGGGTGA
The DNA here is from genome assembly GCA_022559845.1 of Amorphophallus konjac. Classification (NCBI taxonomy): domain Eukaryota; kingdom Viridiplantae; phylum Streptophyta; class Magnoliopsida; order Alismatales; family Araceae; genus Amorphophallus; species Amorphophallus konjac. The sequence continues at coordinate 339,192,528 of CM040118.1, forward strand.
ATGTCCCCAGTTGCTGGTTCGGCATCCCTGCATAGATGCTTCCCCTTTGACATCTTCACAAATTCTAGGAAGGAAGGAGCGGCAGTGCTGCCCCCACTATGGTTGTATAGGCCTGACGGAGGAGGGATTTGGGCTCCCCAAACCTCCGGAGGGGGTATTTTATAGGGTTGCTCCCCCTGAAGATAATGTTGTGGTTGGCGGGCGGTTGACGCCCCCACCTTCGGCCTGACCGGGTTGCATGTGCAGTAGTCGCGGCTTCGGCCTGACTTTCCTTGGCGGCGGGTGTGAAGCATATCTCTTCTTCATCCTCCTCACCAGGCAAATTGAACAGAGCAGAGAGGGTGTTGCAGGAAAGGGTTATACCCTTTGTAGCCTTGCTGGCCCTTCTCTTCTTTCTTCGTCTTCTTGTCTTTTCTTCGGCTGGCGCTTGCCCCCAGAACAGGCTGCCATCCTTGTCTAATGCTTTGTCAGCTTCCTCTTCCTGCTTTAGTGAAAGCTGTTCTAGCTCCTGCCACGGGACATGATCCCGTACTAGCAGAGGTTCTAGCTCAGGCTGTACATACTCATCTAGCCCATTTATGTAGTCCTGTAGCCGGCGGGCTTTTGGACTAATTTCCTTGACTGTCGGCAACGGAGTCTGCCTCCTCCGGTTGTGGGTTGGTATTCTGATGACTGTAGGTGGGTTGGTCCACACAGGTGTTGTCACTGGCAGAGGGGGTCGTGGTGTGATGCCACGAATATGTGCCCCCACTATTGGGTGAAACGTGCCCTTCTTCTTGGTTCTTGCGGGGACTTGCTGCCATCCCTCTTGTTCTTTCATTGGGCCCAGAAAGCAGGCTTCATAGGTGAGCTGAGTACTGGCTTCTGCGGTCTCCTCAGGCAGTGCTTGATATAGAGAGACCATGTTAACGGTGGCTCTTCTTAGAGGCGCCTCATGTGATTGCGGAGGGTCCACCTTGTACTCCCCCAACTCTATTTCTTCTTTCCTCACCATGCCTTCTATAATATCCTTGAAAACATAACAGTCTTCAATTGGATGTCCCGGCATCTAGTGGTAAGGGCAAAATCTTGGGCTATCTCTTCTCTTCAGGTCCTCCGGCCTCTTTGGCTCAGGCAGGGTGATCTTATCATACTGGGTAACCCAGTCAAACAAGATCCTGGTCTTATCCTTCGGGAAAGAGTAGGCCTTCTTCATCTTGTCTCGGAGTGACGGACCTTCTTTGCCATCCTCGGTCTTAGCAAGCTGAGGAGCAGCCGTCTTCTTTCCTTTGTCTTTTTGTTGTTCGAACACCTTAATATCAAGGGCGTTCGCTTCTTTAGGTGCCTGACGCCGCTCTGCCGCCTTACCCTTTTGTGTAGTGGCAATATTTGATGTCGGGGCAGGTTTCGCCAGGAAGGCTTCTACCTCAGCCACAATATTATTCAGGCGGTCGAACGACCGAATTTCCATACCAATCATCTTTTCCAGCACCTCTCTCCTGAGGTTCTGCTTGCATATCTGTACAGTGTCCTCCTAATGCGGGGGCCGCTTGCATCTCATTCCGAGGTTCCTCCACCTCTTGATGTAGTCAAGGGCCGTCTCATCTGCCCTTTGTTTTGTTGAATAGAGTTCAGCCACTGTGACCTCCCTCTTTGTGACATGAAATCTTTCTCTGAACTTCATCTGCATGTCCGACCAGTCGCTGATCGACCCGGCCGGGAGGCTAGAGTACCATTCAAATGCGAGCCCTGTGAGTGAGGACCCGAAAAACTTCAATAAATATGACTTGTCGGTGGCCAGGTCACCCATGATGGTCATGTAGTAGGCGACGTGTTCCTTTGGGGATCCCTTCCCGTTGAACTTATCGAATTTTGGCGGGTTGCTAATCCCAAGAGGGAGCCGCTTGGCAGCATGATGCGGCGGGTATGGAACCCTATATGCATCGAATGTGACATAGTCACCTTCGGCCCTTTCAGCGAGCTTCAGCTCGATCATCCTTTCCACCATCATCTTGCTCATGACGGTTGGATCAACCGGTTCTGGGTAGAAATGTGCCGGTTGCAAGTAGGGGGTGACCAGAGTGGTCGCCTGCGGAGGAGGACGCAGCAGTGGAGGTGTCTGGTGCGCCTGTGGTAGTACCGGCGGCATCAACGGCTGTGGTGGGCATTGCTGAGTTGTGGCCAAGCTCGGTTCTGCTAGCTGGGGTAGGGTGTAGAGCGGTGGGAAGTCATTTTGGTTGACGGCTGCCCGTGATGATTCGGCCTGCATATCAGGCTGCTTGGATGCCGAAGACTGCTATATCTTCTCCATCAATTGCTTCTTTAGCTGCTATTTCTCTTGGCGGTACCTTTGGAGTATCATCAGTACGGCCGGGTCCATAGCTGCAGTGCTGAGGATAGTCTCTGTTGTCTCGACTGGTGCACCCTCAGGTAGGATGTCAAGGAAGACATCTTCTTCTTCTTCTGTTGTCACCACATTTACGGTAAGAATAACGGCCTTATCATGCTGTTGGAGGTGAGCCACGGTTTGCTTTCCCTTGGTTGCCGCCAGCTTTTCTTTTGCGGCTTCCGCCCTTCGAGTACTCGGCCCCGGTCTTCCGGCCAGCCGGGCCAGCTCCTGAGGCTCCTCAGGCAATCTTCCATAGTGGCCAGACACCCCAGCCATGTTGTAGGTGAGAATCTGCATCCTTCTTCTCTATCTGCAAACCCTCTCTCTTGCTTTCTCTGGGAAGTTGAGCCTTTCAAATACAGAGACCCTTCTCCTTTCCTCCTGGTGAGGAGTAGCTTCATCGGCTTGAATATCCAAGCCGTCTTCATACCCGTTGTCATCGACCGATGACATCATTCTTCTGTCTCCTTCTTCTTCCACTGCCATTGATTAGCAGTGCTCTTCTTCAGCCATGGCTACCTGTAACAACCATTGTTGGCCCAAGGAGGGGTTGCCCAATCCCCTAAAATAGCTCCTGACCATATTGGTCATTTCTTCTTACCCTCGGCCCGGATGCAGGGTCTGGGATAGTTGTCGACCTCCCATCGGAGGGACATAAGCAAGCCGAGCTCTTTCGGCAGTTTGATGAAATCTTCTTCCCGCGACGGGGATGTTGGCCTGTCGGGCGCAGGCCCTAAAGCTTTCATGGCGTGGAGGGTCCACGACCGTCTCTTCCTTCCTCGGGGCAAGGCCCCTCTTCTTGTTCTCCTCTGCTCCGGTGAATCTGAAGTGGTACTGGGCTGGTGCATCTTGGTAGACAGGCTAGACCCTTTTGGGGATCAAAACCTGTTTGAATATTCTTGGCTCGGGAGCCAACCTTTTCTGGCCATGGTAGCCGGCTTCTTCCTCCTTAGCTCTTCTTCGAGAAAGAGCCTGATAGGAGTTGTAGACTGGTACGGCAGGGATCACTCGGTCAGGGCTCACTCGAGCCTTACGTCCATCCAGAAAGACGCCGAGACCACCGACCAGCATAGACTTGCCAGACACGGAGAGACGTCCGGTCACAACAGCATCAGTCTTCCTTCGAGGGTTCCGGTGTCGGCGCTTCCCGAAAATCTTGGTAGGAACGGGGCGGGCCCCATGGGCAATATGATGCACCATGCAGCTGGCGACTTGATTCTGGCTCGTAGGTGAGCCAGCACAGTGTCAAGCCTCCGGGGCCTCGACCTTCTCTACAGCCTTCTTCTTTGTGGGCTCTGAGGACTCCGTCTGCAGCATGTCGGCAAAGGCCAACCCCAAGAAGTTGGGGAAGCCTACAGCTGGTGGGAATGAGCCCAAAATGATGGGCACCGCAAGGTACCCGTGTTCAGTGTGGCCGGAGACGATCGCGGGGCCGAAGTCAAGACCTGTGAGTCCCAATGACGTCATTGTTCACCTGAGACAAATAGATAAATAATCAGTATTCTTGGAGGAAGCCCCCGAAGGCATCCCTCTTGGCAAAGAGATGAAGGGAGACTTAGTCCCACCAGGCGTGCCAGACTTGTGGGGATGGATTTTATTTATCCTTTCATTTATTTATTTATTTTATTTGTTTTACTTATTTATTTGGTTTATTGATTAGGCGTGCCAGTCACTGGCGTGACAGTTTATTATGCGCTCGATCTAACTCGGTCAGTCGATTATGATATTCGTGTCGGGACCCAGAGTCCGTCATACCATAAAGGTTATGACGTTAATTACGTCCTCTAGGAAAGAGGACCACCCTTGATTAGTTGCCAAGAAAGGATGCCTTGAGAGCAAAACACGATAAGACTATGATGCTAACTTTGCTAACAGGATGCGAAATATGCATAGAGGACCATGTGACGCAAGACGTGGTAATAATGCACGGCATAAATCCGGCAGCATATCCCCTTATCTTGGTCTATGCCAAAAGGGGAGTATAGGTCATCCACCTACGGAATGCCGGGATGGAAGCCAAAGGAAAGATGGGCGTAGCCCAAGATCCAGAAGGATCTAAGGGTGACGGGACAATGTCCACTGTCATGGTGTTTATTGATATTCCCTTTAGAAACCATTGGAGGACATGTAGTGGCAGGACTCCAAGGGTCAGCAGGGTTAGAAAAGAAACCTGGCGATCAAATGGTATAACATGGGGTAAAACCCCATTAATTTAGCTCCCTTAGACTTAGATGAAGAACCATGATTTCCCCCCCCCCACGATATGATGAAGGCTGACATGACGGCCAATGGGGGTTAAGATATCGGGTTTAGACTGGTTTTAGACTCAGTAAGGTTACTGGGAAGTTGGCTCTTTGAGTGGTAGCCGTTGTTAAGACGAACCGGCGCAGATGGGGTCCCGGTGCGAAGGCAAACTGGCGCGACAGTGAGCACAAAAGGGGGCATCGGCATGGCATGTGGTCGGCGCGACTGACATCTCGGCGCGCCAATCACCCGGCGGGGAATTGGCGTCGAGAGAGGGCTACGCCGGGAGGTTATATGGCACCGAGAATAGGGGTTTCTTTAGGTTTCAGGTATTTTGAAGGATTTACGAGATTGAGGGGGACCCTCTTATGTTCAGCAGGAGTTTTATGGATTTGTCCATGGTGGTATTTGGGTAGGGTGGAGAGTGAGGGTAGACTCACCCACTGAAGGTCTAGGGAGACCATATGACTGTAATGATTATGTTTCCCCCCTTTACAGTGGGCAAAGGACCGTGAGAAAGTCTGCCTCGGGTCTCTGCCACACAGTAGGGGGTAGATTCATTAATTTAGTGAAAATATCACACGATACGATAAATTAAAGATCGTGAATGAATTTCGGTAGCATCTCCCCTTATTTTGGGTTATGCCAAAAGGGGAGTATAGGTCATCCACCCACGGAATGTCGGGATGGAAGTCAAAGGAGAGACGGGCGTAGCCCGGGATCCAAAAGGATCACAATCCTATGGGACAGTGTCCACTCATCGTGGGATTTGTTAATATCCCCTAGATAGCCAACCGAGTCATGCAATGGCCGAACTCCATGACTTAGCAGGGTGGCAAAATGTGGGGGGAGTTAACCCCATCGATTTAGCTCCCATGAGGGTTGAGTGAAAGATACTATTTCTCCTCAGAGTGTTAGGGTTTGTGACCAAGGGTGGTAAGGCTCAGAACTGTTGAGAGTATCGGCACAAGGCTATCGGCATGGATGGAAGTCGGCGTGACAAGGAAGGCGGGTCTCGACGCGATGGGAAGACACCAACCGGCGCGGGTAGCACTCGGCGCGGGACACGCGCCGAGGGAGGGCCTCGTCGGGAGGCTGAGAGTAGTTATGAAAATGAGGGTTTTTGTGAGGTTTGAAGGGATTTCTGAGCTGAGGATTTCATAGGGTTTTCGGGGGTTTTAAAAGGAGGGTTTTTTCAAGGACTTTGAGGTGTTTTACCCAAGGTTTTGGGGAGTTTCGTGTCGAGTTTCAAAACGGTTTCATCCATGGTTTAGGGCGAACACCGGGGATGGTTCTGGAAAGGATCATCTGAGGAGAAGATGTCTTTCCCTCTGGGGCCTCACTGGGAGCCGAATCACAGACGGAGCCTCGGGAGTTCCGATTCTAACGTATCCCTCGTCATTTCACAAATGAGAAGCCATGAGATGAACTATCTCAGGCTCTCAGTGTGGCTGCGAGGTTGGAAAGAAATACGGCAAAAACACACTCATGTAGATCTGAAAGACGGATGTGCGACAGGATCTACTTCATTTGCAGTAGCTATCGAATACGGTGAACCTCAGATGCTGAGGGAGAAAGAGAAAGAAAGGGCGAACTTCAGCACCCTTTATTAACTATTTCATCCAAACAGAGCACATACATTCAACTCGGAAGAGAGCCAGACTCATGAAATTAAACACAGACCAAATCCCTTGACAGCAGGGTTACATTGACATCCGATGCCATTGGAACAATGATGCTCGGAAGTAGACCGAAAGACAGGAGAGTATACTCAAATAAAAGATAGGGGAAGGGGGAGAATATAGCTCCTTAGGGCATCTTGAAACTGATTCCACCTTGAATCTCTCCTCCGAGCTCCTGCAACTCCTTTCTCTCTTCAGATACTCTTGAGGGCTCTCGGGCTCCCTTTTCCTTCAGTGGCTACTTCTCCTTTTTTTCCTTGTGTTCTCACTGCCTCTCCCTTTCTTTTCTTTTTCTTCATCCTCTTCTCTTCTCTCCTCCTTTTTTGCTTCGAAGGGCAACAGCTTTTATAGAGAGATGGCCTTCAGCTTCCGGCATGAACTCCCCGGCGCGCCCCATCATGCATCATCTCGGCGCGCCTGGCCTTGTATTGGGCTTGGCCTATTTGTTCAGAACTCGACGCCGGAAGGGGCTCATCTAATGGGCTTCTTTTCATTGTTCTGGTGGGCTTCTTGGTATATGTATATGTATTCCTCTTGAGGCTCGTTTAACTCCTTGCATTCGTGCACACGTGCGAGGCAGTGTGGACCCCTTTTCATGACAATCAGAATTATCTGAGGCTCCTCTTCAGTAGGCAGATGATTGCCTGGAGCTTGTCATAGTTTTTTATCAGCCTGACTATTTGAATGATAGTCATGCTGGGCAGCGGCCTAGCCAGAGATGGCTTCAACCGAACAGAGTGTTAGGGGTAGTGGACCTCGTCTATTCTGATTCTTAGAACTTGCAGGGATGACATAGAAGCCGCACCCTTGATTCAGTCTTCAGAGCCCTAAGTTTGCTTTGGCTTCTTATTGTATATCTTAGGTGTCAACATGCCACGGCTGAAGAGAAGAAAGTCATTAGAAGAGTTGCTCAGAGATACACCCTGGTTGGAGGTATGCTCTATAGGAGAGGTCTCACTGGAATCTTGCTTAGATGCCTCGACGATGATGAGTCTTGGAAGGTCGTAGAAGAGGCGCATTCGGGAGTGTGTGGTGGTCATGTCAATAGCCAGATGCTAGCTAAGAAAATCCTTAGACTAGGCTTCTATTGGCCCACTCTAGAAGAGGACTATTCTATCTATGTTCAAAGGTGTGTCAAGTGCCAACTGCACGCTGATAAAATTCACTCTCCTGCTTCTTCACTCCATCCTATATCTTCCCCATGGCCTTTCTCCATGTAGGCTTTCGATATCATTGGACCTCTTGGTGATTCAAACCTCCTCACAAAATTGAAATCATTTATACTCACGGCCACATAGTACTTCACCAAGTGGGCGGAAGCGGAAGCATATGCGGAGATTAAAGTGTCAACCGTCTGCAAATTCATAATGAAGAATATCATTGCAAGGTTTGGCATTCCAAGTACCATTGTCACCGACAATGGACCACAATTCATCTCTCAATAGCTCCAAGATCTCTGCAACAGGTATAATATTGCATTGCATCATTCATCTCCTTATTATCCACAGGGCAATGGCCAAGCAGAGGCAACAAACAAAACTCTAATCAAAATCATCAAGAAAACGTGTGAGGCTAATAAATTTACGGATTGGCCAGAGAAGCTGGTGGAAGCTCTTTGGGCCTACCGCACTTCCATTTGTACCCCTACTGGGCAAAGCCCTTTCGCCCTCACTTATGGAATGGAGGTGATAGTTTCTTATTAGATTCTTATCCCTTTTCTTAGAGTACAGTTGGACAAGGGGCTTTCTATTGATGAACGCCGTGAATCTCTCATTGGTCAGTTGGAACTCTTAGATGAGAAGCGTTTGGTTGCTGCTCAGCATGCACGCGTTTATCAAAATAGGCTTTCACGTTTTTATCAAAAGAAAGTAATTGAGAGAAAATTTAAAGTCAGAGAAATGGTAATCAAAAGAATCTTTGTTAAACCAGGAGGATCTCGTTCAAAACTTCAACCGAATTGGGAAGGGCCCTACGTAATAAGGGAAATTTATCCTGGCAACACTTACAAACTGGTTAATGCTGAAGGGGAAGAACTGGCTCACCCTTGGAATGGTCTGTATCTAAAGAAATACTACCCTTGAGTCTTTTAAAGAAAGAACATAAAAGGAAGAAAAAAGAATGAAAAAAGAAGAAAAATGAGAGGAAAAATTAAAAATTGCAAGCTGGCATAGTGCATAGGCCATGAGACCTGAAAAATCAAAATCCTTAATTCATTCTTCAGTCTTGATGGTTTAACCTTGGGGTCAATACCTGCACACACTACACGCTTTACTCTTAAACTCAAGCGGTCCAAAACTCGAGGAAGGTCAGAACCAAACTAAGAGTGTAAAAATTTTACCTATTCTTTTCTCTTCGGCTCACGAGAGGGAGTACGAGTCAAGGAATGCTATCCGAACTTACCCACCGCTCTAGTAGGTGGAAGTCAGGACCCAAAAGGGAACCAAATATCCTATAAAAGCCCAAGTACAATTAGGTATTTATTTATTTAGAAAGAAAGAAAGAAAGTTACAAAACAAAAGCATGTCAAGAGGGTAAAGTCCCCATAGGGAAAACCCTAGTCGTAAGCATGCATGAATAAGGGAAAAAGAGCAACAAAATTTCCCTAAGCTGAAGACCGAACCCCAACAGACATTAGGGCAGGGGAGGAAAGTTTCTCGGTTCTCCAAAACCTCTCGTAAGCTTCCTCAACTTATTCTTCATTTCCCCCTTTATGGTATGTTATAAGCTCAAGGGATGGCAAAGACCGACTAAGAAGGATGGGCCGCAAGAGGATATGAGTAAAAGCACAAGTTATCAGCACGTTAACCCGTTGTTAAATCATTTAAGAAAGATTAATGAATTTAAGATGGTGATTATGTAAGGTTTTAAGATCTTTCGTACCATGCTAGGCCTCATAATAAAAAAATGATTTTTCAATTAACGCCTCCATACAGGGGCGTCATTTCAATAATTAGCATCCGTCCACAGGTCATCATTTTCATAATAAAATAAAAATAAAAAATGGTTTTTTAATTAACACCCGCGTGTTAGGGCGTCAATTCCTTGATTAACGCCGCGGGTAGGGTCGTCATTTTAGAGAAAAGAAAAAAAAAGAGAAAAAAAAGAGAAAAGAAAAAGAAAAATAAGCCCACTGCTCTTCCCAATATCATGTCATTTGCTTGGTTGCATTCTTGTGTGGGTATCTTTTATTTCAAGTTTGCATTTGCTTGTTTGCATGTTGCATTTCTCCTATATATTTGATTATTTGCCTTGATTAGTTAAAGGCTTGGCCCCTTGACCCATCATCAAGGTCAAAGTAATGACAACCCCTTGCTTATTGAGCAAGGGGCCAAGCCGAACAGATGAATTAATCTGTTTATTTAAGTATGAACCACAAGCACAGGGCAAGGGAGAAAAGAAAGGGAGAAAAAGCAACATAAGTACACAAGTGCTCAAATCGACAAACTCAGGTAACAAAAGAATCTCTTATATATATCTATAAATATCTGAGTACAAGATATGCAGGTGGAGGAGTACCAGTCTCTCTCTAGCTCTCGTCTCCACCCTCTTCTCTCCTACTCTCTACCTCACCCTCGTTTTGCTGACGAGTCCAAGGAGGGGGCATGGACCCCCAGGAAGCCGCTGGAGCTCGAGCCTACTCTTTTGCCTCGTTCCTCTGTCGGGTCGAGGAACTGGCTAAGTAAGTCGTGCTGGCAAACGCGCTGGAGTGTCCTGCAGCTCGCGCCAGCTCTCGACCTCTCTGGAGGCACTCCTCTATCACTCGGAGCCACTCCTGTACGACGCCTAGCTGTGTACGAAGGTCCGCAAGCTCGTCCCTCTTGCGGGTGCACTCTCTCCTCTCCATCTCTAAGAGGAGCCCCATCTATGACACCTCGCGCGGCAACTCTCCGTGCTGCCTCTGCGCCTCCACCAGCTCGGCAACCCGCTGATCACTGATGGCAACCTCGGTGCACCCCAGCGCTGTCTGCCTCCTCGCCTCTGCTAGCTCTGTAACCTGCATGCATCATATCATATTAACATAATTAAATTTATGAAAGTAAAAAAATGCACATGGATATTATTTTGTGAACTAACCCGTGCAGCCAGGTCGTGCTGTCCTGCCTCGACGCAGGTAATCGCGGCTCGAAGCTCCTCAGTCTATAGAAACATAGTTTTCATGAACACAGATAATTTTATAATCAAATGCATTTAGGAGTTTGAGTTTGAGCTTGCCCGTGCTGCGAGGTCACGCTCTGCTGCCTCTGCCCGAGCAACTGCTCTTGCGAGCTGCCCCTCTAATGTAGTGCTCTCTGCACTCGGCCCCCTCAAGGTGGAAGCCCCTCCTGCACCTCCTACTGTCGCTCCCTACTGGGCACGTTGCATTCATTAAGATTGTCAGTGGCTAATCATTAATAATTCAGGAATCATTTTGTATATAGGTAAAAGCACTCACCAAAGTCTCCAGATCCGCCCGTGTGGCTGCAAGCTGGGCCTCCAAGCTGTGGAGATGGACATGCATGTCCATCGCCGCCACATCGCGTGCATCCTGCATTCATTACACATTAGTTGCATAATAGACATATATAATTTACAAAAAAAGAAAAGAAAATGCATTCATACGTACCCCTGTGACCCTCATCTGGAGACGGCCGGCGTAAACCTCCCAATAGCGCCATAGGCACTCTGAACTGTCCGTCGCCTGTGAGGTAACCCGAGTCCCGCCACGCTACCAGTCAGCGTACTAGTCCGCGAACCGGATCCTCCAGTCGGTCGCCTTCGTGGGTCCGCGGGTCTTCCTACCAATCCTGTGGGGCTCTCCAACCTCGACCCACTCCTAGTGTAGGCCGAGGGTCCTAATCGCCAGCCTAAGCCGTAGCGGCTCGATCTCGTTCAGGCAGTGAATCCAAAGCTCATGCCCAAAATGAGGTCGGCCCGCTACGACCCAAGGCTGACCCTCCTCAGTCATACCCTGGTAGGGTCTCCATACCACCTGCATTCACATCATGTCATCATATATCATTCATATGCATATCATTTCATCATATTTCATAAAGAATGAAATAAAAGGAAATTGCATCATATTTAACATACATACCAGTGAGGCGAGGTAGTCACGGAACTACTGCCAGAGAACACGCAACTCATAGGCGTGTGGCACTCCAGTCATCAAGGGCAACCAGCGTCGTGCTAGTGGGAAGGCACCCTCATCTCTGGGTCGAGGGTTGACGCGGTCCATCAGCATGTATAAGTGGCTCCACACCTACATCCATCAATTGCATTAGTAAAACATGCATAATCATAATCATAATCATAAGCATTTATAGGTAAATAAAAAGGACATGCATACTTGAAGAAAAGGTGAAAAGCCACTGACAGTAGTCTCTCAACATGTCCCCATGGACAGATCGGCTATCAGGTGCGCTAGCAGTGCAACTCCCCACGCGTATCTGCCGACTCCCTCTAGGTCCTCGAAAATGCCCAAAAATCTACAGTTGATGATGTCTCCATTCGTGCTCAGCAACAGCCTCCCGAGCATCAAGAATAGAAACCTCCTCAGGTCTCGATCCACTCGCTCTCTCTGAGCCGAGTCTTGGCAGTAGGCAGCCCGGGCTCTCCCTATCAATCTCTACGAGAACTACTCCAGAGACTCCATCGGACTCTGCCTAGAATCCCCTAACCCCATAGCTATGGTCAGATCTGTGCGGTAGATAGTCCTACACTCCCTAGGGGTCTCTGCTATCGTCTCTAGTTCTAACAGTCTCCGGGCTAACTCACCATAATCGGGAAGGGTCACTCCACTCACCGCCTCCCCATCTACTCTCAACCCGGTGATCCGGGCAATGTCCTCCAAACTCGGTACCATATGTCCCCACGACATCAGAAATGCCCGGCTAGTCCTATCCCACCTCTCTCTAAGAACCTGGATCAAAGATAGGTCGGGGTGGACGGGCTCAATGCTAAGGAAAGGACCGAACCCCATGGCCTCTACTCTAGCCCTCTGAAAATATGGTAATCCATAGTAAGCTGCCCGGACCTGGACCCATGAGATTCAAGTCCGCATCAATCCCTGCCAAATAAATGGAACATATAAATGCATTTGGAAATTCGTTTGATGTTAAGTTGCTTCACTGTCTGAATTGACGACCACTCTGTGGCCGTCAGTTGATGAATTGACGCCCCGATGGGGGGGGCTATTTCTAAAGGGGTTTGATTTTCCTAAATTTTCTCAGTGATAAAAATAAAAATTGACGACCACCCTGTGGCCGTCAGTTATGAATTGACACCCCTGTGGGGGGCACTATTTCATGAGGTATTTTGAACCGGTAGTAAATAAAATAAAATAATGGATATATTAAAAATAAAAAATGGCAGGAAAATAACAGCAAATGATAAATAAATATCATGGTTTTTAAATAACGACATGGTCCATGGCGTGATTTCATGAATTATCTATTTTTCAGAAAAGAAAATGAATTGACGACCTGCCTTAGGTTGTCATTATAATTGACGACATCCCCAGGGGTGTCATTTCATTGGTTTACTGGTTCATCATTTTCCCTTCACCGAGGGCTATGGAAATTCAACAAAAAAAAATGAAAAGGGCTAGGGTAGAGGACCTACCTTGCTTCGCTCCGGCGCCATTAGACCTCCTCGAAGTGGTTGACGAGGACGAGGAACTACCGCTGGTGCTTCTTCTTCTTCCTCTTCATCTTCTTCGTCATCGTCTTCATCATCCCCTTCTTCATCTTCGCCATCTTCTTCTTCTTCATCTCCATCTTCTCCACCATTCTCTTCCCCTTATCCTTCTCCTTCTTCTTCTTCGGCAGCTTCTTCTCCATCTCCACCGTGCTCCGCCGGTGGAGCTTCTCCAGCCGTTGCGGGAGGAACTTCCTCCCCGACAGGTTCGTCGTCGCCTAGGTCAACGACGTCAGGGGCCATGACCCTCTGACGTTTGCTAGGGCCAGTCATGGGATTAGAGATAAAGGGAGATGAGAATGAGGGGGAAGGGGAGAAGATGGTTAGGGTTCATAGCAGAGAAAGAAGGAAGAAGAAATAAAAGAGTGTAAACGGAGGAAGGAGAAGAAAAGAGGGAAAGTAGGGCAGTTACGTTCGAAAAAAATTTGACGCCATGAGGAGGGGCGTCATTTTGATGATTGACGGCTTGTGTCAAGGCGCTATTCCTTGATCTGACGACGGCGTATGAAGGCGTCATTTAACATTGCATGGAAAATTGAAATATCGTCAGAGCATTAATGAAAGAATGTGATTGATTTGATGAGTGTAATCATTGATGTTTACAATTGACAGCAACGCGAGGAGGCGTCAGTTGATTAAGGCACGACTTCTTCACAGGCGTCATTTTAGAAAATTAATAGAATATCTGAACAGATTTTAAAGCGAATCAACGCCATTTGTTGGGGCGTCAGTTAATTAATGCCAGTGTAAGAAGGTGTCAATCATGTTTTTTAATTATTCTAAGAAAATTGATTAAAGTGATTGACGACGTGGCTGAAGGCACTATTTGACGAATTGACGACATGATTGAAGTCGCGGCTCAGAACAGAAAGACAGAAACTGAAGTAATTTGAAAGAATTGATCATGTAAAATGCTTTTTTTGGCTCAATTAAGGGAAAAGTATTTATTTCATTAAAGAAAAGCATCACTACATCAATTAGCCACTTTGGGTCTCAATCCCTTAAGAGCTATTACATAAGTCTTCCATTGCTCCTTGTCTTCTTCAACCCTCTCTATGTGTTGATGTAGCTTGTTGATCCTCCATAGGGCTTGGATGGTCTTGATCTCCTCCTCATCTTCATTGGAGCAAACATCCCTCCTCTTGATAGGTGGAAGGTGGGAATGTAATACCCCGGTTTTAAATATCTGAAATTTAATTGAAATAAATGAATTTCGAAAATTAATATTTAATTCCTTAGTAAATAGAACTAGTGAAATTTTGACTACCTTATAAAAATCTAGAAAAATGGTAATTGGGTTAAGGAACATTTATTTAACAACTTTATCTTCTGTGGTCGACCCAGCAAAAATTTGTAATTAGGTCTAATTAATGGATTAAGTAAAAAATGCACACTTACCTAACCTTTACCTAACCTTAGCTTAAACCGCGAAATTAGAGCTTAATACTCAACCAAATGACCCCAAATCGGTGGCAAATGGAAGGCCACGATCTAAGGATCATTTCCCCTCTGTTAATTAATCGAAACCACAGCCCTAAAATGTGGTGTCGGCCGAGCTTTGGCTAGGTCAAACATTTCGGCGCCATTTTCAAACAAACAACTTGTTTCGATGAATTCTCCCAGCACCGAAGGCTCCAGAAGGTGTATGAGCTATAAAAATGAAGCTATGTAACCCTAGAATCCTTTGGTAGTAGCGGTGATTGCAGTGGAGATCGATCTAGGGAGATCTCTGGTGTTTAGTGGTGACGTGTCGGCATCCGTTCTTCCTCCTTTCTTCTTCCTTTCTTCTCTGATTAAGGTAGGTTCTCTCGGGCTCAAACCGCAAGTAATATATCAAAATGTTCAGCATCCAGTCCTCTTCCTTTTGATATATAAAGCCCCAATTTTCATAGACCATGCTCAGAGAATTTCGTGTTTGATTAGAAGCATGCTAAAACTAGGTTTTCAAGTGTTCTTCCTAGATAGGTTGTGATTTCGATTGATTTTCCGGTGAATTTCGTGTTCCAAACCCTTGTATTATGACCCTAGTATGTCCATCAAGAACCCAGGAGCATGGGGTTAAGATCTCAGCCCAATTAGACCCCAATTGGGTGAGATTAGTTGGTTTCCAGAAGTCACGTTCGATTATGTGAACGTAGGGGTCGACCCATGCTCAAGCAGAATTTGCCAGCCCGAGGGTCGACCCATGGGGTCGACCCATACAGCAGCGTGCGGGGGTCGACCCATACAGCAGGCGAGTGAGGGTCGACCCATGGGGTCGACCCAAACGGCAGAACTTGTGGGGGTCGACCCATGGGGTCGACCCATTTAAAAGACATTAGTCTGTTTGTGCAGGGGTCGACCCCAGGGGTCGACCCACACACAGACAGACCCTTGGTTTTTCTAGGGGTCGACCCAATGGGTCGACCCATATGCTGGCAGACCCGGTTTACGTGTTTTCGACCCGAGGATCGATCCGAACCGTGAGGGGATCGATCCATTCAACCTAGTCCAATTGAAAACCATATTTTGAGGAATCAATGACCCATGCATGCAACCCTATGATCTCAAATTAAGCCCGGTGTTCCTCAATCCAAAATTGAAGAACAATGGTCCCTGCACTCAATCAAAGTGTATGAACCACTCCGATTACCATCTCCACTTCAACACACACAATGGTTAATTTGAAACCCACAGGATTAGTGGTTAATTATGTAACTAAAATTCTGTTAATTACATGTTGTTCATTCCTACGCGATCTTGTTCATTATCTTATCATCTTGATTCATCTTTTTGGCAAATACATTAAATGTAAAACTTAATCCTTGATGATTTAACATGGAAATTTGGTTTATCATGAACTTTTAGTTGCTGGATAACAATTCCATTCCAGTATAACGTTGACCAAATTACGGACTTCTAGTAAGTCATTAGTCCCTTTAAGTTGCGTTAACATTGAACTTATCACCGGAACCATCCGGTGAACTTACCATCATCTCGAGATTTATTTATACCCTTGTTATGAACCTAACGAACCACCAGAACATCGATTTACGTGACCGAATCGCTGGTTTAAGTTTGGATCGAATTGGGCTAAGAGAGGTATGCGAGGCCCGTAGTGGACCGTATATCCTCATAGGCGGCCCAATAGCGACCACATATACGTAATACGGCCCAGTATGGACCGTATATCTTGTTCATGGGTCTTAGTGACTTCTGGACATGCGTGGCTCAATATTAACCGTATATACCCTTGAGCGGCCCTTGTCTGACCATTTATATGACAGTTTTCCGAAAAGTGGTTATTTCATGAATTTCGAATCGTGAATATGGTATTTTATGAATTTACGTATTGTTAGATCTATTGATCATTAATTATAGTCCTTTGAGATAATTATTCCTCTAGGTTATGGAGCTTATTGTTTGGACTCTTAAAGAATCATTATCCTTGTGTTCTTTACCTTGACTACATGAACTTGACCTTGGAATCCTTGGCCATTAAATATTGTGGATGTCTAGTCTCGTGAGATCTACGATCCAAAAAGAAATCAATGCCAAGGAAAACAAATGAAGGGCCCAGTCTGGTCCTGGGAGGAGCACCCGAAAAGTACTTGATCCCCCGGGGAGGTGAATGATTAGGTGTGGCATTTGGCACCGGTACTATCTAGCGTGTTGGGTCTACGACATTCCACATTCCCGTGAAACTTATTATTATTCATGCTTAAAGTATGAAGTACTTGCTTGCTTGCTTACTTGACATGACTTGAAATTGACTGCAAATGGCCATTCACAAGAAAATCTTGTTAGTCTTGCTTGATATCTCAACATGCAACTATTTCTTCCATTTTAATTATCGTTACTCTTTCTATCTTAGTGATTATTTAGTTATGCTTATTTTATCGCGTTAATCATGCATATTCATTAATTGGTTAATCACTTAAACTATGCCTGATGATAGAGTATAATTCCTACTGAGCTTCTTGCTCACCCCTACTTCCAATCCTTTTCAGGTAACGCGGTTAACGGTACGATGCAAATGGTAATCGGATCAGTGTGATCGAGTGAACCTGGAACCTAGAGATTGGAGTCTGTCTTTTTTTTATCTTCTTGAGTCTAGCTAGTGTCGTGAGTCTGGTTATTTCTTTTTGTTCTTTCTTCCCTTAATTTGAATCTAATATTGTTAAGTGACCTTTTTAATATTAATAAGAGCTCGTATTTTTTTAATATGTGTGTATGGCCTCCTTGTGTTTAATTGTGGTTATTTATCTTCCGCTCTTGTTATCATGACTGTTAACTGCCACATTTCGAGCATCGCTTCCCGCTGCTATTGGTTCGGGGCATGACAGAGGTGGTATTAGAGCCAGGTTGCCTGAGTCCTTGGATTTTGTCCAAGAGTATAGGTTACCCTAAGTCTTAAGACCCGTGTCATCCCTTGTCACCTGGTGAGATTGGGTAGTATCGTGGGTTAAGTAATAAAATATATGCAAGATTGCATTGTGTTACGCGTAAGGGTAATGAAAAAGTTAGCCATATAACTATCTTGCAGGTCTCAAAGTCATTCTTAAAATGAAAGCGAGTGGGTCCATGGGTAAGCTAATATTCGGTTCCGCTAGAGGCTGGCGAGTCCGTCGTAAGGAAACCCGACGTAATAAGAAGAAGAAGAGTAATATTACGCAAATGAAATGTTTATACTGTCACAAACTTGGTCATCTCGTAAAGGAGTGCTAGCGAAGGAGCGGAACGTGTCTGCGTTGCGGAAATCAAGATCATACAATGGCTAACTGTTCTAAGTTACTTCCACAAGCAAAACTACAAGAAGAATCGAAACCAATTTCTATCGAATGAAGAATTATATATGGTATCGTTCTCTTTTATCCTTAGCTATAGCTAATTTCTTTCGGCATTAATTGTATAATTAACATGTTATTTTGATAAATAAAATCATCTTAGTTCAAACATTCATATAATTGGTAATACCCGATGAATTTGGGGATCAAATTCCTTAAAGTGGAGGAGGGTGTAATATCCCGATTTTAAATATCTGAAATTTAATTGAAATAAATGAATTCTCGAAATTAATATTTAATTCCTTAGTAAATAGAACTAGTGAAATTTTGACTACCTTATAAAAATCTAGAAAAATGGTAATTGGGTTAAGGACCAATTATTTAACAACTTTATCTTCTGTGGTCGACCCAGCAAAAATTTGTAATTAGGTCTAATTAATGGATTAAGTCAAAAATGCACACTTACCTAACCTTTACCTAACCTTAGCTTAAACCACGAAATTAGAGCTTAATACTCAACAAAATGACCCCAAATTGGTGGCAAATGGAAGGCCACGATCTAAGGCTCATTTCCCCTTGTTAATTGATCGAAACCCCAGCCCTAAAAAGTGGTGTCGGCCGAGCTTTGGCTAGGTCAAACATTTCGGCGCCGTTTTCAAACAAACAACTTGTTTCGACGAATTCTCCCAGCACCGAAGGCTCTAGAAGGTGTATGAACTATAAAAATGAAACTATGCAACCCTAGAATCCTTTGGTAGTAGTGGCGGTTGCAGTGGAGATTGATCTAGGGAGATCTATGGTGTTTAGTGGTGACGTGTCGGCGTCCGTTCTTCCTCCTTTCTTCTTCCTTTCTTCTCTGATTGAGGTAGGTTCTCTCGGGCTCAAACCGCAAGTAATATATCAAAATGTTCAGCATCCAGTCCTCTTCTTTTGATATATAAAGCCCCAATTTTCATAGACCATGCTTAGAGAATTTCGTGTTTGATTAGAAGCATGCTAAAACTAGGTTTTCAAGTGTTCTTCCTAGATAGGTTGTGATTTCGATTGATTTTTCGGTGAATTTCGTGTTCCAAACCCTTGTATTATGACCCTAGTATGTCCATCAAGAACCCAGGAGCATGGGGTTAAGATCTCAGTCCAATTAGACCCCAATTGGGTGAGATTAGTTGGTTTCCAGAAGTCACGTTCGATTTTGTGAACGCAGGGGTCGACCCCTGGGGTCGACCCATGCTGAAGCAGAATTTGCCTGCCCGAGGGTCGACCCATGGGGTTGACCCATACAGTAGCGTGCGGGGGTCGACCCATGGGGTCGACCTAGACAGCAGGCGCGTGATGGTCGACCCATGGGGTCGACCCATTCAAAAGACAGCAGTCTGTTTGTGCAGGGGTCGACCCCAGGGGTCGACCCACACACAGACAGACCCTTGGTTTTTCCAGGGGTCGACCCAATGGGTCGACCCATATGCTGGCAGACCCGGTTTACGTGTTTTCGACCCGAGGATCGATCCGGACCGTGAGGGGATCGATCCATTCAACCTAGTCTAATTGAAAACCATATTTTGAGGAACCAATGACCCATGCATGCAACCCTATGATCTCAAATTAAGCCCGGTATTCCTCAATCGAAAATTGAAGAACAATGGTCCCTGCACTCAATCAAAGTGTATGAACCACTCCGATTACCATCTCCACTTCAACACACACAATGGTTAATTAGAAACCCACAGGATTAGTGGTTAATTATGTAACTAAAATTCTGTTAATTGCATGTTGTTCATTCCTACGCGATCTTGTTCATTATCTTATCATCTTGACTCATCTTTTTGGTAAATACATTAAATGTAAAACTTAATCCTTGATGATTTAACATGGAAATTTGGTTTATCATGAACTTTTAGTTGCTGGATAACAATTCCATTCCAGTAGAATGTTGACCAAATTACGGACTTCTAGTAAGTCATTAGCCCCTTTAAGTTGCGTTAACTTTGAACTTATCACCAGAAACTCCATCCGGCGAACTTACCATCATCTCGAGATTTCTTTATACCCTTGTTATGAACCTAACGAACCACCAGAACATCGATTTACGTGACTGAATCGCTGGTTTAAGTTTTGGATCGAATTGGGCTAAGAGAGGTATGCGCGGCCCGTAGTGGACCGTATATCCTCATAGGCGGCCCAATAGCGACCGCATATCCGTAATACGGCCCAGTATGGACCGTATATCTTGTTAATGAGTCTTAATGACTTTCGGACATACGCGGCTCAATATTAACCGTATATACCCTTGTGCGGCCCTTGTCTGACTGTTTATATGACAGTTTTTCGAAAAGTGGTTATTTCATGAATTTTGAATCGTGTGAGCTAACCAAGCTAATGTAGGCTATGGTATTTTGTGAATTTACCTATTGTTTGATCTATTGATCATTAATTATAGTCCTTTGGGACAATTATTCCTCTCGGTTATGGAGCTTATTGTTTGGACTCTTAAAGAATCATTATCCTTGTGTTCTTTACCTTGACTACATGAACTTGACCTTGGAACCCTTGGCCATTAAATATTGTGGATGTCTAGTCTCGTGGGATCTACGATCCAAAAATAAATCAATGCCAAGGCAAACAAATGAAGGGCCCAGTCTGGTCCTGGGAGAAGCACCCGAAAAGTACTTGATCCCCCGGGGAGGTGAATGATTAGGTGTGGCATTTGGCACCGGTACTATCTAGCGTGTTGGGTCTACGACATTCCACATTCCCGTGAAACTTATTATTATTCATGCTTAAAGTATGAAGTACTTGCTTGCTTGCTTACTTGACATGACTTGAAATTGACTGCAAATGGCCATTCACTAGAAAATCTTGTTAATCTTGCTTGATATCTCGACATGCAACTATTTCTTCCATTTTAATTATCGTTACTCTTTCTATCTTAGTGATTATTTAGTTATGCTTATTTTATCGCATTAATCATGCATATTCATTAATTGGTTAATCACTTAAACTATGCATGATGATAGAGTATAAATCCTACTGAGCTTCTTGCTCACCCCTACTTCCAATCCTTTTCAGGTAACGCGGTTAACGGTACGATGCAAATGGGAATCGGATCAGTGTGATCGAGTGAACCTGGAACCTAGAGATTGGAGTCTGTCTTTTTTTTTATCTTCTTGAGTCTAGCTAGTGTCGTGAGTGTGGTTATTTCTTTTTATTCTTTCTTCCCTTAATTTGAATCTAATATTGTTAAGTGACATTTTTAATATTAATAAGAGCTCGTATTTTTTTAATATGTGTGTATGGCCTTCTTGTGTTTAATTGTGGTTATTTATCTTCCGCTCTTGTTATCATGACTGTTAACTGCCACATTTCGAGCATCGCTTCCCGCTGCTATCGGTTCGGGGCGTGACAGGGAAGCTTCTTCAAAGTGATAGCGTGGGAGGCCAAGTTGTGGTAGACACCGGTGAGCGTTGTAGAGGATGAGCTCGGTGGTGCCCACTAGCCGAAGTTCCACTCCGGATGAGAGTCTTGTTCGAATATCTTGATTCTTGAGGAACCCCGGTGCACATGTGAAGAGATTCTTAGGCATCACCCTTATGTGTTCTCTCCATTCCACTCTCTTCTTCACCTTTGGGACCCGATTCACCACTCTCTCACATAATCCTAGTGAACCCATCATATAGTGGAGTGGGCTTCTAGAGAAAATCCTAGATGCTTGTTGGGTTTCCTCACATGGGTCAAATTTTAGGTGGAGGTCTACCAAACTAGAAAGCAAGAGCATAGACCCATATAGGGGCCTTCCCATAGCCACCGAGGTGAGCCCACTATAGAGATAGGCTAGCACCGCCGGTCCTTATCTCTCTCCCTCCCAAATGCTAACAATTGCACTCAATTGAGCTTCTTCTAAGAAATCATCTAAGGAAGGGAATAATAGTGCTCCCGCCAAGCATATTACAAACGCCTTTGTTACCTTCTCTAGCTCATCCTCCTTGGCTTGATCCATCCTCTTGTAGAGCCACGCCGCAAGCTTCATAAGGTTGATGCCTTTGGTAGCTTTGATTTGGTTCACCATGTTGGAACTTGGGATGAGGCTTGATAGCATCTCATGAGCACTTATGCTCCTTGTCATAGTGGCCATCTTCTCTTCATCTCCTTGCTTCATCTTCTTTAGGCCTAAGAGCATCTCCACTTCTTCTAGGAGTATAGTGCCTTCAAAGGTAGAAAACAAGAAAGTATGAGTGGAGGGGTCCTAAATTTCTATGAGAGCTCCTATGGCAGCCCAATCTAAGTGTACATCATCAAGGTGCTTTGCATGGGTTACTAATCCTAGTAGGTGCCATCTAGAGAGGTAGGCCCTCATGTCTACGGAGAGTTTAGAGAGAAGGAGGGGAAGCCACTTGTTCTTGGTATATCTCCTTGCCCCCGGTATATTTGGGTAGTCCTGAAACAAAGATAAAAAGAAAAAAGAGGAGGTTGTGATCAGAATTTGAGAAAGAAAGGGGGTAGGATAGAAGTCTAGAAATCAAATTGTCATACTTACTTGATTCATGGAAATTCTCCCATTAATGTGACTTGCGATGTCTGATATCCTAGGAAACCCAACCTTAGGTTTTTTTGAAGGCCTTTGCATCATCATTCTATAAAATCCCTGCAGTTCTCGGTTCTCTATTTTTTGCTGTTGAATGCCTCGGCTGGTGGCTTCGGTTTGATGGGATTAGTAGAGGACAAGCCTTCCTTTTATAATAATTTGAAGCTTTAGCAATTGTTCGAATGGCGTAGTTTGAGTTTGAGAGGAGATAGGCTTCTGGAGTTTTATTTCCGAACAGGGAACGTGCCGCTGGAACTTACAGTCAATTGACGACAGAGCCATTGGCGTCAGTTCATTGAATCGTGACATTGTGGGTGTCGTCATTTATCTAACGCCCTCTCATGTGGGCGTCATTTTCAGTCCGATTCCAAGTTAAACATTGAAAGGAATTAGCGACATTGTGGCTGTCGTCATTTGTGTTTATAACACCCCTTCAAGAGGTCGTCATTTCTTGAGTTTGATGATTTAATGGCTTCGTGATTATTTGATGAACTTGCATTCTATGTCTTATCATAATAATCCTTGCTGCATTAATGAATTTTTGATTGAGCTAATGATCTTTGATGAACTTGTGCACTTATATGAATTATGAAGTCTCACGATCAATGACACCCAAGAGGGGGGTGAATTGGATGTTTACAAATTTTAAAGAAACTTTTTTCTTTTTACAAAATATGTGATAAACATTAATTAGCAATTTGAAAACTATTTAACCAATTCTCTCAATCTCTCCGTTCCCACACGACCATATAACGAAAATAATCAAACCACACAAATAACACACAACGCACAACGGTTTTTTAGGTGGTTCGGATGCAACGATGGCAATCCTACGTCCACCCCTCACCAAACCCGGTGAGGCTTCACTCGGGGATAAATCCCCAAATGGAGACGATGCTCCAGCCACACATGCAGGACGACACCTGCCCACACACACGGGGACTCACCCCAACACACACACACACACACACACACGGAGACGAGGTCTCCAACACGATCCAACAACCGGATCAACAAGACACACACAAGTTGCGACAAGTGCAGCACTCCACACACACAAAAACTAAAATCTGGATAAAACCACACAATACACGCAGATCTAAGAAGACCTACGCACACAAGACTCAGATACGACACACACACACACGACCACGGATCCAACAACGATCCACACATACACGAGTTTGTAGTTTATAAGAAACACAATTTTGAAACTCAAAGCACAAGACACCAAAGCAAATAAACCACAGTTTAGAATGCTCCTGATTTAGGCTCCCCCTGAGTGTATGCTCTGGATGTTTGCGTTGATTCCTTCTTCACTTCAATAGCTTGAGACTCAGCTTGAATGGCCTGGTATTTGATGTAGATCTTCTTGCACGGAGTACTGTTCACTGCTACAGTACTTTGGACAGCCTTCCCTTAAGCTTTTCTTGAGACCATTGCTTGATTGGAACTCCTTGGCTTGAGAAGATGCTTGAATGGCTTCAGTTGGTACTAGAACGACTTCGATCAGATGATGAACTTGTTGAAAGAAATGTTGTTCACGAACGTTACAGCAATCTTCATTTGCTAGCTTTCTTCTCGATCTCTCCTTGTTGATTTCTTGCTTCTTCAGTTCTTGGGAGGATGAAGGCTTCGAAATGGATCTTGAACCCTCAGCTATGGATGAAGCTTTGCCCACGGATCACTGTTCACGGCTACAGTGATTCTCCTCTTCCTTGAGCCACCTTGATCTCTCCTTTTTGATTTCTTCTCTTGGAGTCTCTCTAGGATTTATGACCTCAAAGAGAGGTTTGATAACCCTTGGAAGGTTAGGAGGCAAGCTCCAGACCAGATCCACAATCACTGGGGTGATTGGGTGCATTGGGATTAAACAATTGGGGAAGGGAATCTCTCCACGAGCTTGAAACACGAAGTCAACAAAAGGGGGCTCGGGACTGACGGTCGACCGGAAGGCATGGGGCGGTCGACCGGAACCTGCTATAGCAAGAACTTTTTGGCTCTGGGAAAACTGGTCGACCGGAAGCCCAAGGGCGGTCGACTGCTACCTGCATAAGTTGGAGTTTTTAGGCTCTGGCAAATCTGGTCGACCGGCCAAGGTGTGTTGGTCGACAGGAAAGACCTATACTTGTAAAAATGAAGTGTTAGCTCAAGGAAACATGTCCATAATTCAAGATATTCGTGTCCTTATCAATTCCATGCATTTTTGGGTTTGGTTTATGCATTAGACCATTTGAGCATTTCTAAATTCTGACTATCATGTGATATTGGTTGAGTTGAAAAATGTTAGTGAAATTTCATTGTGGTAGAGCGTAGCCTCTAATACGTTGTTCTCAAAATTGAAGTGCAGTCTGTAAAATGTCTCCTTGTATTTATCTGAAAATCTGAATATCCATATCGTAACTATCATTTTTCATGTTACTCACTTGCACATCTAGAAATTTGATTTAATATGTATTTAGAAAGTTGATTGACTGCATTAGCAATTGCTTGATTCTCCTATATGATTGCACAACCTCCCATGTGATACACATGTGCATTCCGATTGTCATGACCCTCATGCACCCTTCCTATAATTATCCCCTCTTATATACGTACGGGGGAGCTGTGTTACATGTACATATACGTATTTGTTTGATTGTACATCTCTTATGGCATCATTTGCATGTGCTGCATTTCATGCATTTCAAACCAAAATATAAAAATCAAAAAATTTCAAAATCAAAGAAAATCCTTTTGCTATGCCCTCCTGCTCTTGCCTGTTGTGAAAATCTGACATGGGATCTAGATTTCGAATGCTATCATGCTGAAGATCTCATTTTATGAACATCTTCCTCTTCTGGATCATATCCTTGAGGCCAATCATTACATTCAATTAGTATCAATACATGCTTGATTGAATTTACTTTGGATGGTATCATATTGACTTGTGAGACTAATCACCAATCGATCTCATCTGATTGGAATCATGTTGATTTGTTTGCCCATGATTTGCCCTTGCTTCTTCTGATTTGATAAGATGGACTATTGCTGGTTCAAAGGGAGATAAGCTTGTTCTTCCTAATTTGGCTTCTACCAGCTTGTTGATATTGTTGATCATGTCACAGAAGGAGAAAGATCTGTATTATCCCACTTTTTCATTATGTCAAAGGGGGAGAAAAATTGATGATTGTGTGTGACAGGGGGAGAAGAACATCTGTGCCATTCTCTTGTATTATCATTAAGTTTGTCATCATCACTAAGTTTGTCATCATCAAAAAGGGGGAGATTGTTGAGTTATGGTTTTGATGATAACTAAACTCAATGTGTGATTAAGCGATGATAACTAAACTTGTGGTTGATTGCTTATGCTCTTGTTATCTATGTATGGTTGAGATGGCAAATGGCAACGGTTACAAAAGGCAAGAGGTTTCATAACCTCTTTAATGTGAGCAAGCATGATATTAACCCTGACTATCTTGCTTGCATGATTAAACTCATGGCAGTCACCTGGTGAACCAAACGTGTGGACAAGCACCCTGCTCCTCTACAATCCAAAATAGGTGGTATATGTCATTTACTATCAAGAACCATTGGTGAGACTCTTACCTTGTCTTAGCATCAATCTCACCATGTGTACCTCATATACCTCTCCTTAATACACCTCATTAATACACATTAAATATGAAACCCTTCTGGCCATCGTGCGCCCTCGCCCGCGAATCGACCTGCGTGGTCAGGTCGCGGGGATCAACCTGCCCGGTCAGGTCACGGGGGTTTTCGCCCCTTGCGGGGGTTTTCGGGGGCGGAGCCCCCGAAACAAAATTTAGAAATGCTCAAATGGTCTAATGCATAAACCAAACCCAAAAATGCATGGAATTGATAAGGACATGAATATCTTGAATTATGGACATGTTTCCTTAAGCTAACACTTCATTTTTGCAGGTATAGGTCTTTCTGGTCGACCAACACACCTTGGCCGGTCGACCAGATTTGCCAGAGCATAAAAACTCCAACTTCTACAGGTAGCGGTCGACTGCCCTTGGGCTTCCGATCGACCGGTTTTCCTAGAGCCAAAAAGTTCTGGCTGCAGTAGGTTCTGATCGACCGCCCCACGCCTTCCGGTCGACCGCCAATCCCGAGCCCCCCTTTGTTGACTTTGTGTTTCAAGCTCGTGGAGAGATTCCCTTCCCCAATTGTTTAATCCCAATGCACCCAATCACCCCAGAGATTGTGGATCTGGTCTGGAGCTTGCCTCCTAACCTTCCAAGGGTTATAAAACCTCTCTTTGAGGTCATCAACCCTAGAGAGACTCCAAGAGAAGAAATCAAAAAGGAGATATCAAGGTGTCTCAAGGAAGAGGAGAATCACTATAGCCGTGAACAATGATCCGTGGGCAAAGCTTCATCCATAGCTGAGGGTTCAAGATCCATTTCAAATCCTTCATCCTCCCAAGAACTGAAGAAGCAAGAAATCAACAAGGAGAGATCGAGAGGAAAGCTATCAAATGAAGATTGCTGCAACGTTCGTGAACAACATTCCTTTCAACAAGTTCATCATCGGATCAAAAATTGATGATTGTGTGTGACTGGGGAAGAAGAACATATGTGCCATTCTCTTGTATTATCATTAAGTTTGTAATCAACCACAAGTTTAGTCAAGAGTGATCAGGTTCAAATAATTCTTTTTTACACGAGTAGACGCATGGATCTCATGCCAGAATCCCCGATTACTCAGAATACAGAACCATTTCACCTCATGTTGAACAGAGATACTAGTCAACACTTTTCAGATATGAACCACATCACGTCTCAGGTGACATGTGCCCAGTTTACTTAGTGAGACCGAGCATTGCTCTATCTTTCATTTTCATTCGATATTTTTTAAAACGGATAGGTAGGCATCTTTTTCTTCAACTGTCTCTTCAACATACATGCAACAAGTTTAACATCTCGAGAGTGTTGAAAAAAAATTCATATATCCTTGTCTTTAACACTCATTTTCACATTTTGTGCATGAAGTGTGCGAATTTGATTCAGAATGTATACCGAAAATATCATGAATACATAACAGTGCAACTCCCCCTAAATAGATGCACTTATGAAATATGAACTCTCCTAGAGTGTACGACATGAAACATTCCAATAATGACCCAATTGTAATCATTATTTATCAAGAAGACATAAGGTCATAGAAGTTTCAAGGATGGGGGTGAATAACATATAATAGTAAGCAAGCACACATTGGGAGTTTATGCAAATGCACTATGACATGCATGCGAGCAATGTGATGTTAATTTGATACCAATTGAATGGATGCCAACTGAATGAACTAAGTGCGACTAACGCATGAGTTCCAATGCAATACAACATATGAGCATATAAGAATACGATGTAATGTGCAAAGTGATTCAGACTTTTGATTTTCATTTGAATGATCTACAAACACCTTATGCATTGAATTATGATGCATGCAACTTATAACTATGTGAGAATGGAATGCAAGATGAAAAATGACACTGTATACAAGAGAGCAATTCAGATTTGAAAGATGAGCATGGGACATTATTCATCAAAAGTGATTTATATACAAAGGTACAAAAATCAGTTGGCATGCAGTGGAAACCATTTATTGTCAGAAATTGTTAAGAACAGATTTTAAAAGGTTTTGAAATCAATCACTAGTCATTCAGGAGTTGACATTTCCATTGCAGAACTCTTCTGATATGACACAACCTAAGACTTAGGCAAACAAGCACATTCACAATCAAAACGGGCCAATTTGGGCCGCCGCTCTCTCGTCGCTCACCCAAGCCCGGGGTAACTTGGCAATGCCAAGGTGAGGTTGAGGGGTTGGGCCCTTGCTGGTAGAGTGCCAGCAAGGCCAAGATTTGAATCCCAAAGGTTGTGGATGCCCAATTCAATGGGGCCGACAAAGTGCCAAAGGCACCGGGTTACTCTCTCTTCCCACGGTGATCACTCAAAGCAACGGGGCTTGAGGATCGAGCTCTCACTCTCACGGCCAGCGGAACTATGAACTAATATTGAAAGAACAAGAATGAATTAGAGCAAGGTTATAGAGCACTTACTCGACCGGTTTGAAGAAACCGGTCCCGGTCGGAGACGAGGGCGAGCGGGGAGGCGAGTGGATCCCCACACGCCACGTCGGGGTAGCTTGACCTGCCCAAACAAGTTACACCACTACACCTCTCGCAGGAGGGAGATCTTGGGGTGGGGGTTAATGAGATTACAAACAATACTACCTCCACGCAGGGAGGGGCCTTCATCCGGCCAAGCGAGGCGGGGAAATTAGAGTAAAGAGGGATGACTAAGTGACGACACCGAATCTGCCTGCTGTCTGCGAACAGGGACAGATAGTCGGTGTTGCTGCTGTAGAACCCGCTCAGGAATTTTTCTGGTGGCGAGACCAGTGGGAAAATCTTCGTAGATGAGAAGGGAATGCCTCAGAATTTCTTTAATTTCTTCTGGAGTCTCTGCTGTCTGGGATAGAGGTTTGAACAGAGCCTCAGATTCTCATACCGGCAGCTACAGACTTCTAATAGCAGATTGCAGATAATGCCCCGGCAGCTCCCGACCTTAGAATCAAGCGCCGTCAGAGTCATTGGAATCGTGGATGAGTCCACTTCGTAGAAAAACTGACGGGGAAGCCAACCGATGTCGGAGAAGACTAGGGGATGCATAACAATGGTGACTGGTTGGTGCGGACTATGAGTAGCAGATCTGTGTAGCTGAGGGAGAAAAATGAGAACTCTAGATCACGAATGCCGAATGAAGTTCTGTTTCTTGATTCTGGAAGTAGACTGGGCGATGAAGAACTTTGACGAAGAACTCATGGACTGATTCCTTCGGGGTTCGTCGTGGCAGAGCTTCTAATCTGGATCAGGTCCTCAGCCGAGGTAGAACTGCGCAGTGTGTGAGAATGGACTTCCTGGACGGCTCGGAGATCGGAAGAAGATGAAACCACTTTTGTTGCGAAGGAGACTGGTAGACGCTTCCGAAGATGGCTCTTGGGTCTTCAAACTCATCCGGAGGAAGTCGTGGTGGCCGTTGAAAGTTGCTGGTTCATCTGCAACCTCTGGACAACAAACTGTAACTTCGAAGTAGCTTCCAATGACCAAGAAAGAAGAAGGGGAAGGGGGTAGATGAGTGTGGAAGTGACCCCTAGTTGTAAGGGGGTCTTGGAGGCGGTGTTCTAAGGTGTGGGAGGTGGAGAATAAGGTCTGGAAGAGGGTCCAATAGATGATGGTAGTGGGGGCTGCGAATTTGGTTGGAATGGAGAGAGGGAAAGGATATTCAAAAATAGGTTTAAGGGTGGGGTTAATTTTTTGTCTTGGGAATGGGGGGGTTGTGTTGGGGAAGGGAAGGGGTGCCTGGGATAGTGGGAAGGGTGCTTGGGAAAGTGGGAGGGGTAGTTGGGGGTTGGATGGTGAGGAGAGGATTGGTAGAGGGGGTCTTGGGAAGGGGTGGAGTATTGATGAGGGTTGTGGGGAATGGGAAGAGGCTTAAATGGGGTAGGTGGGGAGTGGAGGTGGTTGGGAAGGGAGGAGAGAGAAGAAAATTCGAATTTGGGTGTTGAGGAGAAAGAAAGTGGAGTGAAAAAGAGAGATTAAGAGAGGGAAGGGTGGGGAATCTCTCCCCTAGGGCTTCTCACCCCAAAAATGGAATCTCTCCACTAGATAAGAAGTGTAAACTCTCAAAATGGCAAGTTTTTCATTGATTGATTCATTAAGTTGAAATGAGGGGGAATGGGGTCCTATATATAGGAAACCCACATTTCTACAAAAGTCCCTGATAATTGACTCAATGACAAATAATCGAGGGGGTAGGGGAGAGCCCTTGGGCCAAGCCCAATGAATTGGGCCCAATAGCTAACTAGACAACCTAATGACACTCAAACTTAGGGAAATGAACACAAGACCTAGGAACATGACTCAAATAAAAGGGAAAATACATCAAATGACTCAAATAAAAATTACATAGGACTCAAAATTAAATGACTAGACCATGCCGGATGCAACCGGGGTGAGGAGACGAGCTGTGAACGTGGTCATGGGAGGTGATGTCCCCATCATACTCCCGGGGTGCGGAGAACTCGACTCCGTTGAGTAAGTATCCTCCCCTCCTTGGAGGGTGTAGAAGTGGTACTGCCCTCATGTCTTCCGAACGAGACCGATCCATCCACCTGCCGAGATAGCGCTCGTATACCTTGCTCCTGGTGATAGTGACCTGTTCATCCAATATTCGTTCAATGCGCTCACGCTGGGCTCTCTTGGCTGGTGGACTCTCCTCACGGGTGGGTGCTCTCTCAACGGAGGGAATAGGCTCAATATCCTCACTAGGTACCACCGTGGGTCCCTTGTATGGCACTAGGTCGGCGACACTGAATGTGGGACTTACCCCATATTCCTCAAGGAGATCTAACTCATAGGCATTTGCACCAATGCGCCTCAGGACCAGGAAGGGATCAGCCCCACGTGGCCTCAATTTGGAGATGGCTCCTGGGGAGAGCCTCTCCGTCCTTACCATCACAAAGTCACCCTTATGGAATTCTTGGTGACGTCGATGAGAGTCGACTTGCCTTTTATAAGTCACATTCTTCTTGCTAATGTGCTTGCGGATCTCTTTATGCAATGTTGTGTATGCAGACATTCTGGGGGTGATGGGTGGACCTGGGCAACCAAAAGTAGACCTATCGTGTAATGATGCAGTGTAGACTTTGGTTAGCCTAGGTAGGCCGGGGCACCCGTAGGTGGCCCTATCGTGCAAATTGGTGATAAATATTGGGGGACCCGGACATCCGTAGATGCCTTTGACATGCTTAAGACCCATGATGAATGAAGGTGGACCATGACATCCGAATATGGACCACTCATACTTTCTACTTGACATGTGGGTGATATGAATGAATGGACCCAACATAGTGTTCATGCCAAGGGGTATGGTAAGCCTAGACACATGCATGCTTTTCCCAAAGGTGACTTTCATGTGTATAGGTGTGGGACAACCTTTGAACTCCCATTGGAAAGGATCGAATGGATCTAAGAAGGTGGTCATCATGGGGTGGGGCACAACCTTATTACCTAGGGATATGTGGCCCAAGGTCATGGCTCCCAAGGTGTAACCCGGGTCTAGGATGGGGTGGATTGGATCAAACATGGTGGGTTGGGATAGGGAAAGGTGGGTGGTGGATAAGGTGGTTGGGCCCCATGGGTTCTTTGACCCCCATTGGAAAGGATCAAAGGGATCATAAAAAGGGTTATCGAGGGGGAGGGGCCCTATGTCCTCAAGATCCTCAAGTGGTGGTGGGTCATCCTCCTCTAATGAGACAATTGGGCCGAAGTTCTTTGTGAGTGAGTCGACCATGAGGGAATGGCTTGACTTTCCACCTGATATAAGAAGCTCCAAATTGAGGAGAAGGTTGGGCTCCTCAGGTATGGGGAGGAATAGAAGGAGGTCACTAGTGTAGCATCCAATGGTGCAAATCGAGGTGATAGACCCAACACAAAGGTGTAGGAGGTCAAGGCTCCTAGATTGGTGGGCCATGGGGGTCAACAAGCCGGTCAACTCATATTGTCAAGCTAAGCCCTTGAGAAGGTCCTCTAAGGTTTTCACTTGGTAGGATGTTTGGATTATGGTGTGATAGGAGGAGATGTGCACTATGGGAAGGTTTTCCTTTATGGGAAGGTAATCGTGGGCCGTGATCTCTCTTATTGGGCTCTTCTTTAGCCAACTAATAAGGGACTCTTCCAAGATGAATTGGGTCTTATCTAGAGGGGGTGGTGGAGGGTGAAGATCCTCGTGCGAGGCTTCCTCTTCAATTGGGGCATGGGTGCTCTCCATGGAGGGGATAGGTTCCTGAGAGGTATTTGTCTTCATGTAGTAAAGTGGGTGGACTACTTCTTCCAAAGTTAATGGAGTGGAAAGGTTGTTTGATGGTGGGGTGATGATGACCGGAGTATGGTGCACCCGGGGTGGTGAACAAGGGCGGGATTCCCGCGGGTGGGAGAATACAAGGTTGTTGAATTTAAAGGTTCCCGAATGGTGTGGCGGATGCACTAGGCAATTCTGACATGTTGGGTCGATGTCGGCATTCCTTTCATCTAACCATTTCTTACCTAGGATTATACATGGACCCGCCAATGTTCCCTTTTGACACCAAGCCCCATCCAAATACTTAGTTTTTCCGAACCATTTATGGAATTCAATAAAGACTTGGTTTCCATTGTGCACAATTTGTCCGGTCCTACAAAGAGAGGTAATGATATCGGGGGACACCCAATTTTCAGATTCTAGGTCAATTAAATCAATTTCTACGGGCTCTCCATTAGGTAAGCATGCATGAGATATGATTGGGAGAGGGGCCATGTGACCCAAGACTCAATGTTAACAATGATGGGTTTGACAATGCACGGTTCGGATAAGAATGCAAGCATACCCTAGGACTTGACTTGTAGAGACAAGTCAATGACTTACTCTGATACCAATTGATGTGACACAACCTCAGACCTAATGCAAACAAGCACATTCACAATCAAAACGGGCCAATTTGGGCCGCCGCTCTCTCGTCGCTCACCCAAGCCCGGGGTAACTTGGCAATGCCAAGGTGAGGTTGAGGGGTTGGGCCCTTGCTGGTAGAGGGCCAGCAAGGCCAAGATTTGAATCCCAAAGGTTGTGGATGCCCAATTCAATGGGGCCGACAAAGTGCCAAAGGTACCGGGTTACTCTCTCTTCCCACGGTGATCACTCAAAGCAACGGGGCTTGAGGATTGAGCTCTCACTCTCACGGCCAGCGGAACTATGAACTAATATTGAAAGAACAAGAATGAATTAGAGCAAGGTTATAGAGCACTTACTCGACCGGTTTGAAGAAACCGGTCCCGGTCGGAGACGAGGGCGAGCGGGGAGGCGAGTGGATCCCCACACGCCGCGTCGGGGTAGCTTGACCTGCCCAAACAAGTTACACCACTACACCTCTCGCAGGAGGGGGATCTTGGGGTGGGGGTTAATGATATTACAAACAATACTACCTCCACGCAGGGAGGGGCCTTCATCCTGCCAAGCGAGGCGGGGAAATTAGAGTAAAGAGGGATGACTAAGTGACGGCAGCGAATCTGCCTGCTGTCTGTGAACAGGGACAGATAGTCGGTGTTGCTGCTGTAGAACCCGCTCAGAAATTTTTCTGGTGGCGAGACCAGTGGGGAAATCTTCGTAGCTGAGAAGGGAATGCCTCAGAATTTCTTTAATTTCTTCTGGAGTCGTTGCTGGCTGGGATAGAGGTTTGAACAGAGCCTCAGATTCTCGGACCGGCAGTTGCAGACTTCTAACAGCAGATTGCAGAGAAAGCCCCGGCAGCTCCTGACCTCGGAATCAAGCGCCGTCAGAGTCGTTGGAATCGTGGACGAGTCCTCTTCGTAGAAAAACTAACAGGGAAGCCAACCGATGTTGGAGAAGACTAGGGGATGCAGAACAATGGCGACTGGTTGGTGCAGACTATGAGTAGCAGATCTGCGTAGCTGAGGGAGAAAAATGAGAACTCTGGATCACGAATGCTGAATGAAGTTCTGTTTCTTGATTCTGGAATTAGACTGGGCGATGAAGAACTTTGAAGATGAACTCGTGGACTGATTCCTTCGGGGTTCATCGTGGTAGAGCTTCTAATCTGGATCAGGTCCTTAGCCGAGGCAGAACTGTGCAGTTGTGGGAGAATGGACTTCCTGGACGGCTCGGAGATCGAAAGAAGATGAAACCACTTTTGTTGCAAAGGAGACTGGTAGACACTTCCGACAATGGCTCTTGGGTCTTCAAACTCGTCCGGAGGAAGTCGTGGTGGCCGCTGCAAGTTGCTAGTTCATCTGTAACCTCTAGACAGTAAACTACAACTTCGAAGTAGCTTCCAATGACCAAGAAAGAAGAAGGGGAAGGGGGTAGATGAGTGTGGGAGTGACCCCTGGTTGTAAGGGGGTCTTGGAGGGGGTGTTCTAAGGTGTGGGAGGTGGAGAATAAGGTCTGGAAAAGGGTCCAATAGATGGTGGTAGTGGGGGCTGCGAATTTGGTTGGAATGGAGAGAGGGAAAGGATATTCGAAAATAGGTTTAAGGGTGGGGTTAATTTTTTGTCTTGGGAATGGGGGGGTTGTGTTGGGGAAGGGAAGGGGTGCTTGGGGTAGCGGGAAGGGTGCTTGGGAAAGTGGGAGGGATAGTTGGGGGTTGGATGGTGAGGAGAGGATTGGTGGAGGGGGTCTTGGGAAGGGGTGGAGTATTGATGAGGGTTGTGGGGAATGGGAAGAGGCTTAAATGGGGTAGGTGGGGAGTGGAGGTGGTTGGGAAGGTAGGAGAGAGAAGAAAATTCGAATTTGGGTGTTGAGGAGAGAGAAAGTGGAGTGAAAAAGAGAGATTAAGAGAGGGAAGGGTGGGGAATCTCTCCCCTAGGACTTCTCACCCCAAAAATGGAATCTCTCCACTAGATAAGAAGTGTAAACTCTCAAAATGGCAAGTTTTTCATTGATTGATTCATTAAGTTGAAATGAGGGGGAATGGGGTCCTATATATAGGAAACCCACATTTCTATAAAAGTCCCTGACAACTGACTCAATGACAAATAACCAAGGGGGTAGGGGAGAGCCCTTGGGCCAAGCCCAATGAATTGGACCCAATAGCTAACTAGACAACCTAATGACACTCAAACTTAGGGAAATGAACACAAGACCTAGGAACATGACTCAAATAAAAGGGAAAATACATCAAATGACTCAAATAAAAATTACATAGGACTCAAAATTAAATGACTAGACCATGCCAGATGCAACCGGGGTGAGGAGACGAGCTGTGAACGTGGGCATGGGAGGTGATGTCCCCATCATCTTCACTTCAACAAGAATCAATTTTAGAAATTTTGAAGTAATTTGTCATGAGCATGTTGCATGTTTCAATTGGAGTTCACTCAGTCAATAGAGAATGAAATAGCATTCATTTCAACTTGTTTAGCTAGCAAGACCCCCTTTGACAAAAACATGAATCTCAGAAAAATTCAGTGAAAGTGCAGTGTTTCTCTTATGACATGGGGCTAGCTAACAAGGAGCAAATAATAGCATCAGAAAAATTCTTTCAAGGCCAAACAATCGATTTCTTCCAATTCTGGTACAAGGCGGAGAACTTTGGTCCAAAGACCAACTCACGCATAGTGAGAGTTTCCTGGTGAAGATAATCCACCTTTTCACTACTCAGTATTTGATATACCAGATACTCAATTAAGCTTAAATGTGCTCAAGCAATCGGATTGAAGGATGTTCAAAGGTCAACATAAAGTTTAAGATTTTAAGTTTCATTCAACCAATAAGCAAGTTAATCACAGTAGAATGGAGGAGCAATCATTTCAGGTATGTAGAAACAATACCTATCATCAGAATAACATCACAAAGTCCCATAGACTAATGCATGAATTTCCATTTCCATAGCAAGAGGGTGAATTACCTTAGTTCATAAGATAATACCGTAGGCCTTCAAGCACCAAAATCACTAACCTCATGAAGGTTAATTTTTCAGCTTTTGCTTTCTTACCTTTACCTTGAGAATCCATTTTCTTCTAAGCCTTTCACCTGTAATCTATTGAATCCATTCTGAGTCAAAAGGGATGTGTGTCTTTCATACCATGTCTTGGGTACTTGCTTCAGCACGTTCAAGACTTTCACCAGCCTATACTTGAGTCGATCTTGGAGAGTGTTCTATGCGAAGTATCCCATCTTCTTGTAGCAACTTGAGAGGGTTCTCATCATTTTCATCCTTGCAAGGTATTCCTTTCATTGACTCAAGCTTGCCCATGACTAGCCATCATCATTTAGATTTTGGGAGTATAATCTACATCCAAGGACAAGAAGACTTGAGCTGTCAATTTTGATTCAAATTTATTGACAATGGCATGATAAATTATTTTAACAACCAACATCTCCTAGACAGCTCTAGATGCAATGTATGACTCGTGTGTGAACCTAAACATTAAGTTCATATGACGAATGTGGTTGCCCCCCCCCTTTAGTGTGTGCATGAATGCAAGATGTTCATTAACATCCTAATGCCATGTGCAGCCTGTGACTGATTGACTCATAGTACATGGAGGAGAACTTAGATCTGAAGATCATCTCACGCGTAGTGATAACTTTCAGACAGGCGTAACCTGCCCTTCCACATGTCACCATTTGATATACTATGTAGTCGAGGATGATGAAGGCAGGAGGATTTGTAATGCATTATGGCATGAATACACAATTTTCAGCTTGCATGACAGAGTGTGAAAGTGTATGTAACCTCAATATATGTAGTGAAATCATGATCTGCTTCAAGCTCTCATACAACAACATGCTATATGACAAGTGATATACACACAGATATGTAAACAACTATGGATGGAATGCATGTACGGACATGTGCATTATCACAAGACTATTCAGTACATTATGAATAAAACCATGACACAATTACTGAAGAGAGTGAGAGGGATATCACCTGAGTTTCCAAATTTTAGTTTTTGGTTTTTTTTTTAACCTGATTTATGCCACTTGGCCCATGTGCCTTACCTTCTTGACAAAGACAGATTTCATACTTTACATTCACATGGCACACCTGAAAAATAGATTTCTCATTTGACATTCTTAGGTACCCAAACCATCTTGGGTCCTTGTGGGTTAGCAGCAACATAGGCATGTGTTTCTAATTTTTGACAACATTCAAATCATCATTTTTTTAAAAAAACAATCATGCTTAACATTCCCAGATTTACCAAAGTGATGGGGGGAAGCACGTGGCATCACACTTTTCTTTCTTATTGATTCTACTAGTTTGTGGGGGTGAGCATAATGTGTTGAATGGGAGTTCTTCAACAATAACCAGCAATGTGAAGTTGTATGACCCCTTTTACCATAGTGATTACAATGCATGGAAAGTTTTGTGGTGAAGACTTTCTTTACATTTTTTAAAACAGCTTGGTTCCTACATGCTCTCAAGTCATCATTCTTCATAATGAAGCAATTATGCATAGCATGTCCATATTTTCCACAATAAAAGCATGTGAGTTTCTTTCTACTTGGTTGTGTGTGTGTGGCAGAAGTATGGTTAACATGCATGGAAGTGCTAGCAGTATTTTTAGATTTTTGATGTAAGTTGATTTTCTTTGTGGATGCATGTGTGTGTCCAACATGATTTTTCTTTTTCAGATTTTCATTTGATGTGCTGGCTATGTTTGAATTATGCACAAAAGATGTATAAACTTTATTTTCAAACTTCTTTTTGTTCACATGATTATAGCCCAGCCCTTCCCTTTGAAAATTCACTTTCATCCCCAATAATTTATCCAAATTTTCTTGACCATTTATAAATCTAGACAGCGAATCATTCGAGTCAAGAATTTCAGATTGAAGAGATGCAATGTGTAATTCATAGGAAACCATCTTATTTTCACAAGAGTTGGCTTGTTCATGTAAAGTAGCATTGATGGTTTTATGACTTTCAATTTCTTGCAACAAAGCATGCACTTTTTTAGATTCATCAATATTCATAAATTTTTCTTTTTCAAAAGCAAGCAATCTTTCAGAAATGGTTCTATTCAATTCCTTCAGTTTCTCATTTTCTATTTCAAGATTTTTATCATGAGCAAACTCATTTTGACCATTGTTCATAAGACTTACTCTCTCTCTCAGCTCTTCGTTTTCATTTCTCAAAGAAGAAATTTGATCTTTGTGAATTTCAATGTCGAACACACGACCATCAATCAATTCCTTCAAGTGTGAGCATTCTTTACAAGGAGAATCACATTTACTTTGTCCAACATTCTTTTTCAATTTTTTATTTTCAGACTTAACCTTCTCGAATTTATCAGCAAGCTCATCATATGCAATCAATAACTCCTCATAGCTAAATTCATCTTCATTATCAGAATCAGAATTTACCTTTGAGCTTGACTGAACTTGCTGATCACTCCCTTGATCACTCGTGCCTACTACAAGACATTGGTCTTCATGCTCTTCCCGGACTTTAGTTAAGCCAACCAAGATATCCTTCGCGGATCTACAATGGGAGACAAAAGGGAAATGGTTAGAATCAACTGCAGCAATAAGTAATTTTAGAACCAAATAATTTTGATCATGTTTAAGCTTGGAATCTACGGTCCAGACAGATTTATCTTTAGGCAACTCATAAGGACCATGTGAGATAAGCTTCCATAGCTTAGGGTCATATGAATTGAGTAGACTGAACATTCTTCCTAACCACAAATCGAAATTGCAACTATTAAACACCGGTGGAGAATTCAAAGTGTACATAATGGTAGTCATTGATCTGGATCACTCTAGATCATTAGATCTATCAAAATTAGAGCATTGGCACTGATACCAATTGAAGTCCAGCGATCAATGACACCGAAGAGGGGGGTGAATTGGGTGTTTACAACTTTTAAAGAAACTTTTGACTTTTTACAAAATATGTGATAAACATTAATTAGCAATTTGAAAACTATTTAACCAATTCTCTCAATCTCTCCGTTCCCACACGACCATATAACGAAAACAATCAAACCACACAAATAACACACAATGCACATCGGTTTTTAAGGTGGTTCGGATGCAACGACGGCAATCCTACGTCCATCCCTCACCAAACCCGGTGAGGCTTCGCTCGGGGATAAATCCCCAAACGGAGACGACGCTCCAACCACACACGCAGGACGACACCTGCCCACACACACCGGGACTCACCCCAACACACACACACACACACACACACACGGAGACGATGTCTCCAACATGATCCAACAAGTGGATCAACAAGACACACACACGCTACGACAAGTGTAGCACTCCACACACACAAATACTAAGATCTGGATAAAACCACACAACACACACAGATCTAAGAAGACCTACGTACACACGAATCAGATACGACACACCACGGATCCAACAACGATCCACACACACACAAGTTTGCAGTTTATAAGAAACACAAATTTGAAACTCAAAGCACAAGACACCAAAGCAAATAAACCATAGTTTAGAATGCTCCAGATTTAGGCTCCCCCTGAGTGTATGCTCTGGATGTTCACGTTGATTTCTTCTTCACTTGAATAGCTTGAGACTCAGCTTGAATGGCCTTGTATTTGATGTAGATCTTCTTGCACGGAGTACTGTTCACTGCTACATTACTTCTTTCTTCTTCTACTTGGACAGCCTTCCCTTAAGCTTTTCTTGAGACCATTGCTTGATTAGAACTCCTTGGCTTGAGAAGATGCTTGAATGGCTTCAGTTGGTGCTAGAACGGCTTCGATCAGATGATGAACTTGTTGAAAGGAATGTTGTTCATGAACGTTACAGCAATCTTCATTTGATAGCTTTCCTCTCGATCTCTCCTTGTTGATTTCTTACTTCTTCAGTTCTTGGGAGGATGAAGGCTTCGAAATGGATCTTGAACCATGGATCACTGTTCACGGCTACATTGATTCTCCTCTTCCTTGAGCCACCTTGATCTCTCCTTTTTGATTTCTTCTCTTGGAGTCTCTCTAGGGTTTATGACCTCAAAGAGAGGTTTTATAACCCTTGGAAGGTTAGGAGGCAAGCTCCAGACCAGATCCACAATCTCTGGGGTGATTGGGTGCATTGGGATTAAACAATTGGGGAAGGGAATCTCTCCACGAGCTTGAAACACGAAGTCAACAAAAGGGGGCTCGGGACTGGCGGTCGACCGGAAGGCATGGGGCGGTCGACCGGAACCTGCTGCAGCCAGAACTTTTTGGCTCTGGGAAAATCGGTCGATCGGAAGCCCAAGGGCGGTCGACCGCTACTTGCAGAAGTGAGAGTTTTTAGGCTCTGGCAAATCTGGTCGACCGGCCAAGGTGTGTTGGTCGACCGGAAAGACCTATACCTGTAAAAATGAAGTGTTAGCTCAAGGAAACATGTCCATAATTCAAGATATTCATGTACTTATCAATTCCATGCATTTTTGGGTTTGGTTTATGCATTAGACCAGTTGAGCATTTCTTAATTTTGTTTCGGGGGCTCCGCCCTCGGAAACCCCCGCAAGGGGCGCTGCCCCCTTGACCCCCGCGACCTGACCGCGCAGGTCGATCAGCAGGCAAGGGCGCACAATGGCCAGAAGGGTTTCATGTTTAATGTGCATTAATGAGGTGTATTAAGGAGAGGTATATGAGATACACATGGTGAGATTGATGCTAAGACAAGGAAAGAGTCTCACCAATGGTTCTTGACAATAAATGACATATACCACCTATTTTGGATTGTAGAGAAGCAGGGTGCTTGTCCACACGTTTGGTTCACCAGGTGACTGCCATGAGTTTAATCCTGCAAGCAAGATAGTCAGGGTTAATACTATGCTTGCTCACATTAAAGAGGTTATGAAACCTCTTGCCTCTTGTAACCGTTGCTATTTGCCATCTCAACCATACATAGATAACAAGAGCATGAGCAATCAACCACAAGTTTAGTTATCATCGCTTAATCACACATTGAGTTTAGTTATCATCAAAACCATAACTCAACAAATTAATCATATCATGAATTTTGTTAAGGTAATGATCTTTGAGCGCAGAAAGGAACAGGTTATGCAGGATCTACCTTGGTAACACCATCCCTCTTTTGTATCATCTCCCTGTATGCATTTTTACTATACGGTATCTACTCTATTATAGCATATCAAGGACCTTGTGGTTCTGGTGAACCTGGAATTTGAGTTCCCCTTCATCAAAAATAATGATAGTTCTAGGGGAGTCTTGATCGCACGGATAGGCCGTTGGGTCATATGAGGTTTGGGACGACGGTTCCACTTTCTGAGTTGATGCGTGGATAAACGGGCTTTAGATTAGTATCAGCTTAGAGATCTAGATTCTTGACCAAGTCTGGATGGTTTAGCAATATTATCCTTGATTATTTTCTATTTTTAGTTTATTTTAATATTTTCTTTTAGCCCAGCGTGCATCATGTAGGACTTTGAGCTTTAATGATGAAAATCCTCATATTAAGCCAGTATTGAGGACCGCTTGCTCTTAATTTGAGTTGACATAAGATATTCCATTCCAAATCGAGTATTGTGTTCTCCTTGAAGCCGCTCAGGCTGGTTCCTTGAAAGCATTCGTTCGTTGGATTCCTTATCTCACTTCACTTTATTTTTCTGCAAATCCACCTTAGTTGTTGCACGTCTACATTGGCTGGTAACCGCTCTCCAATGGTGTCTTTCCTTTTGTGCCCGTGTGCATATTTCATTTCGTTTATTAGCTTAGTTCCTTCATCCAGCTAATCGTTACTTTCTCGTAATCATCCGAAGTTGTTTCATTCAGAATCATGGAAAGATTTCCAACGTTTAGTGTCGGAGGCGTGTCACATCACACCTTGCCATCTACTTTTCAGTACGTTCCCACTTCATTTCACTTGTTGCACTTTCGCTTCATTCCGTCTCACTCCCTTACAAAGCAGACGCCAAGGCGGGGCAGCTGTAGACACGCCAAAATCGATGCTATGTTGAGTAAATTTTATGTCACCACGTGATGTCCCAAAGTGGACTTCAATACTGGCTTAATATGAAGTTTTTCTAATTTATTTGATATTTTTCCATAATATCGTAATTAGTGCCTAAAGGCTGGGCGTCATTTAACTGACGACTGGATGGGTGTCGTGGTTTCATAAATCAACGACTGTTCACGCAGGCGTTATTTCCTGGTTTTTACGAATCTTAATTAAAATGAAATTCAATGAATTGACGTCAGCTTCTGGGGCGTTGATTATTTGGTGCCATTGTAAGAAGGCGTCATTTCTTATTTTTAAATATGGAAAGTCATTTATTTCTATAATTAAACCCAAGAATCAACGACTGCATGGCTGTCGTCATTTCAAAATAGTGACCCCTCTTATGTCATCATTTCAGCTTCCATCTCCTGTTCGTCTGCTACCTTCCCGTGAAGCATCTTTCTTTATTTTAACACCCTATTCGATTGGGGAAAGGAGATCCTTGCTGGATGATGTCTATCCTTGTTTTAATCCTATTGAAATAAGGACTTTTACCCTATAAATACCCCCATGGTGTTCATACGCGTACAAGAGGTTGAATAAGAGAGAACACACACAGAGAGCTTTTACTGATGAACAGAGAGGGAGAGAGTTTCTTTTGCTAACAACTTCTCTGCAGGTTTTACTTCCTCCAAGCATTTTTCCTTCACGGCGGTGCTCTTCCTCCAGGCGCTTCCTCCTGCGGCTGAAGCACTACCTCTCTCTCCCTTTACTGCTGCTACAAACAGCAGAAGGGCGCCCCTTGTCTCTTAGCTTATTTCTTCTATTAACCTCATCTCAAGCACACGGTTCTAGCTATTTTGCTAGAAGCATAGCATATCATACTATTGTTGTTTGCATCATAACATACACATATCCTCACCTTTTGCACCTTCTTAGGGGTTTTAAACAAACACACAAGGTGTGTTCATGCTTATGTTGCATAGCTTTTTATCTCTTTAGAGCATTGATACTACACTTTGGCTAATCCACATATTTGCTTGTTTTTGCTTGTTTTGCAAGGGTAATCAACATAATGTTGAGTGGTGATAGGCAGATCTAGAGGGGAGGGGTGAATAGATCAGCCTCTTTTCTTTGCCCTTCATTGCAGAAATAAAAACTATGACAACACAGCTGATAAAGAGACAGATAATAGTTATAAACTAAAAGATATGATGCACATAGAATTCCTGGAAATTGTCCTATCAAGTTTCTATCATTGGAACAAGAGAGAAGACAAACCACAAGACAAGATCTTTAAGGTGGTTCAGTCTCAATCTAGAGACCTACGTCCACCCCTCACACACCACAGTGGGGCTTCACTAGTGCCAGAGCACAACCGCTGATTCACAACTTCTAACAGAGAGATACACTCTCACACTCCACTGTCGCACAGCTTGTGGGATCACACCCCAGACCACATAGATAGGCAACCACGCCTTCTGTCTTCCTACACGCAGGTAGGGATCTAATGATGAGAAGTTTGTTTAGAAGAAAAGCAAACAAAAGATGAAATGGCCAGACATAGTATAGTAATGAAAGCTCTATGACTAAGAAGCCTCCTATCTGGGAATGAGCTTGAGAGAGCCTTGGTTTTCCTCTTCTTGTTGAATCTTCATAGCAGCCTCTGAAGATTTCTTTTCATCGTGAGGAAGAGGAAAAATGTCCTCATCTAGGTTCACTCATGCCGGCAGCATCAGGATGAAGAGTAGCTTGCCCAGCAAGTCTTCTTCTTCTTCCTTTTCTCCTCAGCACTTCTTCTTCGCTCACCTGTGCTCTCCCATCCGAACAGGAGCACATGCTCTTTATATATATTGGTGTCCTAGGACGACACCAACGTTGTCCACTTTTCAAGCAACACCCAGAATGTCACATCCACATTATTAGATATGCTTCCACTTGCACAGTTGACTATCTTCTTAACAAGTTTGCAGGAATGTGGGTAGGTAGGAGACCATTTGAGCAAAGGTATGATTTTCTTCAGAAAATATCTCTGCCAAAACACGGTCTTCTGACACCATCACAAACATACGGCTTTTTCCAGAGCAAACAAATCCTC
Source organism: Amorphophallus konjac (assembly GCA_022559845.1). Classification (NCBI taxonomy): domain Eukaryota; kingdom Viridiplantae; phylum Streptophyta; class Magnoliopsida; order Alismatales; family Araceae; genus Amorphophallus; species Amorphophallus konjac. The sequence goes on from CM040118.1 coordinate 339,236,436, forward strand.
TAGATTAAGTTCCAGATCTTGAAATCAGCTCCCGTCGGATCTAGATCCGTTCTGGACGAACGTAGTGTATCGACACTTTCCTTACAGTGTGTAGAGACATCACTTTAAAAGGCCTTGTACACAGCTTCTTCCGGTTTCAAGCATGTTCTGGTTGAACGATGATGTGTCGACACTTTACGTCCAGTGTGTCGAGACATCCCTTTGAAATCTTGAAGTACCAAGGCTGATGAGTTGAGTCAACACCAAACGGTGTCGAGACATGTGAGCCATGTGCAGAGATGTTGTAATATGGTGTCGAGACATGAGTGCCTTGTGCCGAGATTATCACCCGAATGTGTCGACACTTTTCACTCAGTGTGTCGAGACATCGGTGAATGCAGATACTTAGGCAGAACGGCTTCAGCTTGAATTCTTCAGTATGTGTCGAGACATGAGTAGGATGTGTCGACACATTATATTGCGCTGGAGCTCAATTTGTTGAAGTGTCTATATAATCTCATCTGGATGTGTCGAGACATCACTGGGTCATGTCGAGACAACTTTTAGTGAGATTCTTCTGCACTTGTTTAATCAATTCATCAGCCAAATTAAGTCAGATATTTTTCAAACATCTACTAATGATTTGTGATTTGTTATCATCAAAACCAGGGGACACAACATTCTGCCCCTTTTTGATGATGACAACCATGAATCATTATGTTCAAGCATTCATATAGCAAAATAATCAATATGGTTTGAAGAGGCATCAACGAAGTAAAATTCATTCATTCACACAACCACTGAAATTTATCATTTTTCATCAAGGAGCATTTTTTAGCAACAACAAAAAAACATGATTCATTTAGACAACCATAGTTTTGTACAGATCAAGCAAGGATGTGTATTCAAGCAGTTATACTGCAAATTTACATGCAAAAATCTAGATGAAAAAACTAGCAGTTATATGCCAGATGCTTGATGATGCTTCAGTACTTTTCCCCCTTTGTCATCAGCAAGGAGGGGATGAAGGAGGAGGCTGCTGTGGTGGAAGCATGGTGCTGGTGTTGGCAGAGTGAGGGATCTGTTCGTCATGGAAGTTGTGTTATAGGTGAGAGAGGGCGGTTGCCAGAGAGTCAATCCTCTGAGTGAGCTACTCATCCCTTTGTCTGACAGACTGTTGCAACGACTTGATATTTTCCTTGATGTCCGTGAGCCAGCTATGAATCATTTCATAGATGTATTCTGTTTGGGCCCTTTGGTGAGAGGCCTGGACTGGGAAACGAGAAGAGGTGGCCTCAGATTCGGGAGGAGGGCACCATTCATCACCTGTATCCTACAAGGCCGGTTGGAGTTAAGCTTTATGCAACCGAATGAGTTCCAAAATTTTAGTGCCAACCATATCTAGTTTGTTGTATACCACGTTCATCTTAGCCTCAGCTTTGGTGGTGCTGTTGATTGCTCTAGCTGTGTCAGTATGAACCGTGTCGGCAAGCCGGGAGGAGGCATCAAGTAGCTTATTGGTGTCGAAATATAGTTTCCCTTTCAACCTGTGGGAAGTATCCAGTAAGCGAGAAGTAGTGGCATTGATGGTTCTTTCCAGATTAGAGGTGGCATCAAGAGATCTCTTGATCTCAACGGTCACATGTGCCCGGATGGATGTAGATGCGCCAGTCGCTTGTGCTCTGATGGAAATAGTGGCGCCAGCCACTTGTTCAGCTAGCTGATTGGAGGACTCCATCAATTTAGCACACTTAATGTTGAGATGACATTGATCCTCTCGGATGTCATAGGCATGCCTGACCATTTCAGCAGTTTTCTCCTGGGTTTTAGTGTGGATCTCTCATAGTCTTTTCATGATTTTTCCTGCTCGTTCACACACATTGATCAGGGAGTTCATGAATCTTTTCATCCTTTCATATGATTTGTGTTTGTCGTGCACAAATTTTTCCCATCGGCTGTTCTGAACTTGCTCATAATGGAGTTGGCTAGCTTCCAGTCTATCCATTTGTAGATTGATCTTACGACAGGAAGAATTCAAACTCCTAAATTGGGTAGTGAGAAATTAAATGAGGGCAGGATGAATATCCATGAAACTGCCAGTGGCACCAAATGCAGGACCTTGTGAGGTGGATGCCTCGGTATGAAATTCAGGAGGGGCATCCCTGGCAGTGAACACTCTAGGCTCATTTTCTGGAGACAAAGGAGGTTGGAGACCAAAAGCCATCATCATCCTAGGCTGGTCCATGGGATCTGCAAACTGCTGCTGTTGAGGAGCCTACTCAAAGTGGATATCTACATGAAACATTTCCTCATGCTGATCTAACTGTGCTTGTGAATCTGGTTGGTCCTGTGCTTGCTGACCTTGTGGAGGTTGGTCCTGTGGTAGTTGTTCCTGTGAAGCTGGCTGAACAGGAGGGTCAGGTACATGGCCAGGAAAATTCCTCACTAATTTGTTACCTTCCTTCTTGAAGTGCATATAGTTTAGGATAAACCTCAGGGTGTAGACATTGCTCTGGGGGATAGACATGAAAGTTTCCTTGTCAAGGGGGATGCCAACCTTCTGGAAGATGGCAGTAAGGTGAGCAGCATAAGGCAGGCTACGCCTGTTGCAAGTGCAACTTTCCATAACCTAAAGCATAATCTCTGGAAGACAAACATAGTATTTGTTGAACAGACAGTAAAATAGGAATCTTTGTGTCTTAGTAAGTCTGCTTCTACCACCCCCTTGTGGGGTAATTATGGTAGTGAAGATATGATGCAGTAGACGCTGCAGTGGGGGAAACCGGTTGGTGTCAAATTGTTTCACCAAAAGTTAGGTGTCATCTTGAGGATTTCTAGGCTTTCTAGTCAGGATGGTGTAAGCTGTAGACAAATATATCTCAACCTCAGATTCTATCTCCCCATCACGGGGTATGTGTGAAGCTCTGTGAAGAAGCTTAGTTGTAAGCTTGATGGAGACCCCCTTGACCGCAGTCCGAAGACCTTTCTTTTTCTCATCAAAGTACAAGTTCTTGTAGAACTGCTGAACTAGAAATGGGTAGTATACCCTATGCGCAGACAAAAACTGTCTCCAACCTTGGAATTCAAATAACGGTAGTAGCTCAGGAAAATACACAAGCAACTCTTGGTCACTGAAATCTACATACCTAGGGAAGAGAATCCTGGTGGGATCACTATCTTCTTCCCTGGGAGAGGCAGTAGTGCTGGGCTTCTGAGGGGTAGACCGAGCTTTGTCCATCCCTTTTTCCTTGGCTGACGGTCGTGGCCGCTTGGCCGGAGTTGGCCGCGGTGAACCCTTGTCCGTGTTGGATCCCTGGGCTTCGGCAGCCCTCTTCCTGGCTTGTTCTGCAGCTGGGCGGTCCTCAAAACGTTTGGATCTCGCTTCAGAAGGAGATATCGAAGAAGCGGTGTTCTTGGAAGAAGCCACCTCTTTCTTCTTACCGCGGGTGACCGGTGGAGTCATGGAGAGTGGACGGAAGGGTGGAAGGGAGGCGGAGAGTAGCTAGGGCTAGCTGGGGAACTAGCGTAAGAGTGAACAAAGGCGGGAGCAGGGCGTAGACCTCCACGGCATGGATGTGCAGAGTCACCGGAGAGAGAGAGAGAGAAATAGAGTTGAAAAGAGAAGAAGATGAGAGAATGTGGGTTTCACCGTCGAGTTAAATGGGGAAAGTTGAGATTTTTATTTTTGAAAATGACAACCCTGAAGTTTGAAATGGTGTATATGCCCCTATGTTAAGTTCAGATGGTTTAAGGCTTATAGGCTCATTTTTAGGAATAAAAGTTTGAGCAAACCATTTGCAACAAATAATATGACTTAAACATTTGAAAAAGCAAGAGAATAGACCCAAGCCCTTTTGACTTACGCATCACATTCATTCGGCAAGATTGGAAGAGAAGATAAGCAAGTATTGAAAATAAACAAAATTCCTTTTTGTTTAGAAGCATGTTGTAGAGTCAACCCCAACCCAATTTGTTTTTAATTAAATAGCTAGTCCGATATAGCATTCACTTTTTGACTCAAGGAAACACGTTGTTTAGACGCTAGAGTCCCTAGTTACTCAGTGTAGCATATATTTCTGAATTCTTTTGAACATAGGTGACTTTCCTCATTATGACTAGATTAACCTTTCATTTCATTGATGAAGGATCTAATTTCTCTGAAGTGAAGTCATTGCTCTGAGATTATAGCAGCAAGGTTTTTAGAGGCGTATTCTCTAATTGACTTCAAGAGGGGAATATGTTTAAAAACAATACATGCCAGTCAATTCAAAAACCAAGGAGCCAAGTTGCAGTGAAGTTTCAGAAGCAGGGGCAAGGGTTATTTTCCAGGACTTAACAAAAGTTTCAATCCTATTATGAATGCAAGTTTGGTGAAACTCAATGCAATGTTTCACGAAAATGAGGATTATAAACATGAAACCATTTCTTTAACAAGAGTAATACAACAAAACTCACCCGGGGTTGTATAGATGAATGAAAATTTTCTCAACTCCCCCTCACTTGATGCTCGGTGAAAAGTAAAGGTGAAGAGGAAGGCGATGTGAGGTGGAATTGAAGGAAGTAGTGAAGAGAGGGAGTCAAGGAAACTCTCCATTTTTTCTTCAAAACCAATGCGGCAGTTAGACAATCTCGACACATGACTTGAAGGTGTCGATTTGAACACCAATTTCTCAGCTGTATGTCATGACACATATCAATGAGGTGTCGACCTATTCAACAAGCATTGTTCAGCATGTCTCGACACATATCAGTACCACAGACTGTTCTCTGTAAGCTTCTATGATTCTTCAATTTTGACAGACACCTGCCATCTTTTACTGCCAATGCCTCTGACTTTCTTCTTTCAGAGAGTCATTCAAGAAGGGTTTTACCTTTTGCATCCACTGAGAAATGATGGATTGGATGGTAAAGCTTTAAACATGCTTATGCACTGGAGATCAACAATACAGATAGCAATGTACAGTTCTGACTTATGGTACTTGGCGGAGGCCTATCCTCATGCATGAGGAGAGTTTCCTGACAGGCTTAACCTGTCATTTCACTTCTCAACATTTGATATACCAGCAGTCACAAGATGATGTTCAATTAAAGACATTCATAAGTACAAGCAAGCTCCCCCTGAATGTGACCATCATTCCAGGCAAGGTTCATACACCAAATGGACCAGATCTAGATCAATTCGGATATGCTTATTTCAATCATGGTAAAGACAAGTAGGCAGATCATTAAGGGGGAATTGATAGATCAAACCTGAGTAGACTACGGTCAGCACAGACCAATCTCTCTCCTTAGAGTTGTGAACCTGTCATTGCTTATGGGTTTTGTGAAGATGTCTGCAATCTGATTTTCTGAGTCTACAAAATGGAGCTCAAAGTGATTTTTGAGAACTTCATCCCTTATAAAGTGATGCCTAATTTCAATATGTTTAGTTCTAGAGTGCATGACTGGATTTTTTGTAAAATTTATAGCACTTGTGTTATCACACAGAATGGGTACACAGCCAAGATCTATTAGATAGTCTTGGAGTTGGTGTTTGATCCACAGTACTTGGGTGCCACAACTCCCTGCAGCAACATATTCTGCTTCTACAGTTGAGAGTGCAACCGAGTGTTGTTTCTTGGAAGCCCAAGAAACCAAACACCCACTAAGAAATTGGCCATAGCCACTACTGCTCTTGCGGTCCAGTTTGCATCCTGCATAGTCTGCATCAGAATATGAAATAAGTGAAAGTTCATAGGATGCAAGATACCATAGTCCCAATTCTTGAGTGCCAGCAAGGTATCTAAAGATACGCTTGACAGCAGTCAAGTGGGACTCTCTAGGACTAGACTGAAATCCAGCACATAGGCAAACACTAAATTGAATGTCTGGTCTAGATGCAGTTAGATAAAGTAATGATCCAATCATACCTCTGTATCTTTTTGCATCTACAAGAGTACCTTGGTCATCTGCATCCAGTGAAGTGGCAGTCCCCATTGGAGTTCCCAAGGGCTTACAGTTGGTCAGATCAAACTTTTTCAGCAACTCCTTCGCATACTTGGCTTGGTTGATAAAATAGCCTTCATGGCTTTGACTAATCTGTAGGCCAAGAAAGAATTGAAGCTCACCCATTAGACTCATTTCAAATTCAGTGGTCATGAGTTTAGCAAACTCCTCACACATTTGAGGTTTCGTAGACCCAAACACTATGTCATCCACATAAATTTGAACTATCAAGATATCTTTACCTTGTTTCTTGGTGAATAGTGTCTGATCTACATTACCTCTTGAATACCCTTGTTCGGTGAGATATGAACTTAGCCTGTCGTACAAAGCTCTAGGTGCCTGCTTCAAGCCATACAAGGCCCTGTCCAACTTATAAACATGATCTTTGAAATAAGTGCATTCAAAACCGGGGGGTTGCTCTACATAGACTTCTTCTTCAATAAGACCATTAGGAAAAGTACTCTTGACATCCATTTGCTGCAGTTTGATCTTATGAGAACATGCAAATGCTAGCAAAATTTTAATGGCTTCAAGTCTTGTAACATGAGCAAAAGATTCTTCATAATCTATGCCAAATTCTTGATTATACCCTTGAGCCACCAATCTAGATTGGTTTCTTACTATCTTACCATCTTCACTTAGCTTATTTCTGAACACCCATTTTGTTCCTATGACAGATTTTTCTTTAGGCCTTGGAACAAGATGCCGTACTTTATTTCTTTCAAACTAGTTTAACTCATCATGCATGGAATTGATCCAGTTTTCATCTTTTAGGGCCTCTACAACATTTTTGGGTTCATTTTGAGACACAAGAGCAAGTTGTTCAATTTCATCCATAATTTTGAAATGAGACCTAGTTTTGGTTCGGTCATGCAGGTTACCTAAGATGTTTTCTAACGGATGATCTTTTAACACTCTTAGATCAGGTTGAGCATTACCTTCATCTGCTTCGGTGACTAGAGTATTACTTGGTTCTCCTTGGTCCTCGTTTGCTTGGATTTCTTCTTGTGGAAGTTGCTCTCTTCCTCCTATGTTTAGAAATTCTCCATCATCATCTTCCCTGCAAGGGTTGTTATGATCAATCTCATCAAAAGTAATGTGAAGAGATTCTTCTACACAAAGGGTCCTAACATTGTAGACTCTATAAGCTCTAGACTTGTCAGAGTATCCAAGGAATATTCCTTCTTCACTCTTGGGATCAAACTTATCCAGAACTCTTTTGTCATTGTTATGAACAAAACACTTTGACCCAAACACCTTCATGTGAAAGAGAGATGGCTTTTTACCTTTCAGCAGCTCATATGGTGTCATTTTGGTGAGGGGTCTTACCATAGACCGGTTGATGATATAGCATACAGTGTTTACTGCGTCAGCCCAAAATCTCCTAGGTAGATGCCTTTCAGCAAGCATTGTGCATGTCATTTCTATGAGAGTTCTGTTCTTCCTCTCAACTACCCCATTTTGCTCAGGAGTTCGTAGTGATGAAAACTTGTGTATGATTCCTTCAGTCCTACATAACTTTTCAAAGTCAGCATTATCGAATTTACCACCATGATCTGAAATAATGTTGGAAATTTTAAACTTACCATCTTGCTTCACTTGCATATACAGTGCCTGAAACTCATCAAAGGTATTATTTTTATGTGCAAGATAAAATACCCGAGTGAATCTAGTAAAATCATCCACCAAGACATAACCATATCTTTTACCACTTAGGCCAAACAAGTCCAGATGGATTAGTTCAAGTGGTTTAGATGATGAGTTTTCAGTTCTGCTCTTGAATGACTTTTTAGTCTATTTTCCTTGAGCACATGCATCATAAATCTTACTGTGCAGTTTGAATTTGATTTTAGGCAAACCTTTGACAATTGAATACGTTACCAATTTATGAAGAGTGTTGTAACTAACATGTCCTAGTCTGCGATGCCACAAACAGGCTAATTCAGATTTTGATGCAGCAAAACAAAGATTTATGTGAGCAGGGTCATCTAAGTCAATCATGTACACGTTATTGACTCTTTTGCCTGAAAACATGGTTTCCTTTGAATTTGGTTGCAAGATTTTACATTCATTAGAGTCAAAAACTACAGTATGACCTTTATCACATAGTTGACTAATGCTCAGCAAGTTGTACTCCAGACCATCAACAAGTAATACATTATCAATTGAGTTGGAGGGGTTCTTACCAACTTTACCTGAACCAATGATTTTTCCTTTGTTGTTTCCTCCAAATGTGACATGTCCAGCTTCCTTTTCAACCAAGAGACATAATTTGGTTTTGTCTCCAGTCATGTGTCTTTAGCAGCCACTGTCAAGATACCAACGGTTATGCACAGCTGCAAGACACTCATGCACAAAGAATTAAGTGACAATGTTTGGAACCCAAGGACAGTTGGGTCCCAATAGTTTCTTCATTTCTGTAAAGCAGGATAAAATGGACTTTGAAGGGGCGTGATCTCGCGTTGGTCCTGAGCTGGGAGGGTGATCACCGGATAGTGAACTGCAGAGAAAGGGAAACGAATCAGGAGGCCTAGGGATGGTTCCCTGGGGAAAACCCTCCGATGCTTAAGTCAGTAGAGCAATGGTGGAAGGTATTGAGGGAGGTAAAAAGAGGTGCACGAGATCCCCCAACACCAAGGTGGTGAAGTGGTTCCTGCTCAGGGAGTTTTAGGCCTGTATTTTCCTTTACCTGCCGCCGGAGGGAGTCCCTGGTTTATATAGCGAGCTCACCTGATGAGTGCCATAAGCTGAGGAGTTTCAGGTGGGAGTTACGTCCTCATCATGGGATCGTTACGTCCTCATCATGGGATCATTACGTCCGCGTCATGGGCTCTTCATGGCCTTGAGGGATCATGGCTCCTTTATCCCCCTAAACTTCTGCTCATAAAGGGCTTTCAATGGCTGCATGGATAAACACTTGTCAGTTGATCCGAGCATAAGAGGTGCCAGCCCTGTCTAGGCGATAGGCATAGCTTGGATGCTGTCAGGTCGGAGTGGGGGCGGAGCGCTCACCCTTATCCCGATGGAGGGATAGCTCGGGCGTGGGTCTTCCTCCGTTCTGACGCTCGGGCCTTCCGAGCCTAAGGGCCGCCGAGGAAGGATGGGATCTCGAGTGATCTTTATTGGGCTTTTTTGCCGAAGTGGGCCCTAGAGGGCTGTCACTTGGATGAGCTGAGCCTCGTTCGGTCCTGATGGGCCTAGTTTGGCTGTTCTTAATTGAGCTACAGAAATCCCCCTCTCCACTTGTCCCCCTCCTACTCCCGAGCATTAGTAAGCTCGGAAGAGTAGCTATTTGGGGTTTCGAACCAGCGTGGCTCAGGTGGGTGGAGATCTGGCGGTGTTAGGAAGCCACGTGTCGTGGTCACCTGGGCCCGTGTTAATGATGATCCTGACGGATCTGAACTGAAGGGGCCCCCTTTTCTCGGAGGTCGGAACGGCGTGGGTATATAGGCGTTGGGCACTTGTTGTCATTCCAGACTCCCTCCGTCTTTAGGGTTTTTGGCTCTCCTTCGTTCTTATTTTTGGGGCTCTTCGATGCGCCGTGAGGACATGACGGAGGAGCAGAGGCTTGCAGCGGCGTTTGAGGAGTTGGCGGAGATAACCGCGGTGGCAGTCCGGTAGCTTCCTCCTCCCCCAGAATCTTAAGGGTCTCGGGATCGCCTTTCCTCAGAGTCTTCTCCTGACTCTATGGCGGGCCAGCGCCCAGAGGTTAAGGAGTAGGAGGACGAGCCAGTGGCGAGGGCGCTGGTCCCCAACTGCAGCGAACTGGGGGAGGCGGATGTGAGGAGGCTGGAGCACCAATATCGCCTGCCCCACAAGTTCAATTTTACCGCTACTACTCCATACGAGACGAGCCTGGACTCTCGTACAGGCCACATCTGTATGTTTCTTCTGTCGTGGAAGGGTGGATTCCGCCTTCCTTTCGAACCTTTTGTCCTTCAGCTTCTTGATTTTTTTCGGTTGGCGCCCATTCAGTTGGTAGCCAACTCTTATCTCCTCCTTTCCGCCTTCCGTATTCTCTGCCGCCAGTGCGGAGTTCCTCCTTCCATGGACCTCTTCCACTATTTTTTTGAGTTGAAAGCACATCCTTCGGCTGGGAAGGGCTTCTATTCCATCCAGGTGAGGCGGAATAGGAGTTGTATCTCTTTGGCGATGAAAGATTCTTCGCATAAGGGGTGGAAGACCCAATTCTTCTGGGTGGGGATTTGTTCAGTGGTGGAAACCTGGAGGTGCCTAGTAATCTTCAATTTCCACCCTAATATCCCCCCTAGACAGGATGAGTTCCCCCCTTACGTGGAGAAGTATGTAGCTATCTTGCTGAAGCACCGCCAGTCCACTGAAGAACTGGTGACACCGGAGAATATTGAGCGGTGTCTTCTCACGCGGATGCATCCGTCGAGCTCAGGTGCCACAACTTAGAGTCTCCTTCAGATGTGGGGGTCATCTTTCTTTTCCTGAACATGTCTTCTTCTTCGTGCAGACACCTAGCGGGAGCCTCTAAAGGAGGCCGCAGAGGTGATCGAGCTTGGAGATGACTCGGCTGCTGACAAACCGGCTGCTCCCGTGGGTCACTCCCGAACCAAAGATAAGGGCAAGGGAGTGGCCCAGGGTGAATCCTCCAGGCCGCGGGGACCCAAGTGCAAGGACCCCGTGGAGGGTATGATCCGGGCCGCTGCGAGGGCCAGAAAATGGGCCAAGAAGGCCGGGGTCATACCCGCAGTCCGAGGCGACCCTACTGCGGCTCACCCCTCCGCCGGGCATGATGGGGCCGACCCTACCGGGCGGGCTCTCCCACCAGCTGAGCTAGAGGGGGCCGAGGAGGTCGGGGCTGCCCCTGCGGGCGGCGACGATGCGGGCTCGATTCTTCCTTTGGCCGGGACCGAGGGGGTCGAGGATGCTCCTGCAACTGGCAGCGGGGCCGACCCGGCTCTCCCCTCGGTCGGAGCTGAGGGGGCCGTGGCCGAAGTTGGGGATGTTGTGATCACGGCCAAGGCTGGCGCTTCAGGTGGTGATGCAAGTGCCGAGCCGGCCCAGGAAAATCCGGTCGGGGCGCAAGGGGCGACCGAGGCTGGGCTCGATCCGGGCCATACGGTGGGGCGCCGGGCGATGGGGGGTTCTCCATTCTGGCGGCCTTGGAGAGGCTGGGTATCTTGGGCCCCCTGCACCAGGTATGTCGCGGTATATCCACGAAGGTGAGGGGGGGAGGTAGGTAGCACTCCCCATCCATGGCTCTCGCCGAGGTTATGGAGGGCAGCCTGGCCCTGGCCCAGATGGGGGCTGTTCTGGCAGAGGCGTACGCTCGGTCGGAGTGGGAGCGAGCGAACCTGGCCTGGACCCTCGGTGGGTCGGACAAGAGGTTGGCTCGGCTCATCGAGGAGCGTGACGGGCTTTGGTGGGAGCTTTCCTCAATCAGGGAGCTAGTACAGTCGTGCCAAGTGGAGACCCGGGAGCTAGCCGAGCAGCTAGCCAAGGCCCGTGAATCGCTCGAGTGGAAGAACCGGCTTCTCGAAGAGGAGCGCCTAGCACACGTTGAGCTAGACGGCCGGTGGGAGACCAAGCATGCCGAGCTAGTGGACCGAGCGGAGGAAGCCGAGCGTCTTCAGCGGGAGGTCGAGATTGATCGGGCCGAGGCGGAGAAGCAGGCGGTGGAGGCCGCAGAGCGGACGGCTGAAGCCAAGAGGAAGTCCACCGAGGCAGAGCGGAGGGAGGCCGAGCTCACTGGTAGGGTGGGATCGGCCGGGGTGGAGGCTCTCGAGCAGTACAATAGCTCAGAGGCCTACCGGGTCGACCTCAAGGAGGCTTCCCTCCCCTACTACGAGCTAGGGCTTCGCCGGGGCATCCGCAACGGATTCAAGCAGGGCTATGACCGGGCCGTCTATTACGTCGAGGAGCAGGCGTCTGGGGTAGTTGACTTCCTCCGGGCAGTGTTATGACTCGGACTTATCATCCTCCAGTTCCTCTGCTTCGGCGCAGGATGAAGAGGGGGGCTCATCATTCGAGGAGTCGCCAACTCCGGATGCCTCAGGAGGGCACGCAATCGAGATAGTTCCCACACTGGTGGGGTCAGTGCCAGGGTCGGCCGTCACCGAGGATGCCGGGGGCAGACCGCTCGAGCCCTCTATTTTTGAGCTTCAAGGTGGGTCGGAGGCCTGATGTATTTGCTTCGCTTCCTTTTTTTATGCCTTTTTCCTTTTTGGAGGAAAGAACTTCCTTTTTTGTGTAGAAATAAATAAGGCAGTAGCGTTGTGATGAAGACTTATCAGTTCCGCTTCGCCATTGCCGTATCTTGTTCAGCGTATCTGTAGTGGTTGGAAAGAACCGATATTTTCTGCGTGGATCTCGCCTGATGGTTGGGTGAGCGTCTGGCAGGGTGTCTTTCCATTTTCTCACGCTTTAAATGTCTGGCCGCTTCGTGTGTCCCGCTGGGGCGGAAGACGAGAAGTTTGAGGTGACCGTTTGTAGGGAGAAATCCTTCTGGCGTGTTTTTGAGGAGGGACATCATTTAAGGCAAGTAGCCTCCCTTCGCCTATAAAAGGTCTGAAGGGCGTCCCTTCCTCTCCACTGCTGAGGGTTTTCCCTGACAGTCTTTCCTTATTCCTTCTTCACGTAGCGTTGTGCCGTTGCATCTGTAGCATGGAAGAAGCTCCGGAAGATGAGGTTGCCGACGATGGGGGGCATGGAGTTCTCGCTACTTCGGAATTGAAGAGGGTTCGACGGTCGTCGAATGGAATTGAAGAGGGTTCGACGTGTGGAGGCACGTCGTCTTCCCTTTATCAGTTCCGGCGGTGCTTGCAGGGGGGTGAGATGGAGGACGGATGGGGGCATCAGACATTCCTGCCGCCCGTCCCTTCCTGCTCGCTTCACGGAGGGGAGGAGGAAGCCAACCAAGCTCCCTCCCTTCCGGGCCTTCCCCTGCCTCCTCGCCCAGCTCTACTGGTTTCTTTTTCTTTCTGGCAGCCTCTTTTTCCCTCTTCTGCTCTACTCCTCCTTTCTTTCACTCTTCGGAGGGTGCCTGCATCCTCTTTCTTCGAAAGAGTTGGTAGGTTGGCGGGGAAGATGCTTTCATATGCATTCCCTCTCCCCCTTCTCTTCCAAGTTCAACTTGGAAGGTAGCCTTCTCTTTCTTAATCCCTCTATCACCTTTGTCTCGAGCTGCCCGAGCCAACGGGATCAACTATCCTTTATCCGAGCCAATTTCTACACGAGGCAGAGTCAGTGGCTGGACGTAGGAAGGTCATCCGAGTCAGCCAGCGATGGGCTCATACAACGGCGCCAGATGGATTTTTTGCTTTTTTGACATGTATTCTATTGGCTTCAGCCTTCGTGATGTACAAGCGGGTTGTTTGAATAAAAGAAGGGAGCCTTTTATTTTATCTCATGTCATTTGCACAATACTCAGTACTCAGAAGTAGAACTTGCATAATGTAGTTGCGTTCCAGGTCCGAGGGATGAGCTCTCCTTCCATCGTAGATCGACGGTATGCTCCTTTTCCGAGCGTCTCGACCACTCGGTAGGGGCCTTCTTTTTTTTAATCCAAAAAAGCCCTGCCTAGGGTCTGGTGGGGGCCAACAGACTCCTAGGAGGTGAATTTTATTACTAGTGGAAAACAAATGGGGTTACATCAATCTGATGCTGGGAAGACCCAGCTTATCCAAACGAGCCTCACCCTTTATAATCACTCTGACACTTTGATGAGCAAGCTAAAGAGGCCAATGAATCCGCTACTTTGTTTCCTTCTCTGTAGATATGATCAAACTTATCATGCTGTGAGGTTGTTCTCCAAATCACTCTGACATAGGATAGAATAGACCAAGGGCATTGGTATTCCTTTTTAATAACCCAAACAAGAACTTGTGAGTCACACTCAAAGAGCGCTGGCTGGTAAGAGATAGTACGGAGATAGTGGATTCCATCAAGCAAAGCTCTTGTTTCTGCTACAAGACTGTTTGTCTGGCCATAGTAATGGGAGTAGGCTAGCAGAACATTTCCACTGTAGTCTCTAATAACACCTCCACCTCTTGAAATGCCATTTGGTTTGCAGGCACCATCCGAGTTTAGTTTGAGAAAAGGCCAAGGGGGGCAAATCCATTTTACTATTTTCAGCTGTGCACCAATGTAGGGGTGAGCAGGGATACCCAAGGTATCTAGGATTTTCCGTTTGCAAAGATCAGCTTCCTTGAGATTAGCATTTACACAGGCAGTTTTCACTTGACTGAGGATTTGGTGAAGTATCCTTATTTTACGCAGTGTTCTGTCTTTATACCTCACTGAATTCCGAGCCCTCCAAATATTCCAGCAGCCATATCCTATGACTGCTAGGATTAAGTGACCATAAGCTGATTTCGGTTGGATAGTGTTGGCAGCATTGGAGATGAGAGCAGTAATGGAATTCCCTTCCAAAAGTAGACCAGCAGAAGTGAAGAAAGACCATATGTTCGAGGCTAAATCACTGTGTAAAAATAGATGATTCATGGTTTCACCATGGGGGACCTGACAGCAGGAGCAAGCAGAGCAAAGATGCACACCTAGTCGCTGAATGTTGGAATCCACAGGCAAGATGTTGTGAAGGATTTTCCACAAATGGACAGAGATTTTCGTTGGTAACCATTGAGACCACAGCCTTTCCCAATACATAGCTGGCTGACTTGAAACAGTTTCAGAAAGAATCTGATAGGTAGAAGCTACTGAACAGGCTCCTGAGGCTGATAGACTCCAAGCATGAAAATCAGCATCTAGAGAAAGGTTTGTGTTGAGGACAGCTGTTTTGACAGATGCAGGCAGAAACCTGTCAAGAAGATCCTTTTCCTCACTTGATGGATGCCGCAAGAAGTGTTTGACAGTGATATGAGGATTAGGAATGCTATTTGCAGGAACAAAGTCAGCCAAGCATTGGGTTCCAATCCAATGATCATACCAGAAATTAGTGAGCATTCCATCCCCAATGATGACCTTTTGAAATTTGAGGACCAAAGATTTAGCCTTTGTCCAGCTTCGTCTAGCAAGGCCATTCATACTATTAAAGTGCACATCTCTCAAATGTTTCTGCCCAATGTACTTTGCTCTGAAGAAAGAGGCCCACAAGGAGTTTGTATGCAAAGCCTGCCAAAGCATCTTGACTCTTAAGGCTACTTCCATTTGCCTAAGTGACATAATTCCGAGGCCTCCCTGTGAGGTAGGTCTGCAAATAGTAGCCCATGATCTCCAATGTCTTTTGTTCCCAGTTGTGGAAGAGCCCCAAAAGAAGTTTGCAAATGCTCTCTCCAGTAAAATGTGAGTTCCTGAGTATAGGGGAGAGGTGGATAAAGAATAAATAGGGATTGAGGTAAGCACATGCTTAATCAAAATGAGCTTGGCCCCTTGAGAGAGTAAATTGGATTTCCAGCCTGAAATTTTCTTTTGTATGGATTGAATAATACCAGCAAAGTGGACTTTTTTACTACGGCCTAAAATTAGAGGGAAACATGTTGTGCCCCTATGGTTTTGATGATGGTTTTGATGATTGGTTTTTGATGTGAGTTAATCACTGTGAGTCATCCTGCTGTGTGAGTCATCATGCTATTATTCAGTTATTTTCTGATCATAACTAAGTCTATCAAATGTTCAGTCATCTTGCTGCTCAGTTTAGTTTTAACATTTTTTTGATGTTCAGTCATGTTAACTGATGCATAAAGCATTCATTGCTACACTCTGCTTAGTTAGTATGAACAGTAGTGGGTCGACCCACTCTTGCTGATGCGTCGACCCATCAGAACACTGATTGTCTGGTTTGTCTAACTTCAAGTCTACACATCATCAGTTGAACGTAAAGTGTATACGTTGCAGCGTCAACTCATTGGGCTGCAGCGTCAACTCACCAAGTATGCACATCACCTTCAGGCCTTCAAGTCTCTACACTGGAGTCGTCAGCTGTGAGGACAGCAAGTCTGTACACTGGTTTTCATGCATGTTAAACTCCAAGTCTATACAGCCTGCCTCTTCTACTCAGTGTACATACTTATTCATTTGCTGTTTCAAAGTCCATACAATGGCTGTTGAACTGTGAAGTCTATACATTATCTGATCATTCATCTTCATGTCTATACAACGTTGCCTTGTCTCTTCAAGTCTATACAATGTTGCCTTGTTTCTTCAAGTCTATACAATGTGCACAGTTTCTTCATGTTTATACATTACATCATTGTCTTCAGCTCAAGCGTTCAAAGCCAAGTCTATACAACGCTAAGTCAATACATTGAACTATTCTCCAAAGTCTGCACAATGGTCTTCATTGAAAGTCTATACATTTTGGCCTATTCCTACGCTCGAAGCTTTAGCTACACTCTAAGTCTATACACTGCTAAAGTCTGAACATCGCAGTGTTCAAGTCTTTCAAAGTCTATGCTTTCACTTCGCTTTTGCAAGTCTGTACATTGGAGTCTTATCTTCAAGTCTGTACATCGAGCAACTTCTAATTGAAGTCTGTACAGCCAATGCACTTAACTAAAGTCTATACAATGGATTGTGTAACTTCAACTCTATACATCCGATTACTGTTGCAGTGTTCACCAAGTCTATACACTGCTTCAGATCTAATTCAATGAGATATGAATGGCGTGGTTGTGATTAAGTCTTGATTCATTAATCTTTTCGTTTGAATTAGTTCCTGATGCAAGACAGGAACAGGGTCGACGCTGGGAGCTTAAGGCGTCCACGCACCAGTGAAGATGCATCCACGGATACTCTTCACAGCGTTAACTCTACGCAAAGGCTACGTCAACTTAGCCACTCAAGAAGCAGAGGCCTTTTCAGAAATACTCCAACGCGTCAACGCAGCAGTGGAGCAGCGTCGACGCAACAGTTAAAAAGGATAGGCTGGTTGCTCACTGGAACGCATCAATGCGTCAACGCCACCAACTGGCAGCGTCGACGTAGTAGTTCAAGAAGGGGGCGACTTATCTCTGGCTGTCTTCAACGCGTCAACGCTATCCACAGCAGGGTCGACGCAGTGGGGCAAATTCAAATATGTACAAGCAAAGAGTAGACGCAGTGATGCTAGTGCGTCAACGCGGTCAGTCTCCAGAAACAGTAAGTGTGGTAAATTACTGGACTATTTCGATGCAGTACAAGGAGACCCCAATTATGAAAGGGCACGTGATCCTATAACAAAGGACGTGCCAGCAGTCAGACACATGGAAGCTGGGGCCTGCTACTTCACCACGTGGACCAACCCATCGAAGCTCTCTAGGGCGTCTCTGCCCTATCCTCCGGAGCCCCTGTTATTGGTATATAAATCCTTCTTCGTCTTCAGAAAAGAATAGCTCACTCCAAGGAAGAAGTGAAGCAAAAGAGGCCATCTGAGAGTAGAAAGAGAACTCGAGAGAGATAGGCCAGAAGAGAAGAAGAAGAAAAAGAGTTGAAGAGAAGAAGGAGAGAACAACGTGAGAGAAAAGGAGAGTAGAAGAGAAAGAAAGAGAGATAGAGAGAGAGAGAGTTTGTGGAGAAAAAGGAAGAAAGTTACTGAAGATCTGTCTACTGGACCGTGGATCAAATCCAGGCCAGTCAGCTCCATGGGAGCCACATCTGATGTTCCTTCTTTTACAGCTTGTGTTTGCTGTGTTATTTTCGTTCCTTATTTTTCTTTTTATTCGATCTGATTTACGGAGTTCTTCCGATCCTCTGGACTGAGGTCGGGTTCCTCCTGGTGGGTCAGGAGAAGGGAGATCTGATCTCCGGTTTGCAAGCAGCAGGGGGGGCTGCTTGTGGGTTCCATCCGGGCTAGGAGGAAGAGAGGCTAGGCCTCTGGTGGATTGCTGGTAGCAGAGTGCTACTGGCTGGTTCACTAGTAGCGGGGCTGCTACTAGTGGGGTTCCCTCTTGGTATAGAGGAAGAGAGACGTGAGTCTCTGGTTTCTAGTGACCGTGGGTTGCTAGAGGTTCCCTCCGTGTAGGAGGAAGAGGGGAGGTTGTTCCCCTGGGTAAGCTGTGTATCAGCGTCTGTTGGCAAGCTGTGTTGCCCAGCTGTTAGTGAAGCCACACTCGGTTTGAGTGTGGGGTGGATGTAGGTCTGGAGGACCGAACCACCTAAAAATCCTTTGTTCTGTGGTTTGCTTGTGGTGTGCTCTTCCATATCTTCTATCTGTTACACATGTTGTTTGAATAGTCTTATTTCGAGTTACAGTGGCCTTGAGCTTTACATCTTGATAAGTGAGTCTAGGTTGCATTGTACTGTCATTTGGCATTAGACTTCATCAGGTTCCACTAGTATGGTTAGCAGCTCATCTGGTCGATCAAATGTCTATTTGAACTCGATAGCCTTTATTCTACAACTGTATCTAGTAGCAGGCAAATTGTTTTTTAATTTGGGCAATATTCTTGAAGGGGATACATTCACCCCCCCTCTGTATCGATCGTACCGTTCCAACAAAACTAAGATATTTGTGAGGGAAGCTTTGTCTAATGAAGCCTGTGAGATTGGCAATCCGAGTAGCAGTGGAAGCATTGATCTTTGAATGCAGAAAAAATCCACTTTTACTGATATTAATAAGCTGACCTGATCCCCTTTCATAATTCCTCAGAATTTTTAGTAAGTTTCTGACAGAGAACATGCTTGCCTTAGTAAAGATCATGGTGTCATCTGCAAATAAGAGATGGGAAATGGTGGGACACCTCAGTGGCCCTTGAAAGCAATCAATTTGTCTATTCAAATGGGCTTTCTTAATAGCCCTACTCAAACTTTCCTCAGCAATGATAAATAGGGACGGGGCAAGTGGGTCACCTTGCCGAACTCCTCTTGTAGATTTAAAGAAACCTGCTACATCCCCATTCAGAAGGACAGAAAACCAACAGTTAGTGATCAGTTTATCGATCATTTGAATGAAATTCAAGCTGAAACCAAACTTGTGCAGAACAGCAAACAGGAAATCCCACTCTAGCCGATCATAAGCCTTGGCCATATCTAGTTTAAACATGATATTTTTTCCTCTGGTTTTTCTGCCCAATTCCTGTGTCAATTCTTGGGCAAGGGCAATGTTTTCGGTTATGTGCCTCCCTTTTACAAAAGCAGACTACTCCGGTGATATAATGTTAGGAAGGATAGCAGCCAGCCTTTTATTAACAATAGCAGAAATGATTTTGTAGAAGAAATTGCATAAGCTGATTGGCCTGTAGTCAGCAATATCTTCAGCATTTGATTTTTTAGGAATGAGGGCTATTAAGGTGGAAGTTACAGATCTAGGGAGAGGCTGTGGACTAGCAAAAGCCTCTTGAACAGCACTGACAACCACTCCATCAATAATGGACCAGGCCTTGTGGAAGAAAGCCCCTGTGAACCCATCCGGACCTGGTGCACTATCAGCTGAAAGTTGAAACACTGTATCTTTAATTTCCTGTTCAGTGGGAATGGCACAAAGCATTAAGTTCTCCTAAGGGGTGATGAGATTCAGAATACAATTTAAACAGGAGTCCTCAATATAATGGTGCTGGGAAGAGAAGGCATTCTGAAAGTGGGTGATAGCAATATCCTTCATTTCTTCATGGTTTGAGGTTAAGATACCAGAGGAGTTTCGAAGCTGAGTTATACACTGCTTATTTCTTTTGGCCTTGGTTGAAATATGAAAAAAACTAGTGTTTCTATCCCCCTCCTTTAACCATCTGATCCCAGACTTCTGTCTCTAGAATACTTCCTCCTGCAAAAGTCTTTTAGATAGATGAGTTTTGGCTTTCTCCAAATTGTTGTGATTTTCCATGGTGGGGTGTAAATCATAGGAATACTCTACTTTAAGAACAGAATCCTCAGCTTCCATCAAGTTTTGCTGGACATGGCCAAAGGTATGCTTGTTCCAGTTATGAAGCATATTCTTCAAGTATTTGAGTTTCAGATATAAGGTAGTCATGGCAGAAGTAGCCAGAGGACTGGAGTGCCAGCAGGTGGTAACATCCATGAGAAATTTATCATGCAAAGTCCACATTTTTTGGAAACTAAATCTTCTCTTGAATTTGTTCCTTTGAAGCAATTTCACCAGTAAGGGAGCATGATCAGAGGCTTCTCTGGACAAATGTTCAACAGAAATGGGGAACAAATTAAGCCATTCAGAATTGAAAAGAACCTTGTCCAGCCTGGCCCAAATACCCTTGCACCCAACTTGATTATTATGCCAGGTAAACTTAGACCCCTTGTAGCCTGCATCCATGAGTGCACAATTTGAAATACATTCATGAAATTCAGAGAGAGCACCCAAATTTGGTATATTTCCACCTAGTTTTTCATCAATAGTCAGGATACAATTAAAATCACCAGCGACTAACCAAGGTCCCGAAAGTTGTGAGTGCATCAAATGAAGAGAAGACCATAAACTCTGTCTTTCCCAAGCAGAACATTTTGCATAGACAACAGAGATATGAAAACTTGGCCACACAGGACCCTACTGAGTAAGGGTGAGCTGCTGCTCATCTGAGCTAACATATGAGAAATCCAGTGTATCCCTCCAGCAGAACCAAATATGAGCCATATCAACACCATTTGCAATGCAATTTTCCATGCCCAACTTTCTGCAAATGCCTTGCATTTTACTGACATGAAGCTTGGGTTCCAGTATAGCAATACAGTCAATATGATGTGTCTTGATGAGTAATTTCACTCTCCCAACTGATGGATCATTTCCTATACCCCTTATATTCCAGATAATGAAATTCATAAGGATTTAGGTAAAGGAAGATTTCCTGATGATCCGGACCTAATCATGGATCTAGTTTTAACTCCAGTATGTTCATTTAGAAGAACCCTGACATTGTCAATAGTAGCTGCAGAAGCAATATCCTATCTTTTAGTAACCAAATCAACAATATGCTGCTGTGTCTGAGAAGAAAAGGATGAAGCTGGCTACAGACCCAATGAGAACTGGTGTGAGTCCGCACCTCGAGAATCAACAATAGCTAGCTCAGGTACCGGAACAATGGTGGCATTAGCATCAAAGCTTTGTCCTGAAGGGAGCTCCATGTTGGGAGGAGCCTTGCAATTATCTGGAGGCATCACTGTATTCTGACATAATGGTTCCACAGGCTGCAAGACAGTTGAGGATCCAGTCAAATCAAAAATGGGTATTAAGCTTGGTAAGGCATTAGTCCTCTCAGCAGTGATATCGATGCAAGCAGGATTTGAAATTTCATGATCAACAGTGGAAGCGGCATTTAAGACAGCATCTACCGCAACCTTTGAAGGAGGCACCACCTCATCTTCAATAACAGAAGAATTCCCCACCAGAATCACATCCGTGTTGTCAAGAGAGTCGGGTATCTTATTTGGAAGATGCTCATCAGATGTGGCACTCTTTAGTATGGCAGTATCAGGAATGGCCACTGGTTTCCAGACAGTTTTCCTGTTAGGAAATGGACGAGAGGTACCTTGAGGACCCTCTGGAATAGCTAGAACTTTTGATGCTTTACCTTTACAGTCAACTGAATAGTGGCCAAGCCTGGAGAAGAGCGAACAGAAAGATGGAAGCTCCGGGTATAAGCTGTCTTGCCAAGCCCCTCCTCCAGGAAAACCAATCCACAGTCTATGTGGACGAGGCTTTAATATATCTAATTCAACACATACACGAGCTACCACAGTGTTTGAAAGGTTGAGAGTAGAAGGGTCAATTTTTAACACCTTCCCTATGTTTCCAGCAATAGACCGTAGCATTGGTTCCACGAATAAGTTCACAGGGGCCTTCCCAGTTAGGGGATAACTTGCCCGCCGCCTCAAGTGGTCGAGAGGCTTCAGCTTTCTTGAGGATGAAGTCTCCCGGCTGGAAGTGTCTGGCTCGGACTTTGGCGTCGTAGTATCGAGTGAGGCGGCGTCGATATTCCGTTGCTTTGATGCTGGCAATCTCTCAGACTTCATCTGCTAAGTCGAGATTTTCGAGCAGTTTTTGGTCGTTTGTCTCGGACGAGAAGCAGATGACTCGGAGGGAGGGGTTGCCAATCTCCAATGGGATCACGGCCTCGGTACCGTACACCAGCTGAAAGGGGCTTTCACCGGTTGCCGTTCTGGGAGTCGTTCTGTGTGACCAAAGTACGTTCGGCAATTCCTCGAGCCAGCTGCCCTTGGCTTTGTTGAGCCTAGTCTTGATGCCTTTTAAGATAGTCTTATTGGCATTTTCGACCAGCTCGTTAGCCTGAGGGTGGGCGACCGAAGTGAAGTGATTACGAATATTGAGGTCGGCGCATCTGTCTCAAAAATATCAAGAATCAAATTGCCGACCATTATCGCTCACTATCACCCGGGGGATGCCGTAGCGACAGATGATCGACTTCCATACGAAATTCCAGATGGCTGTCTCAGTGATCCTTGCAGTGGCTTCGGCCTCGATCCACTTAGTGAAGTAGTCGATAGCGACGATAATGAACTTCTTCTGGGCCTGGGCCGTGTGGAATGGCCCGAGGATGTCGATTCCCCAGCGAGCGAAAGTATAAGGCTCGGCTAGGGTGATAAGCTCCGTTGCTGGCTGATGGACCAAGTGGTCGAATCGTTGGCAGTGGTCACAACGTTGTGTGTAGGTCGAGCAGTCACGCTGAAGGGTAGGCCACCAATAACCTTGTCGTAGCAAGATCCTGGCGAGCGACCTTCCCCCCAAATGTGCTCCACACAGACCTTCGTGAACTTCTTCGATTGCTCAGTTGGCTTCGTCGGTACCGAGGCACTTCAAAAGAGGGCCGGAGAAGGATCTCCGGTAGAGTGCACCATCTAGAGTGACGAATCGCTGAGCTTGGTATTTCAATCTTCGGGCTTCCCGAGGGTCGAGAGGCTCCTGGGAGTCTTGAAGCCACGACAGGTAGGGGGCATGCCAGTCACTTGGGGAGCCCGAGTCAACAGCTAGGAGCTCCGAATCGATGCTCGGGCGCTCTAGCTCTTCGAGAAGGACCGATCGAGTACCCTCAGGGTCAAGAGAGGAGGCCAGCCGAGAGAGGGCGTCCGCTCAGGAGTTTTCCTCCCGAGCTATTCGGACTACCTCAAAACTCTCGAACTGTTGTGCCACAGTCTTGACCAGTTGGAGGTATTTCATCATCAGTGCTTCCCGAGCTTCATAATCGCCGTTGACCTGGCTAGCGACCAGTTGGAAGTCGGTGTGAATCCTGACTCGCTCAGCCCCTAACCGCCGGGCCATGCGGGCTCCCGATATGAGGGCCTCATACTCGGAAGCGTTGTTGGATGCTTGGAAGTTGAACTTCATGGCGTACTGTAGCTCTGCTCCTTTGGGGGACTTTAGGAGGATGCCAGCACCACTTCCGGCTGAGTTTGAAGATCCGTCGATGAACAGTTCCCAAGTCGGCCCGAGTGCGAACGGAGATCTTTCTTTAGTAGGGATGGTGCTCTCAGTGATGAAGTCGGCAAGCGCCTGGCCTTTGATAGCCAAGCGAGGCCGATACGATATATCCGAACATGATGGCCCACTTGATGAGGCGTCCTGAGGCTTAAGGGTGAGTGAGGATCCTCTTCAATGGTTCACCGTTCAGTACGGTGATGGAGTGCCCTTGGAAATAGGGTCGGAGGCGCTTGGCGGATGTAACCAACGCTAGCACGAGTTTCTCGATTGCGGGGTACCTTTTCTCAGCCTCATTGAGCACCTTGATGGTGTAGTAAACCGGTCTTTTGATTCCAAAGTCATTTCTGACTAGGACCGAGCTAACCGTAGACGGAGTCACCGAGAGATAGAGATGCAAGGCTTCACCTGCGATGGGCTTGGAAAGCACCGGGGGTGAAGCCATGAACTCCTTAAGCTCGGTGAACGCTCTTTGGCATTCCTCGTCCCACGCGATTGTAGCATATGCCATTTTGGGCCCCCTCAATAGTTTGAAGAAGGGTAGGCATCGTTCAGCCGCGCGGGACAGGAATCTGCTGAGCGCAATAATGCGCCCGATAAGGCGTTGAACATCTTTGATGCAGGTGGGTGGGCGCATGTCCAGGATGGCTTGGACCTTGTCGGGGTTGGCCTCGATCCCACGCTGGGTGACTAAGAAGCCCAAGAATTTCCCGGACCTTACTCCGAAGGCGCACTTGGCGGGGTTGAGCTTCATGTTTTACTTCAGGAGGGTGTCGAAAGTTTCTGCTAGGTCGGCGAAGTGGTCCTCGGCCTTGGGGGTCTTCACGAGCATGTCGTCAATATAGGCCTCGACGTTCCGACCGAGCTGTCCCTCGAACATATGGTTGACTAGCCTCTGGTACGTGGCTCCAGCATTCTTCAACCTGAAAGGCATCCGGGTGTAGTAGTGTACGCCGACGTCGGTGATAAAGGCGATCTTCTCGATGTCTTCGGGGTGCATTCTGATCTGGTGGTAACCTGAGTAGGCATCCAGGAAGCTGAGTATCTCATTGCCCAAGGTTGAATCAACCAGTTGGTCGATGCTCGGTAAGGGATAGCAGTCCTTTGGAGTAGCCTTGTTCAAGTCGGTGAAGTCCACGCACATCCGCCACTTTCCTGAAGCTTTCGGCACCAGGACGACATTAGCCAGCCACGTCGGGTACAGGACTGGTCTAAAAAGGCCAGTCTTCTGCCCCTTGGTGACCTGCTCCTTGATAATCGCCTGCTTCTCTGGCGCATGCTTCCTTCTGCGTTGTTGCACGGGCTTCATGGTTGGGTCAAGGTCGAGCTTATGCACCACTGTCTCTTCCGGTATCCCGGGGAGTTGATCATCAGACCATGCAAAGACCCGGATGTACGTGGAAAGAAACTCTTTGTATTGCCGTTGAGCCTCAGATGTTAGGTCAGCTCCGATCTTTACTCCTAGGGTCAGGTCGTCGTTTAGGAAAATCGCTAGCAATTCACCTCCAGGTTCGGCGGTTGCGAATTTTTCCTCGACTTCCCGGGGGCCCTTGTTCTTCCCGTCCGGCCTTGTGGCTTCAACCGAGATATTATAGCACCTTCGGGCCATTGCCTGGTTACCTCGGACTTCCCCCAACCCATTTTTGGTGGGGAACTTCATCTTTCGGTGATAGGTAGAAGGCACCGCTTTCGTTCAGTTGAGGATTCCTCGGCCGAAGATTGCGTTGTATGCTATCATACCTTTGATCACTATGAAGTCCACCATGACTGTAACGGTTTTGGGCGGGGTGCCAAGAGTAACCGGCAGGCTTAGGGCTCCCTCGGGATAGGTGGCCTGGCCATTGAACCCGCATAGGGGGGTTCGGATCGGGCGGAGTTTAGACGGATCCTCCCCCATCTTAAGGAAACATTCGTAGGATAATACATCAGGGGAAATTCCATTGTCAACCAGAATCCTGTCTACGTTACAATGGTTTATTGTGGCCGATATCACTAGGGCGTCGTCATGCGGAGTGCTCAGCCCTTCCAGGTCTTGGTCGGAGAAGACCATGACGTGGGCCTCGCTCGGCGGGGCCCTGAGAGGATCGATGGCTCGGCTCGCCCGCTCAGCATGACGCTTCCTTCCTCGGCCACTGTCTCCTCCTGATGCAGCTCCTCCGGCGATGACGTTGATGTGGACCCCTCAGGGGGCGTTGTCGATCTCCTCTGGGGCGCCTCGGTCTTCCTGGTGCCCGGCCACGAACCGGGAGAGGTGCCCCTGACGAACGAGACGCTCGATCTCATCCTGGAGCTGATGGCAGTCGCCGGTATGATGCCCATGGTCACTGTGGAACATGCAATGCTTGCTGCGACTGCGGTTCTTCGACTTCATTGGCTCGGGTTGGCGGAGGAGGCCCGAGCCTTTGATGTCTTCATAAATCTCGTATACTGGAGCGGTTAGGGGAGTGTACCGCTCGTACTTCCGTGACGTTTCCTTGCGTTCCCCGTCTCGGTTCCGCCTTTTTCCTTGGCCCGAGCTTGGCTCGGGTGCCCACTTCTTGTTCCCCTCCCGACCCGAGCTGGTTGCATCTCGGCATGCACTGAGCACTTCCTCGCACTCAGCGTGGCGCAATGCCAGAGTCACAAGCGCAGCAAGGGTCGAGGGAGGGTGGAGGACAAGCTCGCGGTGGAGGTTCTCATCGCGGGTGCCCCCGGTCAGAGCGGCTATGGCCGAGGCGACGTCCAGGCAGGGGATCCTCAGGGCTTCCGATTTGAATCGGAGAATGTAGGCCCAAAGTTTCTCCCCTTGCGTCTGTTTGAGGGCCAAAAGCCCCGCTACCGACCTTGGGGTGCCGCTGCCGGTGAAAGTCTCCTTGAATACTCGCCCGAATTACTTGAAGTCTCGGATGGATCCGGGGGCGAGGGCCCAGAACCATGCTTGGGCGCCTTGGACCAAGGTGGTCGCAAAGGCTCGGCATTTGACGACGTCGGACGCTCCGTGAAGGGTTATCAGAGCGTCGAAGCTGTCGAAGTGGTCGGCCGGGTCACCCTGGCCATCGTAGAGCTTGAAGGTCGGGATGGAGGCTCTGGGAGATACCTCTGCCTTCAAGATATGGTCGGAGAACGGGGATCTCTCCTTGTCCTCTGGTGGATGTAGACACGCCAAAATTGATACTATGTTCATTAAATCTCATGTCACCATATTAACGCCCCAAAGTGAACTTCAATATTTCCATAATATGAAGTTTTTCTATTTTTGTGTGTTTTTAGGCCATTTTCTAATTGTTTTGTAATTCACGACTCTACGTATGGCGTGTTTTAAATAACGGCTAGGGCCGGGGCATTTCTCAAAGAAAGGACGACTGATCCAAGAGGCGTCAGCTTTTGGACTTTTACGAATCCTACTCAAAATTAGAAAATAAGAATTAACGTCCCTCCATGGGTCGTGTTTTGAATTAACGCCTCTCTCTCAGGCGTCTCTTCATCATTTTCAAATAAAGAATGTTTTCATTACTAAAATTAAATCCATGAATTGACGCCTTTGTCCTAGTCATGATTTTAATTAACGCCTTGTCCCAGGTCGTCAATTTCAAATAATGCCTTTCTTTGGGTCGTCTTTCACCCTTCCGTGTCCTGCTTGAACACCCCTTTCCTGGAGAGTTCCCTGCTATGTTTTGGTCACCATGTTCGATTGGGGAAGTAGAGGCTTTGCCGTAGATGAGTCTTGCCTGTTCTTATCCCATCAGATCTGTGTTTTGCACCCTATAAATAATCCCTGCGTCGAGCTCGCGCGAAGCTGGCTGATAGTAGGAAGAAACAGAGAGAACAACGAAAAAAAGAGAGGGAGCTTTAGCTAATAGCAACACAGAGAGCAACAGAGAGATCGACGCAGAGAGCAGTAGATTCTTTCACGCAGAGAAGTTTTCATCTCTTATGCACGAGCCTTTTGATCCTTCGGTGGTCCGCTTCCTCCTGTTGCACTAGCCACGAGCTGATACATTGGTTTCTCCCTCTACTGTTGACAGGAACAACAGGGATATTATCCATCTTATTATCATCTTATCATCATTCATCATCCTATCATCATCGATCAGCATCAGTCTTTTTCCTGCATTAGTTTGCATCTCCTTTCCTCTCCCTAATTCTCTTAGGGGTTTTAAATGAACCAAAAGGTGCACACTTCATGCTCTTGTTCCATCATCTTATTTTATCTTTGGATTGATACTACACACACTTGGCTAATCCCTTTTTATCTTGTTTGTTTGTGATTTGTTTAAGGGTAATCAAAGAGAGAAACCCCCTTCATCGGCCGGCCAGTAGAAGGAGGAGGAAGAAATCCACAATCATCCCGCATCCCTTTTCTCACCAGGTATTCGCGATCAATTTCCTTTTCTTTTGAGGTAACCCCTCTGGCGATCACTCTCCTTATTAGCACCTCGCGCATGCTTAATTCTTTTATTTTTAATTGTTCTAAGTGGATTTCTTAGAATCTACAACTTGGCGATCACGGTGGTACTTCCACTGTTTTTCTTTTGATTACCCCCTCCTATTGGCACCCACGTGTGCCCTTTCCTATCGGCACCCACGTGTGCCCTTTCCTATTGGCACCCACGTGTGCCCCTCCCTTTGGTACCCACGGTACCCCTCCATTGTGCCCCATGGGCACCCTCTATTGTGCCCCACGGGCACCCTCCATTGTCCACTGCGGATTAGCCAATTTGTGAACATCGCTGCTGTTTTCTTATTTAACGCCTTCCCTCAAGGCATGTTTCATAATTTAACGCCTTTACCCAAGGCATCTTTCTGTTATATAATGCCTTCTGCAAAGATGCTATTCATCATATCTCTTGATTTGGTTTATCACTCCCTGAGAAGTCACGCCCTTTGGTCTGGGCGTCCTTTGTTAATGCAGCGCCTGGCATCGAGGCGTCTTTTATTTTGAGCTTGTGCACTATTTTTTTTTGACGCCCTCTGCTAGAGGCGTCCTCTTCACAATTAGCGCCTTACACCGAGACGCTTCTTCTGCATTGTCAGTCAGCACTTCACAGATTAGCGGCAGCCCCCCTGTCATTTCTTTTGCTTTTAGCGACTGTTGCTAAGTCGCTTCTTACCTGTGTGTTTACAGAAACCTGTTTGTTCTGTTTATTCATGCTGGATTGATTTATATGTTCATCATCTGATTATACCTGTTTGATCTGATCATATTATTCTGCATTTTGTGGCGTTTGGTTGAGAGACCTCCTCTCTCTATACTAGGATTCCACACACCTTTCTTGGAATTGGAATAACCCTCCATTGAGCATTCCGTCTCTTTAGACCGGAAATTCCTTTTCCAAGACCTCTGTAAGTCCCCGCACCCATGGATTCCCTCACGGACGCCGGGCTGGTTGTACCTTGAAGTATCCGGAGCTTAGACAACCCATCATTGGTGAGGAGAGAGAAAGAACCTAGTTAACCCGGAGATCACACTCAAATTCATAACTAGGGTTCACATTGCAAAACGGAGTGGATTGATCTTCAATTTAATTCACCCTAACCTCAAACTTAAATCTAAAAGCTTGCGCTCATCACAACTTGTTTGCATAAACTTGATTAGATTGAGTGATTATTGTGGTTATAATCCCTTCAAGATAAGCTTTCTCTCCTCTTAAACATGCAACTTCGCTCAGGTAAAATCATCAACATGGCAATCTATGGGTACTCCTATGATGACATGGATGAGAATATTTTCAGTCAATCTTATGAGGTTCCCCTCTAGGATTCCATTTACCACGAGGGAAACTACCCCCCGTCTCATGCACATTATTCCCAAGTTCATGTGGTCGACACCACAACTCATGAGGTTGAACCCTCTTCTCAGGCTTTACCCTCCAACCAAAACGCATCAGGGAACACCTCCCCATCATTCAATGTCAATGATTTGATTCATGCTTTATCTCAATTGGATGACTCCCAGCGGCAGGCAGTTCAGGCCGCTTTGAAAGGGAAAGCTGTTACCTCTTCATCTTCCAACCCCCCTCCGGTCGCGAGTGGCCATCATGTTGTTAATGACCAGGCGGTCATGCACAAAACTCCTTCACGTCCAACAACGCCCATTGTGGCCATGCCGGCCCAACAGGCAAGTTATTCTGCGGCTAGGCCTCAATTCCTTCAACCTCCCCAAATTCTAAGGATGCCTATGCCAGATTCTTTCATTCCAAATTTGGCCCCAGTCGAGTCAGACACCAATGCTCTACTCCTTCAAAAGTTGGCTAGCATGGAAGAACAACTCAAGAAAGTTACTGCTGCAAAGAATGCCCCGGAGATTTCTCTCCCTACATTGCCATTATTTCATCTACCACCTTCTGAAATGCCGAACTTTCGGCGATATAATGGAACTGGCAATCCATTTATTCACTTGAAAGATTTTATGTATGAAACTTCTTTTTGGCAGGGCAACAAAGCCTCATTGGCTTATTTATTTAGAAGGTCTCTAGAGGGGCCAGCCCTCGAGTGGTTTTATTCCTTGGACCTGGCAGATGCTAGTGATTTTGATGTGGTCCAAAAGAAATTCTTGCAGAAATATAGGGACCGGGTCGGACCCTCCCTATCATTTACTGATCTGGTTGCAGAAAAGATGAAGCCTGAGGAGGACTTCATTATATTTGCTGATAGATGGCGATCAATGGTCGAAAAATTGAAAGATACATTGTCAGAACAGGAACAGGTCAAGATGATCATTTCAAATGCAACCCCTCAGTTCCGGCATATATTGGCCATGAATAGATTGACTACCATGGAGGAGCTCTATGAGAGAGCTCGATATATTCAAACCCAGATGAAAGATTCGCCCATCATGGGCATGTTTGAACCAAAACCGCAGCTGATTAAGAAGAATACAAATGTCAACAATAGCGGACCCACGACTGAGGGCACCGTTACTAACGAGCAAGTTGGCGTGGTTGGCAACCCCACACCCTTTCGCCAATCTAACCCACGACCTCCGCCACCTCCACAGCAAAGCACCCTCTTCAATGCACCCCCACAACACCAATCTGCTCCCCAACATTCCTTTGCTTCTCCACAAAACCAAACGCCGCACCTCGACCCCCCAGCTTCTCAACAATACAACCAAGTACCACCACCCGCCAACTACGGCTCACCACAACAACAACAAAGGAGACCACTAGGTCCTAAAAGGGCCCACTATCCACCATTGCCCGAAAGTCTCCCGGATATATTCATTGCCCTTATGGCCGCCAACTTGCTCCTGTTACCAAAGGAAAGGACGGTGTGGCCCGCTAATGTTGACACGTCCCGCTATTGTGTTTTCCACCGCTCCCCTGGTCACAATGTTGATCACTACTTTCATTTCAAAGACTATATTTATGACTTAAATGACCAAGGCGATATTAATTGGGATGAGATAAGGTAGTTTATCGCCTCTCTGAAAACAAGAAGACCTCCTCGGCAGCAACAGGCTCAGCAGCCACAGAAACCAGCTCCACAAGTACAACAGCAAGCTCCAGCACCACAACAAGATATGGGGATTGTCTACAATCCACTGCCGGAGCACCCGCTAAACCAACATGTGAACCCTGTCACCACCCTCCATGAGTTGGAGAGGGGGCAAGGATGGCACGAAGAAAACGCCTCTGTCAGGGCACTAAACCACAATCCAAACCAACCTCCGCGCCTCTTACGCACGCTTCACACTCCCCAGCTAATCCGCACCCCTCTGCGCCCTGTTAACCAAACCCCATCTACTCCGATAAATTCCCCATCCTTGCCAACCCAGTCTCTCCTTACCCGTTCTCCACCTCCACAGCCTACCACGCAGCAAATTCCACCACCCATCACCAACCCTTCGCTCTTGCCATCTAGGCCACTCCTCATCCGCCCATCATCAACACCTGTTACATCCACCACCATTACTCCTCCACCGGCAAGGACCCCTCCACCATCAGTTCAACCACCATTTATACCCAGGTCTCTCCTTATTCAACCAACTATCTCCACCCACATTCGGGCACCCCTTCCTACTCCCACGCCTCCTACGGGGGCTTCTTTTTTGAACCCTTCCCCAACACCCCCTATGGGGGCTCCTTCTTTGAACACTTCTCCACCACTTGCCAACACTAATGTCCCTTCTCCATCCTCTAAACCTCCCTCCACCCTTGCCCCGACAGAGGCATCGTCGAATCAAACTATGGTAGTCCGCAGTGGATGGATATTCCACCGTGTTTTTCCTCAGAGGGAGCAGGAGCCCACACAGGGGCCCAATGAGCAAGAACAGGAGCATGAGTCTATCCCGGGCACTCAATATGATTTATTAAAGCATCTGGACAGGACTCCAGCGAGAATTTCTATTTTAGAGCTGATCAAAAGGTCGACAACCCATCAATTGGCCTTAAAAGAATATATGCAGAAGGTCATGGTTAATGAAGACATTCCTTCCGAGCATATAACCATGTACCTAACGCCTGCTAGCGGTCAACCAGCAATTATTTTTCATGAACATGAACTAGCACCTCAACCAGCTCGAAAATATGCTCTGTGTATCACAGTGGACATTAACAAGGTGGCAGTAAAACAATGTTTGGTGGACACTGGGGCATCCATCAATGTACTGCCGCCTAGCACTTTAAGGATGTGCGGCATTCTGGAAAGTCAGATTCGCCCATCCACTATAACAGTCACAGCATATGATAACACCAAGAAGCCTCCCTTGGGTATGATAACATTAAAAGTCAGTTTGGGCCCAGCTACAATCACAGTAGATTTCCACATCTTGGACATGGATCCAACATTCAATGGCATCCTGGGTCGCCCCTATATTCAACAACTGGATGCGGTGCCTTCTACAAATCATCAATGCCTCAAGTTTCCACATAAGGGCCGCATTATTAAAGTCACTAGCATGCCGATTTTGCCAGATGAAGACATACACTTAGCAACATCAGTTCTGTCTATTTGGCCTTCCAACAAACCATTGTTATCAGTGTTTGATGCCATTAACCCACGGCCGATGCCCTCAGAGACAGTCACAACGGTTGCTATGACACCTCTGACTTCCAAGGGGAAGAAGAAGAAGAGCATAATAAATACCCCTGGCTGGAATATTCTGATGAAAATGGGGTACCAAGCTGGTAAAGGCCTGGGTGTTAATTTCCAAGGTAGAACCAAGCCTATCAAGCCACAAAGATTGATTGCGCGGGGCGGCCTAGGCTATAAAGGGCCGGGCAAGAATGAAGAAGAACCATGGGCAGTTATGACATCCACTTTGAAGACAGATCGCCAACCGCTTACTTGGACATTGCAGACACATTTTATTAAAGGTGGTGTTCAAAATAATGAGCAGACTACAATAGTCACTTCCATGTTAGACTGTCAAGATGTTCATGCTAGACAGTTTGCTCGTCATATTGCTCCATTGGCCACCTATAAAGCCCTCGAGTCTCTAAGGCCTGATAAGAGAAGGAAAATGGGTGATTCAGAGTGTGACCGGTATAGATGGTTTGACATGAATGATATTGCTATTGCTTTGAGTCATCTATTTATACCGACCAACCCAGAATGGCCGCCACTAATCCATGAGTTGATTGAGAAACCTACTGTGATAACAGATAAGAGGCAGCTGCTGAGCAATTATACAGACACTGGAGAGCCTGATGTGCCATACGAAGAAGGTTTCACGACAGACAGGCTGTGGGCCGACCTTTTCTCTCTCACTTCCATGCATCCATCTCTTCTTGTCTCCCTGTATTCCCAAATGTTTCCATGTGTGCCTAGACCGCCTCCAATCATGGTCATCTTTTCTCCAAGTTCACTTCGAGTTTCTCCTCCAATTCCTCCCTTGCTCCTCGAGCAATTCTCCAGACTCTCCATCACACCCCCGCGCGGGTCGTTATTAATTCAACCCTTCTCCAATCTTTCAATTTCCACTCTTCCTACTATTCCCCCTTCACATTGCTTTCTATTGGAAAAATAAAATAAAAATAAAGAGAAAAATGAAGAAGAAAAAAAAATGCCAAAATTCCAACTTTTCGATCCTCCATCTCCGTTGAGGAGACCTCTCGTATCCTTTCTGAGTGTGTCCCGACCCAGGGGCCGCTCTTCCAGGATTCATTGATAAATCTTTTCTACCCCTCCTACGAGGGGTCTTCATCTGTATCCCCTCCTGTATCCACTTTTTCACCTCCTTCCTTTTCTTCTTCTAATGATCAAGCTAGTTGCCCTTCTTCTTCTTTTAATAAAATTCATGGGGTAGCTTCACATAAGAAATCTAAGGGTAAGCAGATTCCCCGTAGATTCGTGTTAGAATTGGCTAGAAGGTGCCGGGCATGCTCAACTCTTCCCGAATTTTTAGAGAATCCGATCATCTTGCCAGAATTAGAATATGAGGGTGCTTGTGCTTCTTATGAGGGTTTGGGTGTCTATGAGATTATGAACGATGAAGACCCTATTGAAGAGGGGGGTGAAAGTTACGAAGAATATGAGGACGAGGCTGATGCCTTTGCTAGTGGCATGATAAGATTTGATGAACCATCAGCCTCAGTAGAAGAGCCTACCAAAGAAATAAATCTGGGTACGGAAGAAGACCCTAGGATCGTCCTCATTTCAAAGAACTTGCCGCCTTCCGAAGAGGAGGCGCTTACTTTGGTACTCCAAGAATACAAGGACACATTCGCATGTAGTTATGAAGATATGCCTGGATTAGACACTGCGCTCGTTGAACATCGACTTACACTTAAGCCAGGGTCTATCCCGGTCAAACAACGGTTGAGACGTTTCCACCCTAACATGGCTGTAAAAATGAAAGAAGAGGTCGACAAGCTTCATAAGGCTAGATTTGTTAGAGTTGTCCTCTATCCTAACTGGGTGGCTAACATCATCCCGGTCATGAAGAAAGATGGAAAGGTTCGGATTTGTATAGACTTTCGGGACCTCAACCGTGCGTATCCTAAGGATGACTTCCCCCTCCCTCATATCGATGTTTTGATTGATAATACGGTAGGATTTGAGACTCTCTCCTTCATGGATGGTTTTTCGGGTTATAATCAGATTCGCCTGGCCGAGGAAGATCAAGAGAAAACATCGTTTACTACACCGTGGGGAACATACTGCTATGTGGTCATGCCTTTTGGGCTCAAGAATGCTGGAGCCACCTATCAGAGGGCTATGATGGCAATTTTTCATGATATGATCCACATTTATATTGAGGTATACGTGGATGATCTGGTGATAAAATCAAGAACAAGGATTGAGCATCCTGGGGTTCTAGCTAAAGTCTTGCAAAGATCACGAGAGTATCAGTTGAAAATGAACCCCAAGAAGTGCGTATTTGGTGTTTCATCAGGGAAGTTGCTTGGATTTATTGTCAGCAAAAGGGGAATTGAAGTTGATCCCAATAAGGCAAAGGCCATCAGAGATATGCCTCCTCCCAAGAATTTGAAGGAAGTTCGAGGATTAATCGGGAGGTTGCAATTTATCCGCCGCTTTGTGTCCTAGCATTCACAAAGATGTAGGCCGTTTTACGAGCTTACTAAGACGGGGGTCAAGTTTAATTGGGATGACAAGTGTCAGGCAGCTTTTGACGGATTGAAGGATTATTTGGCCAATCCTCCTGTCCTGAGGCCGCCAATCCCAGGCAAACCACTTGTTCTTTATGTTTCTATCATGGATGACTCTGTGGGTGCTGTCCTAGCTCAAGTGGATGAAGAAGGGAAGGAGAGGGCTGTATACTACTTGTCTAAACTTCATAACCCCTGTGAGTAAAGGTACTCAGCTATGGAAAAGACTTGCGCTGCTTTAGTCTGGATAGTTCAGAAGTTAAGGCATTATTTCTTAGCTCATGAGGTTCATCTCATTGCATGCATGAATCCGATTAAATTCCTTCTTGAAAAATCTGTCCTTACCGACCGATTAGCACGCTGGCAGAGTTTCCTCTCTCAATTTGACATCACTTACATTCAACAGAAAGCTATCAAAGGCTACACCATTGCCGAGCATCTTGCTCACCACCCTCTACCCCGATTTGATCCTGTCAATTCGGAGTTTCCAGATGAAGAACTAATGTCCATTAATCAACCCCACGATCCGATGTGGACACTACATTTTGATGGAGCTCTAAATTCCCAAGGGAGAGGGATCGGCATGGTTCTTTTAACACCAGAAGGGGTCACCATCCCATTCGCCGCTCAGCTTACTTTCCCTGTCACAAATAATATAGCTGAGTATGAAGCTCTCCTGGCCGGCCTTCAAACTACTTATAAATATGGTGTTACCCAATTACGAATTGTTGGTGATAGTCAGCTCATTCTACGCCAGGTGCTTGTCAAATGCCGCACTATCAATCCTAAGCTCAAACCATACCAAGAACTTGCTTCAGCTTATGCCAAACTCTTCACCAAATTGATCTTCGTCCATGTCCCTCGTAGCCAGAACATCTTAGCTGACGCTCTTGCCTCATTGGCCTCTGCTTTAGTCTTCCCTCCTAAACGAGATTTTCATGTTCCTCTCATTCATCAGCGTGACACTCCAGCTATTAAGGATCGCGCGTTCCTCGACATTAGGGACAAGGTGCTTGAGAAGGTCAGGCGGAGTAAAGCCCTTAAAGGCAAAGAGGTCATGTTATTAGATTGGGAAGAAGAATTGGCTGATGAGGAGAAACCTTGGTATTATGAGATTGCCAGATATTGCAATGATCAGTCCTATCCCGAAGAAGCCACTGCAGAAGAGAAGAAAGCAATTAGAAGAGTGGCTCAACGTTATGTTTTGGTTGGAGGTGTGCTCTATAGAAGAGGGCTCACGGGTGTTTTATTAAGATGTCTCGACGATGATGAATCCTGGAAGGTCGTGGAAGAGGCGCATTCAGGAGTGTGTGGTGGTCATGTGAACAGCCAGATGCTAGCTAAGAAGATCCTTAGGCTAGGCTTCTATTGGCCAACTCTAGAAGAGGATTGCTCCATCTATGTTCGAAGGTGTGTTAAGTGTCAACTGCACGCCGACAAGATTCATTCTCCTGCTTCTTCACTCCATCCTATGTCCTCCCCATGGCCTTTCTCCATGTGGGCTTTCGATATCATTGGACCTCTTGAAGATTCGAACCTCCTTACAAAACAAAAGTCATTCATCCTTACGGCAACAGAGTACTTCACCAAGTGGGCAGAAGCGGAAGCATACGTGGAGATCAAAGCAACGACCGTCTGCAAGTTCATAATGAAGAACATCATCGCAAGGTTCGGCATCCCGAGCACCATCATCACCGACAATGGGCCTCAATTCATCTCTCAAGCGCTCAAGGATCTCTACAACATGTATAACATTGCATTGCATCATTCTTCCCCCTATTATCCGCAGGGTAATGGTCAAGCAAAGGCAACTAATAAGACATTGATCAAAATTGTTAAGAAAACGTGTGCGGCTAATAAATTTTCGGATTGGCCAGACAAGCTAGCTGAAGCTCTCTAGGCCTATCGCACTTCCATTCGTACCCCCACTGGACAAACCCCATTTGCCCTCACTTATGGAATGGAGGCGGTAGTTCCTTATGAGATTCTTATTCCCTCTCTGCGAGTACAAGTGGACGAGGAATTCTCTATTGATGAGTGTCGTGATTCACTCCTTGCCCAGTTGGAACTCCTAGATGAGAAGCGTCTGGTCGCCGCTGAGCATGCACGCATTTATCAAAATAGGCTTTCACGTTTTTATCAAAAGAAAGTAATTGAGAGAAAATTCAAAATCGGTGAGATGGTAGTCAAGAGAATCTTCGTAAAACCTGGTGGACCCCGTTCAAAACTCCAACCAAACTGGGAAGGACCCTTTGTTATAAAAGATGTTTATCCTGGCAATGCTTATAAATTGATTAATGTTGAAGGAGAGGAGCTAGCTCATCCTTGGAATGGTCTATACCTTAAGAAATACTACCCCTAATCCAAAAATCCAAAAAAATTGAAATTTTCCAAATCCAAAAAAATTGAAATTTACCAAAATCTAAAAAAAAATTGAAATTTTCCAAAATCCAAAAAAAATTGAAATTTCCAAAACCCAAAAAAAAATAATAGAAATTCTCCAAAATCCAAAAAAAAATCTTCCAATTTCCAAAATGGCTGCCATAGCATACGAGGACGCAAAGTCTGAAAGGTCAAAATTTAGTATTCATTCATCGGTCTTGTTAACTTAAAATGGGGTCGACTCCCGCACACACTACACACTTAAACCTCGAACTCAAGCGGTGCAAAATCCGATGGGAAGTCAAAAGCCTGACTAAAGATGAAGACAATACCCATTCTTTTCCTCTTCGGCCCATAAGAGAGGAAGGGAGGTCTCGGAGTAGATCCGCCAAGCCTACCCGTCGCCTTAGTAAGTGGAAGTCAGGACCCAAAAGGGAACAAAAATGCCGCAAAAGCCCAAGTACAATTAAGTTTTTCATCAGTACAAATCAATTTCGAAGAGTAAGTCAAATCAAGAAAAGAGAAGCATGTCAAGAGGGTAAAGTCCCCGCAAGGAAAACCTTGGGCGTATGCATGCAATATAAAAGAGGTAAAAGGTAACAAAATTTCCCTATGCCGAAGACTGAACCCCAACATGCATAGGGTAGGGGAGGTAGTTTTGCCTCGAGCCTCTCAGAATCCCTTATGGGCTTCCTTATATCCTCTTCCATCTCTTTCTTTGTGGTAAGTCATAAACCAGGAGAATGGTCGAGACTGACCTAGGAAATTGCACCGTGCGAGATCTTGCGTATAAGTTTAACCATTAGCACGTCGACCCCCTTTTGATTATTCAAGAAAGATCAATGAATACTCAATGATGACCACGTAGGACCTAGTGCCTTAGTAGCTTGGTCAACCCAATTCTGAAGACACGGAAATTAACGCCTCTGAGTAAGGCGCCTTTTATGGAATTAACGCCTGTGTGAAAGTCATCTTTTCTCAAATAACGCCCCTAGGTAGGTTGTCATCTCCACGAAAATCAAATTCTTTTTCAAAATTAACGATTGTCACTGAGGGCGTCTTTTATTTGAAAAACGACCTAGTCTAAGGCGTCTTTTTGAGAAAATAAGAGGAAAAAAAAGAATGAAAAGAAGAAAAATAGAAAACAAGAAAATAAAAGAGTGGTGGTGGTTTATCGTTCATGATGTGTGCTTGCATCTTGTATGGGCATTCTTTATTATGGTTTGCATATGACTGCTTGCGTGTTGCATCTCCCTTTATTGGTTATTTCATTTGCCTTATTTAATTAAAGGCTTGGCCCCTTAACCAGTTATCAAGGTCAAAGTAAAGACATCCCTTGCTTATTAAGTAAGGGGCCAAGTCGAACAGATGAATTAACATGTTTGCTTAAGTGTGAACTACGACTGCAGGTACAGGGAAAAGTGAAGCAAAAGCAAAGAACGTGGAAAAGGAGCAAAGTACACAACCACAAGTACACAATTACACAAGTAATCAGGTAACAAAAATTTCAATCTCATATATATATACAACATAAATATCTGAGTACAGGTGTGAGGGTGGAGGAGTACAAGTAAGTCTCTCTCAGCTCTCGCCTCCACCCTCCTCTCTCCTACTCTCTACCTCATCCTCGCCGTCCCCAGGAGGCGCTAGTAGAGGGGGCATGGGCCCCCGTGAAGAAGCTGGAACTTGAACCTGGTCCCCTGCCTCGCTCCTCTCTCGAAGAGAAGACCCCGCCACGAAGGTGGAGCTGGTGAAGCTGTACCCTGCAGCTCGCGCCCGCTCCCGACCTCGCTGAAGACGCTCCTCAGTCGCTCGTAGCCACTCCTATGCAACGGCTAGCTGGGCCCTCAAGGCTGTAAGCTCTCGATCGCAAGCTGACCACTCCTCACGGTCACGGGCACACTCTGCCTGGTACTGCTCACGGTCCCGGACACACTCCGCCTGGTGCTCCTCACGCTCTCGAGCATGCTCCTCGCGCTCTCGCGCACGCTCTCTCCACTCCAGCTCAAGAGCGACCCGCAGCTCCGCTACGTCCTGAGGCAGCTCCTCCCGCCGCCTCAAAGCCCTCTCCAGCTCCACGACCCGCTGCTCACGGATCGCTAACTCCGCCCCGGCTAGGGCAGCCCGGGTATGAGCCGCTTGTAACTGTGTAGTCTGCAAACAGGTAAATAAGTCATCAGTTCCACATTTAATGCAATAATTCAACAATTCATGAAATGAATGCATGGTTAAAAGTAAAACTCACCCGTGTGGCCATCGCCTGCTGGCCCTCCTCGATGCAAGTAAAAGCGGCTCGGAGCTCCTCTATCTGCAAAACACTTTTTCATCAGCACATAATAATAGATAATTGAATGAGGTCTGAGTTTTGAAACTTACTCGTGAGGTGAGGTCGCGCTCTGCTACCTCGGCCCGTGTCACTGCCCCTGCTAGCTGCTCCGCTAGTGCAGTCGCCTCTGCACTAGGCCCTCTCGAGCTGGAGGCCTCTCCCATCTCTCTCCCAGCTGCTCCCTACTAGGCACGCTGCATTTATTAAGATTGTCAGTGGCTAATCATCAATAATTCAAGAAAAAAAAATCATTTGCATATAGGAATAATTTAAACACTCACCAGGGTCTCAAGGTCTGCCCGCGTGGTGGCCAACTGTGCCTCCAGGCTGTGTAGGTGGGCCTGTGCATCCATCGCTACTATATCTCGTGCATCCTGCATCTATTACATATTAGTCACATGATAGATACATAAGCATTTGCATTCAATTTAGAAATAAGTGCATTCATACATACCCCTAGGACCCTCATCTGGGGTCGACCGGCGTAAACCTCCCAGTAGCGCCGAAGGTACTCGGAGCTGTCCGCTGCCTGAGAGGTGACTCGGATCCCGCCCCGCTGCCAGTCGGCGTACTGGTCCGTGAACCGCACTCTCCAGTCGATCTCCTTGGTACGACCGCGCATCTTCTTCCCAATCCCTCGCGGCTCTCCAACCTCTATCCACTTCTGATGAAGGTCGAGAGTCCTCATCACCAGTCTAAGCCGTAACGGCTCAATCTCGCTCAGGCAATGAACCCAAAGCTCATGCTCAAAGCGAGGTCAGCCCGCTACGACCCATGGCTGGCCCTCGTCGGTCATCCCCTCGTAGGGTCTCCACCGCACCTGCATTCACAAGCATGCATACATCCATCATATCCATCATATAACATAAACATAAAAAGAAATGCATAACATTGCATCATGCATACCAGTGAGGGAGGGAAGTCTCGGAACTCCCTGCGTAATACCCACAACTCATAGGCGAGTGGGGCTCCAAACACTACCGGCAGCCAGCGCCGTGCTAGAGGGAAAGATCCCTCACCTCCAGGCCGTGGGTCGACGCGCCCCATGGGCATGTACAAGTGGCTCCAAACCTGCATCCATGCATCATATTAGCAAAGCATTCATACGCATATGTATTCTAAAAATAACAAAAACACATAAAAGAGAAAAAATGCATACCTGAAGAAAAGGTGAGAAGCCACTGATAGTCGTCTCTTGACCTGTCCCCGTGGAGAGGTCGGCTATCAAGTGCGCCAGTAGTGCCGCTCCCCAGGCATATCTGCCGACTCCCTCCAAGTCCTCGAGTATCCCTAGGAATCGGCAGTTGATGACGTCGCCCTTCATGCCGAGCAGCAGCCTCCCGAGCATCAGAAATAAGAACCTCCTCAGATCTCTGTCTGCCCTCTCTCTGTCAGTGGGATCCTGGCAATAGGCTGCCCTAGCCCCATCCATCAATCTCTGGAAAAACTACTCTAAGGACTCCCGGGGT
This sequence comes from Amorphophallus konjac, assembly GCA_022559845.1. Lineage (NCBI taxonomy): Eukaryota > Viridiplantae > Streptophyta > Magnoliopsida > Alismatales > Araceae > Amorphophallus > Amorphophallus konjac. Next base: position 339,277,389 of record CM040118.1, read on the forward strand.
CTCTGCCTCGCATCGCCCAATCCCATAGCTGTGGTGAGGTCGGTACGGAAGATGGTCCTGCACTCGCTAGGTGTCTCATAAATCATCTCTAACCCTAGCAGTCTCTGGGTAAGCTCAGTGTAGTCAGGGTAGGTGAACCCGCTCATAGCCTCACCGTCTACCCTCAGCCCGGTAATCCTAGCCACATCCTCTAGGGTGGGGATCATATGACCCCATGGCATCAAGAATGCCCGGCTAGTCCTATCCCATCTCTCTCTTAGAACCTGGATCAGTGCTAGGTCTGGCCTAACTGGCTCTATGCTGAGGAAAGCCCCGAACCCCATAGTATCTACCCTAGCTTTCTGAAACTTGGGGAGACCATAATATGCTGCTCGCACCTGGACCCAGGAAATGCGTGTCCTCATCAATCCCTGCATGCATAAAGAAAGATTTTTTTCTTAATTGTTTAAATTTCATGTGAAAATTCATTTGCTGAGATGTTTGTTGTTTGATTTAATTAACGACCAACCTTGGGTCGTGGCTTGCTTGATTAACGCCCCTGAGGGTGGCGTTATTTCTAAATGGTTCTCTATGTTTATTGAATTAACGACCCAGCCTGGGTCGTTGATTATCTAGAAGATGCCCCTATGGGAGGCGTTGGTTTGGAACCTGTTCTGGGAATGTTTTAATTAACGACCACCCCTGTGTCATCACCTAATGAATTAACGCCCCGATGGGGGGCGTTGTTTTCCCAGGGTTTTAAAAAATGAATGAAACAGCATGCGAGATAATCAGGGCAGACATATTGAAAAATAAATTATTGAAAATGAAAAAGCATGGAAATTACCAGCATGATTATAAACATGATAAATCAAATTAACGACATGCTACATGGCGTGTTCTCATGTGATTAATTATTTTTCAAAATAAAAAAAAATGAATTGACGACCCCAGGTTTGGGCGTCTTTTCTTTAATTCACGACACCCCTGGGGGCGTCTCTTTTCTGAGTCACTGGTTTTTCCCCACCGAGAGCTATGGAAAATGGAAATAAAATTAAAAAAAATGGAAATGAAGGTTTGGGGGCTTACCTTTTGTTGTCTAGGTCTAGCCATCCCTCCACGGCGGGGCGGCCAGGGTTGCCGTGGCCGTCGGAGTTGTCCGTGGCGAGGAACGTCCTCCGCCGATCGTTCTTCTCCTTCTTCTCCTTGTTCTTCTCCCTCTTCATCCCCTTCCTCTTCTTCGTCTTCTCCTTCTTCTCCTTCTTCGTCTTCTCCATCATCTTCTTCATCACCTTCGTCTTCTCGTTCTTCCTCACCGGGTTCTCCCTCGTCGCCGTGCTCCGCCGCCGGAGCCTCCTCGGCCGCCACGGGAGGAGCTTCCTCCATGGCGGGTTCGTCCTCGCCCAAGTCCACGACATTAGGGGCGCTAACCCTCTGCCTCTTAAGTCCACCGCCGGCCATGGCTAGGGGATGAGAGAATGAGAGGGATAGAGAGTGGGAGATGGGTTCGGTTAGGGTTGCAGAAGAGGAAAAGAGGGAAAAATGGATGGAGGAAGAAGAAGAAAGAAGGGGGAAAAGTGTTTTAGTATTCGAAAAGAATTAACGCCTGAGAGGAAGGCGTGTCTTGTTAAAGGGACGACTAGGCAACAAGGCGTTACTTCCAGATTTGGTGACGAGCATTGAGGCGTGATTTCTTTTCGCATGGGGAATGACAACCGTCGTCAGTTGCATTCAATAGGAATTGATTGACATGATTGGAGTAATCATTGCTATTTTTGATTAACGACTTTGATGCAAGCGTTATTTACATGAGAAGTGGCTTATCTAAAGGCGTTATTCTCGGATATTTAACGAATACTTTTTGGAATTTGAATCAAATTAACGCCTTGTCCTAAAGCGTGATTCTATTAACGCCATTGCTGAAGTCGTCAATTATGGGAATTAATGTTTTGATTTTCAGAAAAAAGATCAATGAGAGACGACAAGTTCTGAGACATTATTTGTGGAATTAACGTCATTCTCTGAGTCGTTATTCAGAACATAAACACAGATTTTTGAAAGAATTCATCAGAAACAGCATAATATGGCTCGATCAGAATGTTATCATTGTTTATTATTGATGAAAAGATTAGAATGCATCTAATGAGCCATTTTGGGCCTTCAACTTCTTAAAGCTATTACATATGATTTCCACTGATCCCTATCTTCTTCTAAGTTATCCACGGGCCGATGAGTTTTGCAGATTTTCCATAGTGCTTGGATTGTTGTGCTTTCTTCTCCATCTTCATTGCAGCCGATGTCCCTTGTCTTGATAGGAGGGAGATGAGACAAATCCTCGAATAGTCCCCGTGGAAGCCCGAGTTGAGGAAGGCACCTATGAGAGTTGTATAACACGAATTCCGTGGCGCCTATTAGACGAAGATCCATCCCGGGAGAGAATCGTGCGCGGAGTTGTTGAAATTTGAGTAATCTTGGGGCGCATGTGAACAGGTTCTTAGGCATTACTTTGAGATGCTCCCTCCATTCCACTCTTTTCTTGATTTGAGGAATCCGGTTCACCACTCTATTGCTCAACCCCAATGAGCCGGTCATGTAAGAAAGAGGGCTTTTTGAGAATATCCTTGATGGTTGTTGGGCTTCCTCACATGGATTGAACTTGAAGTGGAGATCTACCCAACTAGAAAGTGCAAGCATGCATCCATAAATTGGTCTCCCCATTGATGCCGAAGTAAGCCCACTATATAGAAAGGCTAATATCACCAGTCCCACTCTCTCTCCTTCCCAAAGGCTAGCTATAGCACTCAATTGGGACTCTTCCAAGAAATCTTCCGTGGAGGGGAACAAGATTGCTCCCGCCAAGCACACAACAAAGGCTTTTGCTACCCGTTCTATTTCATCATCCTCTTTGGCTTGGTCAGACCTTTTGTAGACCCATGAGGCAAGTTTTAAAAGGTTAATCCCTTTGGTGGCTTTGATCTGGCTCACTAAGTTGGGGCTAGGAATCAAGCTTGTTAGCAATTCATGAGAAGAGATTTGCCTTGGCATGATGGCCATCTTCTCCTCATCCCCTTGTTTCATCTTCTTTAAGCCCAAAATCATCTCTAACTCTTCTAATAGAATGGTGTCTTCAAAAGTGGAGAAGATGAAGGTGTGAGTAGAAGGATGCCATATCTCCACAAGAGCTCCTATAGTTGCCCAATCTAGGTGGATTTGGTCATAATATTTGGCATGGGTAACTAAACCTAGGAGATGCCATCTGGATAGGAAAACCCTCATGTCTGAACTAAATTTGGAGAGCAAGAGGGGAAGCCATTTATTTTTAGTGAATCTCCTTGCCCCTGGAATATTTGGATAATCCTGAGAAAAGAAAAGAAAAGAAAGCACAGAGAAGAGGGATGAGCAGTTGAAGGTAGAAGAGAAGAAACAGAAGAACTAACAACTTAAATTATGAAATACCTGGTTCATGGCAACTCGGTTGCTAAGGTGTCCATTAATTTCCGAGAGCCTAGGAGTGGAAATCTTCGGTTTCTTGATAGCTCTCTCCATTTTCTGAGTAATTGTCTGCAGAAGCCGAATGGAACAAACAACACCTGCGAAAGCAGAAGAAGAAGAAACAGAATGGCGGATTCGATTGATTTGTTGAGAGAAATCCCTCCTTTTATAAAAGTTTGAAGGAGCTTCTGGCCGTTCGAAACTGCAAAATCAAGTACGAGCATAACTGGGTTTAAGCTTTCTGATTCAGAGTCGGAAGCGTGTGTTTCGAATTTATGGTTAATTAACGACGGTATTCAGGGCGTCGTTTATTGAATTAACGACTTAATCAAGGTCGTGTTTTATTTCACGCCTTGATGAGGGTCGTCTTTTGTTGAAATCTCAAAGCTATTAACGCCTTAATGCTAGTCATCTTTTATCCTTTTGACGCCACTGCTATCGGTCGTCAATTTATGGCTCGCATATTTAGCTTCTCTATGCTGTTTTTAATGAACTTAAGTGTTGTCTTTTAAGTGGAATTTATTTGTGATTATGCACTTATGGTCATGTCATGCTTAAACTGAGGATATTTTCTATCATGAGGACTAATGAATTTTCAAGTGCAAAAGAGTGTAGGATTCGAGGCGCACGAGTGACTCGTTGAAGTAACATCATTCCGTTCTTGTATTCATTCCTGTAAGCATTGTTACTATATGGTACTCTACGCTATTATAGTATATCAAGGACCTTGTGGTTCTGACGAACCTGGAGTTTGAGTTCCCCTTCATCAAAAAAAAATAGTGATAATTCCTGTTGGGAGAATGTTGTGCTCAAGTTGGGCATGTGTGGAACGTGAGTGTTTCTATTATTTTGATGATGTCCAACTATGACTCAACTAATGATTGGTTCTATTGTTTTGATGTGATTCCAACTATGACTCAACTATGACTCATTTCTAGTGCTTTGATGATGTATGTCCTTAGCGTCATTTTGGGATCTATTATGCTTTTGCTATGCATTTGATAAAATCCATTTGCATACATTTCAGGTCATCATATTGCCAATTCAACATATCAAGAATGGCTTGCAACGCTTAACCAATTGGCCGCACAGACATCAAGATAGATCCAAAGGCTCCAAGATCACTCAAGATGCAACGTGGAAACTCATGATGCCAAGTGCACTTGCAGATCAAGAATGGCTTGCAACACACAATTCAAGCATCAACTAAAGCCATTCAGTCATCTTACAAAGCCAATGAGTTCCAATCAAGTAAGGATTTCAAGAAGAGCTTAAGGGAAGACTGTCCAAGTGAAGAGCTTAGTAGAGACATATGTGAAAGCTCAATGTTGCGCCCTCTCACGGGGATCGACCTGCGCGGTCAGGTCGCGGGGATCGACCTGCCCGGTCAGGTCGCGGGGGTCAAGGGGGCAGCGCCCCTTGCGGGGGTTTCCGAGGGCTCCGCCCTCGGAACAAAAATTTGATTGAATACTCTATAATCAAATCTACAAGACAGTCAAGGTTGATGCCATAAACATGAACGGGCGGCTAACGGACTCAAGCGACGGAGCTGGTGCGGCCAACAGACCGAACCGGGGTGACCCGGGCTCTGCCCAGCTGGCGGTCGACCGCCAGCACAGGGGCGGTCGACCGCCCCAGCCAGAGCCTCACCGTCTACAGGCTTTTTCAGTAGCGGTCGACCGCCAGCCAGTGGCCGTCGACCGGAAATGCCAGGGACTAATCTTCTACAGCCGTTCTCAGTAGCGGTCGACCGCCAGGAACCTTAGGTCGACCGCCAGCCCCGAGCCAACCTTATTTGACTTCGAAATCCACCTCGTGGCCAGCCCCTTTCCATGGATTTGTTTAATCAAATCTTACCTAATCTTCCATGATTTGTGGATCTGGTCTAGGGGGCATCTATGGACCATTCAAGGGTTATAAAACCAACACTTGAGGGGATGGAAAACCTAATGCTTCAAGGGGGCTTCCATATGCTTAATTGAAGATCTAAAGGGGACGAAGTACTGTTCACGTGAACAGTACTTCGTGAAGAAGTTCTTCATCCAAGCAAGGTTGATTCAAGCTCAAATCAAGGCAAACAACCTTCAAGGAAGATCAGATGCAAGCTAGGCTATCAAGGTGATCTAAGGAAGCTAGTTTCATTCAAGATCTTCAAGAGAAATCATCTACATCATTCCGATTCATCCAAGGTGATTTCTGAAGCATTCAAACTCCTAGAAGCTGTTGAAGAAACAAGATTCAAGGTAGAATCAATTACTCTCTTCATCCACTTCAAGAAGATACAAAGAGAAGATCAAAAGAGGAGATTGAAGGAAGAGTTACTATTCACGTGAACAGTACTCCGTGAAGAACATCTTCATCCAATCCAAGGTATTCAAGCTCATATCAAAGAGATCATCTTCCAAGATCTGTGAAGAAGGAAGCAAGGATCAAGGTAGCATCTATTCACTTCTTCATCCATTCAAAGAGATCAAAAAGAAGATCAAGAGAGGAGATTGGAAGAACAGTTACTGTTCACATGAACAGTACTCCGTGAAGAACAAGCATCCATTCAAGGGTGATTACAAGAAGATTGATTTGCAAGAAGAAGAGATCCCTGCTGCTGATCAACAAAGCATATCGATACAAGGGCCAATTCCTTCTTACTCAATCTCTTGTTTTAATTCCTTCACATATGTTTTACTTTTAATATTGTTAAACACTTGAACTTATGAATCGTCCCTACCGGTGGTTAGTAGGAAGGCAATCAGAGGTTGTTCGATTTGCGGTGTTGACGTCCCTACCAGGTGGTTAGTAGAAAGGCAATCGGGAGTTCTCCGATCTGCGGTGTAGCCGTCCCTGCCGGCTTTGTGTGTAGGAAGACAGAAAGAGAGTTTTCTCTGTTCTGTGGTTTGGGGCGTGTCCCCGTGTCAAGCTGTGAGTCAGCAAGGAAGCCTCACCGGGTTTTGGAGAGGGGTGGACGTAGGTTGCGGGGTTGCAACCGAACCACCTTAAAAATCCCTGTGTTGTGGGTTGTTTATTATGTGTGATTGATCTATATCTTCTAACCCCATTCGCAGGTTCGTGTGCTTCCACACTTGGTTATATTGCTCACACACATATGCACTTTGTGTGATCAACATAGCATACACACACACGCACGGTTGTTGCAAGCTATTGCATGCTTTAGTGTTATGCTTTATGATCCCTACACTACAAGGCTTATTTCCTTCAGGATCACAAATATGCTTAAAGAAGTGTGGATGTTTCATAGCTTGTAATTCCGGTCTTTTCATTTGAGCCACTCTACTTAATTCCGCTGTGCATTGTGTCCAAGTGATTCATTCACTTAATAAGAGTGGTTTAAGTTTCTGTTAGCTAAGAGTTTTTAAATAGGCCAAAGTTTCTGATAGGATCTATTCAACCCCCCCTTCTAGATCCGTTTACACCTCACGGGACCCAACAATTCCAAGAGAATCTTGATCACACGGATAGGCCGTTGAGTCATTAAAGGTCTGGGACGATGGTTCCACTTTCTGGGTTGATGCGCGGACAAACGGGCTTCGGCTTAGTGTCAGCTCAGAGATCTGGATTCTTGACCAAATCTAGATGGCTTGGTAATATTATCCTTGATTATTTTCTATTTTTAGTTTGTTTTAATTTTTCTTTTAGCCCAGCATGCATCATGTAGAACTTTGAGCTTAATGATGAAAATCTTCATATTACGGCAATAATGAAGGTCGCTCGCTCTTGATTGAGTTGACATGAGATATTCCACTCCAAATCAAGTACTTTATTCTCTCTAAAGCCGCTCAGGCTAGTTCCTTGAAAGTGTCCCTTCGTTGGGTCTTCATCTCCATTCACTTTAATTTTCTGCAAATCCACCTTGGTTGTAGCACGTCCACATTGGCTGGTAACCGCTCTCCAGAGGTGCCTCCCTGTCGTGCCCTCGCGTACATTTCATTTATTTAGTTTAGTCTCCTTCATCCAGCCAATCGATGCTTTCTTGAAATCACCCGGAGTTGTTTCACTCCGAATCTTGGAAAGATTTCTAACGCTTAGTGTCAGAGGCGTGTCACAACACACCTTGGCATCTACTTATCAGTTCATTCCACTTCATTTCGCTTGTTGCACTTTCACTTCATTTCGTCTCACTCCCTTGCAAAGCAGACGCCAAGGCGGGGCAGCTGTAGACACGCCAAAATTGATACTATGTTGATTAAATCTCATGTCACCATATTAACGCCCCAAAGTGAACTTCAATATTTCCATAATATGAAGTTTTTCTATTTTTGTGTGTTTTTAGGCCATTTTCTAATTGTTTTGTAATTCACGACTCTATGTAGGGCGTGTCTTAAATAACGGCTAGGGTCGGGGCGTTTCTCAAAGAAAGGACAACTGATCCAAGAGGCGTCAATTTTTGGACTTTTACGAATCCTACTCAAAATTAGAAAATAAGAATTAACGTCCCTCCATGGGTCGTGTTTTGAATTAACGCCTCTCTCTCAGGCGTCTCTTCATCATTTTCAAATAAAGAACGTTTTCATTACTAAAATTAAATCCATGAATTTACACCTTTGTCCTAGTCGTGATTTTAATTAACGCCTTTTCCCAGGTCGTCAATTTCAAATAACGCCTTTCTTTGGGTCATCTTTCACCCTTCCGTGTCCTGCTTGAACACCCCTTTCCTAGAGAGTTCCCTACTATGTTTTGGTCACCATGTTCGATTGGGGAAGTAGAGGCTTTGCCGTAGATGAGTCTTGCCTGTTCTTATCCCATCAGATCTATGTTTTGCACCCTATAAATAATCCCTGCATCGAGCTCGCGCGAAGCTGGCTGATAGCAGGAAGAAACGGAGAGAACAACGAAAAAAAGAGAGGGAGCTTTAGCTAATAGCAACACAGAGAGCAACAGAGAGATCGACACAGAGAGCAGTAGATTCTTTCACGCACAGAAGTTTTCCTCTCTTCTGCACAAGCCTTTTGATCCTTCGGTGGTCTGCTTCCTCCTGTTGCACTAGCCACGAGCTGATACATTGGTTTCTCCCTCTACTGTTGATAGGAACAGCATGGATATTATCCATCTTATTATCATCTTATCATCATTCATCATCCTATCATCATCGATCAGCATCAGTCTTTTTTCTGCATTAGTTTGCATCTCCTTTCCTCTCCCTAATTCTCTTAGGGGTTTTAAAAGAACCAAAAGGTGCACACTTCATGCTCTTGTTCCATCATCTTATTTTATCTTTGGATTAATACTACACACACTTGGCTAATCCCTTTTTATCTTGTTTGTTTGTGATTTGTTTAAGGGTAACCAAAGAGAGAAACCCCCTTCATCGGCCGGCCGGTAGAAGGAGGAGGAAGAAATCCATAATCATCCCGCATCCCTTTTCTCACCAGGTATTCGTGATCAATTTCCTTTTCTTTTGAGGTAACCCCTCTGGCGATCACTCTCCTTATTAGCACCTCGTGCATGCTTAATTCTTTTATTTTAATTGTTCTAAGTGGATTTCTTAGAATCTACAGTGGAGAGGTCTTCTGCAGGGCTCGCTGGGCGCGCTCCTGCTCTGCGAAATGCCTCTCGAATTCTTGCAGTCGGAGGGATAGCCCCGGCTGCCGTTACGCTGTCGGGCTGGGGGGGCGTGAAGGCAGGCTGTCCTAGCACTCCCTGGGGACTTCGATCTCTGGGAGGGGACGGCGTGCCCCATGCCTGCCCCGCTTCGGCATGGAGGAAGCCTCTTGCTCCGAAGGGCGGGGCTTGCGAGGGTCCTCCTACTTTGTTGCGGATGAGTTGCTGTCCTCGGAGGGTGAAGCGGCCTCCAGTGGTGTGCTGGGACACGTTCTTGCGGGTAGGGCTCTCCGGAGGGGCGCGTGACCTTCCATCCCTGGCCGCCTGGGTCCTCATGAGTTCCACGAGGACGTCCATGCAGTTTTGCGTTGAGGGCTTGGAAGGCGTCGGCGCCGCCGTTGAGCAGCAACCCCACCGCCGTGGGAGGAGGGGGCGGTAGCCCGGCCACAGGGGGAGGGGGCGGTCCGTCGGCGGGAGTGCTGGCACCGGAGGGGGGGTTTTGGGAGGCTTGTGAGGGGCCTTCCCCCGCCGCTGCCGTGGCCTTTCCCCTGTCGCTGGCAGACCTCCTCCCTGAACTTCTTCTCACCATACTGGCTCTTTGGTCGTTTCCCACTGACGGCACCAGATGAAGGGGCGTGATCTCACGCTGGTCCTGAGCTAGGAGGGTGATCACCGGATAGTGAACTGTAGAGAAAGGGAAACAAATCAGGAGGCCCAGGGATGGTTCCCTCGGGAAAATCCTCCGATGCTTAAGTCAGTAGAGCAATGGTGGAAGGAATTGAGGGAGGTAGAAATAGGTGCACGAGATCCCCCAACACTAAGGTGGTGAAGTGGTTCCTACTCAGGGAGTTTTAGGCCTGTATTTGCCTTTACCTGCCGCCGGAGGGAGTCCCTGGTTTATATAGCGAGCTCACCTGATGAGTCCCATAAGCTGAGGAGTTTTAGGCGAGAGTTACGTCCTTATCATGGGATCGTTACGTCCTCATCGTAGGATCGTTACGTCCTCGTCGTGGGCTCTTCATGGCCTTGAGGGATCATGGCCTCTTTATCCCCCTAAACTCTTGCTCATAAAGGGCTTTCAACGGCTGCATGGATAAACACTTGTTAGTTGATCCGAGCATAAGAGGTGCCAGCCCTGTCCAGGCGATAGGCATAGCTGGGATGCTGTTAGGTCGGAGTGGGCGTGGAGCGCTCGCCCTTATCCCGATGGAGGGATAGCTCGGGCGTGGTTCTTCCTCCATTTTGACGCTCGGGCCTTCCGAGCCTAAGGGCCGGCGAGGAAGGATGGGATCCCGAGTGATCTTTATTGGGCTTTTTTGTCGAAGTGGGCCCTAGAGAGCTATCACTTGGATGAGCTGAGCCTCGTTCGGTCCTGATGGGCCTAGTTTGGCTGCTCTTAATTGGGCTACAGAAATCCCCCTCTCCAGACTTCAAAATCCAAACTTTCTTAGCATCTTTGCTTTGTTGGGAGTTCTAATTTTTCTTCTCTTTAGTCTTTTGGACTTTGTGAGTTTTGGAAGTGGTGAAAAAGGACTGTTGATTGGTCCATCTATTCCAGTTTGTTGGTCTAGACAGGTAGGAAGTGTCATATTGCCTAGGTCGTTGCGGTTGAGTGAACCTATGACCATAGGGAGCATTATTGTTCCTTACCCATGGAGGTGTCGATCTGTAGAAGGTAAAGTCTCTACCTGTCCACTGTTCAGTCCGTCTATAACTGTTTCTAGATGGTGGATGTGTCGACCTCCTATAAGGAAACTGTCAACCTGTTGGTGCAAACCTGGGATCTTATTGGGCATTTGACCTAGTGGGTGTCGACCTATTCCATGGAGTGTCCCGACCTGTTCTAACATTATAGCTGTCTCTTCCTCTGTGATGTGCAGGCTGAGGCTTGGACGGTTGTCGACCCGTTTGAGGTTGTTTGTGAACCTTTTTGGGTTGTTGGAAAATTTTGTTAATTGGATCTCCTATCTTCTCTTTTCCTTTGTTTTCAATGTTTTCTTGGTGTGTTGATTTAGAGGTAGATGCTTCGGAAGATGAGACAAAAGTGGTCGTTTTTAGCCCAAATGTTTTCTTTTTGGTAGGCTCATATCCTAGCCCTTCTCTGTTGAAGTTAATTTTGGTTCCTAGCAGGACATTCATGTTTTCACTCCCATCAACAAATTTTTCAAGAGAGGTTTGTTTATTTGCTAGGTCCTTTTGAAGTTTTTCATTTTCTTTCAACAGTTGAGAGTTGACATGTTTAAAAGCTTCAACCTTTTCATTACACAGATTGTTATCCTTTGCATAGCTTTGCATTTTTAATTTTAATTCATCAAGTTCATCTCTTAGCATTTCATTTTCATCTTTCAAATCTCTCATTTCTTTTCTTCCTTCTTCAAGATTTTCATTCATTTTTCTTAAATCTTCAATTTCAGTTTCTAGAAGGATTATGTTTTCATTGAGAGCTTTGTAATGCCCATAGGATTCAACCTTCTTTTTTAAGGTTTTGTTTTCTTTTCTATATACTTCATATTTGTTCATCAATTCAAAGTAAGCTTCTTCCCAATCGTCAATGGAGAAAAGCTGAAAGGGAGAGCTCACCTCGCTGTCATTTTCTCCTTTGGCCATTAGATAGAGATCATCTTTTTCTTCAGAGGAGGAGTTGTCTTCAGTTTCTTCTTCTTCTTCATCACTCCAAGTGCACACCATAGCCTGCTTCTTCTTGTTCTTCCACCTGGGCATATCTTTCTTAGCTTCTTCAGGACATTTAGACTTGATGTGTCCTGATTTCCTGCAGGAGTAACATACAAGCTTTTTAGATTTTTTAGCATTTTCAGGTCTTGGCCTGAAACCTCTTCTTACCTGGGGCTTCTTCTTAGTGAAGCATGTACCTTCCTTTCTTAAAAAATTTCTGAACTTTCTTGTCAATAGGGCAACTTCATCTTCCTCAGTATTACTGCTTGAATGCTCATCTTCAGATAGGTCCTTGGTGCTTGGTCCAGCTTTAAGAGCCAACAGCTTCTTTTTACTCACTTCAGTTTCTTTGTTCTTCAGATTCATCTCATAGGTCATCAGGGACCCTATAAGTTCTTCTACTTTGATGGTGGTTAGATTCTTTGATTCTTCAACCACCGTGGCCTTTGTATGCCAGACAGGAGTTAGTGATCTGAGTATCTTTCTTACTATCTCATGCTCAGTATATGTCTTACCTAGCTCAGTCAAGCCATTAGTGAGCGAGGTTAGCCTAGCATACATGTCCGAAATGGACTCATCAGGTTTCATTCTAAACTTCTCATATTCAGATACCAACATATTAGCTTTGGTTGCATGTACCTGCAGTGTCCCTTCATATATTACCTCAAGGCGATCCCACATTTCGTTTGCAGTTTTGCAAGTTGACACCCTTGAGTATTCAGTCGGATGAAGGGAGCACTACATGATATGCTTGGCACCCCAGTTCAGAGTTGATTGCCTGATTTATTCTTTAGTCCATATATCTTCATCAGGAGGTAGCTCAAATGGTCCCTTGCTGATCATTCGCCAGACTTCATGATCCTAGGCTCTAATGAAGACCTGCATGCGGTTTTTCCAGTAAGGATAGTTTATCCCAGTGAAAAAGGGAGGCCTATTTACAGAATGTTCTTCAGCCATAGGACCTTTGGAAGCCATATCACCAGTTCTCTCAAGGTCGTTAGACCACATTCAGAGAGACTAGCTCTGATACCACGTGTTGAGTGGTGATAGGTAGATCTAGAGGGGAGGGGTGAATAGATCAGTCCCTTTTCTTTGCCCTTCGTTACAGAAATAAAAACTATGACAAACACTGCTGATAAAGAGGCAGATAATAGTTACAAACTAAAAGATATGACGCACACAGAATTCCTAGAAGCAGTCCTATCAAGTTTCTATCATTGGAACAAGAGAGAAGACAAACCACAAGACAAGATCTTTAAGGTGGTTCAGTCTCAATCTAGAGACCTACGTCCACCCCTCACACACCACAGTAAGGCTTCACTAGTGCCAGAGCACAACCGCTGATTCACAACTTGATGGGAATCAAACAAGCTGCCTGGCCGAAGCGGATCGTGGAAGCTACCAAGCCGAAGATGAACGCGCTACCTGTGGGTAGCGTGATTTGGAAGAAGGCGCTAGGTATGCCTAGCGCGATCTCAGACAGAACGCAGTTGCAGACGGTCCAACTTCCCGGTGCCGAAACTCACAAAAGTCTTCAATGTGCACTATTTTCCATGGTTGTAATAGATGTTTTAGCGTCGTTTTGTCTTCCCCTTCCCCTATATATGTATCTCATCTCGTTTGATTAGACAATGAAGCAATGAATCTATGAAAGAGTTTATGAGTATAGCATGGCTATCTCCCCCAATCTTTGGAAACCCCCCTTCCTCCTCCCCTCTCCGGGTGTGATGCCCAATTCTCTTCTCCTAATCCTCTCTCTTTTCCCCTTCAATGGAGGACGATCGAAGCCCCGGATGTACCGGCTCTGAGACGGGGTCGAGTGTGAGGCTCCATTCGGAGCTCCGTTCATCCTCCACTGCCGTTCACCTTCCTCCACCGCCGCAAAGGACGCTGCCAAGGCCAAGATGGAGCTCGGTTGCACCGGTTCTGTGATGGGTCCGGGTGAGAGGCCCCAGTCAAGCCCCATCACGGCCCTAGCTCGCTCCATCACATCATCTTTACCCCCCCCCCCCCCCCGTCACCCACCCATGTAGCCACCTTCACCAAGTTATCCTAGCTAGTATTAGGTTAGTTTAATCCCTGTTTAGGGTCCCACATGTGTCTGTTTAGGATCCCTCGTGTATTACCCACCTTCCAATGTGTTTCTCCCCTATGATTCATTCCCCCGAAGTCATCCACGGGCGCCCCAACGTCAAGGTACGTCGTTCTGCCAACGTCTGTGAACGCGCTAGGACGATATAGCGCGTTCTTCTAGAAGGCGCTAGGAGGCTATAGCGCGACTTTAGGCAGAAAGAAGAAGACCCCCCACTTCTGTTCCACATCAAATGGTATCAGAGCTTAGGGAACCAGGCTGTTCTCACAGACTGGGATCTTGAGCTACAAGGTTCGAGGATGAACCTTCCAAATTGGAGGGGTTTGATGGGAATCAAACAAGCTGCCTGGCCGAAGCGGATCATGGAAGCTGCCAAGCCGAAGATGAACGCGCTACCTGTGGGTAGCGCGATCTGGAAGAAGGCGCTAGGTATGCCTAGCGCGATCTCAGATAGAACGCAGTTGCAGACGGTCCAACTTCCCGGCGCCGAAACTCCCAAAAGTCTTCAATGTGCACTATTTTCCATGGTTGTAATAGATGTTTTAGCATCATTTTGTCTTCCCCTTTCCCTATATATGTATCCCATCTCGTTTGATTAGACAATGAAGCAATGAATCTATGAAAGAGTTTTTGAGTATAGCATGGCTATCTCCCCCAATCTTTGGAAACCCCCCTTCCTCCTCCCCTCTCCAGGTGCGATGCCCAATTCTCTTCTTCTAATCCTCTCTCTTTTCCCCTTCAATGGAGGATGATCGAAGCCCCGGATGTACCGGCTCTGAGACGGGGTCGAGTGTAAGGCTCCATTCGGAGCTCCGTTCTTCCTCCACCGCCGTTCACCTTCCTCCACCGCCGCAAAGGACGCTGCCAAGGCCAAGATGGAGCTCGGTTGCACCGGTCCAGTGATGGGTCCGGGAGAGAGGCCCCAGTCAAGCCCCATCACGGCCCTAGCTCGCTCCATCACATCATCTTTACCCCCCGTCACCCACCCCCGTAGCCACCTTCACCAAGTTATCCTAGCTAGTATTAGGTTAGTTTAATCCCTGTTTAGGGTCCCTCATGTGTCTGTTTAGGATCCCTCGTGTATTACCCACCTTCCAATGTGTTTCTCCCCTGTGATTCATTCCCCCGAAGTCATCCACGGGCGCCCCAACGTCAAGGTACGTCGTTCTGCCAACGTCTGTGAACGCGCTAGGACGATATAGCACATTCTTCTAGAAGGCGCTAGGAGGCTATAGCGTGACTTTAGGTAGAAAGAAGAACACCCCCCACTTCTGTTCCACATCACAACTTCTAACAGAGAGATACACTCTCACACTCTGCTATCGCACAGCTTGTGGGATCACACCCCAGACCACACAGATAGGCGACCACGCCTTCTGTCTTCCTACACGCAGGTAGGGATCTAATGATTAGAAGTTTGTTTAGAAGAAAAGCAAACAAAAGATGAAATGACTAGACATAGTATAGTAATGAAAGCTCTATGACTAAGAAGTCTCCTATCTAGGAATGAGCTTGACAGAGCCTTGGTTTTCCTCTTCTTATTGAATCTTCATAGCAGCCTCTGAAGATTTCTTTTCATCGTGAGAAAGAGGAAAAATGTCATCATCTAGGTTCACTCACGCTGACAGCATCAGGATGAAGAGTAGCTTGCCCAGCAAGTCTTCTTCTTCTTCCTTTTCTCCTCAGCACTTCTTCTTCGCTCACCTGTGCTCTCCCATCCGAACAGGAGCACACGCTCTTTATATATATTTGTGTCCTAGGACGATGTAGCACCCCTGGTAAATATCTTTGCATAGATTCAAAATTTCTTCATAAAATAAATCATACATGAAGGTCTTACATAAAGAACCCAACCTCATAAGGACTATAATGAAAATATACAAGCCAACCCTACCTTATAACATAAAGAAACCTGAGGGCTTTGTGTAAAAAGCCAAACCTTAGGGGGGCTAGTATATAAAATTACAAATCATCACTTTATGCATATGTAATCTACTATTCTTAATAGAATTCTAGGTTTTGGTTAAAGACCTAAACTATACGAGGACTAGAATACAAATGTGCAATCCAACTTTATGCACATGGGTAAGGAATCTTACTTAGGAGGTCTTGTACAAAGAAACAAAACCATGGGAGGGTTATTCTACAAATGTACAAGACAAACTATGACACATGGGCCATGGTAGTACGTAGTGGGATTCCTTCCCATCACCAAATGAATTGACGCCCCTCACTAGGGCGTCAATTTCTAAATTGAAGACCATGCATGCAGGTGTCATTTAAAGAATTGAAGACATGTATGAAGGCGCCAATTTGAATAGGACCCCATTCCATTAGAATAATAATATATATATGCACATCTTGAGTGCTAACACGTGAGTGGGGGCAGAGTTGTCTAACAAATAACGCCCTCTTGCAAGGCGTCATTTCCATCCCAAACAAATGACGCCCTCATGCAAGGCGTCATTTACGTAATGAACGACCCTTTACAAGGGCGTCATTTAAACACATGATTCTAGAAGATTGAGACACGAGCAACCCATTTTAGCTGGCAAAAACAATGCCCACTCAGCAGGACCCACAAGGCATTAACCAATGCCTTATGATTTTTCCTATAACTAATCCCATCTGTAGCACTGTCAGAGGCTATTGCAGTGCTGCAGCAGCGTCTTCTTCCCGAGGCTACATCCTGCTGCGATCCTGCTGTAGCTTCTGAACCTCGTATCACACGTCAAAAGGTAGGTGTTCTCAAATCCTTGCCTAACTAGTAGCTAAATAAGTTAAATGATGCATGCTTAGAGTTCGTTTAACTCGTCAACCATGCTATAACCGTGTATATACCATGTTATACATACTGTTACCATGATCTTTATGAATTGAACATAGTCTGTTAAGCATGATTTCATGAGTTTTCATGATTTTTTAAGCATATTCTATCACACTAGTTTTATAGTATTGATAACCATGTTTTAAAAACCTTAATATATAGCCTCTGTTAACATAATCCGTTTCATGTTTAAAAACCCGGAGGGCCCCAGCCCCGTTGAAAATGGCGCCCCTGACAAGGGCGCCAATTTCATAATTGAAGACTACGCAAGCAGTCGTCATTGAAATGAAGACACCCCCACTGTCGTCATTTCAATTTCTGAAATTTTCGGGAGCTGATAAATTCAACACATTCAAAAATCAATAACTATCGAACTAAAGCACAACATTTTTACATGAATATGTTTCTGGAACCTTGATATTTTTCTCAACATATTCGTACAATTACTTCATGATTCAGAACCCTTTTTACACTGATGAATAGTGATGAATAGTGCACCACCTTCTGTAAGAGGCACCCCTGACCAGGGTGTTGGATTAAGTGGATGGTCAAACTAGAGGGGGAGGGGGTGAATAGGTTGACCCTTTGAAATTTTTTGCAAAAGATCACAATCAACTTTTAAGTAGCAGAGTACTAATTCAAAATTCAATAAATAGAAGGTATGGAGATCGAACCTAATCAATCATCTAGCGTCACACAGATATTGCAAGAGACAGCAAACCACAAGAGAACACAGATTTTTATGGTGGTTCGGTCTCCCTGTGGAGACCAACGTCCACCCCTCACTAAATCAGTGAGGATCCCTGCTAAGCCTTATAGCTTTGCTAAACTGAGGAACAATCCCCTCGACAACGCTGACCACTACAGCTTGGTTAACAAGAGGAACGTATCCTCTTAATCAGTTACCCGCTGACAAACAGCTTGAGGGCATACAAGCCCAAACCCCTTGATCCAAGCACACCCCGCTTGATCAAGAAACCTCCCTCTACAATCACTAGTATGAGGGAGAACAACAGTAATAGAATGCAAGCTGAAATGAACAACAAGAAACGAAATCACTAGAAGATGGAAGAAAGAGCTTCAGATATATGATGGTGCTGATTCTCGAATCTCAAACTTAGAGATCAGAGAGAAAAGACTGCGACGATCAGCTGGCTTTCTCCTTCTGGATGGTAGATGAGCTTGCGATGATCAACTACCACTGGGCTTCCACTGATCTTCAGTGGATGCAACAGCACGCCAGGAGAAAGACGGTGATACAGGCGATTCTTATCAAGAGCTCCTCATCTGCTATTGTTCGACTGCTACTCTTCTTTTTAACCTACGTCTCCCGCGCTCTCTCAGATTCACATAAAATATCTCTTGTGGGCCCCAACCAGATTTTCTTGTTAGCCTAATCATTGTTCTCTTCAGAGGCTTCTGGAATCGCGAGGGAAAAAGAGAGTGCATGCTCTTTTGGATGATGTGGCATCTAACGCCACTTATGGCTGGGGTCCACCCAATAATCTCTTGATGAGATTCAGATGGCGTCAACCCATTGTGACTAAGGGGTTGACGCAACCTTGAAATGCCCACAAAGCCTTTCGTACATAAACCTGATGCGTTGATGCATAGAGTGCCTGCGTCAACTCACTAGACTGACCTTGAACACTCTTTTATCTCAAGCATGAGCTGATGCGTCGACGCTGCCATGTTGTGGCGTTGACGCACTGAGCTATGCCAGTGATTAATGCTTCTACCTCTTGAACTGATGCGTAGACACCATTAGCATCGTGCGTAGACGATGTCCTTTTAAGCAAACCGCTGCGTGGACGCCTTAAGCATCCTGCGTAAACCTTGTTTCTTCCTTGCATTCAAGAATAAAGCAGATACATGCGTTAATAAATCAAGGGTTAATTCATCAGTTTTGTTGAACTCAACACACACACATCTCATGGTTGTCATCATCAAAACTAGGGGCACAACAATCTCCCCCTTTTTGATGATGGCAACTATGAGGTGTATGCCATTGCATCTAAAAAAAAATTTATTGTTCAGATCAAACAAGGAATTCACTTCAGAGACCAGAACACCAGTTCATGTCATTCATTTCATTTAGGTCCAAGGTTTAACATCAAAAAGTAGACCAGAAGAACTTTTCTAACAAAAAGTACGACAATCTCACAGATAATTTCTTTTGAACATTTCACAAAATATGTAAAAGAAAGAAAACTTCACTTAATCACATTTGATGCAGATGCAATGCAATTCCAGGCTCCAACTTGAGGTCATGTCTCTCCCCCTTCGACATCATCAAGAAGGGGAGCAGGTGAGGAAGAGTAAGACTGAAGGATGTTTGCAGACACAGTGTCCAGTTGGTGCTGAAGCTGAGTCATAGAAGATGCTAAATTGTCTAGTCTGTCTGAAAATTGCTGATCTCTTTGCAGGATAGACTTATGATAATCCTGTACTTTGGAAGTGATACTATCAAACCAGCTGTGTAAATTATCAAACAGATAGTCCACTTGAGCTTTCTGCTGAGATCCCCATTCAGGTGCAGAAGAGGAGGCTTCTATTGGTGGAGGGCATACACATCACGCTGATCTTCAAGTGTGGGTGGGAAGTTTTCTTTTAGAATTTTCAAAACATCCATAACCTCATCACCCACTAGAGTGGATCGTTCAAACAGTTTAGTAAGGTCCTTACCAAAAGATGTAATCTTTTCAAACAAGGTCTGAACCTTTTCACTGAACACATTGCTCTTGTCAATTAGGGTAGAATATTTCAAATTCAGCTTGGACTGGTTTTCCTTGACATCATAGTTATATGTCTGTACAGCCTTTAGCCAGTTCGGAAATTGTTGATGCAAGCTTTTCAAATTGTGCATTACTGACCCAGCTTTCTGACAAACCTGAAGGAGGGATTCCATGAAGTTATGAAGTTTTTCATCTGACTTGAATTTGTCATGCTTGAACTGTTCCCATCTGCTGTCTGATTTCTACTCAAGATGAGAAATCCTCATTTCCATGGTTGAGCTCAAGTGCATTATGGAAGAATCAATGTTCTTGAACTTCATTTCAAGAAATTGAATCAAAGTGGGATTGATACCGGAAGTCTGATCATGCATGCCAGAATCATAATGAAAATTATTTGGCATTTCTTCCTCAAGAAAGTAGGTAGATTCATGTTCCCTTCGAGGAGAGGGTTCCTGAAAAGGACCATGTATGATCATAGTATCTCTAGTGACAGCTGGGAGAGTTGGAGTAGTATCTGTGACAATATCAGCTTGGACAGGACTTGCCTCTTGTTGGTCCACTCTGGCAAGACTAACCTCTGGTCTGTCTACTCTGGCTGGACTGGCAGCTGGGCTTTCCTGTGCTGTTTCCCTCAGTTCTACAGCAGGTGCCCTAGAGGCAGATGCATGCTTCTGACTTGGCGGTACTTTGACTGGCTGTCCATTCACAACTGTGAATCCCATGAACTTCTGAATGTATGATAAGGAGTATCTATTCCCTTTGGGAATGTTTAGTTTCTTTTCATTTCCAAAGTTCACTCCAACCTTTCTAAAAATTGTAGTCAATGGGGCAGCATATGGAAGTGTCATAGGCCGTTTCAGACATGTACCCATGGTCTGAATGATGACACCAGTCAATGAAATCTTGATCTGTTTCAGCATATAGTATAGCAAGAATCGTTGCATCTCAGTAACTTGTTCCCTACCACTGCTCTGGGGTGTAATGATGGATGTGCAGATATGATGTAGCAGTCTGTTGAAGGGAGAGAACCTATTGGCTTTCAAACTATATAGATATGTCTGCTTGACAACTGTAGGATCACTAGGCTGTTCAGTCAGAAGAGCATAAGCATCTTGTTCATCAAAATGAAAACTGTGTAGTTGAACCCCATCCATTGGGATTTTCCATGATCTGGCAAACAGTTTATTTGTTAACTCAAAACGGACATTTCTGACTGTTGAAGAAATTTTAAGGATTTGAGGATCATATTTCTAATTTTGGCAAAATTCCCGAACGAGGGTGGGGTAATATATTATATGATTTGTGACAAAAGACCACCAACCCTGAAAATCCAAAGTGGGAAATAACTACGGAAAAACCTCAAGCATCTCAACATCAGTATCAACAATATATCGTGGAATAAGGACTTTCAGAGGTTCTTCTATATTGATGGTGAGAGAGAGATCAGAAGACCTTGCATGTGAACTGTCCACACCTTGCTTCCCCTTCGCAGCAGCTAAAGATGTAGACTGCTCCCTTGCCCTTGATTTAGAGAGCTTTCTCTTTTTGGTCGGCGGGCTCGGATGGAGATGGCGTTTCCGGAGACATAGCTCTATCTCTTTTCCTTTCCGTTTCCTTGGAGCTGAAGGAGACGGTATCTCCTCTGGAAGATCTGTCATGGGAACATCGTGAGTATCCTTCTGCTTCGCTGCCCTTGATTCTGAGAGTTTTCTTATCTTTTCCGGCGAGCTCTTCTCTGTCCCTTTACGTTTCTGTGGAGCTGACTGAGATGGCGTCTCCTCTTGAGCAGGTTGAAATTTGGTTCGAGGCACAATCTTGCCTTCAACTCTGATGGGAGCTCTTCTCTTTAGACCCTTCTTGTCCTTTTTCCCTTTTTCCGGAGGAGCCATGGTAGTGAGGTGAATCACACGGTAACAGGGAAGAGAAGTGCCGTGGGAAGATGAGAGAAGCGGAGAGGTAGGAGCCAACAGGGTTTTTAGAAAGAGGCGAGGAGACTGAAGCGTTTACGCTGAGGGGTGTAGACACGCCGTTCTTGACGTTACCGTGAGTAAATCTCACATTACACTATGATACCCCAAGGCGGCCTTCACATTTTTAATTACTCTGGTGATTTCCTATTTTTATGAATTTTTTTTATATTTTTTTAAATTTTTCTGTGAAAAATCATGGAAGTGTCCAGGCGTCTGGACGCCTCCATCAATGACCAAAAAATAAAAAAATCAAAATCATGGAAGTGTCCAGGCGCCTGGACGCCTCCATCAATGTCCAAAAAAATAAAAAATTTAAAATCATGCAAGTGTCCAGGCGCCTGGATGCCTCCATCAATGACTAAAAAAATAAAAAAAATCAAAATCATGGAGGAGTCCACTTGCCTGGACGCCTCCATCAAATGAAAAAAAATAAAAATAATATCAATAATCATAAAAAATAAAACAAAAATCAAATAAAAATAATATATTTATGGAGGCATCCAGGACCCTGGACGCCTCCATTACCTTGCGATCGACGGTTTGTCGTGTGTGAAAGAATCAAAATTGTGGAGACGTCCAGCCGACTGGACGCGCCCATTTCCAAATCACGTGTCGCCGCTCCAAAACCACGCATTGTGTTAAACCGCGTGCGACTTTCGGCAGAGTTTGGTGGGACTTATGGAGGCGTCTGGGACCCTGGACGCCTCCATGAAAATATTCAGAAAAAATGAATAAAAATAGAATAAAATATCTTTTTTGCCCTGATGGAGGTGTCCAGGGTCCTGGACGCCTCCACCCTCCGGAGCCCTATAAATAGAGGCCCACCCCCTCAGTTCTGGGGGAGCTTCTAAGAGATTCGATAGGCTGTCGGAGCCCAGAGGCTACCGGAGTCATTTCTAACCCGTGGGGTCTTTTGTAGGTGGAGGTTCCGCCGGCTTCTCGGGTGCCCACGCTCGTGAGAGGAAGGTCGTCTTCATCCACCGCGCTTCCACGTCGTCCCTACGCTGCCGGAGCTCCGCCGGATTTCACCATCGACACATCCAATAAGCCAATCCTTTCCTTTTCTTCGTAGTTCTTTTGCATTCATCATCTCGCATCCTCTATCCCCCTTCATAAGGGCGCCTCTTCTTATATACTTCTTGCATCCATCATCTCATTTTCCTCCTACTCGAGTCCGAGAGGGGTTTAAAAGACAACACCAACCAGGTGTGTGTCTTGCCATCATTTCGTTATTTTTATCGCAATGATTTGAATACTACACCTTCATCTTTCTAATCCACTCGTTACTTGTTTGTCGTTGTTTTGCAAGGGTACCCAAGGAAAGCCCTCTCCGTCGGCCGGCCGAAGGGGGAGGAAGAAGCAACCCACCATCTCCCGCTCTTGAGGTAGGCGCGATCACTTTCTTTATTTTGGGGTCTTTTGGCCCCTGGCGATCACATCTTGTTTTCGAGGCCGCGGCGAGTCACTTCCCCAATGGCCGTTTAAATTCCCGTTCTTATATTCTCTTTATATTCTGTTAATTTCTTATCTGCTCATATTCTCGAGGCCGCGGCGAGTCACTTCCCCAATGACCGTTTAAATTCCCGTTCTTATATTCTCTTTATATTTTGTTATATTCTTATCTATTTATATTCTCGAGGTCGCGGCGAGTCACTTCCCCAATGGCCGTTTAAATTCATGTTCTTTATATTCTCCTTATATTCTGTCATATTCTTATCTGCTCATATTCTTGAGGCCGCGGCGAGTCACTTCCCCAATGGCCGTTTCAATTCCTGTTCTTTATATTCTCCTTATATTCTGTCATATTCTTATCTGCTCATATTCTCGAGGCCGCGGCGAGTCACTTACCCAATGGCCGTTTCAATTCTTGCTATTTGATTTCTGCACCATTCCCGTCCCCCCGAGGCCGCGGCGAGTCACTTCCCGCTATGGCCGTTTAACCCCCATATCTTGCTATATTACATTTGTCCCGCTCGCCCCGCCGGAGCAATCTCCCGTGGTGGCCCCTTCTCTTTTCTCTTATTTCTGTGTTGCAGCAAAATAAAAAGGAGCCCGCGCGCTCTGCGTCTTCTTCGCTCCCCGAACCGCATGACGTCGCTCACAGATTGGCGATCACGGTGGGACCTCTACTGCTTCCTTTTGGCTACCCTTGCAAGTTCGGCACCGTCCGTGCCTCTCCACCTTGGCGCCCTCGTGTGCCCCCGTTGTGCTCACGACAGCACTGTCAGTTGTGATTGGTTGGGTGTTTATTATATGTTTGTTATTTCTGTTGTTTTCTTACTCTATATCTCTGTCAGCATTCCATTGCATACATCCATCCCTCTTTTATATCCTTTTTCATTTTTTCTAAGGATCACCCTTTCTCGGTGAAGGAAGGACTCTCCGTTTGAGAATTCCTCTCAACGGACTAGAATCTCCTCCACTGGGACCTCCGTAAGTCCCCGACATCGAAGAATCTCCTCTTCGTTCACTGGGCTAGTTGTACCATTGAAGTTTCCCGGAGTTAGTCATCCCATTCGTGGTGAGACGAGAGACCCTAGCTGACACGGCGGTGAAACAAAAATAAACTAGGGTCCCTATTTTGTGTGAACTTCGGATCTCGCTAAAAACATAAAAAAATAATCAAAATCAAAACACAAAAAAAGGCGTAAAGGCATCCACTTGTTTGATAATCTCTGCTACATGCTTGCTAGTGTATGTTTTTACGTTCTGGGAAAACTGTGAGCATGGCTCACGAGTCTTTTGAGGAGAACCACCCTAGTCGTGGTTTGTCAGCCGACCCGCGAGTCTATGCTATGGACTCGGGTCCTTCTCATGATCCCTCGCATGAGGTGCAGGTTATTACCGGGGACACATCCCCACCACAGGATATCTCTTCCTTACTGGGCATCCTCGCCAACACGGAGCTTACCTCTGAACAGCTCCAGGCCTTCCAGGCCATTCTGAAGGTGAAATCTGTTTCCCCCACGCCCCAGGAATCAACTCCGGCCATCGCACCTCTCCAAGAGTCCGTGCAGGCCATTCCATCTCCTTCATTGGCGCAAGCCATCCAGTCTCCTTCGCTTCAAGGACAAGCGAGCCAACAACCACCCTCATTCCAGTTCCCGTCACAATCTCAAACTCCCGTTGTTCCCCACATACCGCTTCAGCCGGGGCTGACTGTCGGCGGTCCGGCAGCTCCTTCTCATTCGGAGTTCCCCCCTCAAGTCTCCGGGAGACAGTTTCTCCCCCAGTGGCAAGTACCACCTTCACCTCCAGAGGAGCTCACCCAATCGCTCCTCAATAGGTTCAATCGCATGGACGAGCAGTTTCAAAATCTGAGAAGAATGGTGGACGTGAAAGTCACCCCGGAGGTTGCTTTGCCAATCCTTCCCGTCATTCATCTTCCTCCCTCCGAAATGCCCACGTACCGCAGATACAATGGTACTGGCAACCCCTTCATTCACCTCAAGGATTTCATGTATGAGTCCTCCTATTGGCAAAACGATCAGAGGTCCCTGGCATACCTCCTTCGGAGATCATTGGATGGTCCCGCGCTTGAGTGGTTCTATTCTTTGGAGCCCCGCGAGGCCGAGAATTTTGAAATAGTCCAGAGAAGGTTCTTGCAGAAATATAGGGATAGGGTCGGTCCCTCACTCTCCATTACCGACCTAGTGGCCGAAAAGATGAAGCCTGACGAAGATTTTGTCTGCTATGCTGATAGATGGAGGTCTCTGGCAGAAAGAATAAGGGATACCCTCTCCGAGCCCAAACAAGTGAAGATGATTGTGTCTAATGCAACCCCACAGTTCAGACACGTCCTGGCCATGAATAAACTTACTACAATGGAGGAACTCTATGAAAGGGCCCGGTACATCCAAACCCAGTTAAAAGACTCCCCCATTATGAACATGTTTGAGTCTCCGAAGCCCAAAGTGGTCAGAAAGACAGGCGCTGGTGTCCTGGGCGGAGCCACAGAAGGGGTCGTGACAAATGAGCAAGTGGGTGCGGTCAACAATGTCAATTATGCAATCAACCCAAGGCCTCCACAAATGCCCCGACTTCCCCTCCAACCAGGTCCTTTCCCTCTTCGTCCTCCACCCTAAAATAATCCACCCCAGGATAATATGCCTCCATTACGTCAACCCCAGCAACAATAACCACAACCTCAGCAACAACAACCACCGCTTCAGTACAACCAAGTTCCACCCCCGGGGAATTATGGTCCCCAACAGCAACAAAGGAGGCCGGTCGGTCCCAAGAGAGCCTACTATCCACCGTTGCCCGAAACTCTGGCAGATATTTTCAACGCCCTCATGGCCTCAAACATACTTGTGCTACCCAGGGAAAGGCCCGCGTGGCCCACGAATGTTGATACCTCCAAATACTACGTCTACCATAGACATCCAGGACACATAGTAGATTACTGCTTCCATTTCAAAGATTACATCCACGATATGAATGATGAACATCAAATAGATTGGGATGAAATAAGACGATACATCGCCGCTCTCAAGGCTGGGAGACCTCCTCACAGGCCACAGCAGCAGTTACAACAGCAGCAGTAGCAGCAACCACCACAACAACAACAGCCTCAGCAGGCCCCACAACAACAGCCCAACATGGGCATAATCCAGAATCCATTACCGGAGCACCAACAGCCCAATCATCAGGTTAACCCCATCTCCTCCTTCCCGGAAGTCGGGAGAGAGCAGGTGTGGCACCCCGAAAGTACCTCCATTCTTTCTACCGCCAATCCTATCATCACGCAACACCCTTGCCTTGCCCGGGTAGCACCTCTCTCTCATCAACCCGCGTCAGTATCGCCTTCACCATTTTCACTACCATTACGCCCTCTCATCTGCACCCCCATCTCCTATCAACCGACACTCTCCACTACGCCTTCACACCCTCTCATCTTCTCTCACTCCCCCACTTTACCATCCACCTCTACCACATTTACCCCTACGCCTTCTAAACCCCTTATCATCCGTCAACCATACATCACCCCGTCTTTCTCCACCATATCACCACTAATGCCTTCAAAACCACTCATTACCCATCACCCACCTCAAAATCATTGCCCGCTTCAAGCCCTACCCACTTCTACTTCGTCTCCACCTCCACCTTCCAGACACCTTATCCTCCATAATCCGTGTGATATCCCCTCTACCTCCACCATGCCTCCACCTAACAAACCCCTCATCGGAATCCCTGCTCCTGTCATCACCCCTGCTTCATCAACCATTCCTCCACCACTACCCCTCAAATCCCTGTTAAAACCCACTGCTACCCCCACAGAGGTACAAAAGCCGCAGGCAATGGTGCTCCGGAGTGGAAGGATTTTTCACAGGGTTTTTCCCCACAACAGTCAGAATCCTGAGCAATCTCAGCCAAAGAAGGATGATGGAGAACAACCAGAAAGAGCTATCCCTGGAACATAGTATGATCTATTAAAACACTTGGACAAGTCGCCTGCTCGGATCTCCATCCTGGAGCTACTTCAAATATCCACATCCCACTAGGCAGCCTTGATGGAATATCTTCAAAAATTCATGGTTAATGAGGACCTCCCCGTGGAGAAGATTTCGACCGTCCTAACACCAACGGACACACAACCGGCCATCATGTTCCACAACTACGAGCTCGCTCCCAAGGAAGCTCGGAAATATGCATTGTGCATTTCAATAAAAATTAATGGGGTATCCATAAACCCGTGCCTTGTAGACACGGGTGCGTCCATAAATGTGATTTTCATGGACACCCTTCAGTTGTGTGGGGTCGACGAGGAACAAATAAGACCTTCCTCGATCACGGTCACGGCTTATGACAATAGCAAAAAGCCGCCGCAGGGGATGATTATTCTGAAGGCAGAACTAGGCCCCATGTCAATTCCCACGGAATTCCATGTCCTCGACATGGACCCCACATTCAAGGCTATACTGGGTCGCCCTTAGATCGAAGCCATGGACGCTGTGCCTTCCACCATCCATCAGTGCCTGAAGTTTCCTTACAATGGGAGGATTATTAAAGTGGTCAGTACACCTATCCTTCACACAGTGGATGCTATCAACACCTCTCTACCCTCTGTTTGGCCGTCTCATCAGCCCATATTGTCACTACTGGACGTACGTGATTCATCTCACGTTCCACTAGCACCAAAGGAGCCGGTCAGGGCAATCGCAACATCATGCCTCCCTTTTCACTCCAAAGGTTGGGAGATTATGAGGAACATCGACTATCAACAGGGTAAAGGTTTGGGCGCACAGTTACAGGGTAGGCTCAAACCGCCAAAGAAAATTAGGCCGAACCGCAGGTTTGGCCTAGGCTTCAAAGGACCGTTCAAGGCGAATTGGAAGCCCCTCACATGGACTCTATCAAACCACTTCAACAGAGGGCCCGTTGTTCAGATGGGAGATTACCCACGAGAAGCATGTGGGGGATCACATGCTGTATATTTGGCTGAAAAATGTCCGAGGATCACCAAAAGAGGCAAGATCAAAGATCCGGAATGCGAGTGGAACAAATGGTTTGACATACGGGATATTTCCGTTGCACTGGAAAGGATGTTCTCGTCTCCGCAGCTTGAAGGACCACCATTGATCTCCAGAATACCAGAGAATATTACCACTCTTGCCAAGGTTCCAAACTATCCTCGTCCTCGCCAGAAGGACCCTGTCATCCACGGATCTTCATCCGTCCTCAACATTGCCGTCGACGGCTCATTAGCCGCCATCTTCTCCATCCACTCGTCTCAGCCTTTGCTGATATTTTCTTCCTGGGCCAGACAGTTGTCTGATGATCTTCCTAGGTCCCCTTCTTTGCTTACATACCTACGCGGGCTTTTCAACCCGCACCAGGTCTTCAACCATGATCTGCTCTATGAGCCTCGCAATCCTCTAGCCATAACCACTTTTCTCTCTCCTCTGATCTCTTTTCACTGTTTTGTCATCAAAAATGAAAATGAAAAAAAAATGTCAATTTTCAAACTCCTCAACAACACATCTTCGTTGAGGAAACCTCCTACATCTCACACGGGTGCGTCCCGCCCTGCGGACCACCCGTCCAAGGTCCGATGAGCGACCTTTTCTACCCCTCCTCTGAGGGGTCTTCTCCTGTACATTCTACACCATCCTCCTCGTCTTCCTCTTCTTCTGTAAATAATGTCAGTAAATCTAGGAATGATAGGTCAAGGGTAGTACCTAGGAAGAAATCCAAGGGTAGGCAGATCCCTCGTCGATTCCTCCTGGATTTAGCCACCAGGTGTCAGGCCCTTCTTGCCATCCCCCAGTTGTTAGAAAATCCCATCCGGCTACCGGAAATAGAATGTGAGGGCGACTGTACAATTGATGAAGGGTATGGAGTCTACGAGATCACGGATGAAGAATGCCCCACTGACGATGAGGATGAAGAATATGAGGATGCGGCGGGCGCATACGCTAGTGGAATAAAGAGATTCGACGAGCCGTCAACCGCCGTAGAAGAATCCACCAAAGAAGTCAACTTAGGAACTGAGGAAGACCCTAGGATCATCCTCATAAGTGACAACCTACCACCCTCTGAAGAAGAGGTATTAATTGAAGTTCGAATATAAGGACACGTTTGCATGGAGCTACGAGGATATACCGGGGCTAGATCCAACCCTGGTCGAACACCGTTTAACCTTAAAACCAAGGTCCGTCTCGGTAAAACAAAGGTTAAGGCGTTTCCACCCTCAAATGGGTTTGAAAATGAAAGAAGAGGTCGATAAGCTCCATAAATACAGGTTCATTAGAGTCGTTCTTTATCCTCAATGGGTGGCGAACATTGTCCCGGTCATGAAGAAAGATGGGAAAGTCAGGATTTGTATCGACTTCCAGGACCTTAACTGCGCGTGTCCAAAAGATGATTTTCCCTTACCTCACATTGATGTGTTGATCGATAACACGGCAGGTTATGAGACCCTCTCATTCATGGATGGATTTTCAGGATACAATCAAATTCGTTTGGCAGAAGAAGATCAGGAAAAGACGTCATTCACTACCCCTTGGGGAACATATTGTTACGTGGTCATGTCGTTCGGATTAAAGAATGCTGGAGCTACTTACCAAAGAGCGATGATGGCCATATTTCATGACATGATGCACATATATCTGGAAGTGTATGTGGATGACTTATTGGTGAAATCAAGGACCAGGATGGAACATCCAGAAGTTTTGGCTAAGGTCTTGCAGAGGTCAAGGGAGTTCCAATTGAAAATGAACCCGAAAAAGTGTGTGTTTGGTGTGTCGTCGGGTAAATTGCTGGGGTTCATTGTGAGTAAAAGAGGGATCGAGATAGATCCTGATAAAGCTAAGGCCATCAGGGATATGCCGCCTCCCAAGAATTTGAGGGAAGTCTGAGGTTTAATCGGGAGGTTGCAGTTTATTCGTCGGTTTGTGTCCCAACATTCACAAAGGTGTAGACCTCTCTACGACTTGACCAAGCCAGGAGTAGAATTCCACTGGAATTCTAAATGTCAGAAAGCTTTTGAAGGGTTGAAGGAATATCTGGCTAGTCCACCCGTTCTCATTCCACCCAAACCAGAAAAACCTCTGATCCTTTACGTCTCAGTATTGGATGACTCCGTGGGAGCCATCCTCGCACAAGCTGATGAAGAAGGCAAGGAACGGGCAACCTATTACTTGTTCAAACTTCTCAATCCCTGTGAGCAGAAGTACACCGTCATGGAGAAAACCTATGCTGTCCTCATTTGGGTAGTGCAGAAATTGAAGCACTACTTCTTGGCTCATGAGGTCCACTTGATTCTCGAATGAATCCTATCAAATTTCTTCTGGAGAAATCCATACTTACGGATAGGCTAGCACGCTAGCAAAGTTTTCTCTCTCAGTTCGACATCACCTACATCCAGCAAAAGGCGATTAAAGGCTATGCCATAGCCGAGCATCTCGCTCACCATCCTCTTCCCAAGTTCGATCCCGTCCAATCAGAGTTTCCAGATGAGGAACTAATGTCCGTCAACCAATCAGATGAGCCAATGTGGACGCTATATTTTGATGGAGCTCTGAATTCTCAAGGGAGAGGAATCGACGTTGCCCTCCTGTCGCCTGAAGGCCTCACATTCCCATTGGCATACCAGCTCAAATTTCCAGTTACCAACAATATAGCCGAATATGAAGCTCTTCTAGCTAGCCTAGAACTCGCTCATTCTTTTCGTATCACTGAGTTGCGAGTCGTAGGTGATAGTCAACTCATCCTTCGCCAGGTGCTCACTAAATATCTCACTCGCGATCCCAAACTCAAGCCATACCAAGAACTCACTGCTGCCTTTGCCAAACTGTTCACCAAACTGATCTTTATTCATGTCCCTCGTCATCAGAATATTCTCGCCGATGCCCTCGCCTCGTTGGCATCATCCATAAGGTTCCCTCTAGGAAGATGGTTTGAGTCCATTTCCATCTACAAACTTCACGCCCCTGCAATCGATGATGCTTCCTACGTAAATATCAAAGACAGTATAGCAAGGAAGATCTTGCAAGAAGATATCCTTGAGAAGAGGGAAATCATGTTGGCAGAGGCCGAAGAAGAACTGGCTGATGAAGAGAAACCATGGTTCTATGAAATCGTCAAATACTGCCAAGATTAGTCTTATCCTGAAGGGGCCACCACAGAGGACAAGAAAGCCATAAGAAGGGTGGCTCAGAAATATACAATGGTTGGAGGTCTACTCTATAGGAGGAGCCTTACTGGTATTCTGTTAAGATGTCTTGGCGACGATGAGGTTTGGAAATGTGTAGAGGAGACGCACTCGGGTGTGTGCGGTGGCCACGTGAATAGTCAGATGCTCGCCAAGAAGATCATTCGCCAAGGCTTTTATTAGCCCACTATGGAAGAGGATTGTGCTGTCTATGTCCGTAGGTATGTCAAGTGTCAACTTCACGCCGATAAAATCCATTCACCATCTTCCTCACTTCATCCAATATCCTCCCCGTGGCCTTTCTCCATGTGGGCATTCGACATCATTGGTCCCCTAGGTGATCCCAATTCCCTCACCAAGCAGAAATCTTTCATCCTTACTGCGATGGAATACTTCACCAAATGGGCCGAAGCCGAAGCTTACGCGGAAATCAAGGCATCAACAGTCTGCAAGTTCATCATGAAGAACATCCTCGCCAGATTCGGCATCCCAAGCACAATCGTCACCGACAATGGGCCACAGTTCATTTCTCAGGACCTATGCGACCTCTGCAAAAGGTACGCAATTGCATTGCATCATTCATAGCCTTATTATCCACAAGGTAACGGCCAAGCGGAGGCCACCAATAAAACATTGCTCAAAATCATCAAAAAAACCTGCGAGTCTAGTAAGTTTTCAGATTGGCTAGAAAAACTTATTGAAGCCCTATGGGCCTATCGCACTTCAATCCGTACCCCCACCGGGCAGACTCCATTTGCCCTTACTTATGGTATGGAAGCGGTAATCCCGTACGAGACTCTGATCCCTTCTCTCAGGGTACAATTGGACGAGGAATTTTCCCTCGACGATCGTCGTAATTCACTCCTCGCCCAGTTAGAACTCTTGGATGAGAAGCGGCTGGCCGCTGCCGAACACGCGCGTGTGTATCAAAATAGACTCGCTCGCTTTTACCAAAAGCAAGTCGTTGAGAGAAAATTCAAAGTCGGTGAGATGGTCGTAAAAAGAATTTTTGTCAAACCTGGAGGGTCGCGTTCTAAGCTCCAACCCAATTGGAAAGGACCATTTGTAATTCAAGCCGTGTACCCTGGCAACGCCTACAAGCTAGTCAACGCCGAAGGGACCGAGTTATCCCACCCTTGGAATGGGCTTTATCTTAAGAAATACTACCCTTAGCACAAAACAAAAAAAAATGATGAAAAGATAGAAAACATCAAAAACAAAGAAATATTGAAAACCACTAAAAATATGGAAAATTCAAAATGCCAATGCCTGGTGGTCACCATGTAGTCAGGTCACTGCATCTAACCTTCATGTTAGGATAGGGCCCATTAAGGCTTGGTAGGCCCCGGGTCTTGGTTTGCCAGAACCGTGGAGATCCCTGTCCGGCCACGTTGGCCTATGCTCGCTCGAAGGAAGCTAACATGTGCTCACTTATGTATTTTATTCAAGAAAAAAAGTCGGTAGCATCACCTACGGTGGGGCCCCACCCAGAAGATCTCCGGAAGCTGTAATCTTTATTCTTTTCTCTTCGACCAAATGAGACAGTCGGTGCCCTTAAAACGCTGAGCATGAGAAACCGAGACTCAAACCCCAAGGGCAAGAGTAGGATCCATTTCCTCGAGCATCGATCAGAGCACGAGAAGAGGGCAGTGTCCCCGCAGGCATACGAAAGGGAGCCCACAAACGTCAAACGACTATATCTCCCTCACAAAAAGAAATATAAAATCAAAATCAAGAGCCTGGTCGTGACCGGGCCTGATGCGATAAATGGACCCCCTCAAAGCAAAAGTTCGAATCCACAAAAAGGGGGGGGGCTATGGAATGTAAATGCTCGAGATTTGGTCCGAAGTTGTCTGAAAGGAAAGAGTTAATTGGCCCTTATTCGCTCGTCAGGTTAACGGCTTTGTCGGTCCTCTCAGGAGGTTTATCCCCTACACTCTTCCTTCTCCCTCTAAAGATGAAGGTTCGATGGAGTTTCTGAAGGGTGAAAACTGCCCAGGGTCTGCGACCTTATTTTAATATACACATTTGGTTGCCTACTTTGAAAAGCAAAAGCTATCGCTGCGAAGGAGTCTCTGTATTTCTGGCTGGTCAAGACCCCTGTTTACCACCTTGATGTCTTCTTGTTTAACCTCGGGCTTAGGCCAATGCAAGCGCGTCACCTATGGGTGCAACGGCGTCTGATTCCGGGTCAGCGTCACGCAGTTGGTCGTTAGGGTTCTAGGGTGTTCCATCATATACCATCTAGAGTTGTGAGGAAACAGACCCAGGTCGGGCAAATCTCTTACCTCAAACACCTTTTGGGTGAATCCCTGTGGTCGGAAGCGACTGGGAGCCTAAGCATGGCATGACGGTATTGTCATCAGGGTAAGTCTTAGCCGGCGGGATCATCATTCGAGGGGTCTAGAGGCCCAAATCAACCTAGATGTGCACTTAGGATACCCGGGAGGTTAGTAATAAACCCCTGTTCTCACGTAGGTTAGGGGCCATTTGGGTGCTTGCCAGGCGTTAGCAACAAAAAAATTGAAATGATAAAAACAACAAAAAATGGAAAAGAGAAAATGTACATATTTGCAAACAAAAAAATCTTTTTTTATGATAAAACAAAAAAAAATGCCAAATATAAAAAGAAAACAAATCAATTTTGCATGGTTGCATTTGCGTGCAGCATCTCACTTGTAATACCGCTTGCATTCGTGTGCTTGCCTGTCGCATTTATCATCACTGCATCTTTCTCTCGCCTTCCTTAAATAAAGGCTTGGCCCCTTGACCAATTATCAAGAACAGTCACAGTGACCATTTGCTTATTGAGCAAGGGGCCAAGTTAGAACAGAAATTCTGATTTGTTTGTTTCAGTGATGTGTCCAGGGATTCAGGCAACAGAAGTAAAGGTGAAAACCAAACAAACCGAACCTTGTATTTTATTCCAAAAAACCAAAATAATTACATCAAGTTCCACCCTCTCTCTCTGCATTACTCGTCCCACTACTCTCCGGGCAAAACGCTCTGAAAGGTGCTACCCAACTACGAAAAGCGGTACTCCTACCGCTCTGTACTCCCCATCCTATTCCCACACCCCGGCGTTGATCCACGGAAGTAGCAGAGAAGCTACCAACACGAAAGCCACGCTCTCGTGCTCTTCGGTAGCGCTCCTCACCATCTCTCAGCCACTGTTCAGCAAGACCAAGGCTAGTTTGGAGTTCGAACAACTGGGCCTCCATGGCCCTTCGTTCCTCCCTTTCAGTCAATTTGTTGGCTCTTTCTCTCTCTGCGTCTATTTCTCTCTCTGCCCGTTCTCTCTCACAGTCTTCCCTCTCCAACTGGAGAGTGATCCTCAGTTCCATAGCATCCCTGGAAGAGTCATCATCAGGATGACGCCGCAGTTCCCTCTCCAGTTCTGCTATCCTAGCCTCCCTCTGCGCAGCTTGGGCAAGTGCTTCTTCCGTCTCCTTTTCCTGCCGAGTGTACCATCTCAGATACGCGATAAGGCGTAAACAAAGAGAACTCAACACTGAAACTTTTACCTGTATAGATAGCATCCCTTCTGCCTCTGCGGCACGCTGCGTGGCACGAGCAAGTTGCTCGTGAAGAAAATTGAGTTCTGAGGTGGGAATCCACAAGCTGAAAGAGGCACCACCTACTCCCATCGCTGGGGAAGCCGCGTCAATCTGGGCATGCTATAACCACATGAGTTAGCAGCCAACACCTGGAATCTGGGGTTTTAATTAGGACCGCACTGTACACCTACCAAGGCGCTCGTAGCTCCGCGGGCATCGCCCAACTGTTGCTCCATCTCTGCCAAGCGAGTTCGTAAAGTCGCTAACATCGTATCACGGATATCCTGCAGCCATACGAGTCAGCATTTCCACCAGAAAACCAAAAACATGGGAAAAAGAAGAAAAGAGAATAGGGGGAGACCTACCTTCGCAAGTCCTCAGGGTTGGAACCGCTCTGTGTACCTTGTCTTGTATAGACGTAGGTAATCCTCGCTATCCCGTGCCTGCGATTCCATGATTATGCCACCTCGTTGCCAGTCTTCGTACTGTTCGGGGAATCGTACACGCCAGTCAATGTAGGTCGCTGGTCCTCGCGTCTCTCTCCCAACGCGAGGTGGCGTAGCCGTATCCACCCATTCGTGAGCCAGTCCTAAAGTCCTCATAACCAATCGTAGCCGAAGCGGCTATATTTCATTCAGGCAGTGCATCCACAATTCCCGTCCGAATCGGGCATGACTTTCTAGAACCCACGGTTGGTCGGCATCGACCATGTCTGAGTAGGGTCTCCAGTTTACCATCGCTGCAGGGAACTCCCGTAGCTCCCGCCTTAGCACCATCAGTTGCTAGGTTAGGGGTGCCGCACTCATGATGGGTTCCCACCGCCTAGCTAGCGGCACCATCGCGGGTCGCCAATGCCGAGCTCTCCCCATGGGGATGTAATAATAGCTCCACAGCTGCTCGGCGCAGGTCATCAGTATCTTGCAAAAATATAAAAAAATTACAAAACAAGCAAAACCAAAAATACCTGGATGAATGGTGTAAAACCACTCACAGCCATCTCACGATCCGCTTCTTGGAACAGGCCTGCAAACAAGTGCGCCAGCATGGCAGCTCTCCAGGCGTAGTACCCTACTCTTTCAAGGTCTGACAGCAGCTCCAGGAAGCAACATTGGATACCGTCCCCTTTCGAGCTCAGTACCAATCTCCCCAAAAGGAAGAGGAGAAATTTCCTCAAATCTATGTTGCATCTTTCCCAATTGCCGAAATCTGTGCAGTACACGGCATGGCATCCTATTTCCATCCTTTCCATGAACTCTTCTGAGGATTCATCATCCCGCCGATGAGTGTTGCTGAGCCCTAATGCATCCATGAGGGACGCCCTAGCTACCGACCTATTTTTCCGACCATCTAGGTCCAAACCCAGTAGCTTCCGAGCACCTTCTCGGTAATCCGCATAAGTGACCCCGGTCACTGCCTCACCCTCCACCTTCAGGCTTGTGATCCGGACCACATCCTCCAAGCTGGGCACCATGTGCCCCCAGGGCATCAGGAATGCCCTACTCACTGGGTCCCATCTCTCACACAAGGCTTGGATCAGGACCAGGTCGAGCTCGAGAGGCTCGATCCGAAGAAAGGTGCCAAATCCCATCACGTCTAGCCTCACCTTCTGAAAATCCGGGAGACCCCTGTATGCGGCCACTACTAACTCCCATGAAATGTGTGATTTCATCACACTCTGTGCATGCATAAGAAATGGAGAAGGGTGTTGTCAAGAGGAAGGAAGAAAGAATGAGAAAAGGGCAGGAAAGCTCAGCTTACGGGTTGTGATTGGGCCCTTTCGCTGAAGTGCCCTTCGAGGTCTGAAAGCCTCCTGGAACTACTACCACTGGACCTGCTTCTCTTCGAGGAGTGGGAAGATTCGCCCTCCATCCAACTCTCGGAATTTTGAGCTCCTCCTCTCCCGTGAGAACTTGTGCTCCTCGAGTTAGCTCTCGATATACTTGGGAGGATAAAAGGGACAAGAATTTATAGAAATAGAAGGAGTGCAGGCCAAGATTGCCTCCATCACCTTTAATGATAAGCCCTCGCGATGAGGCACCTACCATGCGGTCCCGTGTGTCACTTCACCGCTCGCACAGGGTGATTGATTGGACGAAGAATATGACGACTAGCCCCCTATGTTGTCTAGGGATACCCTATCATGTTTTGGAGGACGTCCGCAAAACTTGACACAACATCCAGGAAAATGGACTAGGGCCGTCATTATTGACTTCAACGACAGATTCCCGTAGAAAATGGTCACAACAAGACGTGATTCTCCGCTTGGGGTGGAGTCTCGGCAGACCCATCACATGGGAACAGTGCAAAGGAGAAGAAGTGTAGTTAAGAAGGAACGCACAAGAGAACAAACAAGCAGCAGAAAATCAAATCACTCCATTCATAATTCTACATAAGCTGTCATAAACACTACAATCATAGAGATGAGGCGGGTCCACTAGCTCCCCAACTCATGCCATTATCTTCGTGCTCGTCCCTCTAGACGTCCCTCTCCTCTCCCCTGAGGTGAGGGTCCCTCAGAAGCCTTCTGGATCCTTGTGCAGCAGCACCCGCCTCGCCTCGTGGCGCTGGCTCCACAGTAATGACTCGCTGCTCCTCCCCTAGCGTGGCGAAGAAGCCACTAGCAGCAAAGCGGCTGGACTGGCGGAGTCGCTCCCCAAACTCTCGCGCTCTCTCGTAGCGCGTCTCCATCACTCCTAGCCTCTGCACCGCGACCTGAAGGCCCAGCTGGAGCTCCCTCACCTGGGCCTCCAAGGCCCTCCTCTCGGTCTGATCCCGCTGTCGCTCAGAGCTTCTCTCGGCTTTCTCTCTCTCTGCCTCTCTCCTCATCATCTGCAGAAGAACCCTTAACTCCAGGATGTCTGGAGAAGGTCTCTCCTCACCGCGATGTCGCAGCTCTGCTACAGTCGCCACCCAGGCATCACGCTCCTCTTCCGCCCGGGCAGCCCGAGCCAGCGCACCGGCAAGTTGCTCCTGGAGGGAGGCAATCTCAAGAAAAGGGGCCGAGGAACTGGAAGATGCGCCGCCAGCCACTCCCACCATCACTGTCTGCTGGGCACGCTGGAACGAACAAACAACAGCCGTCAGCTAAGCTCCACATTTAAAAACAGAAAATGCAGCACTTAGCTTACCAGGAGCGACAGTTCCTGTTGAGTGGCGGCCAGCTGCCGCCTGACCTCAGCTAATTGGGCACACGAGCCGTTGACGTCACGCGTATCACCGGCTTGGGGAAGCCCCGCATAACTCTCTCTCTGCTGCCGCAGGAAGTCAGCACTGTCCTGCACCAATACGCTTCCTTGTTGTCCAGGGAGACGTATGCGCCAATCCTCGAGCTTCGCCTTGTCGCGACTCTCTTTCCTGACACGGCTCGGCCCATCTGCACTCGCCCATTCATCGACCAAACTCGGGGTCTCTGCCATGTCCTGCATCAAGAAAGAAGGGCCTCACGTCATAACAAGAACGCATCTCCTGTCAAGGACGCGTCCATCATTTGAGTGCAACACTCGCCGAAACCTTTTCCCCCCATGGCTCGCTTCAAAACTCAAAATGGATCAAAGGAGAAGATCCGAGGACCTACCAGACCGTGTTCACCTCCTTCCGCACCATCAGGCCCCTCGGGTCCCTCGGGGGCCCGAAGCGGCCCTTCCTCCTCCATGGACGCCATTCCGTGCTCTTGCGTGTCCCTCCTCGGGCGAGGAGTCCCTCGTCTCTCTCCACCTTCACCATGGTCCGGCCCACTGAACTCCATCGATCGAGGGGAAGAACACGAAGACATGTGAGTGAGTTTTGGCGGAAGGCGGGCTCGTTTACGGGTAAGGCACGGGAGAAGAAAGGCCGCCCGACGCTTTAAATTTGAATTCGAGGGTTAAGACGCGTCCTCGCGCCTGGACGCGCCCAAAAGAAAGCAACAGAATCCCTCCGTGCAAAGTAGTTCCCTTCTGTCCCAGGCAAAAGTCTCGTAAGGCATGCCTCGAAACAACTTGGTGCGAGAGAAGAAGTGTAGGAAAGGAGAGGCGCTACAGTGGTCAATCGTCAGAGTTTTGTCTAGACCCCCTTGTACTGTGGTGTGATTCTATTATAAATCTGCTACTTTCTGATGTTACTAACCTATGCTGGTCTGTGCAGGTTTTACTAACGGACGTCTTTGTCCTATCTCCTGTCCCACCTTTCAATGGTTGGTCCCACCATGTCATGCATCATAGTATATGATACCTACGCTACTAGAACATGTCAAGGACCTTGCGGCCCGAACGAATCTGGGATTTGAGTTCCCCTTCAACAAAAACAGTGATGATCCCGGAAGAATTTGGGTTGTACGGATAGGCCGTTAACTTGTGGTAGCATGGGGACGACGGTTCCATTCAGTGAGTTGGTGCGCGGATAAACGGGCCCCAGCCCAGTATCAGCTCACCGGATCGGTATCCTGACCCATTCTTAACGAGTTGACAATATTATCATTGGCTAGTTTTTATTTTAGTTTGTTTTAAATTTTTCTGTAAATCCAGCATGCATTCATATAGGACTTTGAATTTATTGCGGAAGATCAATCGAGTGATTCTATTGTGAAAGCCGTTGTGCTCCAATTCTTACAAATATGAGACATTCCATTCCGAATGAAATACTGAGTTTCCTTGAATCGGCCCTACGCTGCTCTTCCAAAGGAGACCCTTGTTTGGACAGACCCTCAGATATTCCTTTACTTTGTTTGACCCACCTTGGCCGCAGCACTTCCACATTGGCTGGTAACAGCTCCCCAAAGGTGAAACCTGCAGGTTTATGACCCAGGTACTTCCACACCGAGAAGTTGGTCTCCTTTATTTTCGTGCCTGAGTGCACATCTCACCCTCCCTTATTTTAACCCTGTCCAAGCAATCGTCAAAATTTGAAAGTCCTTCTTCAAGGTCGCCTCACAGAAACTCCAGGAAAAATTCCAAACAGTAATTTCAAAAGCGTGTCTCATCACACATTGGCATCAACTTATCAGTCCATTATCACTCCATTTCACTCCACTTCGATACCATTTCATTACGTGTCACTCCCTTGCAAAGCAGACGCCAAGGCGGGGCAGTTGTAGACACGCCGTTCTTGACGTTACCGTGAGTAAATCTCATATTACACTATGATACCCCAAGGCGGCCTTCACATTTTTAATTACTATGGTGATTTCCTATTTTTATGAATTTTTTTACATTTTTTTGAATTTTTCCGTGAAAAATCATGAAAGTGTCCAGGCGCCTGGACGCCTCCATCAATGACAAAAAAATAAAAAATTAAAATCATGGAAGTGTCCAGACGCATGGACGCCTCCATCAATGTCCAAAAAAATAAAAAAATCAAAATCATGGAAGTGTCCAGACCCCTGGACACCTCCATCAATGACCAAAAAAATAAAAAAATTCAAAATCATGGAGGCGTCCACTTGCCTGGACGCCTCCATCAAAGGAAAAAAAAATAAAAATAATATCAATAATCATAAAAAATAAAACAAAAATCAAATAAAAATAATATATTTATGGAGGCGTCCAGGACCCTGGACGCCTCCATCACCTTGCGATCGACGGTTTGTCACGTGTGAAAGAATCCAAATTGTGGAGACGTCCAGTCGACTGGACGTGCCCATTTCCAAATCACGAGTCGCCGCTCCAAAACCACGCGTTGTGTTAAACCGCGTGTGACTTTCGGCGGAGTTCGGTGGGACTTATGGAGGCGTCCGGGACCCTGGACGCCTCTATGAAAATATTCGGAAAAAATGAATAAAAATAGAATAAAATATCTTTTTTGCCCTGATGGAGGTGTCCAGGGTCCTGGACGCCTCCACCCTCCGGAGCCCTATAAATAGAGGCCCACCCCCTTAGTTCTGTGGGAGCTTCTAAGAGATCTGATAGCTGACGGAGCCCAGAGGCTACCAGAGTCATTTCTAACCCGTGGGGTCTTTTGTAGGTGGAGGTTCCGCCGGCTTCTCGTGTAAGATCCCGATTTTCGTAATAGTAAATGATAAATAGTGCTGTGGTAAATAGTAAAAAAAAAAATTTCCAAAAATAGCAGTTAATTAGTAAAAACCTTGGTAATCGTTTTGATCTTCAGTGCCTGACCCTAATAAGCTCATTTACACGGCTTAATCATTAAATTAAGTCTGACTTAAAACCGGAAAACACTATTCATACGAAAATACGACTACCTTAGGAAAAAAATCTACAAAAATTATATTTTGATAGAACATATTTTTACTAGCAACTTTATCTTCTTGAACATTTTCAGTAAAAATCCGAAACTCTATCTATTTACTAAACCGTTAGCATGAGATTAAAATAGTAGTTTAACCTTAAGATTGGTTTAGTAGATGTAAACCACTTGATAAAAATCCATAAAAATGATATTATGGAAGAGCATACTTTGATTAACATTTTTATCTTCTGGGTCAAACTCATTAAAAATCGTTTAGTGGGATTTATGAGCTAAGCACCCTTAATCACTTAAGCTAATCCTAAGCTTTAAGGAGGTTTAACTTAATCTCCTACCTCAATAAAACACGTGGGAGCGTGTTTAGTCGGCAAACCGCGTTGTCAAAATGTCGGCCATCCCGTTGCGGCGACGTGTGCGACCATTCCCACCCGAATGAGGAACTCGTGGCTTTTAAAAGCCTATATATATGGGAGGGAGCCTTAAGGCTTCCCTCGTTAGTTAAGCTGCTGGGAGAAGAGGCCGTGGGGAGCTCTGCAACTCTCTGCAAGCTTACTATTCATCACTTCGTTCTCCAGGAGTTCCTTTGCTTCTTTCTATTCCTTCTCCTTCTTCCGTTAATTTCGGTAGGTAACCAAGGCACCAATCTAAGCATAGAAGAATGAACTTGTTAGCATCATTAGACAAGGAGCTATCATGCTTTTACATGTTTTACATCGTGTTTATAGTGATCATGATACCATCCGTAGATAGTATTCCTTGTTAAGTAACCAATTGTTAACCCACATGAATAACATATCATCAGGAGATTAAATTTCTGTTATTGTAATGATTGTTAATTGTTCAATCATGTTTTAAGCTTAAAAGGCATTGTAATCCACTTTTATTTTCATTGTAAACACTGGATAGACACAAAACTCAAGTTTTTAAAACGTATAACCCCTCTACAACCCATGCAATCATGGGTCGACCCATCCTATTCGGCACTGTTCCTTTTTCGTTCCTGTTGTATAGGAACCCGTGTTTTGTGAAGAGACATGTTAGGGTCATACCCTTTATGTCCAAAACTTGCTGTTTTCCCATCGTTTGATCTGTTTTAAGCCTGAATAAGATTAAGGTCATGTAGTATATGATTAAACCTTAGTAATCACACTAAATACATGTTAGCGTTATTAATAAATCGTTAACTATGATTAGATCAAATTTAAGCATAATTAGGATTTTAATCCTATCAAACTATCATTTTATGATGGCCGACTTATGGCAAGTCTTGGCCGATAAAGATTTACACCGGACACTCCATCCGGTAAGTTCTAAATTTTTACCGTGGAAGGAAATTTTTCCCGTGAGGTAATTTTACTCATGGTTAATGATAGATTACATGATTTAACCGCTGATTCTATTACTTGAATATAAATGGGCAAAAGTTAGGCCTATACGGTGTAAACGTATACCGTATATCCTTTAGGTGGCCCAATCGCTATCGTTTTAACTTGAAAAATGACCGATTATCCTTGGTTAATCTTCGGTCATATTTTAGCCCGGAATCAACCTTGACATTTAATTTGAATAGTTTAGATGTCATTAGCATTCCGGTAGCCATTTTGCACAATTATCTTATAGTTAGAAATTATTGTTATGCTTAAATACGGATTCTCTAGAACCGTATTTTCCGAGTATACTCGTTCTTCGGAACTCACTTCTCTCGAACGGCTTACTGTCAACCGTTTATTCTTGACTCCGTGACTCGTTACTCGTGTGAGTACGGCCCGGTTGTTGCCGTACGACTACCCTCAGTTTTGGGTTTTCTCGTTGTGTTATACTCTTGAATCAGAGGAGACAAATGTCATCCTTTATCTTGCACTTGACAGAAACTCTATTGATTATATTGGCCATAACTTGACTATGTCTAGACGGGGGATCGTTGATCCAATTGAATGAAATGCCAACGCATCATAAGGGCCCGGTCTGGTCCTGGGGAGAGCACCCAAAACGATAGTGAGCCCATGGGATGTGTATGACAGGGTGAGGCATTGCACCCGAGTACTTGACTTGACTTGTTACGTCTATGACAATTCGTGATACTTGAATCGTGCGTGATTACCTGGTTACATGTGTAACATACTTGAATGATGGCCAAAGTTCTTTATCTTGTAGTTGCTATACTTGTTCATTACTTGATCATTACTTGTGGTAAAAGTGTTACATTCTCGATATCATATATTGTTCTTTATCGTGTTGACATTTGTTCATTTACTGCATTTCATGTAAAGTGTAATAATTGGTTAAATACTTATATCTGCTTACGGTTATCTACTGAGCGTGTTTAGCTCACTCCTACTTTTCCCCTCTTTCCAGGTGATGACCATGTCGGGGATGGACTAGAGTGATACGAGTGTTAGTTTATAGCTTTTCAGTCAGTTTGTATTCCTTATGTAATAGTGAGAAGTTGTTCTAGTTTGGATTACTATTCGAATGTAGTTGTCTACCCAAATGTACTCAGCATTTTATTATCAATAAAACTCTGATATTTACCTTTTCCAACCTTTTGTGCAATGGTTTGCAATGGTTCGGAATATTAAATTCTTGCTCGCGTGCCCCTAACTGTACGTCCCGAGATTCCGCATCGGGGCGTGACAGTTTAGTTGGTATCAGAGCCTAGGTCGCATTGACCTAGAAATTTAGGTTAAAATTGTCCTA
Source organism: Amorphophallus konjac (assembly GCA_022559845.1). Lineage (NCBI taxonomy): Eukaryota > Viridiplantae > Streptophyta > Magnoliopsida > Alismatales > Araceae > Amorphophallus > Amorphophallus konjac. The sequence continues at coordinate 339,320,799 of CM040118.1, forward strand.
GGTTTCCTTCTCTCCTATAAGTTTAGGAAAAACTAGACCTTGTGAGATTTGGGTAGAAATCGGGTTAAGCTATTAACCGTAATCATGTCTCACTCCTCTAGTTCTTTCTCTCTCCTCTCATCTGAGAATTCTTCTCTCATAATAATCGACTCATGAACAATGGATTACCTTATAGGTACTTGAAATGGCAGCCAATCGTGCTGAGATGAGGAATTTGCAACGTACGGTTCAAGGACTTACGCAAGCCTTGAATGCATTGGCTCAGGCAGGAGCTGGAGCCGGAGCGGCACCTCATGGCGCAGCTCATGGTACTGGTGAATTGTATCGGAATTTCCGAGGGATGAACCCGCCTAGGTTTGCTGGTTCAACCGATCCTGATGAAGCCGAGAACTGGCTCGACGAGATGGCAAGGATTTTTGAGGTCATGCAATGCACTGACCAGAAGCGTGTTCTCTTGTCCATTTTCCAACTGGAACGTGATGCACGTACTTGGTGGGAGTCTATTAAACCGACTCTCGGTGACCAACAAGTCTCGTGGGAGGAATTCGAGGAATTCTTCAATGATAAATATTTTTCTGATCGCGTGCAAGAAAAGAAGGCCGCGGAATTCGCAGCTCTGAAGCAGCGAAGCTTATCGGTATCAGAATATGAAGCCCAGTTTGCAAGACTCTCTCGTTATGCGAGACATCTCATTTCAACTGAGAAAATGAAGGCGAAGCGTTTCCTTAATGGTCTTCGACTTCATTATATTAATCAACTGGCACCACTAGAAATTTCTACATATTCTGAGATGGTAAGAAAGGCACAAGTATTAGAAGATACATTGGAAATGACGGAAAGGATTCGTGGTCAAGGTAGTAAGAAGAATCAACCGAAGGCACTCAAGAATGATAAGACTGATTCTGGCACTGGTCCTAACAAGAAAAGACCTTTCACTAGTACTGGTTCTAGTTCTGGTTCTGGTTCGTGGAAGGGCAAGGCGCCAAGACAAGAAGACAAGAAACCTGATTCTGTGGTTCCATTCAAAGGCGTATGCCGATATTGTGATCGTCCCGGTCACAAAATGGAGGATTGTTGGCGCAAGCAAGGTGCATGTCTGCGATGTGGAAGCAAGGAGCACCGCATTCCCAACTGCCCCTTATTATCGGAACAAGCTATCCCGGCAAAACCTCTAAACGTCAAGAAGCCTCAGGGCAGGCTCCAGGCTCTTCATACAAAGGAAAAGGGTATCTCCGAGGATGGTGGACTCGTCGAAGGTACTCTCATTATATCCGACTTTCCGGCTTTTGTTCTATTTGATACTGGTGCAACACATTCTTTTATATCCCGGAGATTTGCTAAGTTATTAGCTATATAACCTGTTTTGATGGACTCTCCGTTAGAGATATCAACCCCTATTGGGACCAGTTCAGCTATTCAGCATTATTATCCTTCTAGTAAAGTTATGGTGAATGATCGGAATTTTCCAGCCGACTTGATTTGCATAGACATGAAGGATTACGATGTAATCCTAGGAGCCGACTGGTTGGCCCAGTATGAGGTCAATGTTCACTGCAATTCTTGTTCGGTGTCTTTTTCTAAGCACCCCGGATTATTCTTCAAAGGAGTGAAACATCCTAGTCCGGTGTCTCTTATCTCGACTCTTCGTGCTGATAAGTTATTGAGGCGTGGATGTGAAGCTTTCCTGGCTTTTATTCATGCGTCTTCTGAACAGCAGACCGAGATTAAGGACATTCCTATTGTCCGAGACTTCCCAGATGTTTTTCCAGAGGAGTTACCAGGACTTCCGCCTCAGCGTGAAGTGACATTTTCTATTGATCTTATTCCTGGATCGTCTCCTGTTTCTAAAGCCCCTTATCGCATGTCTCCTGCGGAATTGCGGGAATTGAAGCAGCAATTGTTGGAGTTGCTCGAGAAGGGTTTTATTCGCCCGAGTGTTTCCCCTTGGGGAGCTCCTGTATTGTTTGTTCGGAAGAAAGATGGTTCGATGAGGTTGTGCATCGACTATCGGCAACTCAACCAGATAACTGTCAAGAATAAGTATCCTTTGCCAAGGATTGATGAGTTATTTGACCAGATTACTGGAGCTTCTTATTTTTCTAAGATCGATCTTCGATCTGGGTATCATCAATTGAGAATTAAGGAAGATGATATTTACAAGTCAGCTTTTCGAAGCCGATATGGTCACTTTGAGTTTGTCGTTATGCCCTTTGGGTTAACGAATGCACCGGCAGCTTTCATGCAACTTATGAACAATGTGTTCCGACCTTATCTTGATCAATGGGTCGTGGTATTTATTGATGACATTTTGATCTACTCAAAGAGTGAAGAAGATCATGCCGAGCATCTAAGAACGGCTCTTCAATTATTGAGAGATCACCAATTATATGCCAAATTCAGCAAGTGTGAATTTTGGCTGAGTGAAGTGTCCTTTCTAGGACATATTATTACTAAGGATGGAATTTCTGTGGATCCATCTAAAGTGGAAGCAGTCAAGAATTGGGAACAGCCTACTAATGCTACTGAAGTAAGGAGTTTTCTTGGCCTGGCTGGTTATTATCGAAGGTTCATTCAAGATTTCTCTAAAATTGCGGTACCTTTGACCAAATTAACCCGCAAAGAAATCAAGTTTGAGTGGTCAGCTGAATGCCAACGGAGTTTTCAAACTCTGAAGGATTGTTTGACTACTGCCCCTATTTTGACCTTACCTTCGGGTGAAGGCGGTTTTGTGGTCTACACAGATGCTTCTGGTATTGGCTTAGGCTGTGTGCTTATGCAGCATGGCAAGGTGATTGCCTATTCTTCCAGGCAGTTAAGGAAGCATGAAGTTAATTATCCCGTGCATGATCTGGAATTGGCAGCCGTAGTATTCGCATTGAAGATTTGGAGGCACTATTTATATGGAGAATCATTCACGGTATTTTCGGATCACAAAAGTCTGAAATACTTATTTTCTCAAAAGGAATTAAACATGAGGCAAAGAAGGTGGTTGGAATATATAAAGGATTTCGACTTCTCTATCGAGTATCACCCTGGCAAAGGCAATGTCGTGGCTGATGCGTTAAGTCGGAAGCCTGTGGCTAAGTTATCCAGTCTTATGTTACAAGAATGGAAGTTACTGGAGCAGATGGCTAGTCTGGATCTCAATATTGATAATGATCGGATTTTGATTTCCCAGATGCAACTCAAGCCCGAACTGTTAGTGGAAATCAAGCTATTACAAGATATTGATCCCGAGCTAGTCGAGATTAAGGAAAACTTAAGTGGCAGACCTGACTTCTCGATAGCCAATGATGGAAGACTGGTGTTTCAAGGTCGAACTTGTGTACCGGATGAGGCTAATATAAAGAATCGGATCCTTGAAGAAGCACATAGATCCCGATACACTATCCATCCGGGAGGCACTAAGATGTTCAAAGACTTGAAGAGGACATTTTGGTGGCCAAACATGAAAAGGGAAATTGCAGATTTTGTAAGCAGATGTCTTGTTTGTCAACAAGTAAAGGCCGAGCATTTTAGACCGGCAGGTAAATTGAAACCACTTGATATTCCCCAATGGAAGTGGGAGAGTATTGGTATAGACTTTATTATGGGTCTTCCTAAGACTCGAGGTGGCTATGATGCAATATGGGTCATCGTGGATCGATTGACTAAGTCAGCCCATTTTCTAGCTATTAAGTCCAAGTGGACGGTTGATGTACTAGCAGCATTATATATGAAGGAAGTGGTTAGACTTCATGGTATTCCAGTCAGCATTGTGTCTGACCGAGACCCGAGATTTACATCTCATTTCTGGAAGGGTTTGCAAGAATCTCTTGGTACCCGTCTGAATTTCAGTACTGCATTTCATCCGCAGACAGATGGACAGATCGAGAGAACAAATCAGATTGTGGAAGATATGTTGAGAGCTTGTATGATTGACTTCGATGGCAGCTGGAGTGATCATTTGGCATTGATAGAATTCGCCTATAACAATAGTTATCAATCCAGCATACAAATGGCACCTTTCGAGGCTTTGTATGGAAGGAGTTGTCGTTCTCCATTATGTTGGGATGAGATTGGCGAGAAGCAATTGCTTGGACCGGATCTTGTCTCAGAATCATCACAGAATATTCGAATTATTCGAGACCGGTTACTTGTAGCTCAATCAAGGCAGAAAAGTTATGCTGATAATAGAAGAAGAGATTTGAAATTCCAGATTGGCGAGCATGTATTTTTGAAGGTCTCTCCGTCGAGAGGTATTCGCCGATTCGGTATTCATGGCAAGTTAAGCCCAAGGTATATTGGTCCATTTGAGATCCTTGATCGAGTGGGTGAAGTCGCCTATAGATTGGCCTTACCTCCTCAACTAGCTGGAGTACACAACGTGTTCCATGTTTCTATGCTTCGGAAATACGTGTACGACCCTAGTCACGTCATTCAACATGCGGACCTCGAAGTGAAGAAGGACTTGTCTTATGAAGAACGACCAGTAAAGATTCTGGATCGGAAGGAACAACAACTTCGGAATCGTTCCATACCAATGGTTAAGATTCAATGGAGTCGGCGTGGAATTGAAGAAGCTACCTGGGAATCCGAGGACGCTATGCGGAAGCGGTATCCCGACTTGTTCTAGGTAAGCTATTTTATTCCCTTACTGGTTTAGTTTAGTGAATTTGGGGGACCAAATTCTTTAAGTGGGGGAGGATGTAAGATCCCGATTTTCGTAATAGTAAATGATAAATAGTGCTGTGGTAAATAGTAAAAATAAAAAAAAAATTTCCAAAAATAGCAGTTAATTAGTAAAAACCTTGGTAATCGTTTTGATCTTCAGTGCCTGACCCTAATAAGCTCATTTACACGGCTTAATCATTAAATTAAGTCTGACTTAAAACCGGAAAACACTATTCATACGAAAATACGACTACCTTAGGAAAAAAATCTACAAAAATTATATTTTGATAGAACATATTTTTACTAGCAACTTTATCTTCTTGAACATTTTCAGTAAAAATCCGAAACTCTATCTATTTACTAAACCGTTAGCATGAGATTAAAATAGTAGTTTAACCTTAAGATTGGTTTAGTAGATGTAAACCACTTGATAAAAATCCATAAAAATGATATTATGGAAGAGCATACTTTGATTAACATTTTTATCTTCTGGGTCAAACTCATTAAAAATCGTTTAGTGGGATTTATGAGCTAAGCACCCTTAATCACTTAAGCTAATCCTAAGCTTTAAGGAGGTTTAACTTAATCTCCTACCTCAATAAAACACGTGGGAGCGTGTTTAGTCGGCAAACCGCGTTGTCAAAATGTCGGCCATCCCGTTGCGGCGACGTGTGCGACCATTCCCACCCGAATGAGGAACTCGTGGCTTTTAAAAGCCTATATATATGGGAGGGAGCCTTAAGGCTTCCCTCGTTAGTTAAGCTGCTGGGAGAAGAGGCCGTGGGGAGCTCTGCAACTCTCTGCAAGCTTACTATTCATCACTTCGTTCTCCAGGAGTTCCTTTGCTTCTTTCTATTCCTTCTCCTTCTTCCGTTAATTTCGGTAGGTAACCAAGGCACCAATCTAAGCATAGAAGAATGAACTTGTTAGCATCATTAGACAAGGAGCTATCATGCTTTTACATGTTTTACATCGTGTTTATAGTGATCATGATACCATCCGTAGATAGTATTCCTTGTTAAGTAACCAATTGTTAACCCACATGAATAACATATCATCAGGAGATTAAATTTCTGTTATTGTAATGATTGTTAATTGTTCAATCATGTTTTAAGCTTAAAAGGCATTGTAATCCACTTTTATTTTCATTGTAAACACTGGATAGACACAAAACTCAAGTTTTTAAAACGTATAACCCCTCTACAACCCATGCAATCATGGGTCGACCCATCCTATTCGGCACTGTTCCTTTTTCGTTCCTGTTGTACAGGAACCCGTGTTTTGTGAAGAGACATGTTAGGGTCATACCCTTTATGTCCAAAACTTGCTGTTTTCCCATCGTTTGATCTGTTTTAAGCCTGAATAAGATTAAGGTCATGTAGTATATGATTAAACCTTAGTAATCACACTAAATACATGTTAGTGTTATTAATAAATCGTTAACTATGATTAGATCAAATTTAAGCATAATTAGGATTTTAATCCTATCAAACTATCATTTTATGATGGCCGACTTATGGCAAGTCTTGGCCGATAAAGATTTACACCGGACACTCCATCCGGTAAGTTCTAAATTTTTACCGTGGAAGGAAATTTTTCCTGTGAGGTAATTTTACTCATGGTTAATGATAGATTACATGATTTAACCGCTGATTCTATTACTTGAATATAAATGGGCAAAAGTTAGGCCTATACGGTGTAAACGTATACCGTATATCCTTTAGGTGGCCTAATCGCTATCGTTTTAACTTGAAAAATGACCGATTATCCTTGGTTAATCTTCGGTCATATTTTAGCCCGGAATCAACCTTGACATTTAATTTGAATAGTTTAGATGTCATTAGCATTCCGGTAGCCATTTTGCACAATTATCTTATAGTTAGAAATTATTGTTATGCTTAAATACGGATTCTCTAGAACCGTATTTTCCGAGTATACTCGTTCTTCGGAACTCACTTCTCTCGAACGGCTTACTGTCAACCGTTTATTCTTGACTCCGTGACTCGTTACTCGTGTGAGTGCGGCCCGGTGGTTGCCGTACGACTACCCTCAGTTTTGGGTTTTCTCGTTGTGTTATACTCTTGAATCAGAGGAGACAAATGTCATCCTTTATCTTGCACTTGACAGAAACTCTATTGATTATATTGGCCATAACTTGACTATGTCTAGACGGGGGATCGTTGATCCAATTGAATGAAATGCCAACGCATCATAAGGGCCCGGTCTGGTCCTGGGGAGAGCACCCGAAACGATAGTGAGCCCATGGGATGTGTATGACAGGGTGAGGCATTGCACCCGAGTACTTGACTTGACTTGTTACGTCTATGACAATTCGTGATACTTGAATCGTGCGTGATTACCTGGTTACATGTGTAACATACTTGAATGATGGCCAAAGTTCTTTATCTTGTAGTTGCTATACTTGTTCATTACTTGATCATTACTTGTGGTAAAAGTGTTACATTCTCGATATCATATATTGTTCTTTATCGTGTTGACATTTGTTCATTTACTGCATTTCATGTAAAGTGTAATAATTGGTTAAATACTTATATCTGCTTACGGTTATCTACTGAGCGTGTTTAGCTCACTCCTACTTTTCCCCTCTTTCCAGGTGATGACCATGTCGGGGATGGACTAGAGTGATACGAGTGTTAGTTTATAGCTTTTCAGTCAGTTTGTATTCCTTATGTAATAGTGAGAAGTTGTTCTAGTTTGGATTACTATTCGAATGTAGTTGTCTACCCAAATGTACTCAGCATTTTATTATCAATAAAACTCTGATATTTACCTTTTCCAACCTTTTGTGCAATGGTTTGCAATGGTTCGGAATATTAAATTCTTGCTCGCGTGCCCCTAACTGTACGTCCCGAGATTCCGCATCGGGGCGTGACATCTCGGGTGCCCACACTCGTGAGAGGAAGGTCGTCTTCATCCACCGCGCTTCCACGTCGTCCCCACGCTGCCGGAGCTTCGCCGGATTTCACCATCGGCACATCCAATAAGCCAATCCTTTCCTTTTCTTCGTAGTTCTTTTGCATTCATCATCTCACATCCTCTATCCCCCTTCATAAGGGTGCCTCTTCTTATATACTTCTTACATCCATTATCTCATTTTCCTCCTACTCGAGTCCGAGAGGGGTTTAAAAGACAACACCAACCAGGTGTGTGTCTTGCCATCATTTCGTTATTTTTATCGCAAGGATTTGAATACTACACCTTCATCTTTCTAATCCACTCGTTACTTGTTTGTCGTTATTTTGCAAGGGTACCCAAGGAAAGCCCTCTCCGTCGGCCGGCCGAAGGGGGAGGAAGAAGCAACCCGCCATCTCCCGCTCTTGAGGTAGGCGCGATCACTTTCTTTATTTTGGGGTCTTTTGGCCCCTGGCGATCACATCTTATTTTCGAGGCCGCGGCGAGTCACTTCCCCAATGACCGTTTAAATTCCCGTTCTTATATTCTCTTTATATTCTGTTATATTCTTATCCGCTTATATTCTCGAGGCCGCGGCAAGTCACTTCCCCAATGGCCATTTAAATTCCCGTTCTTATTTTCTCTTTATATTCTGTTATATTCTTATCTACTCATATTCTCGAGGCCGCGGCGAGTCACTTCCCCAATGGCCGTTTAAATTCCCGTTCTTATATTCTCTTTATATTTTGTTATATTCTTATCTATTTATATCCTCGAGGCCGCGGCGAGTCACTTCCCCAATGGCCGTTTAAATTCCCGTTCTTTATATTCTCCTTATATTCTGTCATATTCTTATCTGCTCATATTCTCGAGGCCGCGGCGAGTCACTTCCCCAATGGCCGTTTCAATTCTTGCTATTTGATTTCTGCACCATTCCCGTCCCCTCGAGACCGCGGCGAGTCACTTCCCGCTATAGCCGTTTAACCCCCATATCATATTACAATTGTCCCGCTCGTCCCGCCGGTGTAATCTCCCGTGGTGGCCCCTTCTCTTTTCTCTTATTTCTGTGTTGCAGCAAAACAAAAAGGAGCATGCGCGCTCTGCGTCTTCTTCGCTCCCCGAACTGCGTGACGTCGCTCACAAGGGGTTTTAAAGAGGTGACCCCTCAGTTTCAAAAAGACAGAGCCGGTTCAACGGGATGAACCGGACTAGGTTGATAGAGCGACCACGCGACTGCGTTGACACATTGAAGGACTGAGGCGACGCCACCAAAAAGAAATATGAAAGAAATATTGAGTTAAGAATCACAGTATTGAGGCATTCTAAAGACACTGAAGTATGAAAGATGAGATTGCATTCAGGGATTTTTAATAGATAAAATTCAAGTTCCCTTATGAGAGATATGATAAGAGACCCTAATTCATTTAATGATGTGGAGAAAAACAATCTTAAGAGTTTGAGTTAAGCCCTTGAACAAGAAGAGTATGTGTATGGAATAACGATAGAACTGTTTGCACACCAGGAACTTTCTCAAAACTATCCCCTAGATTGTTCAATTTCAAGAGACCCTTATAGAAGTGAATTTAATGAGTATTGAAGATGAACTCTGTAGGATTTTATGTGAGCTTAAGGTCAACCATATATATATATATATTGTAATTTTTTCTTTTTATTATATATATATTTTTAATTTTCATTAGCAGTCAAGTGTAGCTAGCATCTTGACACGGGTACACATGTTTATCAGGCACCAGAGTCCCCAATTACTCAACATAGCTAACTATTCTGCTCCAATGAAACAGAGTTGGCAACTCACTTCATGACATGCCTCTCAGCACTTCATTGGTGCATGAAGGTAGTTTCTCAGTGAAAATTTACCGTTGCTCTGTAACGAATTATTTTCTTTGGGAACAGAGATAGCAGCTTACATCATGACATGCTCCGTAGCACTTCCTTGGTGTATAGAGATAGTTTCTCAGTGAAAAACTAGCCATTGCTCTGTAATTTATATATATATATATATATATATATATATATATATATATATATATAGGGTTTATTCCTTCAGCTCTTATTAAACCTATTCTGAGTTTAAGGTCAATACAGATATTAAATTCACTTTGCACAAAGTGGTCTCTTTACTTTTGATCATCATGGTTCTAGTGTAGATGAGTTCACAGTTTTATTAAATAGTTCTATAGTTATTCCATATGCAAAGCACTTTTACGTTCAAGAATTTTTAACATTCAAGGATCATAAGATTTATAAGTCTCCAGTCATTAATATTACATAGAGTCAGTCAGTGAAGACCAAAACCTCTCATAAAAGAATTATCATTTTAACTCCCCCTGAATCTATGACATCAATTCAAATTCCAGACCTCATGAACCTTCCTTCATACTGAAGATTGATAGTTCTTCAACTACTAGCTAAAGAATTGAATAGATGAAATATGTGAGGAAGAAACGAATTGATGAGAAGGTGAGAAGACTCCAGGCTTCAGACAATCTAAGGTACTGGAAGTGCCATTTCAGAACAACTTCACATAGCAGCAGACTTTGACGCACAACAGACATTGCGTCAGCTTCTTCTCACCAAATATGTCCTCAGTTGGCAGAATTTCCAGATTGCGTTGACTCATTTCCAGTACTGAGTTAACCCTTCTTAAGTGAGCAAGTTGACTCCAGAACGGTTTACACGAAGTTTTTGTTAATGCGTCAACTCAACCACATCACAGTGTTAACTCACTCAACCAATCAACTGAACTGCAGCACTGTTTCCAGATTATTTCTATCAGTGCGTTGACCCAGCCTCATTACTGCGTTAACTCGGACTTCTTCACCAATAAGCCTATTCAATCAACTGCGTGATCCACGCTTCAGGTTCACAAAACATTAATCTCAAGGTGCTAACTTGCTCTCCTCAGCAAGTAAAATCTAGTACAAACTCCCCCTCAGATCATGCATGACAAAATTTTTTGATGAAAATGCAGTGATTGACATGATGGGCTTTTTATTTATCATCTATTTTTCAAGACAGAGAATATGACAAAAAATTGAACTCCCCCTAGATTTGTGACTTATTTAGAAACCAAGCGCTTTCAACTCAAGCAAGGCATGTAATCAATTTATTGTTAGCTAAAGTTAACCAATCAAATTCCAATGAATAAACTGAGCTATCAAGTTAGGCATCAAGATGAGGATTACAAAGTCCAAGCTCTCTCCTAAGACAAGTAAATCTTGTTGTGCCCCTTAGGCACAAGCATATGCTATTTTGTTTTGATGATAGCAACACAGTGAGAGTATCACTGTAAGCATACATTGCATTTGTTCACTACTATATGCATACACTGCATCAGTGCATTCATCAGTTGCACGCCATACAGTCTATACACTGATGCATGTGAGGTCCTGTCTGCACGCTAAAGTCTATACATTCTTTGTGGCTTGTTCATGTGCATAGTTCATGCATCACTCCTTTGGCAAGTCTATACATGGTGCATTCATGCATATAAAGTCTATACACTCCATTGCATTGCAGCATGCACACACACAAGTCTATACATTGCCTTGCTGCATTGCTGCCTTGCTACGTTGCATGCCATATAGTCTATATATTCTTTGCTGCAACGTTTGCACATCATGCACTAGCAAGTCTGCACATTATCACAAGTCTACACATTACAGTCTGTTTGTGTGCATCGTCTCATGTTGTGTCTCAGCAAGTCTTTACATTCATAGAAGTCAGTACAGTCTATGTGTGTGTATCATGCTAAGTCTAGACATTGCACTGTCTCACTTAGCGTCTAATGCTAAGTCTACACATCTGTTTGCCTTGCTTCATGTGCAAAGTCCATACATCGCTGCATTACACACGTTCGAAGTCCATACATTGCCTTGCTTCATGCACTAAGTCTGTACATCGGCAAGTCTGTACATCGGCAAGTCCATACATTGCCTTGCTTCATGCAGCTGAACTGAGCAAGTCTTTACATTCCTTATCTTTACCTACGTTCAGAACGCAAAGTCTATACATTGCTTCGTCTCACTTAGCGTCTCATGCTAAGTCTGTACATTGCGTGCACTTTACATCGGTCAAGTCTATACATCGGTGCATGCATCATTCAGGTCTATACAGCCAGCGTCTCACTTAGCGTCTTTGTGCATGCACATTTAAAGTCTGTACAGCTTGTGTTCGCAACACAAAGTCTGTACATTGTCTAGACTACATACACGAAGTCTATTCATTGCCTTGCAGCATGCACGCACACATAGTCTGCACATTCATAGCTGTTAAGTCCATACACTTGTTGCTGGCAAGTCTATACATCGCACAGCATGCATATGTTCAAGTCTGTACATCACATAGCATGCATGTGTTCAAGTCTATACATTGCTGCTGAACACAAGTCTATACACTGTCTTGTTGCGGGCATAAAAGGTCTGTACATCCCTTGACAGCATGCCTGAGCATTCATCCTGTACATACCTTGCATGCCTGAACATTTATGTTTGTTATGCACACTTTACTATATGCATATTGCATTAAACTGTCTTGCATGCAGAGTCTGCACACATGACACATAGCAAGTCTGCACATCACACACAAAGTCTGTTTTGCTGCACAAACACTAAGTCTACACATTGTTGTATGCAGAGTCTGTACATTCATTTGGCATGTCAGTGCATCCATTTGTAATGTATATACCTTGCTATCTGCATCTGTGCACTCCTTCACTCTAAGTCTATACATTGCTTCATGCATTGCACGAAGTCTGCACATTATGTGTTGCTATGCTCTAGCTTTACATTCATAAAGTCTGTACATGCCATAGCCTTGCATACGTGAAGTCTGTACATGCTGCTACATAGTAAAGTCTGTACAAGGTTTCAACCTTAGACTGATAACTCTTTTCGACTGACTGACAGGGACTCTTTGCAAAGATTAATAATTGGCTCGTGATCCAAGGATGGACGAGGTGCCCATGATCGTGACACGTGTACAGCAACAGGTTGAGATGCTGCCACGTGGTCAGGGCGATTGGGCGGGAACTGTGGAGAGCACACGCCCTACCTGCTGCTGCTATATATACTAAGCTTCTTCCTTAGAAGAAGACCTGATCGTGATATAGAAGAGCAGAAGCAGTGAGGAGCCTGCACGATCCAGAGAGCAGAGAAGAAGAAGAAAAGAAAGAGGAGAAAGAAGAGAAAAAGAGAGTGAGAGATAGTGAGATCTGGAGAAGAAGAGAGCAGTCTGAAGATCAGTCTTTACTGGACCGTGGATCAAATCCAGGCCAGTCAGCTCTGTTGAGAGCCACATTGTGTTTCATCGCATACAGCTTCCTATTGCTGTGTTTTCCCATTTTCTTGTTTTCTCTTTTACCTTTCTTAAAGTTGTTAGTCAGCGGTTTGCAGAAGAGGAATCCTCTGGACAGCAAGCTGTGTTGCTCAGCGGGCGAGGTAGATACCTCGGACAGCAAGCTGTGAGGCTCAGCGGAGCGAGGTGGATACCTCGGACAGCAAGCTGTGAGGCTCAACGGTTGTAGGCAAGCTGTGAGGCCCAGCGGTTCAAGCTGTGAGTCAGCGGAATCCACACTCGGGTTGAGTGTGGGGTGGATGTAGGTCTGGAGGACCGAACCACCTAAAAATCTCTTGTGTACGGTGTGGTTTGATCTCATTGTGTGTTTGACGCTAGATGAATGCATAGGGGCGATATGGCTTGATTGCACACCGTGTGTTTGACTATGGTATTGAGTGTCCTTTGATATTGTTATTCCGCAATTGCTCATTGTCTTTATGAAGAAGGAGAGATTTAATTAGCTCTTCAGGTTATCTAGTTTTTGTCTAGTTAGCGAACTAGATTTTTTTAATTGGGTGAAATTTTTTAGGGGAGATTCATTCACCCCCCTCTAAATCCAACGCACCAAACCCAACACTTGGTATCAAAGCGGGTGTCTGCACAGAGGGTCCAACGACCTGCAGATCCGATCTTACTGTATTCGGTGCTTTTTCGCTTCTAGTACATTACTCGTCAATTATTCTTTGCGCTGAATCCGTTTGCCATCTGTGCAAATGGCTCGTCCTCTGATTTATGATGGTTCTAACCTCAATAGTTGGCTAGGAGGCCTATGTGTGTACGTAGACTCCATTGATCCCAAACTATAGAGCCTACTATCTAAAGGCCCACATCAATTACCTCATGATGAGACCAAGTGGTCTAGAGAGGACAAAATAAAGAACCATGACAATGTCATAATTCTTAATATCTTGAGAGCTGCGATTAATACTGATATATATCCTTTTGCTCTCAGGTGCACTTCTGGAAAGGAGATATATGACAGAGTCATTTCTGCTCATAACAAACATGAGGATAGCTGCATGATGGCAAACCGGGGAAATGATGATGAGGATGCCTCATCTAAGGTAAATTCTGAATCTGAATCCGAAGAAATCTCGATTGATGAATTATGAAATATAAATGAGGAACTTTCTAATAGATGTGAAAAATTAAAATCTGAGAATAAAAGGTTGAAAAAGAAATGTAATCAGATAAATTTGAAAGCTCCATGTGAAAATTGTTCTAAACAGAAAGAATCTTTTGATGCATGTTTGATGGATGTTTGTAAACATAAGGAGCTGAATAATTTAATGAAAATTTAAAATGATGAACTTACTGCCAAGATTTCTGAACTAGAAGATAAGCTGAATTTATTAGGAAATGATCAAATCCTAACTAATGAACGGGTTCAGAATGAGCAAATAAGAAAGGAGAATGAAGAGCTGAAGGTTCTAAATACTAAAATGTCTGAGAGACTCTTAATGCTAGAAAAAGGGAAGAGTTCTTTTGAAAATGAGTGTGAGAGAGTGAGTACATTAATAGAAGAGAATGATAGCTGCAAAGCTATTAATGTAATACTCAACGAAAAGATCACAAACTCTGAAATGCTCATTTCTTCTCTCAAAAATGAAATCACTGAACTGAACAAATCTCTATATGAGTCTTTTAAGAATAAAGAAAATGTGAAGGCTGCATCTAAGAAGAAAGTCTCTGATGGAGGTAGTAAGCAGGAAGAGAGAAAAAGACTGTACACAACCTTTGTGCGTAGCTCTGAGTTAGCTAGCACTTCAGCTTCCTCTTCAAATATGCCTACTAATCCAGAGAATAAGAAAATAAAACAGAAAAGGAAAGTATTGAAAAAGAATGATAACAATCAGCATGCTAAGAAAGTTCAGGCCAACAAATCTACTGTCAAGAATGTTAAATATTTTTACTGTGGAAAGTTTGGTCATGAGATGGTTGATTGTTTTATCATGAAGAAGGATGAATTGAAATCTGATAGAATTCATGCTAGGAATTCTAATATGAAGAAACCCTCTTCTGTTCAAACCAAAAGGCCTCAATGCTTTTATTGTCATAAAATAGGTCATCTCATGCGTGAATGTAGGCTTATGGAAATAGATGACCTGTCTGCTGTTAGAATGCATGATAAATTGTTCCATGCTAAAAATCATGCATCTCATAAAAAGAAGCTTCAATGTTTTCATTGTGGCAAATTGGGCCATATTGTTGCAAATTGTTGGCATGTTAAGGGAAGAACACTTAACTCCAAACCTGTTAAAATCCCTGCAAAAAGGCATGCATTTTATAAGAATTTTGACAGAATGAATTCTTCATGGTTTGAATGTGGAAAACATGGCCATACAGTCAAGGACTGCTGGCATGCTCAAGGAAAGAAATTAAATTCTGAAATTGTCAAATTCCCTACAAATAGAAAAGCTGATAGAAACAAATCTGTTTTTAAAGAAAAATTCATTGCATGTTTCAAATGTGGAAAATCTGGCCACATGGCTGCAACATGTTGGGTGGCAGGATATCAAAACCAGACTGGTTTTGGTAAATAGAATTTTAATTTTGTTAACAAAAATTTTCATGCATATCCATTTAGAACTCCTGCTCATAGGAATGTGCACAAAATAAATTTCAGAACTGCTGCATCATGTCACTACTATGGTCAGATAGGTCATTCAATGAATCATTGCCATGTGATGAGAATTGATGACCTTCATGCACATAAATTGGCTACCACACCTGCTAGATGTGTCATTGTCATGTCAGGACCCAAGACATCTTGGGTGCCTATTTGTGCAAAATAGTTTGCTAACTTGCAGGTGTGCCTTGGTGGGAGAAATAAAATGGGTTGAATTAACCAAGGCACTCAAGAATGAAAACCCCATGATTGCACCATTCAGGTCAGTTCCAAAACTCTCATTTTAAATCTCATCATCTGAAATTGTTGATTTGGTTGTTTGATCTCTGATGTCTTCTTCTTGTCTAGCTGATCAGTCTGCATTCCAGATTCAGCTACTGAATTTAATTCTGCACAAATCTGATGCTCTTCTCTTTGCCAGTTTTTGCACTGTGTACATAAGATGCTAGATGCATTGCACAATCATTTTTGTAGTTGATGCATACCTTGCACTGAGTTTGAATGATTCAGTTAATGCATATAGTCAATGCATGTGTCTAATGTCTGCACATATCATTTGCATGACTATCAAGGAAGCCTTTCAATGCATATAGGACTGTTTTGCACTGCATCTCTTTGCATAACCCTAGTATAATAAATGGTAAGTTACTAAAAGGCAGGGAAATCTGCCTGGAGGTTTTTACTATGTGTGAGATGGTCCTTGAGACCAGGTTCTCCGTAAAGTACCAAGGGTCAAGTCTTCATATAGAGTAGTGTACTGCATATCATTAAATTTGAAAAATCTAAAAAAGGATAAAATGTTCATGACTTGGGTGCATAAACTTGAAATGATTGCATACTTGCTTTATGTATCATTGTTGCATAGTCTGCACTTAATTAGTTGAAAGCATTGCATAGCATAATTGTTGCATCTTGGTGTCAGGGGGAGCTGAGAGTTAAGTTCAGTATATTGAATCTTTTTCACTCCTCTTAGTCCCCACTCAATTCATTCTTATTCTTTGACATCAGATGCTCTTGGATCTTAATGCCTATTGCTATCATTTCCCTATCACTTTCACTGAACAACAGTATTGCTTCTGGTTTAGTACATTGAGCTGTGGTTATTGCAATTGTTCATTTATAAGAATCACACTTGCAAATTGAAAGGAACCAAAGGTTTAACTTTTATAAATTGAAGAGTTAAGTGTCTGCACTTCAGAACTTGAGATAAAAGAAAACCTTTATAGCTCTTAATCTCTGTCTCATGGTTAGAATAGAAAAAGTTTTTTTTTAATGCCTGAATGTGTTAAACTGGAAATGTCTAGAAAAGGTGAATAAGAGTGTGTACTGTTTTTAAACAATCACTCTAAAAGAAATCAGGGCAGCAGTAAATAAGATCATCAATGTAATGAGCTGAACACAGTGACAGAGCAATGGCTGAATTGCACTGAGAAACTGTGATCTCCTCCAAAGAAGTAGGAGAATTCATAAGTCATGAAGTGCTTCAGGCTATCTCTGTTCATAGGGTCAAATCTATAGGGGGAGTCTTCACCAACTAACTGGGGGTACTGGCATCTGATCAAGGTGTACCCTTAATGTCAAAGGTGAAAATTGATACTTGTAGGTCTTGATCTGAAATAGATCTAGTAGTTTATGCCTAGTAACTGGGGGTACCTGTCTC